>JAHZTW010000001.1:374651306-374815723 GCA_020283515.1 Alliaria petiolata
AAAATAAAGACTAGGAACAATACATGTTATAAACAACAACATATGTAACCCGTATACCATGAAATATAAATTATAATTTCAAAACCATATACCCAATCCCTAAAAAACTATCTCGTTAAGCTCACAAACTCTTAATAAAAAAATCTACAACCCTAAATCATATATCACAAATCAAGTATCAGAAACACTAAACTCATTAGTTTATATTAAGCTATCCAAAAGATTCATGTAGAAAAAAAACATCTAATTCATAAATTGTTATGTCGAGCCTAAACATAATTTTCTCTAATGATATGATAATTTCTTAAAGAGAAAATGTTAAACCCTATCCTCGAATCAGTGAACCCACACTGATTAGTGTACAATAAGTTATATATATATAAGAAATATAACAAGAGAAATCTAAAACCTAAATTATAATTGGTGAACCCAAACATAATATCATAACTACCTAATGAGATGGTAATATTTTAAATAAGAGAATGTTTAACCTAAGTCAATGATTGGTGAACCAAAACGAGATGGTAATACCGCATAGAGTCACTTAAAATATTAGAAGCGAGAATTAAAAAAAAGAAATTCAATGCAAATTCATAACAACAACAAAAAAAACACTTGAGAAATCATAATTTTGGCATATGATATTATTGGTAAACGCCAACTCTCGAAATCCTATGGAAACCATCTATTATTGGTGAGATTTGTACTGATAACTGGGTTTGTACTGCTTGAGCTAACGGCTGCCGGAGCACTTGAGGAATCCCCCAGAATCTGCGGCTGCTGCGATTGGTGGTAGGGGTGATGGTTGAGGTGTTGGTGGTTAACATCCATAAACGGAAACCTCAACAGCTCAGTTGCAAAACTCATTTTCCAAGGATGGTTCATCTCCATAAACTGTTGTTGGTTCTGATTATGATTCTGAAACAAATTTAGGTTTTGAGGTTGCTCATACAGTCCAACATGTTGAGCCACCGGACGAGGAAACTGTTGATGTTGCTGATGTTGAAGTTGTTGAACAGAGTTAAAAAATACTGTGGCAGCGGTATATGAGGAGGAAGACCCCACCTCATAAATCATAGCGGCTGGAGCCGTTATAACTGCCGCAAACTTCAACGATCCAATTCTTTCAATAGGAGCCGCAGTCGCAAGTGCAGCAACATAGGAGGATTCACCAATCTCCAAACCATGATTCTCTAAAATCTCGATCCTACGATTAATATCATTAAGATATTAGTCAATCAAATAACCTAAATCATTAAGATCCAGTATATTCAGATGAAACATCCCCATGTTTCCGACCAAACATTCGAACATGACTTTAGTCATCTCTCGCTCCCTGGTCTCCTTCCTCTCTCTCTTCAAATGCTCGGACATTTTGGCTATCCTTTGTCTGAGAAAGGTCTCTTGGTCCACCATTTTTTTTTTGCTCCATCACCGGCATTGCTTGGAATTCTGAAACTATCCTTTGCACACCGGAATTTGATGACCACACCTCGAGATTGGAGTCATATGGACTGTAGATTATGGCACATGCAGTGATACCGCATAGAGTTGATAGCTTATTCACTTTCTTTAGCAGACCCTTCTTTCTTTTTTTAAATGTTGCTTTCCTAGAAGAATCGTTGGAAATCAAAGCAAGTTTCAACTTTTTCCTCATGATAGATTTTTTTTGTTTTCTTTTGTTTTTGTCTTTGGTTTTGTTTGTTTGTTTTGTGTGTTGTGTTTATGTATTGAATTGATGGATGTGATGTATTATATAGTGATGAGGGGGTACAATTATTTGTCTCTTTTGATTAGTGACATTATTTTTTAATTTATAGCTAGTCACAAAAACTCAAAAAAATATTAATTACAACAAATAAAGTTATATAAATCGGATCGCATTAGTCAAAATAGTACAACTATTTAAAAACAAATAATTGGATATATATAGGATAATATTTTTTGGTCAGGATTTAAGATGTATTATTAAGATTTAATTCTATAAGTAGGTCAAAGTTCTTTTCAATACATTTCTATGTTTATTATTATTTTTTAAAAATAACTCTATGATTAATTTTCTTTGTTGGATACTATAAATGTGGATTTAGGATAATTTTTAAGATTTGGTTCTATAAGTAGTTTTAATCTAGTATTTTGTATCTATATATTATGCATAGGTCAAAAACTTTCACATACCCAAAATAGTATCCCAACTTTATTATTATTTTTTTGTTAATATTTATTAAAGGACATAATATGTTCAGATGTCACTTCTCTATTAGTAACTAGCGTTTTGGAATCGATTTGCTTTTTTGACGATACAGTTTTACTTCTGACAACAATATTGTATCTAAAGCGATAGCACAAAACCATTATGTGAAAATTCTTACACCAAAAAATCATAAGTTGTAAGATCATATGTTTTAACACCGTCGTTTCCGGTTAATAACACTCAGTTGGCTTTATTAACAACTTAAAATATATGACCACGAGTCTATTATAATTTGGTTTACGATAAAGTGCATGTAATATATATATTATCGACAATGCTTAATACATTTTAAGATTTATGAGTTTTAATGAGGTTTTTGACGAAATTAAAGTTTAATGATATTGCTATATTAGGGTTAATTTCATGATTTAAAAGATGTATGGGTAAACATTTAAACATTTCTAAAATCATGTGAAAGTTTCCGAAAACTTACGTATGTTTCAAAAATATCTATGAAATTTTATAAACATAAGAAAAAAACGTTTTATGTTATTATAAAATATCCCTATTACAAAAAATATTTGTCATGATGCTTAAAATAAAGACTAAGAACAATACATGTTATAAACAACAACATATGTAACCCGTATACCTAGAAATATAAATTATAATTTCAAAACCATATACCCAATCCCAAAAAAAACTATCTCGTTCAGCTCACAAACTCTTAAAAATAAAAAATCTACGACTCTAAATTATATATCACAAATCAAGTATCATTAACACTAAATGCATTAGTGTATATTAAGTTATCCAAAAGATTCATGTAGAAAAAAAAACATATAATCCATAAATTGTTATGTCGAGCCAAAACATAATTTTCTCTAATGATATGATAATTTCTTAAAGAGAAACGTTAAACCCTATCCTTGAATCAGTGAACTCACACTAATCAGTGTACAATAAGTTATATATATGTAAGTAGTATAACAAGAGAAATCTAAAAACTAAATTATAATTGGCGAACCTGTTGTAAAAGTAATGAATCTTGTGTTGTATTATTATGACCAAGAGGTCTCTTTATATAAGGATTACATAAGGGTAGAAAAGGAAACATCCTTTTCCTACATGAATAAGGAAAACATCTAAATAGACCGTCTAAGGTATTGGGCCTTCACGCCAATGTCTTGATGGGCCGGTTATGGAGATCGAACCTCTATGATTTATAACAGAACCCAAACATAATGTCATAACTACCTAACGAGATGGTCATATTTTAAATAAGAGAATGTTTAACCCTAGCCAATGATTGGTGAACCTAAACTGATTATTGTATCGAAGGCCATCCATAAAAGATATATAACAAGTGAAATCTAAGCTCTAAATTATAATAGGCAATCTAAACATAATGTTGTAACCAATTGTGTGATATCGTTTTTATAATAATTTTTTTTACCAAAATTTTCTAAACTTTTTGTATGTTTTAAGATATTCTCACTAGTTTTTGAAAAATCTGTTGTTTTTATCTTGTGGAAACTATATTTATCTTCCTCATTTACGTTATTAATTTATTTCATATAAAATCCTAAATCATCGCATCTAAAGCCTAATTCCAATATACCAAAAGCAAACTAACAGTTTTAAACCTGTTTAAGTTTCATAAACTTTAAGACCTAGAACCCAAATAAAATATAGAAAATGAAGAGGAAAGATCAATGGACGAAATACCACATCATTTAATGGTATGTGAAAAACTTATAAGAAAAAAATTCATTTTTTTGTTTTATTGTAAACTAAAGTTTTTTTTCCTCTTCTATTATTTTAGGGTGAGCCTTTAATTTGGAATCCAAAGTATCTACATTAAGATTTATTACTTATTTTGGTAAGATCATCTATTGACTATATTCAAAACTTCATCACCAACGACAATTTAAAATTGTAGACGTCACAGCTGTTTTTGATTTTAATTCTAAAAGTCAAAAAAACCTCACCATTTTTTAAAATCTTTTCTCATTTACTATGTATTGGTTCCTTTTTCATTTTTTTACTATACTATGTCATATATATATTTAAAAAAAAAAAAAAATATATATGATGTGTATTTTAAAACAAAATCGAAGATGCTTATCAGAATTTACCCTGTGATTTGAATTTAATAGGATATATAAATTTTAGAGATTTTAAAATTATGAGATTAGTGGAAAATTAGCAAAAATTTTGTTAGAAATTATAGAGTGATTAAAAGAAACTTGACAAGATTTGAGAAACTTAGAAGTTGATATATATTTTTTTATAATTTAAAAAAAAACATAAGTCACTTCTTTAAAAAAAAAAAAATACACGTCACTTAAATATTAGAAGCGAGAATAAAAAAACATTGCAATCCAAATTCATAACAACAAAAAAAAAAACACTTGAGAAATCATAATTTTGGCATATGATATTACTGGTAAACATCAACTCTCGAAATCCTATGGAAACCATCTATTAATGGTGACATTTTTACTGGTAACGGGGTTCATACTCCTTGAGCTAACGCTGCCGGAGCACTTGACGAATCCTCCAGGATCTGCTGCTGCTGCGATTGGTGGTAGGGGTGATGGTTGAGGTGTTGGGATTTACCTATCTTTTTCACCTCAACTCGATTTAAACAAACTGGGAACAATTTGATTTAATTCTGGGGGTTTATTATATTACTAACTATGCTTTGATTTGATGAGTCTTAAGCATACATACATCATTTATCGAGTTTTTTTATAGAGTCAAAACTTATTTTTCTTTCATGCATTTTTAGTCTTATGCATTCTTCTAAGACATAGAAAAAACCAAAAAAATAGAAAAATATGAAAATTTCGAAAAAAGAAAAGTCATTTAGATTTTGCATTTCATTTTATGATTGAGTCTATTTGCATTTCATATAGGGTTGCATTCATTTGCATTGGGAGCAATACTGAGCTTATCCTTGTAGAGTGCCAACTCATGTAATCAATCCAATGCCCTAGTTAGTAGTTCTTTGATGCATTTGAACTAATCTTGAAAGAAAGGAAGAACCATGCTTGGATCACTTCACTTGTCACCTAGAACTTAGTCGAAATAGGGTCTTGAATTTGATAACCTGATATGCTCTCAAATTTACCCTAGAGCTACTCTCTCAAATTAAGAGATCACTGTAGTATTTAGGGATCGAATCCACAGGGAAAGAGATAGTGACACAGCAGACTTTTAATTTCGAATTAAGCTAAGAATAAAATCAGAAATAAAAGACAGCAAATAATTAACGACTTGGTAAATTCAGGAGACAAAACGCTAGGCTATGGGAAATTCGCAGGTATGAATCCAAGTTGCAGAATAGAAATCTGTTAGGATATTTATTAAGAACCGTTCTAGAACTCGAAACACAATTATAAAATCAACCAACTCTCGCTGCGAAGATTATCTATGTCTAAATCCTAGAATTCCAAATCTCTTTGCAAATCCTATCAATTCAGACAAGCATTAATAACAGGTTCGATTGTTCACAAAATCCCTAAACCAAATCTCTTTGCGAATAGGTATTTTGCTCATCTAACATTAGTTCAGGCAATCAATAATACTCTCGCATCTATTAATCAACCTAAGATCAGATTCTAGGTCATGAAGCTAGAATAAGCATTAATCACAAATCCAGATGAAGAACAAGCAGATTTATCCCGACAGTAATTCAATTCTAACAACCTATCATCAACCCTTGAATAACCCAAAACCTAACTAGCAAACTACTCAGACATGGTGAATGAAGAAAACATCATGAATAAAATAGTTTGCATAAAATAATAAAGAAGAGAAATAAAGGGGTTCAAAATCTCTCAAGAACAGAGTATAGGATCTATCTCCCCAAATCTCTCTCTAAAATAATCTGTGTAGCCTAAACAATGGCTTTGAAATCCTTAAATAAGGGTTAAAACACGAATTGGGGCACTTTTACAAATAAGGAAAACTTCTGGGCAAATTTCCTTTTCTTCAGAAATTGTAAAAGTCGCGTTATCTTCTGAAAATATTTGGTGTCGATCGACTTCATCTTTTCAGCAGCTTCATCCACAACGCTCCAGAATGTTTCAAAATCTCCAATTATGCCCCAAACATACCTGAACCTGCAAAGACTTTAATAGGACTCTAAAACACCAAAAAGACTCTATTAATAAGACTTATATCATGGCTAAAAACCATAAAAAACATGATATATCAACTCCCCCAGACTTAGCTTTTGCTTGCCCTCAAGCAAAACAGAAACTAAATATAGAGTCGATGTTTGAAAACACAGAAACTCACCTTCTCTTTAGAGCATTACATTGGCCACTCATCTCTTAATCCACATGCTGCAAGACCAATCCAAATCGAACCACCATGTACTTCTCCTTAGACATTCGCAGCCTCCAGATTCAACCCACAATTTCGCAACAAAATCCATAAACCATCATCGCTGGGTCTCATCAATGATTTCAATGTCAAGAACCTTCTAGACTCATTCCCGTACAATACCACATCATACAACTTTTGATACTTTTTCTCTCCTCCCCCAGACTTATTTTATTCTCTTTCTTTCTCTTTTTATTTTATATCAAAGGTGCAAGCAAATAATGGTATCACGGGAAATTTTCCTAACCTTGCTTCCATCCTTTGTGTAATCATTCCTTTCAAAGTAAAATAATGGGGTCATTGGAAATTTTCCTACCCCTTTACTCAAAAGAAAATCCTTTCATCTTTTCTGCATTTAATTACTACTTTCTAATGAGGGAGAGGAGTACCATCACTTTCACACATGATGCATTTGTCAGGTATGAACGAGGAGTCAAGCTCTATGAACACCAATCACATCAATGAGCTAAAAGAAAGAGCTGAGAAATTAGCTCAAGCTTAGTGGATTATGCTGGAAATATGGATGTCTCTAGTAAACTGGTCATCCTTTGGATTTTTCATTAGTCGGATCTGAATTGATTCTGCATCAATGGTCACTTAGAAGAAATCATCAACACAATAAACTAAGAGAAACATCATAGTTTCAACAAAATTTTGACTCAATAAAACAAGTTTTTGGACTGACTCAACTGACTCTCAAAACAAAACAAAGCAAAATACATTAGTATTTTCCTCCCCCAGACTTAATCAACACTGTCCTCAGTGTGACTAAATCTTAAGGTCAGAAACAAACCAAATAAAATAGATAATGGACAGGATGGATAGAGGACGAAAATCTATACAACTTAGGCTCTTAAATCACTCAAATCCGTTAAGAATTGAGAGAGATATGAAGAAAATAAGTTGAGTAAACTTACCTCCGAGGGGGTGTCGATCGACACCATGAACAGTGTCGATCGACACTATTCATGTCGAGCTCCTGTGTCGACAACGGTCGACATCCGTTCGTTTTGTAAATTTTTTTTTTTTTTTTTTTTTTTGAAATATAAGCCAAAACCAATAGTTAGTAAATAAAGTAAAATAAAACGAAAATTAGAGAGCTTACCGGTGGGTTGCCTCCCACTAAGCGCTTGTTTTAAGTCATTAGCTTGACTTGGATGGCTGGAAATCAGTCAGCGGGTGCAGCATGAGAACTCATTTCAAAACAAGCTCCACATTCAGACACATTCACCTTCAACACTCTGCCCAATGATCCATTCACAGCATCTAAACCTTTCTCCTTCATCTCAGATGTAAGAAGTGCTCTAACCTTAGAGAAAGGTTTTGAGGTCCCTTTGCACTTCACCTTATACTCGATTGTGTTTCCATCACAGCTCTGAGATATCAAAATGACTTAAGGTCCTCAATGGATCTTATGGCTTTCCACTCTCTTCTTCACCTTTGACCTTTTTCTGGTCACCTTTGTGATAATGATAGGATTTCCACCAAGAAATTTATCTGCATCATTCTTATCACAAGGTCTTTCCTGAGAAACGTCTGCCATCTTGTCTCTAGCAATCACAGCAATGCAAGAGACGTGCTTTGAAGTTCCAGTAGTAGGGACAGCCTTGTAGAAAACTCCTTTGTCAACATTAGAGAAAGATATTCTCTTGTTAGGCATGTCTACAACTGCTCCAACTGTAGCCATGAATGGTCTCCCAAGAATGAATGGCATGACATAATTCTTGCTCACTTCCACAACCTGAAAATCAGTTGGTACTAGACAACTCCCCACTTTGACAAGCAAGTATGGAATTGTACCATAGGGGACTGTGGTGGACGAGTTGGCAAACTCGAGGGTCATGTTTGGGGGTTGAATGTTAGCAATCCCTAATCTCTCTGCAATGTCCCTTGACATGAGATTCACATTAGCACCAGAATCGCAGATAGATTTTTCAAACTCAACTCCTCCAATGGAGCATGGAACAACAAACATCCCTGGATCTTTAATCTTAAGCAGTTGCTTCATTGGTGGTGGTGTATCCCTTGCCTTGTGAAAAAGTTCTTCCATCTCTTCAAAATTTTCTCTGCTATTATGGAAGAAAGCACACAAGGGATACTTTTCATAAGCCTCATCAAAGGAGATTTCCTTAGGAATCTTTTCCACCCTCTTGTTGAAAGCAACTAGTTTCTCTGCACTAATGGGTGGCCTGAGGTGTTTGGGTATAGGAGGGTATGAAATCTTAGGCTTGTATACTCTTTCCTCTGCAATTTTTGAAGTTTTAGGCGTAACTGGCAAAATCTGGGAATGGTGTCGATCGACACCCTCCTGGTGTCGATCGACACCAGCATCTGGCGTCGACGATTCAGTGTCGATCATGCTCGATTTCGGTCCGTCTCGAGTCGAATCATCGGGGGTTTCTACTGGTGTCGATCGACACTCAGTAGTGGTGTCGATCGACACCTGTTCTGCAGCTGCGACATCTTCTTCTTCAGCCTGAAACTCCACAATTTCTTCAGCATTCAGACCCGTTTTTAGCACTGGTTGAAGGCTTCTTCCACCCTGAATCGTGATGGCATTCACATGATTCATCGGATTTGTGTCTGTCTTTCCCGGAAGAAATCCCTCTTGTCTTTTCAAAGCTCCCGCAGTTTGAGCAACTTGAACATCCAATTGCTTCACATGAGTACTCAGGGACTCAAATTTCCCATTCAGATCAGTGTACAAGGCATCAATCTTCCAATTGAAGTCCACAGTCATCTTCTGTTGACTCTCCAAGGTCTGTTCCAGCATAGACTTCATCTCATTGTCTTATGCAGGAGGCTTCTGGTAAGAAGAAGAACCATAAGTTCTTTGGAAATTGTTGTTCTGAAAATGCTTATGGTAAGAGGAACTATAGCCTTGCTGATTGCCAAATCTCTGACCTTGAACACCAGCTCCATTGATGTAGTTAACTTCTTGTTCTTCATGCTCAAAGGTCTCCACTTCATTAGCAAATTGGACTTGCTTCTTTCCTACAAGAAGGCTGTGTACACTGTCTAACTTGGCCTTAAATTCTGCAATTTGACTTCCATCATTACCACCAGCTTGCTTCTTCCTCTCAAAATCTGCATTATTTGTGCTGTTGCTAGATGCCAAATTCTCTATAAGTATGGTGGCATTTTCTGGATATTGGGTGTTGAAATTCCCATTGCTCGCAGCATCCAACGCCGTCTGGTATCGCCAGTCTACTCCTCTGAAGAAAATCCCAAGTAGTTGTACCTCACTGAATCCATGATGTGGACAATCCCTCTGGTATGCTCTAAATCTCAGCCAAGCAGCCTTGAATGCTTCGGTTGGCCCTTGAGAAAATGCAGAAATCTTCATCCTTAGGTCCTCAGAACTTGCATCATCGAAGAAGTTGCGCAAAAATGCGTTCTTGGTGTCTTCCCAGTTAGTAAGTGATCATGGTGGCAACTGCTTCAACCAATATGCTGCATCTCCTCCAAGAGAGTATGGAAAAAGTTTGCAGAAGAGGTAATCATCATTCACCCCATTGGCCTTAATGCTGGATGCTAGATCTTCAAACCTCTCTATGTGGTCCATAGGATGCTCATTGGGAAGGCCATGGAAAGGGTGCTGAGATACCAAGGTGTAGAACGCAAGTCTCAGCTCAAAATCATTCCTCTGAAAAGGAGGTGGACGAATTGCAGCTCTATTAGCATAGAACTGATCAGACCTGTTGTAATCCCCAAGTGTCCTTCCTCGCCCATCAGCTAGTCGTAGTGCGTTCTGCTGCGCTTGGTGTCGATCGACACCAAGGTTGTGTCGATCGACACCCTCTGGTTCTGCGACAACAGCCCCATTTTCATCTATTTTCTGGCCCTGAGCATTCCTCCTTTGCCCTTCTGCATCAACCAACTGACCAGCTTCGTCTCTAATCAGAATTAATGGATCCATTGCAGATTCCTTCTTGCCTTTTCTGTTGGTCCTCTCCAATTTGGCGAGTTCGCCTATGCTCAAAATCACTAGCTCCTTTTCCTTGTTGCTTCTGGTACTGCGATTAAGCATGCACCTGAAACGGACACAAGAAAAAGTTGCAGAAAATCAATAACCAAAAACAAAATAAAAACTTAGACAAAATCCTAATACTAAAAATCTGTAGGCAACTAATCTCCTTTCCCGGCAACGGCGCTAAAATTTGATATGCTCTCAAATTTACCCTAGAGCTACTCTCTCAAATTAAGAGATCACTGTAGTATTTAGGGATCGAATCCACAAGGAAAGAGATAGTGACACAGCAGACTTTTAATTTCGAATTAAGCTAAGAATAAAATCAGAAATAAAAGACAGCAAATAACTAACGACTTGGTAAATTCACGAGACAAAACGCTAGGCTATGGGAAATTCACAGGTATGAATCCAAGTTGCAGAATAGAAATCTGTTAGGATATTTATTAAGAACCGTTCTAGAACTCGAAACACAATTATAAAATCAACCAACTCTCGCTGCGAAGATTATCTATGTCTAAATCCTAGAATTCCAAATCTCTTTGCAAATCCTATCAATTCAGACAAGCATTAATAACAGGTTCGATTGTTCACAAAATCCCTAAACCAAATCTCTTTGCGAATAGGTATTTTGCTCATCTAACATTAGTTCAGGCAATCAATAATACTCTC
The DNA here is from genome assembly GCA_020283515.1 of Alliaria petiolata. Classification (NCBI taxonomy): domain Eukaryota; kingdom Viridiplantae; phylum Streptophyta; class Magnoliopsida; order Brassicales; family Brassicaceae; genus Alliaria; species Alliaria petiolata. The sequence goes on from JAHZTW010000001.1 coordinate 374,662,538, forward strand.
GCATCTATTAATCAACCTAAGATCAGATTCTAGGTCATGAAGCTAAAATCAGCATTAATCACAAATCCAGATGAAGAACAAGCAGATTTATCCCAACAGTAATTCAATTCTAACAACCTATCATCAACCCTTGAATAACCCAAAACCTAACAAACAAACTACTCAGACATGGTGAATGAAGAAAACATCATGAATAAAATAGTTTGCATAAAATAATAAAGAAGAGAAATAAAGGGGTTCAAAATCTCTCAAGAACAGAGTATAGGATCTATCTCCCCAAATCTCTCTCTAAAATAATATGTGTAGCCTAAACAATGGCTTTGAAATCCTTAAATAAGGGTTAAAACACAAATTGGGGCACTTTTGCAAATAAGGAAAACTTCTGGGCAAATTTACTTTTCTTCAGAACTTGTAAAAGTCGCGTTATCTTCTGAAAATATTTGGTGTCGATCACACCATGAACAGTGTCGATCGACACTGTTCATTCAGCACCACTTCGAATTCATCTTTTCAGCAGCTTCATCCACAACGCTCCAGAATGTTTCAAAATCTCCAATTATGCTCCAAACGTACCTGAACCTGCAAAGACTCTAATGGGACTCTAAAAACACCAAAAAGACTCTATAAATAAGACTTATATCATGGCTAAAAACCATAAAAACCATGATATATCATAACCAACTCTATTCACTTGAACAGAATTTTGACATCTAATTATCATGCCTTGCAATGAAAGTGAATTTATGGATAATACACATACTTGAGCTTTCTGACTCACTTTGCCACCCTCTTGCTATCTCAAGTGGTACTCCCACCTTACCTTACCTCCTTAAAAGTCAAATGTTCTAGTGATGTTGATTGTGAGGCCATATTTTGATTCAACTTAGCATAAAGTGTTAGGTTTGAGACGACAAGTTTAAGCTCTCATGTAGATTCTAGCTCTTGCGTTTTGGGGCTAGCTATAGGCTTAGGATTTAGGGTATGGGCCGTGATATTGCTTGGTGCTTTGATTTTCGAATTTTATGCTTGTATTTAGCATGATGAGTTGTGGAAAGGAGTAGAAGGCAAAGGGTAAAAAGAGGCTTGAAAGGAAATAAGGGAAGCATCGTTTGAAATGGTGTATATTGTATGATTTTAGGATATAGCTCTAAGTTTGAAAAGTTTAGGTAGCCTTGAGAAAAGAAAAAGAAAAGAATCAAAAGAGCCAAGAGGCCAAAGAAAATAAAAGGCTACCTAGGAATAGAAAGAAGAGCTAAGTATGTAAAAGATCACACCATTCACTATGAGTAGAAGGTTGAAGAAGTATCCCCTTAGAGCTTTAAAAGAACAAGAGATTCATGGGTTAAGCAAGGCACAAATAGCCTTGAGAGAAAAGGGTAGCTTAGAGGGTTGAGTGAGCTTAAAAAGAAATAATGAGAGGGGTTTAGGACCATTGATAGCATAATGGGTAGATGAGAGTCTAGTCTTGTATGCATCACTTGTCTTTTACCTTTAGCATTATGCATTAAGTTCAATCCTTTTAGAGTGAAAACCCTTATGCGAATTGGAAGCCCATGAATTGAGATCATTCTTATCTCAAAGCCTAGTGCCTTAGCCAAATGAATTCACTTGCATTGCATTGTGATGATTCACGGTTTACAATTTAATGAATGTTAAAGAATCGGTTGGATAGGGAGACTTATCAAGATCGAGTTCTTTGTGCATTTGATTGTTGTTATGAGCATGGCTAACTCTTTTGGAGTATGGTGAATTCAAGTGCATCTTAGAATTGAGAACTAGGACATTGAGTTGATTATGTTTGATGGCATTCTTGGATATTGAGCTCCCACTTTCAAACCTCTCTCTTAGATTTGTCATGTTTGTTTACTTGAGGGCAAGCAAAGGGAAAGTTTGTGGGAGTTGATATACTCATAATTTAGCATAATTTAGCATTCATTTCAGATAGCTTTGCATGTTCTTTTGCATTCATTTAGCCTCTTTTTGTCCCATTTGCATCCATCTTAGTGTTTGGTGAGTTTTAGCTTAGTTTGGTTCATATTTGTACATATTGAGTTCTTATTAGGTTTCTTGGAGGCTTGGAGGACCTTTATGGGGAGATGGATGACAAAGAGGAGGAAGAGAAGGTGGCCAAACAAGAAGCATACGATCTTTAGAAGTGTATTAACCTTGATATCGAGCTACCAAGGTCGATACAGCCTGGCAGGAAGGACGAGAGGCGCATGTCGGACATTTGTATCGAGCTACCAAGCTTGATACAAGTCTACCCGGAATTCATCAAGTAGCGTATCAGACCTTTGTATCGAGCTACCAAGCTTGATACACAGCAAACCGAAGTCCTGAAGTTGGCGTATCGGGTGTTCATATCGAGCTACCAAGCTCGACACAACCTTTGGAAAAACGTTTTAGCAGCGTATCGAGCTTCATGTCGAACTAACAAGGTCGATACACTGCGTGATTTTCCGCCTTAAACCGAGTCAATACCCGGTTTGTTCTGGGTTTACCCAGTTCGTCCACTGTTCACTATAAATAGTAAATGACCTAAATTTTCCTAAGTGTCTTTTAATCTTTTGTTCTTGCTTAGAAAACCTTCCTCTTTGATTTCTAAGTGATTTTGCAAGACATTTATATGAGTTTATGCAATTTAGTACTTATCTTTCTTAATCTTTCTTATATCTCTCTCTAATATTGTTTATCTTTATCTCTTTCTTAGGATTTGAGGGTCTAAAGATGATTACTGAGTAGTTTCCTTATGATCTATGGATGGGTTAGATTTATGATGTTTCATGGATTCATCTTGATGTCTATGATTAGATTCTTTCATTTACCTCTTTGTTTAGTGTTCCTAATGCTAGTTTAGCCTTGATCAAGCCAAAACTAGGCCTTAGGGAATTTCCCACCCACAAGGTGTGTGTAGAAATTCTCCAACCAACTAAACAAGGGATTTACATTCCTAGCTCATGAAAGTGATTGTCTAGGATGTTTATTGGCATTTTAAAACTGTTTCATAATGCTTGTTAGCTTCCTTTTCACTAATGAAAGTTAGTTCTTGATTAGAATGATTAATGAAGGGATTAGTGCCATGGAAGTGGGTTAGTCTTACTTTGAGTTCTAAAACTATTTAAAAACAAATAATTGGATATATATAGGATTATATTTTTTTGGGTCAGGATTTAAGATGTATTTTAAAATTTTATTCTATAAGTAGGTCAAAGTTCTTTTCAATACATTTCTATGTTTATTATTATTTTTTAAAAATAACTCTATGATTAATTTTCTTTGTTGGATACTAAAAATATGGATTTAGGATAATTTTTAAGATTTGATCTATAAGTAGTTTTAATCTAGTATTTTTGTATCTATATATTATGCATAGGTCATAAACTTTCACATACCCAAAATAGTATCCCAACTTTATTATTATTATTTTTGTTAATATTTACTAAAGGACATAATATGTTCAGATGTCACTTTACTATTAGTAACTAGCGGTTTGTGATCGATTTGCTTTTTTGACGATACAGTTTTACTTCTGACAACAATATTGTATCTAAAGCGATAGCACAAAACCATTATGTGAAAATTCTTACACCAAAAAACATAAGTTGTAAGATCATATGTTTTAACACCGTCGTTTCCAGTTAATAACACTCAGTTGGCTATGTTAACAACTTAAAATAGATGACCACGAGTCTATTATAATTTAGTTTACGATAAAGTGCATGTAATATAGATAATATCGACAATGCTTAATACATTTTAAAATTTATGAGTTTTAATGATGTTTCTGACAAAATTCAAGGTTAATGATATTGCTATATTAGGGTTAATTTCATGATTTAGAAGATGTAAATGAGAAAAACTAACAATCTAAGCGAGAAAGATAAACAATGCTAGTACGGGTAAACACTTAAACATTTCTAAAATCATGTGAAAGTTTCCAAAAACTTACGTATATTACAAAAATATCTATGAAATTTTATAAAACATAAAAAAAATATTTGTCATGATGCTTAAAATAAAGACTAAGAACAATACATGTTATAAACAACAACATATGTAACCCGTATACCATGAAATATAAATTATAATTTCAAAACCATATACCCAATCCCTAAAAAACTATCTCGTTCAGCTCACAAACTCTTAATAAAAAAAATCTACAACCCTAAATCATATATCACAAATCAAGTATCATAAACACTAAACTCATTAGTGTAAATTAAGCTATTCAAAAGATTCATGTAGAAAAAAAAATCTAATCCATAAATTGTTATGTCGGGCCTAAATTATAATTGGCGAACCCAAACATAATGTAATAACTACCAAACGACATGGTCATATTTTAAATAAGAGAATGTTTAACCCCTTTCAATGATTGGTGAACCCAAACTGATTATTGTACATAAGGTCATCCATAAAAGATATATAACAAGTGAAATCTAAACTCTAAATTATATTAGGCAATCCAAACATAATGTTGTAACCAATTGTGTGATATCGTTTTTATAATAACTTTTTTACCAAAGTTTTCTAAACTTTTTGTATGTTTTAAGATATTCTCACTAGGTTTTGAAAAATCTGATGTGTTTATCTTGTGAAAACTATATTTATCTTCCTTATTTACGTTGTTAATTTATTTCATATAAAATCCTAAATCATCGCATCTAAAATCTAATTCCATTATACCAAACCCTAACTAACATATTTAAACCTGTTTAAGTTACATAACTTTAAGACATAACTTATATAGTTTTTTTTAATTGTCTCCACCTGAAACTCAAATAAAATATAGAAAATGAAGATGAAAGATCAATGGCCGAAATACCACATCATTTAATGGTATGTGAAAAACTTATAAAAAAAAGTTTCATTTTTTTGTTTTATTGTAAATTAAAGTTTTTTTTGTTCATTTTCTCTTATGTTAGGGTGAGCCTTTAATTTGGAATCCAAAGTATCTACATTAAGATTTATTACTTATTTTGGTAAGATCATTTATTGATTATATTCAAAACTTCATCACCAACGATAATTTAAAATTGTAGATGTCACAACTGTTTTTGATTTTCTAAAAGGCAAAAAAAATCACCATTTTTCAACATCTTTTCTCATTTACTATGTATTGGTTCCTTTTCATTTTTTACTATACTATGTCATATTTTTAAAAAAGATAAACAAAAATAAATGATGTGTAATTTTGAAATACAATTATAAAAAAAAATCGAAGATGCTTATCAGAATTTACCAAGTGATTTAAATTTACTAGGATATATAAAATTTTAGAGATTTTAAAATTATTTGAGATTAGAGGAAAATTAGCAAAAATATTGTTAGAAATCATAGAGTGATTAAAAGAAACTTGATAAGATTTGAGAAACTAAGAAGTTGAGATTTTTTATTTTTTATAATTTTAAAAAAAAACATAAGTCACTTCTTTTTAAAACAAAAAATACACGTCACTTAAATATTAGAAGCGAGAATAAAAAAACATTGCAATGAAAATTCATAACAACAACAAAAAATAAACACTTGAGAAATAAAAATTTTGGCATATGATTGGTAGACGTCAACTCTCGAAATCCTATGGAAAACATCTATTATTGGTGAGATTTGTACTGATAACGGGGTTCATACTGCTTGAGCTAACGGCTGCCGGAGCACTTAAGGAATTGATGCAGTGGGGTTTGTTACTTCAAGTTTTACCCCTAAGATAGCTGCAACTGCACAGAAATGACAGTAGTATATTAAGGGATCGAATCCACAAAGATTGTTGTTTTGCGAAAGTCCTAGGATTTCTAACTTCTTTAAACCAAAAGGAAAGTTGGGGATGTAGTGTGTCACGGTTTGCAGTAGTAATATCAAGCAGCATAAGAGAATTAAACGGTTGTAAATCAATAAATAAAAGGCGTTGGGTTCAGGGGTATTCTCCAGGGTTTATGGATCGGGTCTAACAAGCAATAGGATATGTTCTAAATGATATAATGGATTAGGCTCTTAAGCTGAAATGTTCGACTATGACTACTCCGCGTTCGCGGATCTAGCCACCTACGTTTGTCCTACACTGCAGATATGACTTCTCATCCCACGATGCAAGACAACCGCGCATACATATCATTCACCTATTTGTAAACACTCACGTTGCGGTCCGTCAATATGCCTAAGCATCCTACGGTGCGATCCGCTCGTTAACTTCTAGATCCAGTCGATAGACCACACGTTCGTGTATTTAGTCGTCCTGGAATAAGTTGCTAATTGATCAGAGAAGCAAACATGCAATAAGAACAAGACATAAACGAAGATACTTAGAAGAAACTCTATCTCTATCAACCTAGCGAAATCGATCCATGATTAAACCCCTTTGAAAACTCCCTTAAAAACCCAACTAGATGACTACTCGTTCATGGGAACGAGAGACATCTTTGAGATAAGAAAGGTGTGAATTGTATTGAATAAGAAACAAAGTGAGAAAACTTCTTCAAAGGAAATCGAATGAAGGGATCTTCTTAAAGTATTGAAAAACAAAGAACTAAGAACAAAAGATGAAAAGAGAAGGAATAAGGAGTGGGCGGTTGCTGAAGAATTCTCTTTCGAGGACTTCAACTCCGGGGGCCGTCGAACTCTCTCTCTCTCTCTCTCTCTCTCTCTCTCTCTCTCTCTCTCTGCGGCGTGAAAGTGTTTCTGGAAAAGCTATCTGTGAAGTCACGCCCTTTGTGAAACCCTATGGACCCCTTATATAGGCTCTCCTGTCTTCAGAAAGTGGGATTCGTGATTTAACCTTGGGAAATATCAAATAAGTGCAAACGGGCTCGGAACGGGCCAGAATGGTCTGGCCGCGCGAGCGATCAGGCGTGGCGCGGCCACTGGTCTTCTGAGGATCTGTGACGAGGCCGTCCCTTCTTCTCAGGATGTGTCTAACGGACCTTCTTGCTTTCTTCGTAACTTGAGATCCAACCGTGGGATTGAACTCAAGCCACCTCGGCATGAAAGACAGCTGAAAGGGCTATCTTGTCTCCAACTGATCTTGTGGTGAGAAAGTCGTCGTCTGATGCTGAACTTTTGGCTCCGAGAACTTGTCCTTGTAGTTCCCGTTTTGCTCCGAAATGTATCCTTTATGTCCAATTTCCCTGAAATGACTCTTAAGACTAAGAAACGTGGAAATCACTTTAAAACCGTTGAAAACCGGGTTAAAACACTTGTAAACGATCTTGAAATAATAAGTTTTAGGAGTAAAATATGAGTGTCATCAACTCCCCCAGATGGGTTACCTCCCACCAAACGCTTTTGTTTAAGTCGTTTAGCTCGACTTTGTTTGAAGCTTAGGCGGTTGAGGAAAGTGCTTCCGGAGTTGTCTCTCCTAAAGCTTCCCCTTGTCTCCGCATCAGCAGTGTGCCTCCGTTTCCATTCCTAAGAATTTTAGCTTCTAGGATCACCTGCTTGGTCTTCTCGACCGTCTTCGACAATTCTTCTTCACCCAGTTCTTCAAGCTCGGGAGGAATCAGGATTTTGATCCTTGAGAAGGGTCTCGAGTGGAGCTGACCTACTCTTGATATCATACCCTTTTTCTCCTTTTTACTCGAGTGGCTCTTCGTTCCCAGTGGCGAAGTATTTAGCTCATTCGGGTAGTATCTTTTCTGGCTTATATGTAGGAAGACTACGAAGTTGCTTACGTGGTCGATCCTTGCTCCTACCGTGGCCAAGAAGGGACTTCCAAGTATCAAAGGCTTGTCTTTGTCTTCCCCTATATCGAGCACGTGGAAGTCCGTAGGGACTATCTTATACCCGACAAGGAGTTGGACGTTGTAGACTACGCCTTTTGCTCTCTTCCTAGACGAATCTCCGAATACTAGCTGCGTAGGTGAGGGGAAATAGGTTGTTATTCCTAACCTTTCAGCGATTGTCGTGGACATGACATTGACATTAGCTCCTGTGTCGCATAGACAATCTTCGAAGTTGATTCCCGTGATCGAGGATGAGAAGGTAAATGCGCCTGGATCTTCTTCTTTCTTTAGCCTCTCGAATTCGCGGTGCTTTGGAGTGTCAAAGGGCGGATTAGCCGTTCCTTTCTTTATTGTTGGAAAAAGTGGGACGAATCTGCACTTTTCTCCCATAGCTAGCTCTGGCTCCTTAGCTTCGTTGAGGACTGCTGGGATCGCGTTACAGAATCCTTTTGGGTTATCCTCTACCTTTCCAGGAAAGATTCCCGCTTGTCTTTTGATGGACAGTTTGTGAGATTTGCATGTCTAATTTCTTCAGGTGGGAAGATAGGGATTCGAACTTGCCATTCAGGTCGTTTTACATGCAATCTACCTTGATGTTGAGGTCCTTGACTGATTTTTGTTTAGAAAACATCAGCTGTTGCATCAATCCCTCGAGTTTGTCCTCTCGTGATGGGTACGGTGCGTTTGATGCAGCTTGTGGGGCTCCTTGCTGGTTGTTAAAGGGCGCAAGCTGAGATTTGTAGGGTTGCTTTGGCTGGTAGCTTCCGTTGCTTCCGTAGTTTACGTTCTGGAACTTGTTCTGAAAAGGTCTTCCTTGAGGTGGATAGACTTGATCTTGCGGGTTCTCCACGTTCGGGTTTCGGTATGAGAGGTTGTTGTTATCGCTGAAGTTGTTATTGAATCCATTGTTGAAGTTTCAGTTTGGATATGAATTTTGGCCTCCTATAAGGTTAACTTCTTCTTCTCGCGAGTATGATTCATCTCCATCTTCTCCCGGGTTAGATTCTTGTCTTTCCCCCGCTGCTTCACATGCATTGATGCTGCGTTGCTGTCCTTTGAGTAGCTGGCTCATCATGTTCTTCAGCTCGGCTATCTTCTTAGAATCTGAGTTTTCGGTTCGCGGATTTCTATCATAATCCGGACAGTTGTTGCTGTTGCTTACGGCGAGGTTCTCAATGAGTGCGCGTCCTTGTCACTCTGTCTTCGTGGTGAAGTCTCCATTGTTGGCCGTGTCGAGTTATAGTTGGTACATAGCTTGCAGTCCGCGGTAGAATGTGTTTAGCAAGCTGGCTCCGGAGAAACCATGGTTAGGACAGTCGCGTTCGTAGTCCTTGAATCGCTCCCATGCTTCTAAGAATGACTCGACCGGTCCTTGTCGAAAGCCTTGGATCTTGTTTCTCAGCCGATTGGATCGAGACTGGTGGTAAAGTCTTCAGCCATCTATGAGCTTTGTCGCTCAAAGAGAATGGGAATAGATTGCACTTTAGATAGTCGGGAGGGATTCGGTTCGTCTTCGTGGTGTTGCAAATCTCTTCAAATAATTCGATGTGGTCCATCGGGTGCTCGTTTGATAGCCCGTGAAACTGATTTTGCTTCACCAAGGAGATGATTTGCTGTTTGATCTCCAACTCGTCCTCATGTGGGACGTTAACTTGAATCGCAGCTCGATTCTGAAAGTGCTGATCAGGAGTGTCGTGATCGGCTATGGTGCGGTTCCTCACTCGCCTGGGTTGGTTAGCGGGCAGGACATGTCGGTTGGCGTCTTGGTCCTCTGGTTGGACGATAGGGTTTGCTCGGTTCGTGATATATCATGGTTTTTACCCGTTTTTGGACCATGATATAAGTTTTTTATAGAGTCATTTGTTAGATTTAGAGTCCTATTAGAGTCTTTACAGGATGGAGAGCATTTGGAGCTAAATGGAAGAATCTGGAACCTTTTGGAGCATTTTGGAGAAGCAGCCGAAGTGATGAAGTTGGAAGAGTAGATTTACGTGCAAGGTGTCGATCGACACCACTTGTGACGATCGACACCAATCAAGGTCGGCTAAGTTTCACGATTTCCATCAGAAAAAGGAAAGAGAGCAAGTTTGAAGAAATTACAAGTCTGCCCCTGGACGAAAAATCCCCTTCTATAAATAGTTTTCAGGCATTGTTTAGCCATATACCTTATCATTATTTTCTGTTTTTGAGATTTAGAGAGAGATTGATCATGTGCTTTTGGGGAGACAATTCTAACTCATCTGAGCCAGTTTTCGAACCCCTCTATCATTCTCTATTCTATTTATGCAATTTATTTCAGCCATGATTTGTGTTTGCATAATTATGTATGAGTAGTTTGCTAGTTAGGTTAGGGTGATTTAGGGTTTGATGAAGAGTTTATAGAATCATTAGAACTTTTAGGGAAATCAATTGGATCTTCACCTTGATTTGTGCTTAACTTGATTCTCTGAATTGATCACTTAGAAATCAAACCTTAGGTTGTTTAATAGATGCAAGAGCATTATTAATAACTTGATCTAATCTTAGGTGAGCAAAATATCTATTCGCAAAGAGATTTGGTTTAGGTATTTTGTGAACAAATCGAACATGTTCTTATTGCTTGCCTTAATTGTTTAAAATTCGCAAAGAGATTTGGGATTTAGGGATTTAGGCATAGATAACTTCTGCAACGAGAGTTGATTGGTTTTAACTTAGAGTTTCGAGTTCTAGACGGCTCTTAATAAATCCCTAATAAATTTAGATTCGGCATTCTTGGATTCAACCTGATAATTACCCTTGCCTAGCGCCTTAGTCTCCTGAACTTTAATCCATCTTAAAATCTGATTTATTTACTTGTTCAATTGTTTAGTTTTAATTTCATATAATTCGACATAGCTTAATCTGAATTTAGAAACCTTAGTGTAGCATCTACTTCCCTTGGGATTTCAATACCCCTTATACTACGCTTACATTTGCTGTGCATTTGCAGTAGTTTTATTAGGGTAAAACATGAGCCCTATCAGTTCGCGACATTTCCGATGATCGGGTTGTGTCCTCCTTGCTGCAAGGCAGGATCGCGTTCTTCTTCGTCCGAGTCAGCCCCGGGAATTTGGTTGATAAGGTTTCCATTGTTGTCGAGCTGTGGCTCCCATCTTGTAGATCGTTAGGTGCTCGACCAGTGTTGCGAAGGACTTCTTCGCGGTTTCGTTGAACTCCAAGAGCGGCCTCGTTTTCGGCCATGCTGATCTGTCTTCTTAACCTTCAGATTTCTTTTTCGTGTCTGTCGATCTCAATGTGGCGAGGCAAGACGTTGGGAGCGTTCCTCCTAGTGGTCATGCACCTGAAACATGAGAAGTAAACACAAGAGAATCGTGAGCAATGAACGGAAAAGCTTGAAATTCAACGTGGTCTAAAAGAGAAATTAGAAACTAAAAAATCGTAAGTGCAAGTGCACAACAATAACAGTAGTATATTAAGGGGTCGAAACGACATAGATTGTTGTTTTGCGAAAGTCCTAGGATTTCTAACTTCTTTAAACCAAAAGGAAAGTTGGGGATGTAGTGTGTCACAGTTTGCAGTAGTAATATCAAGCAGGATAAGAGAATTAAACGGTTGTAAATCAGTAAATAAAAGGCGTTGGGTTCAAGGGTATTCTCCAGGGTTCATTGATCGGATCTTACAAGCAATAGGATATGTTCTAAATGATTTAATGGGTTAGACTCTTAAGCTGAAATGGTCGACTATGACTACCCCCGCGTTCACGGATCTAGCCACATACGTTTGTCCTACACTGCGGATATGACTTCTCATCCCACGATGCAAGACAACCGCGCATACATATCATTCACCTATTTGTAAACACTCGTGGTGCGGTCCGTTGATATGCCTAAGCATCCTACGGTGTGGTCCGCTAGTTAACTTCTAGATCCGGACGATAGACCACACGTTCGTGTATCTAGTCGTCCTGGAATCAGTTGCTAATTTATCAGAGAAGCAAACATGCAATAAGAGCAAGACATAAACGAAGATACTGAGAAGAAACTCTATCTCTATCAACCTAGCGAAATCGATCCATGACTAAACCCCTTTGAAAACCCCCTTTAAAACCCAACTAGATGACTACTCGTTCATGGGAACGAGAGACATCTTTGAGATAAGAAAGGTGCGAATTGTATTGAATAAGAAACAAAGTGAGAAAAATTCTTCAAAGGAAATCGAATGAAGGGATCTTCTTAAAGTATTGAAAAACAAAGAACTAAGAACAACAGATGAAAAGAGAAGGAAGAAGGAGTGAGCGGCTGTTGAAGAATTCTCTTTCGAGGTCTTCAACTCCGGGGGCCGTCGAACTCTCTCTCTCTCTCTGCGGCGTGAAAGTGTTTATGGAAAAGCTATCTGTGAAGTCACGCCCTTTGTGAAACCCTAAGGTCCCCTTATATAGGCTCTCCTGTATTCAGAAAGTGGGCTTCGTGATTTAAACTTGGGAAATATCAAATAAGTGCAAACGGGCTCGGGACGGGCCGGAATGGTCTGGCCGCACGAATGACCAGGCGTGGCGCGGCCACTGGTCTTCTGAGGATCTGTGGCGCGGCCGTCCTTCTTCTGAGGATGTGTCTAACAGACCTTCTTGCTTCCTTCGTAACTTGAGTTCCAACCGTGGGATTGAACTAAAACCACCTCGGCATGAAAGACAGCTAAAGGGGCTATCTTTTCTCAAAATATGAGCTTGATCTTGTGGTGAGAAAGTCGTCGTCTGATGCTGAACTTATGGCTCCGAGCACTTGTCCTTGAAATTCCCGTTTTGCTCTTAAATATGTCCTTTTTGTCCAATTTCCCTGAAATGACTCTTAAGACTAGGAAATGTGAAAAACACTTTAAAACCGTTGAAAACCGGATTAAAACACTTGTAAACGATCTTGAAATGATAGGTTTTAGGAGTAAAATATGAGTCTTATCAGAAATCTCCCAGGATATGCGGCTGCTGCGATTGGTGGTAGGGGTGATTGTTGAGGTGTTGGTGGGTGATATACTCATAAATTAGCATATTTTAGCATTCATTTTCGATAGCTTTCATTGTTATTTTGCATTCATTTAGCAACTTTTAGTCCCATTTGCATCCATTTTAGAGTATAGTGAGTTTTAACTTAAGGTGTTGCATATTTGTACATATTAAGTCCTTATTAGGTGTCTTGGAGGTTTGGAGTGCCTTATGGAGTGATATATGACAAGGAGGAAGAAGAGAAGATGGCCAAATAAGAAGCAGACGAGTTTTAGAAGTGTATCGACCTTAATGTCGAGCTACCAAGGTCGATATGGCCATGCAGGAAGGATAAGAGGAGCGTATCGGACGTTTGTATCGAGCTACTAAGCTCGATACAAGGCCCATCCAGAGAAAAGTCGCGAGCATATTGGGCATTTGTATCGAGCTAGCAAGCTCGATACAAACCCCATCTGAACCGAAGATCAAGCCTGGCATATCGAGCTTTATGTCGAGCTACCAAGCTCCACACGATCCTTGAAGAAAGTTTTTATCAGCGTATCGAGCTGTATATCGACCTAGCAAGCTCGATACGCTGCCCGATTTTCAGACTTAAACCAGGTCAATACCCGGTTTGTTCCGGGTTGACTCGGTTTGTCCACTGTTCACTCTAAATAGTAAATGACTTAAATTTTCCTAAGTATCTTTTTAATCTTTTGTTCTTGCTTAAAAAACCTTCCTCTTTGATTTCAAAGTGATTTTGTAAGACCTTTATTTGAGTTTATGCAATTTAGTACTTATCTTTCTTAATCTTTTAGATCTATCTCTCTAATCATGTTTATCTACATCTTTTCATAGGATTTGAGGGTCTAAACATGATTAGCGAGTAGTTTCCTTAGGATCTAGGCATGGATTAGATTTAGGGTGTTTTAAGTATTGATCTTGATGTTTAGGATTAGATCTTCTCATTTCCCTCCTTGTTTAGTACTTTGAATGCTAGTTTAGCCTTGATCATGCTAAAACTAGGCCTTAGAGAATTTTCCACCCACAAGGTGTTTGTTGAAATTCCCCAACCAACTAAATAAGGGATTTACATTCCTAGCTCATGGAAGTGATTGTCTAGGGTGTTTATTAGCATTTTAGAACTGTTTTATAATGCTTGTTAGCTTCCTTTTCTCAAATAAAAGTTTGATCTTGATTAGGATGATTAATGAAGGGATTAGTGCCATGGAAGTTGATTAGTCTTGCTTTCAGTTCTAAGCTTAGGGATTAGCATATATTGTGATTGATTGACATCAAAGATTGATTCTTGGAACACCTTAGATTGATAACCCCATCCTTGGATTCGTTTTAGTCAATTGATAAACTTGCTTAGTAGTTAATTAGTATTTGTTTACTTGGTTTGATCACTTAGGTTGATAGTTAACAACAAACCCTTTTATGCTTGCTTAGATTAAAAAGTTTTATGCATTCATATTGTCACAATCACACCCAATTGGATTGATCCTCAAAGATGTACAATGACATGAGTGGACTTGAGTAATTGCTTTGTTAGGCTCAAAAAACTACTTATCAATTTGGCGCCGTTGCCATTTGGGCTTTGTTTTGGGCATTAGGATTTTAATTCTACTTGAGATTAAGCTTTATTTTTCATTTGATTACTAATTTCACTTGCTTGGTTTACTCTTTGTATTTATAGGTGTATGAACTTGAGGTCTAATGGACACAACAATCTAGTTGAGCCTCTAGACAACATCCACGGGGTGACAAGAGGAGCTTTTGTGAGAAGAGAAAGAGAACGCCTCGCACATCTAAGGCGTTTGGGAATGGATATTTCACAAGGACAAGGTGATAATGGAATACCACAAAGGAATCAAGGGAATGAGGCTCAAGCTCCTAGAGTGCCTCAACACCCTCCACGCCAACCTAGGCACATTGGGGCTGGAGATGCTCCTAATACTCATGCCAATCTTCAAGGTATCCTCCCTCCTCCAGTTGAGAACAACAACTTTGAGATAAAGAGTGGATTGATCAACATGGTTCAACACAACAAGTTCCATGGGTTAGCTTTGGAGGATCCTCTTTACCATTTGGATGAGTTTGATAGGATTTGTGATATGACCAAGATAAATGGCATATCCGAGGATGGTTTCAAGTTGAGAATGTTTTCTTTCTCCCTTGGTGACAAAGCACATCAATGGGAGAAGACACTTCCAAGAGGTTTCATCACTTCATGGGACCAATGCAAGAAGGCTTTCCTTGCTAAATTCTTCTCCAACAAAAGGACAACAAGGTTCAAAAATGAGCTATCTACCTTCACCCAAAAGAACAATGAGAGCTTTTGTGAAGCATGGGAAAGGTTCAAGGGATACACTACCCAACGCCCTCATCATGGCTTCTCCGAAGAGACTCTCTTGAGCAATCTCTACCGCGGTGTTCTCCCCAAGTTTAGGATGCTTCTGGACACAGCAAGTAATGGAAAATTATTGGGTAAAGATGTAGAAGAAGGTCTAGAGCTTGTGGAGAACTTGGCACAAAGTGATGGCAACTATGGTGCAGACTATAATAGATCTTCAAGAGATAGTGGTACTTATGAGGACTAAAGAAGGAAAGAGATGAAATCTCTTAATGATAAAATGGATAAGTTACTCCAAGCTTAACAAAGGTGCAACACAACAAGTTCCATGGGTTAGCTTCGGAGGATCCTCTTGACCATTTGGATGAGTTTGATAGGATTTATGATATGACCAAGATAAATGGCATATCCGAGGATGGTTTCAAGTTGAGACTGTTTCATTTCTCCCTTGGCGACAAAGCACATCAATGGGAGAAGACATTTCCAAGAGATTCCATCACTTCATGGGACCAATGCAATAAGGCTTTCCTTACTAAGTTCTTCTCCAACACAAGGACAGCAAGGTTGAGAAATGAGCTATCTAACTTCACCCAAAAGAATAATGAGAGCTTTTGTGAAGCATGGGAAAGATTCAAGGGATACACTACCCAATGCCCTCATCATGGCTTCTCCGAAGAGACTCTCTTGAGCACTCTCTACCGCGGTGTTCTCCCCCAGGTTAGGATGCTTCTAGACACAAAAAGTAATGGAAACTTATTGGGTAAAGATGTAGAAGAAGGTCCAGAGCTTGTGGAGAACTTGGCACAAAGTGATGGCAATTATGGTGAAGACTATGACAGATCTTCAAGAGATGGTGGTACTTATGAGGACCAAAGAAGGAAAGAGATGAAATTGCTTAATGAGAAAATGGATAAGTTTCTCCAAGCTTCACAAAAGCATGTTCACTTTGTGGGTGATTGTGATGAGAGTCAAGGGGTAAAACAAGAGTTGGATGAGGATTGCCAAGAAGAGGTCAACTATGTGGGTGGCCAAGGTCATCAACAAGGATACAACAACTATAGGAACAACAATCTTTCCTATAGGAGTATAAATGTGGATCACCCCCAAGATCAAGTCTACCCTCAACAAGGACAAGGAGGTCAACAAAAATCATTTGTCCCTTTCAAACAACAACAAGGATTTGTTCTCAAGAACAACTACTAAGGGAACAATCAAGGGAAACCAAGGGAATTATCAGTCCAAGCAACACCCTCCACCGGGTTTTGGACAAGATTTGGATATGAGGAATGTATTCCAACAAATTCTCCAAGGTCAAACAAGTAATGCTCTTGATTTGAGTAAGAAGATGGTTGAAATTCACAACTCAGTGGATTGCTCTTACAATGACCTTAACTCCAAGTTTGGCACTTTGAGCTCCAAGATCAAGCAAATAGAGAACAACAATGGCATTGCTTCCTCTTCTACACGAGCTCAAACTTCTTTGCCCGGTAAACCCGAGCCAAACCCCAAAGACTATTGTAATGCTATCTACTCTATTGATGAAGAAGAGTATGAGCGAGTGGTGCCTGAATTTGAGAAACTATTTGAGTGTCCCAATGAAGCATCTATAGTCAATGAGGACATTGAAGTTCTAGTGGGGGAGGAGGTCATTGAAAATGACCATTTGGTTGTTGCTAAACCAAAGGGTAAAGAAGAGCTTGATGAGGATGTGAATTATACACAAGCAAGAGTTGTTGCGAAGGAAAGAGAAGTGGCTAAGAAGACTGAATTTGAAGCTTATGATCTCCTTATCTACAAGCCACCACTCCCTTTTCCAGATGCAGTGTTGACAAAGGCACAAAAGAAGCTACTCTCAAGCTTTAGAGGGAGTATGGAGAAAGTTGGTGCACCTTTGCCTAAGGTGCAGAATTTGTCCCAAGTCAAGTGTCAAATAAGGTTTATCAAGGACTTGCTTGCCAACATAGAGAAGGTTTATGAGCTGATTGAAGGTCTAGACCCACAAGGCGCAACAAGGAAGGAGTCCAAAGTTATCACAAAGCTTGGAAATCCGGGAAAGTTTTTGATTTCTTATTCTCTTGGGGACTTGAAGATTGATGTCAATGTGACTCTGGCTCAAGTGTCAATGTGATGTCTCTTGAGATGTTCAAGAATCTTTGGATCACTACTATGAAGAAGTATTCATCACACATCACATTTGTTGATGCTTCCTCAAGGTAACCACTAGGCCTTGTAGGGAATTATCCATTGAGAGTTGGTGAATGCTTAGTCCCAACTGACTTTATTGTCATGGATATGGTTCAAGCAGCAAGGCTACCTCTTCTTCTAGGTACACCCTTCCTCAACACAGCTGGTGAAAGCGTTGACTTCATCAACAAGAGGGTGATTCTCAAGAATGTAGATGCAAAGGTCTTCTATCATATGAAACCTTATGTTTTGAGCCTATGTGGAAACATCACATGTGACACTATGGAGGCTGAAGAAGGACCACCAAAGGAACAGCTGATGGGTCTCACTTGTGTGGTGATGAGTGAGAATAATGCCATTGATCACAACGAGTATGATGGGCCAAGCTTTGATGGTGAGAGTTTTCTAGCAATGTTTGATGGGCTCAAGATTGTGGAGCTAATAGCTTAGCCACCAAAGAAGTCTAAGAAGAATAATAAGGTGTTGCAAGCTGGAGCAGACATCATGTACATTAAGAATGGAGGAAAGCCAATTCCACTCCTTGTTCACCCCCATGCCTAAGTGTTTGTAAAATCAAGCTTAGTGACTTTAAACAAGCGCACTTGGGAGGCATTCTCATGTCTATCTTTGTATATATTTGCACTTTTTAATTCAATAATGTGTTTTCTAGTGTTTGTGGATGTCAGGTTTGGATTAAGGAGGTTGAGCCAAGAGCAAAAGCTTGCCAAAGATTTTTTTGCACTATATCGAGTTATGTATCGACCTACCAAGGTCGATACAGCTCTTACAGAGAATTTGGCGGAGCCGTATCGTGATTTTGTATCGACCTACTAAGGTCGATACAGATGGGCCAGGGAAATCTCGACCTCTGTATCGGGCATCTCCCCTTCTTCTTCCCAAACACGAAAATCGCCTCATTCACACACACACTTGCGATTTTTGGGTCTCTCTCTCTAAATTTTGAAGCATTTTTTGTGATTGCAAGTGTCTCTTGCTCGATTTATTGTGCTCATCTTGATTCTAAGTCAATTTCGTTCACCCCTTCGCTCTTTAACGAGGTAAACAATCCTAAAAACCAACTTTTTCATCTTTTGCTCTAATGGTTGAAAATTTGGGGAATTTTGTATTGGGGTGTTCGAATTGATTGTTTATGGCTTGGATATTGCTTGATTATGGTTAGGGAGTAGATTTCGAGTGCTATATTAGGATTTCCATGGTTAATTTATGAAAATTTGACACTTAGGGTTCATGGTGAAAAATTCAAATTACTCTCTTGAACCTTGTTAGATTTTGCGGCTTTTACTTGCATTAGTTTACCTTAACCATGCTTATGGATTGCCAATAGATAGCACTCGAATTTGGACAACTTGAAAATTTTGTAAATTTCGTATGTGCCAAAATTTTGCTAAGTGTGGAATTGGGGGAAATTCGAAAAATTGGCATTGTTCTTGTTTGTTGCTTGCTAATTGCTATTGTTGGTTGTTCAAAATAAGTTGCTTACTCCCTCTATAAGTTTTGCTTCTCCTATAGGTACAATGGGAAGAACCAAGGAAGATCAAACAACACAAGTAGCAAGCTCTCAGGCAAGACCATCAAAGAGCCAAGGGAAAAAGAGAGTGGTTAAGGACCGAGAGGTTCGAAGTGAGGAGGAACAGTTGGTGCTTGGGTCAAAGAAGAAGGCCCCCACGAGAGCTTCGAAAGGGAAATCAAAGGCCACACAAGAGGTGCCAAAGAAGAAGCTAACACCCGAGGAACTCCTCAAAGCATTCATCGGTATGCGGTTCAAAGCAACAAATTACCCGCATGAGCAGATGCTTCGAGCCTTAGGGATCTTTGAGGACTTCCAAACTCTCTTCTCCAACATGGGATTGGCCAAGTTCATCATCATGGCCCATCCTGCTTACAAGCTCGCGACATGTGGGTTCCTATCATCCCTCACCG
Source organism: Alliaria petiolata (assembly GCA_020283515.1). Classification (NCBI taxonomy): domain Eukaryota; kingdom Viridiplantae; phylum Streptophyta; class Magnoliopsida; order Brassicales; family Brassicaceae; genus Alliaria; species Alliaria petiolata. The sequence continues at coordinate 374,681,688 of JAHZTW010000001.1, forward strand.
CGCACTTCTACTAAGACGGAGAGGATTCACCACCGTGAGATAGTCATGGCTTCATCAAGTTCAAGATCCATAGGACCATCTACACAATGTCCTTCCGCCAACTGAACGAGATCTTTGGTTTCCGAGAAGATGAAAGGAGAACAAAGATGCTCACCATTGATGAGTGTGAGTTGAAAGGCTTGTGGGAGACAATCGCGGTTGGGAAGTTTAAACCGGGAGGAAGCACGGGGACTATGATAAGGCATCCGGTGTTGAGGTATGCACACAAAGCTCTTGCTCACACTTTCTATGCAAGGAAGGAGGCCGGGAAAGTCACCAATGAGGAGCTCGAGTTGTTGGATGTGGGTCTTTCCAAGTTCATCAGGTTTCACACAAGAGGAGGCATAAGAGTCCGAGGAGATCAGACGAGAGCTGGTATGGTTAGCATATTGGTTAGGCAGTTGCTCTCCTACCAAGATTGGGTTGTCTTGATGAAGGACATGGATACCGAGCTTAGCATCGGCGGGATCATAACACCGATTCTTGAGGTTTGTGGACATCGACTAGGGACGGATAGCCCTGACCCCGAGTGGATGCACATCTTCTACCTTAGAAGGACTATGTTTCTCTCAGGAAGGTTAGGCCACCGTTTGCCTACAAGTTCGCAGTAGACGAAAAGACCGAGGCCAAGATTTGTCTCCCGAACTCGCAAGCCACCTCTTTTCAAGACATCTTCCACATCAACTTTGTTCCCCCATATGAGGACCTCTACAATCCCGCTGTCAATCCACCTCTCCACTACATTGCCAAGAGAGGGACATTTGACTTTGACCCAACCCAAGTTCTTGAAGAGGAACAAGAAGTGGAAGAAGAGGACGAAACTCCGAGCCCGGTTTATGGTAGCGAGAGATACTACTTCTCCTCTTGCATAGACCCGATGCCAAGCCCGACATTGAGAGAAGCCCACGCACACATTGGTCGTCTCAAGAGGTATAACAAGTACCAAGACCGGGCCATTAAGAAGCTCGGCAAACCGGTGAAGGATTTGAAGAGGACAGTCAAAGGGCTAAAGGCCATCGTCACGGGAAAGTCCTCCACAAGGGCTAGAGAAGAGGGCACAAGCGGTGTGGCAGAGGAAGAAACTGAGGGAGAGAAAGAAATGGACCTCGATAGGCGCCATTCATTCCATGTGCATCCAAGGGAAGCAGTCCAAGTATACCCACCTCGCTCTTCCTCCCACGAAGCACGACCAAGGAAGAGAAAGCCGAGCCGCTCACCAGCCTAATCCTCGAGAAATCAGTCACTCTCTTTGGGATCATCCTCCTCCTATTCACAGTTTTGAGGTACCTCCACCTCTCTTGTATATATGTCTTCTAGCTTTTTCATTTTGTTTTTATGTCATGTTGATTGAGGTCTCCTCTATGTCATGTAATTTAAGTTTGGGGGAGAGGTTGAAAGATTTGACATGTGTTTTGTGAGTCTTATTTTTCTTTCATGCATTTTGAGTCTCATGCATACACTTAAGGCATAGAAAAACCAAAAAAAAAAAATTGAAAATTTTGAAAATTTCCAAAAGAGAAAGTCATTTAGATGTTGCATTTGCATTTTAAGATTGAGTCTAGTTGCATTTCATATATGGTTGCATTCATTTGCATTGGGAGCAATGATGAGCTTATCCTTGTAGAGTGCCAACTCATGTAATCAATTCAATGCCCTAGTTAGTAGTTCTTTGATGCATTTGAACTAGTCTTGAAAGTAAGGAAGAGCCATGCTTGGATCACTTCACTTGTCTCCTAGAACTTAGTCGAAATAGGGTCTTGAATTTGATAACCAACTCTACTCACTTGAACCGAATTTTGACATCTAATTATCATGCCTTGCAATGAAAGTGAATTCATGGATAATACACATACTTGAGCTTTCTTACTCACTTTGCCACCCTCGTGCTAGCTCAAGTAGTACCCCTACCTTACCCTATCTCCTTTGAAGCCAAATGTTCTAGTGAAATTGATTGTGAGGCCCTATTTTGATTGAACTTAGCATAAAGTGTTAAGTTTGAGACGACAAGTTTAGACTCTCATGTAGATTCTAGCTCTTGCGTTTTGGGGTTAGCTATAGGCTTAGAATTTGGGATATGGGTCATGGTATTGCTTGGTGCTTTGATTTTGGAATTATATGCTTGCATTTAGCATGATGAGTTGTGGAAAAGAGTAGAAGGAAAAGGGTAATAAGAGGCTTGAAAGGAAATAAGGGAAGCATAGTTTGAAATGGTGGATCGTGTGTGATTAAATGCATAGCTCTAAGTTTGAAAAGTTATAGGTAGCCTTAAGAAGAGAAAAAGAAAAAAATCAAAAGAACCAAAAGGCCAAAGAAAAGAAAAGGGCTACCTAGGAATAAAAGGAAGAGCTAAGTTTGTTAAAGATCACACCGTTCGCTATGAGATAAAGGTTGAAGAAGATTCTCCTTATAGCTTTAAAGGAAGAAGAGATTCATGGGTTTAGCAAGGCACAAATAGGCTTGGGAGAAAATGGTATCGGACGTTTGTATCGACCTACTAAGGTCGATAAAAGGCCCATCCGGAGTTTCGTGGAGTTCATATCGAGCGTTTGTATCGAGCTAACAAGCTCGATATAAGTCCCATCCGAAGTCTTGAAGATGGCGTATTGGGCATCTATGTCGATCTACCAAGCTCGACACGACCTTGAAGAAGTTCTTTAGCAGCGTATCGAGCTGCATATCGACCTAGCAAGCTCGATATGCTGCTCGATTTTCAGACCTTAACCGGGTCAATACCTTGTTTGTTCCAGCTTGACCCGGTTCGTCCACTGTTCACTATAAATAGTAAATGACCTAAAATTTCTTAAGTATCTTTTAATCTTTTGTTCTTACTTAGAAAACCTTCCTCTTTGCTTTCTACGTGATTTTGTAAGACATTTATTTAAGTTTATGCAATTTAGTACTTATCTTTCTTAATCTTTCTTATATATCTCTCTAATCATGTTTATCTTCATCTCTTTCATAAGATTTGGGGTCCAATCATGATTAGTGAGTAGTTTCCTTAGGATCTAGGGATGGGTTAGATTTAGGGTGTTTCAAGTGTTGATCATAATGTTTAGGATTAGATTCTTTCATTTTCCTCCTTATTTAGTGTTCTAAATGCTAGTTAGCCTTGATCAAGCCAAAACTAGGCCTTAAGAAATTTCCCACCCACATGGAGTTTGTTGAAATTCCCCAAACAACTAAACAAGGGATTTACAACAATCTAGTTGAGCGTCTAGACAACATTGATATGGGTCAAATTTACCCTAAAGCAACTCTCTCAAATTAAGAGATCAGTTGTAGTACTTAGGGATCGAATCCACAGAGAAGGGATAGTCACACAACGAACTTCTAATTTCGAATTATGTTAAGTAGAAAGATGGAATTTAAAACACAAAAAGCAATTAAAAACGGTGTAAGTTCAGGAGACGAAGCGCTAGGTTCAGGGAAATCTCAGGTGATCCAAATTCTAGGTCTAGGCGAATGTTAGGAATTATTAAGCACTGTTCTTGAACTTGAAACACTAATGTAAAATCAACCAACTCTCGCTGCGAAGATTATCTATGCCTAAATTCCAGAAAACCAAATCTCTTTGCGAATTCAAACAATTCAGACAAGCATTAATATCAGGTTCAATTGTTCACAAAATCCTAAACCAAATCTCTTTACGAATAGGTATTTTGCTCATCTAACATTAGTTCAGGCAATCAATAATACTCTCGCATCTATTAATTTACCTAAGATCAGATTCTAGGTCGCGAAGCTAGAATAAGCATTAAACACAAATCCAGATGAAGAAATCTAATGATTTTATCCTAACAATTTAATTCGACCTAACAATTCATTAATCACCTTTGAAAAACCCTAAACCTAACAAGCAAACTACTCAGACATGATCAATGAAACAGAAATCATAACTTGAATAGAAAGCATGAAAGAAATCAATAGAATAAATAAGGGAGTTCCAAATTTGCTCTAAGGGAGACAAATTCTTCTCTCCAAAAACTATCTATAAATCTCTCTCTAAAATAATTGGTGGCCTAAACAATGGCTGAAAAACTATATTTATAGAAAAGGATTTTCGTCCAGGGGCAATCTTGTAATTCTTCAAAGCTTGAGTGATTTCCTTTTTCTGATGGAATTGGGAAACTTTGGCCGTCCTTCCTTGGTGTCGATCGACACAGATGGTGTCGATCGACACCCTGTGCGTAATTCCACTCTTCTGACTTCATCACTTCGCAGCTTCTTGCAGAATGCTCCAAAAAGCTTCAGAATCTCCAATTATGCTCCAAACGTAGTCCAACCTATAAAGACTCTAATAGGACTCTAAAAGTACCAAAAGACTCTATAAAAACACTTATATCATGGCCTAAAAGTGGGTAAAAACCATGATATATCAACTCCCCCAGACTTAGCCTTTGCTTGCCCTCAAGCAAAACAGAAACTTAGACTGAAGTAGAAGTTTGAAAACAGGAACTTCCAAGTACTTCTTCAAAACGCCACAGTGATTAACACTTCTTGAATCCACATGATAATAGAGCCAACCTTAGGAAAGTTCAGTGTACTTACCACAAGCTTAGCAATCTCCCAGTTCAAATCCAGATCCTTTCCTTGGTATAAATTTCGAACTCTAACATTGGTAATGCCATAGAACTTTTCTGATTCTTTTCCCTTCCTTAGTGCCTAAACAAGACATTCTCATACAGCTCCCCTATTTTCTCTTCCCTTAGTCAACTTCTGCCCATTTTCAGGGTGTTCTAAGATCTTTTCATTGACTCTTCTTATTCTTTTTGGGATCTCTGGAATAGTGCTACTCTCTACTTGTGTTCCTTGTGAGGAGACGTGTTCAAGAGCATCACTAATATTGTTCCTTGTGAGGAGACAGGCTCATGACAAAGGCACTATTCCAGACTTAGACTCTTTTTCTTTCTTTTCTTTTCTCTTAAGGGAAGATCAAGGAGAGACTGCAATTGCCTATCTGTTCGGACTGAAAGAGGAATCAAGTTCTGCGCATACCTAGTTCTTTGTAAGGGGATCTGAACTCGCCCTGTTAGACTGGTTCCACTTGCAGCTTTCTACTTAGTAAGTCCTGCAATCAACTCTTATAGCAATGGTTCTTCAAGTGTCAACTTCCTGTGGTTAGTTCCTAGAAAAACTGAAAGTTCCAACTAAGTTTGACTCAATAAAACAAAATTTTTGAAAACTTTTTGACTCTCAAAACAAAACACAAAGTCAGTAATCACCTCCCCCAGACTTAAACAACACTGTCCCCAGTGTTATCAAGCCCGAAGTTGGCTAAAAGAGAGATTAGAAACAACTTAAAAGACCAGATAGAAGACTTACATTTGTCTGCGCATGGTGTCGATCGACACCTAGTAGTGTCGATCGACACTTGGTCAAGGTCGAGTCCAATGTCTCCTTTTTCAACCGACTGAAACTAGGACTTAGTAAAACTAAAATAAAATAAAAATAAAAATGTACCTAACAGTGGGTTACCTCCCACTCATCGCTCGTTTTCAGTCATTAGCTTGACTGTGTCGGGGTTCAGACGTCTGGTGGATCAGAGGGTGGCATCGAATGCTTCCCAGACGAATGTCTTCTCATCCAAGGTGGTGTATAAGCAGTATGTGCATGAGATCGACCAAGGAAATGAGGAACAGCAGCAGGGTGGGCCTTGAGGTCGGGTGGGATACTTCGTTTTCCTGCAGCATCATCAAAAGAAATACCAAGCCCTCTACGAGAATCTTGTGGCTTGGATAAGTGTGCAACACTCTTTGAACCTTTAAAGTTCTTATTGACAAGATCAGAAGGTTTGGAATTCATTCCAGGGAATGCGTACCTTGGCTTCTTTCGAGGTTTATGGCATGTAGGATGTGGAAGCATCTGTTTGACCACTTGTGATGGAATTGCAGCATTGGAAGTGACTTCTGGTGTCATCCGCGAAGGGTGTCGATCGACACCACCCGACTTTGTAGCTCGAATCTCTGCACTTCTGTTGCAGTTCTGCTCCGCAATACTTGTCTCCATGATGAAAACGTCTTCCTCCATCAACTTAGCACTGATTAGACTTTCACTTTTGCTCAATGTCCTAAAGGTATGATTGTTTCCACTCCAATCTTCAAGCTCCACAACTTCTTTAGAATTCCCATCCAATGTTTCTTGAACATCCTCCTTGCTCACTTGCTCCTTAGAATCCAACTCTTCTCCAATGATCACAGCAATACATGAGATGGGCGTGGAAGTTACAGTAGTAGGAATAGCTTTGTAGAACACTTCTTTGTCAACATTAGAGAAAGACATTCTCTTATTGGGCATGTCTACGACAGCTCCTACTGTGGCCATGAATGGTCTTCCAAGGATGAATGATATGAAAGATGATTTGCTTACTTCCACAACTTGAAAATCAGTTGGAACCAGCCAATTCCCAACCTTGACAAGTAGGTTTGGAATTGTACCATATGAGACTGCGGTAGAAGAATTGGCAAATTCAAGAGTCATGCTTGAAGGATGAATGTCAACAATCCCCAGCTTCCCTGCAATGTCTCTTGTCATGAGGTTCACGCTAGCTCCTGAATCGCAGAAGGATTGTTTAAACTCAACTCCACCAATGGAGCATGGAACCATAAACATCCCAGGATCTTCAACCTTAAGCAGCTGCTTCATTGGCCGTGGTGTTTCCCTTGCCTTGTGAAAGAGTTCTTCCATCTCTTCAAAGCTTTCTCTGTTATTCTGGAAGAAGGCACGTAAGGGATACCTCTCATAAGCTTCATCAAAGGAGAGCTCCTTGGGAATCATCTCCACCCTCTTGTTGAAAGCAGCTAGTTTCTCTGCACTAATGGGCGGCCTCAGATGTTTGGGTAGAGGAGGATTTGGAACCTTGGCCTTGTAGACATTTCCCAGCGCAACTTGTGAAGCTTTTGGCGTTTCTGTGCAAGTTCGGGAAGGGTGTCGATCGACACCCAGCTGGTGTCGATCGACACTAAGCGTTTGTGTCGAGGATGCTGCGTCGATCGAGCTTGATACGTCTGCTTTCTCCTTGGGTGTCGATCGACACACTCTAGTGTCGATCGACATTGACTCCGCAGCATTTTCTACATCTTCAAGCTCCTCGAATTCTTCAGTATTTGGCCCTCTTTTCTTCACTTGTTGAAGGTTCCCTCTATTCTGAAACGTGACGGCGTTCACATGATGCCTCGGATTTGTATCCGTTTTTCCAGGAAGAAATCTCTCTTGTCTCTTCAAAGCTCCAGCAGTTTAAGCGACTTGAACATCCAATTGCCTGACATGAGTACCTAGAGACTCAATTTTCCCATTCAGATATGTATACAAGGCATCAATCTTCCCATTGAAGTCCACGTTCATCTTCTGTTGACCTTCCAGAATTTGCTCTACCATAGACTCCATCTAATTGTCTTGTGCAGGAGGCTTTTGGTAAGAGGAAGAACCATAAGTTCTCTGGAAGTTGTTGCTCTGAAAAGGCTTCTGGTAAGAAGAACCATAGCCTTGCTGATTGCCAAACCTTTGTCCTTGAAAACCAACACCATTGATGTAGTTAACCTCTTCTTCCTCTGGCTCAAAGGTCTCCACTTCTGCAGCAAACTGAACTTGCTTCTTTCCCACCAAGAAATCCAGCTTCCTGTTGACTTCAACAATTTGGCTTCCTCCATTTGCACCAGCTTGTTGTCTTCTTTCAAAATCTGCGTTCTTGGTGCTATTACAAGAGGCCAAATTCTCTATAAGCACTACCGCGTCAGCTGGGTATCTGGTGTTGAAGTTGACATTGCTTGCTGCGTCTAAAGCCATCTAGTACCTCCAATCAATCCCTCGGTAAAAGATACCGATAAGCTGCGACTCGCTGAAACCATGATGTGGGCAGTCCCTCTGGTAAGATCTGAACCTCACCCAAGAAGCTTTGAATGCCTCAGTAGGTCCTTGAGAGAATGTAGTAATCTTCATTCTTAGCTCTTCAGATCTCGTGTCATCAAAGAAATTGTAGTACTTAGGGATCGAATCCACAGAGAAGGGATAGTCACACAACGAACTTCTAATTTCGAATTATGCTAAGTAGAAAGATGGAATTTAAAACACAAAAAGCAATTAAAAACAATGTAAGTTCAGGAGACGAAGCGCTAGGTTCAGGAAAATCTCAGGTGATCCAAATTCTAGGTCTAGGCGAATGTTAGGAATTATTAAGCACTGTTCTTGAACTTGAAACAATAATTTAAAATCTACCAACTCTCGCTGCGAAGATTATCTATGCCTAAATTCCAGAAAACCAAATCTCTTTGCGAATTCAAACAATTCAGACAAGCATTAATATCAGGTTCAATTGTTCACAAAATCCTAAACCAAATCTCTTTGCGAATAGGTATTTTGCTCATCTAACATTAGTTTAGGCAATCAATAATACTCTCGCATCTATTAATTTACCTAAGATCAGATTCTAGGTCGCGAAGCTAGAATAAGCATTAAACACAAATCCAAATGAAGAACTCTAATGATTTTATCCTAACAATTTAATTCGACCTAACAATTCATTAATCACCTTTGAAAAACCCTAAACCTAACAAGCAAACTACTCAGACATGATTAATGGAAAAAAAATCATAATTTGAATAGAAAGCATAAAAGAAATCAATAGAAAAAATAAAGGGAGTTCCAAATTTGCTCTAAAGGAGTCAAATTCTTCTCTCCAAAAACCTAAACTTCTATGATACTTAAAGTATGAGATCATGCCTAAACAATGGCTGAAAAACCATATTTATAGGCATAGGTACGAATCTTCTATTCCCAAAAGGATTAGGAAAAGTCTTGGAGATTTCTTTTTCTTCAAAATATGAAAACTTCTCGATTCTGGAAATTGGAAAACCTGGTGTCGATCGACACAACATGGTATCGATCGACACCTTGCGTGTAATTCCAGTCTTGACTTCATCACTTTGTGACTTCATTCCATTAAGCTCCAAAATGCATCCAAATCTCCAATTTATCTTCAATTGTACTTGAACCTGTAAGGACTCTATATAGACTCGAAAATAGCCAAAAGACTCTATAAAAACACTTATATCATGGTCTAAAATGGGTAAAAACCATGATATATCAAACATCCACCGAGTTACAAGAGGAGCTTTTGTGAGAAGAGAAAGAGAACGCCTAGCCCATCTAAGGCGTTTGGGAATGGATATTCCACAAGGACAAGGTGGTAATGGAATACCACAAAGGAATCAATGGAATGAGGATCAAGCTCCTAGAGTGCCTCAACACCCTCCACGCGAACCTAGGCACATTGGGGGCTGGAGATGCTCATAATACTCATGCCAATCTCCAAGGTATCCTCCCTCCTCCAGTTGAGAACAACAACTTTGAGATAAAGAGTGGATTGATCAACATGGTGCAACACAACAAGTTCCATGGGTTAGCTTTGGAGGATCCTCTTGACAATTTGGATGAGTTTGATAGGATTTGTAATATGACCAAGATAAATGGCATATCCGAGGATGGTTTCAAGTTGAGACTGTTTTCTTTCTCCCTTGGCGACAAAGCACATCAATGGGAGAAGACACTTCCAAGAGGTTCCATCACTTCATGGGACCAATGCAAGAAGGCTTTCCTTCCTAAATTCTTCTCCAACACAAGGACAACAAGGTTCAAAAATGAGCTATCTACCTTCACCCAAAAGAACAATGAGAGCTTTTATGAAGCATGAGAAAGGTTCAAAGGATACACTACCCATAGCCCTCATCATGGCTTCTCCGAAGAGACTCTCTTGAGTAATATCTGCCGTGGTGTTCTCCCCAAGTTTAGGATGCTTCTGGACACAGCAAGTAATGGAAAATTCTTGTGTAAAGATGTAGAAGAAGGTCTAGAGCTTGTGGAGAACTTGGCACAAAGTGATGGCAACTATGGTGAAGACTATGATAGATCTTCAAGAGATAGTGGTACTTATGAGGACTAAAGAAGGAAAGAGATGAAATCTCTTAATGATAAAATGGATAAGTTACTCCAAGCTTCACAAAAGCATGTTCACTTTGTGGGTGATTGTGATGAGAGTCAAGGGGGTAAAACAAGATTTGGATGAGGATTGCCAAGAAGAGATCAACTATGTGAGTGGCCAAGGATATCAACAAGGATACAACAACTATAGGAACAACAATCTTTCCTATTGGAGTACAAATGTGGAGAACCCCCAAGATCAAATCTACCCGCAACAAGAACAAGGCGGTCAAGAAAAACCATTTGTCCCTCTAATACAACAACAAGGATATGTTCCTAATAACAACTACCAAGGGAACAACTAAGGAAACCAAGGGAATTATCAGTCCAAGCAAGGCCTTCCACCGGGTTTTGGACAAGATTTGGATATGAAGAATGTGTTCCAACAAATTCTCCAAGGTCAAGCAAGAAATGCTCTTGATTTAAGTAAGAAGATGGCTGAAATTCACAACAAAGTGGATTGCTCTTACAATGACCTTAACTCCAAGTTTGGCACTTTGAGCTCCAATATCAAGCAAATGGAGAACAACAAGAGCATATCTTCCTCTTCTACACGCCCTCAAGCTTCTTTGCCCAGTAAACCCAAGCCAAACCCCAAAGACTATTGCAATGCTATCTACTCTATTGATGAAGAAGAGTATGAGCGAGTGGTGGCTGAATTTGAGCAACTATTTGAGTGTCCCAATGAAGCATCTATAGTAAATGAGGACATTGAAGTTCTAGTGGGGGAAGAAGTCATTGAAAATGACCATTTGGTTGTTGCTAAGCCAAAGGGTAAAGAAGAGCTTGATGAGGATGTGAATTCTACATAAGCAAGAGTTGTTGAGAAAGAAAGAGAAGTGGATAATAAGACTGAAGTTGAGGCTTATGAATTCCTTGTCTACAAGTTACCACTCCTTTTTTCCTGAACCGGTTTTGACAAAGGCACAAAAGAAGCTACTCTCAAGCTTTAGAGGGAGTATGGATAAAGTTGGTGCACCTTTACCTAAGGTGGAGAATTTGTCCCAAGTCAAGGGTCGAATAAGGTTCATCAAGGACTTGCTTTCCAACATAGAGAAGGTTTAGGAGCTGATTGAAGGTCTATACCCACCAAGAGCAACAAGGAAGGAGTCCAAAGTTATCACAAAGCTTGGAAATTGGGAAAGTTTTTGATTTCTTGTTCTCTTGGGGACTTGAAGATTGATTAAGCCTTGTGTGACTCTGGATCAAGTGTTAATGTGATGTCCCTTGAGATGTTCAAGAATCTTACGATCACTACTATGAATAAGTATCTATCACACATCACATTTGTTGATGCTTCCTCAAGGCAACCACTAGGTCTTGTAGAGGATTATCCATTGAGAGTTGGTGAATCCTTAGTCCCAACTGACTTTATTGTCAAAGACATGGTTCAAGCAGTAAGGCTACCTCTTCTTCTATGGACGCTCTTCCTCAACACAGCTGGTGCAAGACTTGACTTCATCAACAAGAGGTTGATTCTCAAGAATGTAGATGCAAGGGTCTTCTATCCTATGAAACCTTCTGTTTTGAGCCTATGTGGAACCATCACATGTGACACTATGGAGGCTGAAGAAGGACCACCAAAGGAGCAGCTGATGGGTCTCACTTGTGTGGTGATGAGTGAGAATGAAGTCCTTGATTACAACGAGTATGATGGGCCAAGCTTTGATGGTGAGAGTCTTCAAACAATGTTTGATGGGCTCAAGATTGTGGAGCCAATAGCTGAGCCACCAAAGAAGTCTAAGAAGAAGAAGAAGGTGCTGCAAGCTGGAGCAGGCACCATGTACATCAAGAATGGAGGAAAGCCAATTCCACTCCTTGTTCACCCCCCATACTTAAGGGTTTGAAAAGTCAAACATAATGACTTTAAACAAGCGCACTTAGGAGGCATTCTCATGTCTATTTTTGTATATATTTGCACTTTTTAAATTCAATAATGTGTTTTCTAGTGTTTGTGGATGTCAGGTTTGGATTGAGGAGGTTGAAGCAAGAGCAAAAGCTTGCCAATGAATTTTTGGCACTGTATCGACCTACCAAGGTCGATACAGCTCTTACAAGGAATTTGGCGGAGCCGTATCGGGATTTTGTATCGACCTACTAAGGTCTATACAGATGGGCCAGGGAAATCTCGACCTCCGTATCGGTTTTTAAAAGCTACATATTCAAGCGTATCGAGTTATGTATCGACCTACAAAGCCCGATACGTTCCTTTTCCAGGTAAGTCAAAGGGGTTTGACCGGTTTAATTCACTCGAATTAAACCGGTTCTCTCCCCTTCTTCTTCCTCAAACACAAAAATTATCCCCCTTCACACACACACTTGCGATTTTTTGGGTCTCTTTATCAATTTTCAAGCAATTTTTGTGATTTCAAGTGCCTCTTGCTCGATTTATTGTACTCATCTTGCTTCTAAGTCAATTTCGTTCACCCCTTCGCTCTTTAACGTGGTAAACAATCCTAAAAACCGAGTTTTTCATCTTTTGCTCTAATGGTGGAAAATTTGGAGAATTTCGTGGTGGAGTGTTCGAATTGATTGTTTATGTCTTGGGCATTACTTGATTATGGTTAGGGAGTAGATTTCGAGTGCTATACTAAAATTTTCATGTTTAATTTTCGAAAATTTGACACTTAGGGTTCATGGTGCGAAGTTCAAATTACTCTCTTAAACCTTGTTAGAGGGGCTTTTACTTGCATTAGTTTGCATTAACCATGCTTATGGATTGCCAATAGATAGAACTCGAATTTGGACAACTTGAAAATTTTGTATTTGCCAAATTTTGCTAAGTGTAGAATTGGGGGGAAATTTCGAAAATTTGGCATTGATCTTGTTTGTTGCTTGCTAATTGATATTGTTGGTTGTTCAAAATGAGTTGCTTACTCCCTCTTGTTTCTCCTATAGGTACAATGGGAAGAACCAAGTGAGATCAAACAACACTAGGAGCAAGCTCTCAACCAAGAACATCAAAGAGCCAAGGGAAGAAGAAAGTGGTTGAGGACCGAGATATTGGAAGTGAGGAGGAACAGTTGGTGCTTGGGTCAAAGAAGGAGGACCCCACTAGTGCTTCAAAAGAGAAATCAAAGGCCACGCAAGAGGGGCCTAAAAAGAAGCTAACACCCGAGGAACTCCTCAAGCCATTCATGGGTATGCGGTTCAAAGCAACGAAGTACCCGCATGAGCAGACGCTTCGAGCCTTGGGGATCTTTGAGGACTTCCAAACTCTCTTCAAGACCATGGGATTGGACAAGTCCATCACCATGGCCCATCCCGCTTACAAGCTCGCGACATGTGAGTTCCTATCTTCCCTCACCGCACACTTCTACTATGACGGAGAGGATTCACCACCGTGATAACTAGCTTTTTTGCATGTTTTATCAAACCTAAATCTTAGTTTTGTTGTTGTAATACTTTAGGAATCAATCCAAATTGGGTGTTTGAAAGCTACCAAGAATACAAAAGCTTAAGTAAATCTAAGTGAAATCCGGATAAATTGGGGAGATAAAATCCTAAAAACTATTTGGGACGGCTAAATGACCACGAAAGCAATTTTAAAATCCCTACAGAAGGGTTAAATAACTAGCTTTTTTGCATGTTTTATCAAACCTAAACTTAGTTTTGTTGTTGTAATACTTTAGGAATCAATCCAAATTGGGTGTTTGAAAGCTAGCAAGAATACAAGAGCTTAAGTAAATCTAAGTGAAATCCGGATAAATTGGGTAGAACAAAATCCTAAAAACTATTTGGGACGACTAAATGACCACAAAACAATTTTAAAATCCCTACAGAAGGGTTAAACAACTACTAGACTACTACCGAGAATTTAGTTGACCGAACTACTAATTTTGGAAAATCAAAATCTAAAACTGGATAAACTAGGCAATTTCTAAGAACCTAAGATGAATTTTCAAAACTATTAATAAAAATCTAACGACTCCTAGATGATTACTAGACTAAATGATGATACTCTAGGCAATTTATAAAATACTAAGACTAGCAAAAACACGACTTTACGAATTTAAAGACTCTAATGCAAGTATTAAGCTAGAAAAGTGATTTTAGGGAAAAGATTCAAACTTTAAACTAGGGGATGATGGTTTTGAGTTTTCAAAAGTTAAAAACAGATTCAAGGTTGGGATTCATGTTTAGGGAGGTTAAAGATTCAAACTTGGGGTTTTAAAAACATAGATCTACACATTTTAGTGCTATTTCTAGGCCCTAAGAAGCTTGTAACTAGATTTACCCATGGTTTGTGGTGTAAATCCTTTCTTCACCCTTTCCTCCTAACCCATGATGTATGGTGGAAAGAGAGGATGAAAAACATGAAGCTTAGATCTTAAAAAATGGCCTAACGAGCTCCCTAAGCATCCATGGCGTTTGGGAAAGGATGAGCTAGTCTCTTGGATTTGTGTTTAAGGGATCTCCTAAGTCTTTTTGAGATAAGGAAATCCCTAAGATTAAATAGATCTTTCTCAAGAGTCTCTAGACTTTAAAACCTCCCAAATCCAAGAAGAGATTAGATGAAAAACAAGAAAAGACCCAAGATTTAACCTTTAAACCCCCCTAATCATCCGAACCTCAAACCTTAGTGATTTACTCACTAAACATGTGTTCAAACCTCTCTTAAACATTGGTTTAGGGAAACTTCTTCAACCTTTCTCATAGTTAGTGGTGTGGTCATACATAGATTTAGCTCTTTATATTTTCTTTGGGTTAGCTCTCTTTCAAAAAAAGTTTCTCCTCTTTTTTTTTATGTATTTGGCCTTTTGCCTCTTTTACTTTTCTTTTATTAGAGAGCTTACCCTTTTCTTTTAAACATTTGAGCTATTTACAAAACTTTTCAAGACCAACCACTTCAAACTATGTATCCCTTTCATTCAAACCCCCTTACACCATCTTTTTTTCAAATCTGAATTAAGGTTTCGGTTTTCAGTGACAACACCCATGAACCCAACCCAAATCAAGCCTAGAACTCGCTTCAAGATGCAAAGCTAGAATCATATGACAGCCTAAACATGTAGCCTTAAACCTAACACTTTATGACAAGTTCAATCAAAAGTATAAGGCCTCACAATTATTACACACGAAATTTGGCTTGAAATAAGGCAAGGGTTAAGGTGTGGTATTCTATTTAGGCTTACAAGAGAGTGGTGAAAGGAATAAGAAAGTCTAAATATTAGATCCGGCTTATTGTTATTTCGAGCAATGTATAAGGCCAAGTCGGAGACAGCGGGGCAGTAGTTTGCATTAACTATGCTTATGGATTGCCAAGAGATAGAACTCGAATTTGGACAACTTGAAAATTTTGTATTTGCCAAATTTTGCTAAGTGTAGAATTGGGGGGAAATTTCGAAAATTTGGCATTGATCTTGTTTGTTGCTTGCTAATTGATATTGTTGGTTGTTCAAAATGAGTTGCTTACTCCCTCTTGTTTCTCCTATAGGTACAATGGGAAGAACCAAGAGAGATCAAACAACACTAGGAGCAAGCTCTCAAACAAAAACATCAAAGAGCAAAGGGAAGAAGAAAGTGGTTGAGGACCGAGATATTGGAAGTGAGGAGGAACAGTTGGTGCTTGGGTCAAAGAAGGAGGACCCCACTAGTGCTTCAAAAGAGAAATCAAAGGCCACGCAAGAGGGGCATAAAAAGAAGCTAACACCCGAGGAACTCCTCAAGCCATTCATGGGTATGCGGTTCAAAGCAACGAAGTACCCGCAAGAGCAGACGCTTCGAGCCTTGGGGATCTTTGAGGACTTCCAAACTCTCTTCAAGACCATGGGATTGGAAAAGTCCATCACCATGGCCCATCCCGCTTACAAGCTCGCGACATGTGAGTTCCTATCTTCCCTCACCGCACACTTCTACTATGACGGAGAGGATTCACCACCGTGATAACTAGCTTTTTTGCATGTTTTATCAAACCTAAATCTTAGTTTTGTTGTTGTAATACTTTAGGAATCAATCCAAATTGGGTGTTTGAAAGCTACCAAGAATACAAAAGCTTTAAGTAAATCTAAGTGAAATCCGGATAAATTGGGGAGATAAAATCCTAAAAACTATTTGGGACGGCTAAATGACCACGAAAGCAATTTTAAAATCCCTACAGAAGGGTTAAATAACTAGCTTTTTTGCATGTTTTATCAAACCTAAACTTAGTTTTGTTGTTGTAATACTTTAGGAATCAATCCAAATTGGGTGTTTGAAAGCTAGCAAGAATACAAGAGCTTAAGTAAATCTAAGTGAAATCCGGATAAATTAGGAAGAAAAAAAACAAAAAAAAAATTAGGAAAAAAAAAAAAACAAAAAAACAATTTTAAAATCCCTACAGAAGGGTTAAACAACTACTAGACTACTACCGAGAATTAAGATGACCGAACAACTAATTTTGGAAAATCAAAATCTAAAACTGGATAAACTAGGCAATTTCTAAGAACCTAAGATGAATTTTCAAAACTATTAATAAAAATCTAACGACTCCTAGATGATTACTAGACTAAATGATGATACTCTAGGCAATTTATAAAATACTAAGACTAGCAAAAACACAACTTTACGAATTTAAAGACTCTAATGCAAGTATTAAGCTAGAAAAGTGATTTTAGGGAAAAGATTCAAACTTTAAACTAGGGGATGATGGTTTTGAGTTTTCAAAAGTTAAAAAAAGATTCAAGGTTGGGAATCATGTTTAAGGAGGTTAAAGATTCAAACTTGGGGTTTTAAAAACATAGATCTACACATTTTAGTGCTATTTCTAGGCCCTAAGAAGCTTGTAACTAGATTTACCCATGGTTTGTGGTGTAAATAATTTCTTCACCCTTTCCTCCTAACCAATGATGTATGGTGGAAAGAGAGGATGAAAAACATGAAGCTTAGATCTTAAAAAATGGCCTAACGAGCTCCCTAAGCATCCATGGCGTTTGGGAAAGGATGAGCTAGTCTCTTGGATTTGTGTTTAAGGAATCTCCTAAGTCTTTTTGAGATAAGGAAATCCCTAAGATTAAATAGATCTTTCTCAAGAGTCTCTAGACTTTAAAACCCCCCAAATCCAAGAAGGGATTAGATGAAAAACAAGAAAAGACCCAAGATTTAACCTTTAAACCCCCCTAATCATCCCAACCTCAAACCTTAGTGATTTACTCACTAAACATGTTCAAACCTCTCTTAAACATTGGTTTAGGGAAACATCTTCAACCTTTCTCATAGTGAGTGGTGTGGTCATACATAGATTTAGCTCTTTATATTTTCTTTGGGTTAGCTCTCTTTCAAAAAAAGTTTCTCCTCTTTTTTTTTTTTATGTATTTGGCCTTTTGCCTCTTTTACTTTTCTTTTATTAGAGAGCTTACTCTTTTCTTTTAAACATTTGAGCTATTTACAAAACTTTTCAAGACCAACCACTTCAAACTATGTATCCCTTTCATTCAAACCCCCTTACACCATCTTTTTCTCAAATCCGAATTAAGGTTTCGGTTTTCAGTGACAACACCCATGATTAAGGTTTCGGTTTTCAGTGACAACACCCATGAACCCAACCCAAATCAAGCCTAGAACTCGCTTCAAGATGCAAAGTTAGAATCATATGACAGCCTAAACATGTAGCCTTAAACCTAACACTTTATGACAAGTTCAATCAAAAGTATAAGGCCTCACAATTATTACACACGAAATTTGGCTTGAAATAAGGCAAGGGTTAAGGTGTGGTATTCTATTTAGGCTTACAAGAGAGTGGTGAAAGGAATAAGAAAGTCTAAATATTAGATCCGGCTTATTGTTATTTCGAGCAATGTATAAGGCCATGTCGGAGACAGCGGCGCAGTCGTTACACCATTCGTGCAGGTCGCTATATCTTTTTTAAATAATGAATCGAGTTAGAACTAGTAACTAATCCTAACATGGAAGTATTACGTATATGTATCCATGTATCCTTTTTCAAATGCACAAGTATTATAATTAAAAGTTCATGTTAAGGTTCCAATTTATAGGATAAGATTCAATTCATGCTTGTTTCAACTTTAAGCCAAGAAAATCAAGACAAATGATCCAAATATGGTTATAACTTAATTTCATAGTTTGCAAAAAGCATCAAAGGACTACTAATTAGGGCCTTGAACCAATTTAT
Organism: Alliaria petiolata; assembly: GCA_020283515.1. Classification (NCBI taxonomy): domain Eukaryota; kingdom Viridiplantae; phylum Streptophyta; class Magnoliopsida; order Brassicales; family Brassicaceae; genus Alliaria; species Alliaria petiolata. The sequence continues at coordinate 374,699,809 of JAHZTW010000001.1, forward strand.
GAGTTTAAAACACTTTACAAGGAAAATTGGCCCCTATGCACATGAATGATGCAACCTATATGACAAAAAATCTAGACTCAATCCTAAAATATTTACAAATGCAAATGCAAATTACATGAATTTTTTTGAAAATTTTAAAAATTTTCTGATTTTTCTATGCAAATATATGAATGCATGAAGACTCAAATATGTTAAAGGAAAAATAAGAACACAAAACACAAAATTAAATCTCTCAACCTCTCCCCCAAACTTAAATTACTCCCTTGTGTAATAAAAGTTCAAGAGAGACCATCAACAAACAATAAAAATTAAAATCCAAAAATGCATGATATTTACAAGGTTTTGGAATGGTGTACCTTGAAGCTTGTTGTGGTTAGACCTGAGATCGAGCAGCTGGGTTGTTCTTGGCAGGAGATCGAGTGGCATGGATCAATCCAGCCACCATTTGGTGCTGGAGATCGACTGAACCAACTCGATCTAGCCCTCCATTTCCATAGGCATGCCTCTTTGCCCGTGCTTTTTAAGTCTCAAGAACTTGGTTTTGGATTTCCTTCTCTCTTGTTCCTGCTCACACACACTTAAAAACATAATCTAGAACTGAAATACAAAAATTATACACAAAGATAGACATGAGATTGCCTCTCAAGTGCGCTTTGTTTAAACTCTCTTAGCTTGACTTTCCTTACTCTCCCCTTTTTAGGCTGGCTTAAGGGTGAAGTGGGTGGCTGGAGATGTGACTGAGTGTGCTCTTTGTGGCATCCACAGTGTAGACAGAGAACAACATCTCTTGTATCCTTACTTCATCCTTCTCTAACCCGGGTGGAAGAATGGCCCTTGCCTTTGAGAATAGTTTTAAGCCTCCTTTGCCTTTGACTTTGTACTCAATGGAGCCATCTTTGAGTTTCAATGGATGTCAACTCAAAGTGTTCCTTGGCACAGCACGTCCATTACCAATCTCATCCTTAGCTTTCTCGGGCAATCTCACCAACACCNATAGTGAGTGGTGTGGTCATACATAGATTTAGCTCTTTATATTTTCTTTGGGTTAGCTCTCTTTCAAAAAAAGTTTCTCCTCTTTTTTTTTTTTATGTATTTGGCCTTTTGCCTCTTTTACTTTTCTTTTATTAGAGAGCTTACTCTTTTCTTTTAAACATTTGAGCTATTTACAAAACTTTTCAAGACCAACCACTTCAAACTATGTATCCCTTTCATTCAAACCCCCTTACACCATCTTTTTCTCAAATCCGAATTAAGGTTTCGGTTTTCAGTGACAACACCCATGATTAAGGTTTCGGTTTTCAGTGACAACACCCATGAACCCAACCCAAATCAAGCCTAGAACTCGCTTCAAGATGCAAAGTTAGAATCATATGACAGCCTAAACATGTAGCCTTAAACCTAACACTTTATGACAAGTTCAATCAAAAGTATAAGGCCTCACAATTATTACACACGAAATTTGGCTTGAAATAAGGCAAGGGTTATGGTGTGGTATTCTATTTAGGCTTACAAGAGAGTGGTGAAAGGAATAAGAAAGTCTAAATATTAGATCCGGCTTATTGTTATTTCGAGCAATGTATAAGGCCATGTCGGAGACAGCGGCGCAGTCGTTACACCATTCGTGCAGGTCGCTATATCTTTTTTAAATAATGAATCGAGTTAGAACTAGTAACTAATCCTAACATGGAAGTATTACGTATATGTATCCATGTATCCTTTTTCAAATGCACAAGTATTATAATTAAAAGTTCATGTTAAGGTTCCAATTTATAGGATAAGATTCAATTCATGCTTGTTTCAACTTTAAGCCAAGAAAATCAAGACAAATGATCCAAATATGGTTATAACTTAATTTCATAGTTTGCATAAGGCATCAAATGACTACTAACTAGGGTCTTGAACCAATTCATGAGTTTAAAACACTTGACAAGGAAAATTGCCCCCTATGCACATGAATGATGCAACCTATATGACAAAAAATCTAGACTCAATCCTCAAATATTTTACAATGCAAATGCAAGCTACATGAATTTTATCGAAAATTTTAAAACAATTCTGATTTTTTTATGCAAATATATGAATGCATGAAGACTCAAATATGCTAAAGAAAAAATAAGAACAAAAAAACACAAAATTAAATCTCTCAACCTCTCCCGCAAACTTAAATTACACAGTCCCTTGTGTAATAAAAGTTCAAGAGAGACCATCAACAAAAACAAAAATCAAAATCCAAAACTGCATGATATTTACAAGGTTTTGGAATGGTGTACCTTGGAGCTTGTTGTGGCTGGGGCTGAGATCGAGCAGTTGGGTCATTGTTTGGGATCTCCCTTTCCCTTGTTCCTGCTCACACACACTCAAAAGGATAATCTAGAACAAAAATATAAAGCATATACACAAGGATAGACATGAGATTGCCTCTCAAGTGCGCTTTGTTTAAAGTCCCTAAGCTTGACTTTCCTTACAAATCTTTTTAGGCTGGCTTAAGGGTGAAGTGGGTCGCTGGAGATGTGAATGAGTGTGAACTTCGTGGCATGTCCATGGTGTAGAAAGTGAACAGCATCTCTTGCACCTTTTCCTCATCTTTCTCTAAACCGTGTGGAAGAATGAGCCTTGCCTTTGAGAATTGTTTTGGCATTCCTTTACACTTGACTTCGCACTCAATGGAACCTCCTGTGAGTTTCAATGGATGTAAACTCAAAGTGTTCCTTGGCCCATCTCTAGCTTTCTTGGTTAAACTCACCAAAGGGTCCTTTATTTTTCCTTTCCCTTTAGGTGGCTTCTTCTTGAGAGGTCTTTCTTCTTCACAGCCAAACATAGACAGTAGCGACTCGCCATCAGGATCTTCTTCAGCCTTGAACTTAATTCTAGGCTCAGCTTTGTCCATCCTAGCTCTCGAGATACAAGCAACCTTAGTCTTTCTCGCGGGCTTGTCTTGCAAGCTCTTAGCTAGTGCCTTGTTTCTCAAAGTTTGGGCTTCCAAACGCCTTTTCAAGTCAGCTTCCTCTCTAATCCTCTTACAGACACGTTCCTCTTTATAAAAAGTGTCTTTCTCAGCTTCCATCATTCCACAAAACAGTGTTAAAGGACGTGTGATCGGGTATGAAACTGAGTTACTCACATTCTTTAGGATGACCTCTTCTTTAACAAAATCAATTGCTGCACCCACAGTGCTGAGGAATGGCGTGCCTAAGAGCATATGAAGGTTCTTGGACTTGTCTATATCCATGAACACAAAATCAGTTGGTACCAAGCAATTCCCAACCTTCACCGGATAGTCTTTGATCAAACCAAGAGGTTTCTTTGTAGACCCATCTCCAAATGTGATCTCAGTAGGATGCCAATCCATACTCCTAATTCCATGTCTCTTGGCCATGTCAAGTGCCATAACACTCACTGTGGAACCCGAATCACACATAGCATCTTGAACTTCTTCATTGCCTAGCTTGCACACAATGGAGAACTTTCCCGGATTGTTGTGCTTTGCCAAGGTCTTGAGCTCATCAATTTCTGAAATGTTCTCTCTTGGAGGCCCCTTGGTGTGCTCCTGCTCTTCAGCACACGATTCTTTCATCAGCAAAATTTCTTTAACCGGTTTGTTTGAAGCATCATAGTAGATTTCCTTGCAAATCCCCCCCAAACTTGACTTTTCAATGACCTCATTTAGACAAGAAGCATCATTGGAGCGGATGTCATTCTCATACTCGGCTTCATACAGTGGTGGAGTCACGTCATCAAGAGTGGTGGTTTCCTCTTCAAGAGCTTGAATAGCTTGCCAATACTCCTTAGGATTTGCTTCACTTTTGCCTGGTAGAGTTCCTTGGCTGGTTGAAATAGCTTTGCCTTTCTCAAGCTGCTTAATCTTGGTGTTGAGGCTGCTGATTTTTGAAGCTAACTCAGTACAAGAATCGTCCATCCTAGCATTGATCTCAGCAAACTTCAAATCAGCAGCCGCTTGGCCTTGAAGAAGTTGTTTGAACATAGCGTGAATAGGATCTTTAGGGGGAGCTTGGACATGTTCTTGCTGTGACACATAACCAGGGTGTCCATGTGGCTTGTTCCCTTGTTGTTGGCCTTGAAAGTGGCCTTGTCCTTACCCTTGATATGCATCCGGATTTGCACAAGCAAAGTGCACTTGTTTTTGACTTGCAAGCAACATCATATCAATTTTCTCATGGAGTGACTTGAGCTCCTTCCTGCGTGCTTCAAGCTCACATCCCCTTGGTGCTCTCTCATATTCCTCTGAATAATTTCCATCACTCAAAGCCAAATTTTCAATGAGTTCCATACCCTCACTCACCTCTTGTCCAAGAAAGTGTCATTTGCTTGCGGTGTCCAATATCATGCGAATCTTTGGGAAAACTTCATGGTATAAGGTACTCAAGAGTGACTCTTCTGTGAAGCCATGATAACCCAATTATTTCTTGTTATGCAAACCTAAAGCATGCTCATGTCATTGCAGTACTTTAGGGTCAATCCAATTTGGGAGGTTGAGAGGATACCAAGAATACAAGGACTTTATGTAAAGCTAAGCAGATTCAAATTAAATAGGTGAATAAATCGAGATAAACTACTTGAAATGATCTACTGAATTTGAAAACTATTTTAAAATCCCGACCAAGGGGTTAAACAACTAGAAAACTACTTCTAACGATTTAAAAAGCACTACTAATTTTATAAAATGCAAAACTAAAGACTGACGAAACAGGAAATTTGCTAATGACTTAGTACGAATTTTAAAAAGTAGAAATAAAAATCTACTGATTCTTAACTTATACCAGGGTGCGAAATATGAAGTTAGGGAATTTCTAAAATACTAACAAGACCAAGAACACAACTTTATGAATTTATAGAACTCTAAGGCAACTATTAAGAGAACTAAGTGATTCTAGGGAAAAGATTCAAACTTTAAACTAAAGGAAGATTGTTTTTATGTTTTCAGATGATAAAAAATGGATTCACGGTTTGGGATCAACTTAAGGGGGTTGAATATTTAAACTTTGGAACTTGAAAACAAAGATCTACTCTTTTTGAGCTTTCCCTAACCCTTGAGAAGCTAAGGCTAGCTTCATCCATGGCGTTTGGTATGAAGCCCTTCCTCATCCCTTCCTCCTAACCCATTGATCATGGTAGAAAGAAAGGATGAAGAGCATGATGTATAGATCTCAAATCGTGGCCTAACTAATCCCCTAAGCAACCATGGCGTTTGGGAAAGGGAAGATTAGTCTCTTGGATTTGGATTTAAGGGATCTCCTAAATCTGCTAAGACAAGGAAACCCCTGAGATCAAAGATGACTCTCTCGAGATCCTCTAAGCTTTAAACGCCCAAATCCAAGAAGAGAATGGTTTTAAGAACAAAAAAAAGACCAAAGCTTAAACCCTTAAACCCCTTAATCACCCAAACCGAAAACCCAAAAGATTACTACTCACTATGCATGATTAAGATGCTTGAGAACATAAGGGAAATAAAGCTAAGCATGATTAAAACGACTAAGCAAAGAGATTAAGAGAAGTACTTAAGATAAATTCAAAAATTAAGGTTTCTAAAACATGAAAAGCTTGAAAAACTAACAATGGCGTCTTTGCCTCAAAGAGGGAGGAGACAAAGTGTAACAAAGGATATCTAACCCAAAAACAAGATGCTTTTATACTAAAGAGGAAATGGTCCCCTTACTAAAATCCAAAACTTGCAAGCTGTCAGATAAGGCTAGAGATCGAGCTCGGCCTTCGATTATCTGGCTATATCTCTCGTGTAGATCGCAAGTCCTTACTTGATCTTTGGGTCGATCCAGGCGGGTAGATCGGGTCTTGAGCTCGATATGGCTATCGTTCTTTCCCGGTTTGGTTCCATTTCTGTACTCTTGATCGAGCATCTGACTCGATCCCATCGTCGATCTGCGCTCTTGAACGGCTCAAGTGTCGATCTTCTGGTCGATCTCGGTTCCCTTGTTGTATATCAGAAATCTTCCAAGGTTCCATAGGCTCTCTTTTGATCATCAGCATGTCCATGCACCCTCCATAACTCTAGTGTATCCAAAACAACCTGAATATGATGCAATAATGCAAGAAATGTGCTAATGCTAATGCAAAATGCCTTAAGACCTAAAATGGAACAAAATGTACAATTTCCCTAAGTATGAATGCAATATGTATGCAATTTATTTTCTAAATGCAAGCTAAATGTATGAAATATATGAATACATCAACTCCCCCAAACTTTCATTTTGCTTGCCCTCAAGCAAACAAAGTTCAAGGTAGGGAGAGAGATTTTAAAAGTGGGAGCTCAATATCCAAGATTGCAAACAATAATGATCAACTCAATATCCTAGTTCTTAATTCTAAGATGCATGTGAATCTATTCTACTCCAAAAGAGTTAGCCATGCCCATCTCATCATTCAAATGCACTAAGAATTCAATCTAAACAAGTCTCCCTATCAAGCCAACTCTTTAACATTCATTAAGTGTGACACCGTGAATCATGACATTGCAAGGAAAGTAAATTCATTTGGCTAAGGGACTGGGTTTTTGAGATAAAAATGATCTCAATTCATCCGATTTTACTTTTAAGTAAGGGTAACACTCAAGAAAGATTGAACCATATGGATAATGCTAAAGGTAAGAAACAAGTAATGCATACAAGCATAGGTTTTCATCTACCCGAAATGTTATCAATGATCCTATACCCCTCTCATGCATTTTCTTTTTGCTCACTCAACTGTAGCATCCGTAACCCGGAAATCTGATTACGGTCGAGTGGGTCATGGGATGGCCGATGGAAAGGCGTTCTGGGTCGAAGGATGTCGACCGTGTCCATGAGTTATGGACTGTACTGTGATTGTAGTCGATTGTAAATGGCTAAGTCCGGATGGAGTTAAGAACTACGGATGGCTTGATCCCTAGAAAGGGTACGTAGGCAGCCTATGTGAAGGCACAGCTATCAAGGACTGTCAAACGGTGGCAGTGAGTGTTCCGTGAGATTAGTCGGGATACACAGTCTGGTGAGAGAGCTTACCGAGACTATCACATACTGGGTTGTCTGACGATCGAGAATGATCGTGACGGGATGGTCTGTTGGACCATGCTTGGCGGTCTGTTGGACCGTGGTTGGCGGTCTGTTGGACCGCGGTTGGCGGTCAGTCGGACCGTGGTTGGCGGTCTGTGGGACCGTGGTTGGCGGTCTGTTGGATCGTGGTTGGCAGTCTGTTGGATCGCGGTTGGAGATCAGTTGGATCGTGGTTGGGCGGTCAGTGTGGATCGTGCCAGGCGTGCAAGGATCGGGGATCTGAGCCGCCCCTCTTCTGTACTTGGTCATGCGGGGATGGTTGGTTGAGTGACTAAGTATGGGGGGGGTGTGTTTCGTAGGTTGGCCAGTACAGTGGTTGAGCCAACAAGAGTGTGGAATGAAGTTGTTAAGGCGGTCTGGACGGTATGGGACGTTCATGGATCTTGCGGAGCAAGGTTTTGTTTAGCTGGCACTGGATTAGGTGCGTAGCTAGTTAAGCCGCGAATGGGCTCATGCCATGGGTTGGACTGTGTTAGGTTGTTTGCTTTTAAAGAAAAAGGCGAAAAATTCCTAAGGTACGGTCATGGTATGATAAGTACGGTTGGAGGCACGGCCGCGGTATAGTTAGTCGGGTCGGGGTGTAACAAGTGGTATCAGAGCGTGGTCGGTTCTAGGACAGAGTGTTGGCGTGAATTAGGCTTGTCTAGAATGACGTAAACGCGGTGGAATGTCAGGATGATGAACTTGCATTCTGGAGAAAATAGGCGGGCGAGCTATCCGGTTAGTGAGATCGGGAGTTCTGGGGGAATAGTGTAGTCTCATTGAGAGAATGCGCAAAAGGCAAGTAGGTTGCCGAATAGCAAAGTAAGATGGCTCCTAGAAGGTGTTCGAGAAGCACGCGGGCTGCGGAAGCAGTTGGGAGTTTAGTTGACTCTGGCTAGAGAGGTAGCCGGGATCAGATAGAGCATGTCAAGGTGCAAGTAGCGGCTGCTGCTGCTGCGAACGTGGCTGCTGAGAGTGTGGCTGCGGGTGTGTATGACGTGGCTGGGAATGCTGCGGGATATGCGTTCTGGACAGACTGGAAGCTGTGCTAGGTTCGCGTATATAAGTCAAGTGGTCCGTGAGTGTCGGACTGGGACGAGAATTAGCCGAGGGCAGCTGACTGAGTGAGGTGTTATCCGTGAGTTAGTTGAGGCGAGTCGACTGGATTCGAGGGATGCGTGATTATCCCTGGAATATCTGTTTCAGTCTAGTTTTGCCGACTAACAACCGACCAAATCCGTTCATGGATTGACTAAGTGGATCCCAAGGTGTCTAACTAGCTGTGTGGATGTCCGGATCGTGTTGCTAGCTCAAGGGGAGGTGATTCTCGCTTGGAGTAGAACCGATATCCGTGAGAAATTCACAATTGGCAGAGATGATCATGGAACCATGAGATTACATGATATCTAACTAGCTCGTGATCGAGGCAGGATCGTTCCGTTTTCCTAGGTGATGGGTTATTCATGCTAGTGCAGAATCGAGTCCGTAAGACTTGATGGTCAGAGTTAGGGTGGATGATCATTCTGTTTACGTGAGTGTGCATGGTGTCTAACTATCTCGTGATCAAGGCTGGATCGTTCCGTTTGCCTAGGTGATGTGTGATTCACGCTAGTACGGAACCGAGTCCATAAGACTAGATGATCAGAGTTAGGGTAGACGATCATGCCTATTTATGTAATTGTTGTTTCGGTTGTGGTAACCGTGAGAATACATGGTGTCTAACTATCTCGTGATCAAGGTGGGATCGTGTCTCTTGCCTAGGTGATGTGTGATTCACGCTAGTGCGGAACCGAGTCAATAAGACCAGATGATTAGAGTTAGGGTAGATGATCATTCTGTATTGTTCTGCTGGTTAAGCAGAGACATGCTGGTTAAGCGTAGTTAGGCTGGGAGCCGAGATAAGGGTCTAGCTGACCGGGGCCATTGTGTGCTGAAAGCCTTGTGTGCCGTGAGATGGCTGGTAAGTCATTTAAGTGTAGTAAGGCTGAGAGCCGAGATAAGGGTCAGTGTGACCGGGGCTATGGCACACCGATAAAAGTATGTGTTACTTGTAAGGGCGTGTAAGCCGTGTACTGACTGGCGTCCTTGGGAACCTTCGGGTTGGCCAAGGCGTGACAGTCCTGTGTTACGACTTTGGGAACGGGTATGTTCGCCAAGGTGTGATTGTGCTGTGTTACGACTTTGGGAACGGGTATGTTCGCCAAGGTGTGACTGTTATGTGTTACGACTGTGGGAACGGGTATGTTCGCCAAGGCGTGACTGTCTGTGTTCTGACTTTGGAACCGGGTTGGGTTGCCAAAGCATGACTGGTGGTGAGAAGCGTCAGTGGAAACCAAGTGGGTTGTCCAGACGTGACAGGTGGTGAGATGCGTCCGTGGAAACCAAGTGGGTTGTCCAGACGTGACTGTTTCTGAGAATTGTGATTGGAAACCAAGTTGGTTGCCAATACTTCTGGGATTCATTCTTGGAACCGAGAGGGTTGGCCAAGATGGATGTCACATGACTGTATTTGAGAGGCGGCCATGGAAACTAGTTTGTTGCCAGGCGCGAGTAAGGTACATCCATGGGAATCAGTGGATTCGTCAATGAAGGATGTGACAGTGAAATTGCAACGGATACGTTGTGATGACTGTGACGGTGGGGACTAAGGAAGTTCGCCATCGTAGGATTAGTAATGTGGGATAACGATACTACTGGATTGGCTAGTGTGCCGGGTGCTTGCCGGTTAAGGCATGGTACTGACTGAAAATACAAGTGAGGACTTGTAATGGCTATAGGAGCCGAGGCTTTGTGAGCCGACTGATGGCCTGGTGTGCCGAGTACGGGCTGAGTCAATAATCCCTTTCGAGAGTCTGGATGGGACATGACTGTGGCATGCTGGTTGCAAGAGGACTGTTGAGTAACCTATGTTGGTTGCAAGATAACTGTTGAGTAACCTAGGACTGCGTGAGTGAGAACTGAGGAGTTCGTCACCGCATGACTGGAATCGTGAGTTAAGAACATGCGGGTTACCTAAGCGATTAGATGTGAACGTCTGTGGGAATCTGCGGATTAGCCAAGGCGTGACCGTGAGATTGTTCTTGTGAACAAGAGAAGTTTCCCAAGGTAATGATATTTGTAAGGATCAATGTGTGATCCGAGGATCAAAGGGTGATCCGGGAAAATGAGGCCACGTAGGTGGGTCGAGATAGTCGCTGACTATAATGTGGATATAGCCTATCATTTGGGTAGGGCTATTCTGGTTGTAGATGCATTGAGCCGGTGGAGGGCTAGTGCATCATCTGAAAGGAACATTGCAGTTAAATGTCCTGACTGAAGAGAAGGAACCGTTGGGTTCGGGAGCCGCGGATCAGGCTGATTTGTTATCAATGATCTGACCGGCTTAAAAGGAGGAACTTATGAGAGTTTTGGAAACTCTAATAAGGAATCAAGAGTGATTCGTTAGTTGTGTTAATAAAGATCAGGGTATCTTGATTAACAGTATGATGGTGGTTAACGGTAGTTGAGGCGACGATGAGACAAACGCTTAGGAACTCGGAAGTTCGCTAAGGCAAGTCGATGGGCCAAGATGGACTGACCGTAAGCTTGACCTATCATCATGGATGACTGAGCTTTTGGAGAAAGTCCAACGTTAACGGATTATGCTAAACATTCTGATTAAAAGGAAGTTGAGGTGGAGCGAATGTACGCACACCAAGAGACTGTCCAGAGAATGGAAGGGTCTTGAGTTGACTAGTGTTCGGCCAGATGTGGCGTACACGAATTCGGATTAGTGGTGGAAATCCGGACCAAGGCTGGGATGGTCTAAGGTGAAGTGTCTGAATCGAGTCTTGAGAAGGCTGCGATTGGGAAACAAAGTTTAGTACAGCTAAATTAAGAGCGGGAGTGCTCGAATAAGGTGGTAACGGGGAGAGTTATCTGCCTTTGGCTGGGTTGTATAGAGCACCATTATGACAAACCCCAATGGGGGAGTGTAGTATGACATGGCTACGTGAGTAGCTGGATGTCTGACTTGCCAGTGGTTAAGGCAGAGAATCAATATCCGAGTGGATATGGGACATGATCACAATGGATTTTTGTGATGGGACGGTCGAGATCACGGAAGAAAGGTGATGTAATTAGGGTCGTTGGGGAAAAATCGACCAAGTCTGCTCATTTTTGGTAATGAGGAAAGCCGTGGAGTGGCTAACTAGTGGGTTCGTATGTGGATACGACCGTGAGGTGGCAAAAGTTCTGGAAAAGGATCAAGATGATCCGAGTTGTTCTGGAAAAAGGGCCAGAGATGAGTACGAGTTCCCGAATTGGTTTGAGAAACTTCAAGAGGAAGCACCGGATTCGAGGACGAATCCAAACCAAGTGGGGGAGAATTGTAGCATCCGTAACCCGGAAATCTGATTACGGTCGAGTGGGTCATGGGATGGCCGATGGAAAGGCGTTCTGGGTCGAAGGATGTCGACCGTGTCCATGAGTTATGGACTGTACTGTGACTGTAGTCGATTGTAAATGGCTAAGTCCGGATGGAGTTAAGAACTACGGATGGCTTGATCCCTAGAAAGGGTACGTAGGCAGCCTATGTGAAGGCACAGCTATCAAGGACTGTCAAACGGTGGCAGTGAGTGTTCCGTGAGATTAGTCGGGATACACAGTCTGGTGAGAGAGCTTACCGAGACTATCACATACTGGGTTGTCTGACGATCGAGAATGATCTTGACGGGATGGTCTGTTGGACCATGCTTGGCGGTCTGTTGGACCGTGGTTGGCGGTCAGTCGGACCGTGGTTGGCGGTCTGTGAGACCGTGGTTGGCGGTCTGTTGGATCGTGGTTGGCGGTCTGTTGGATCGTGGTTGGCAGTCTGTTGGATCGCGGTTGGAGATCAGTTGGATCGTGGTTGGGCGGTCAGTGTGGATCGTGCTAGGCGTGCAAGGATCGGGGATCTGAGCCGCCCCTCTTCTGTACTTGGTCATGCGGGGATGGTTGGTTGAGTGACTAAGTATGGAGGGGGGTGTGTTTCGTAGGGTGGCCAGTACAGTGGTTGAGCCAACAAGAGTGTGGAATGAAGTTGTTAAGGCGGTCTGGACGGTATGGGACGTTCATGGATCTTGCGGAACAAGGTTTTGTTTAGCTGGCACTGGATTAGGTGCGTAGCTAGTTAAGCCGCGAATGGGCTCATGCCATGGGTTGGACTGTGTTAGGTTGTTTGCTTTTAAAGAAAAAGGCGAAAAATTCCTAAGGTACGGTCATGGTATGATAAGTACGGTTGGAGGCACGGCCGCGGTATAGTTAGCCGGGTCGGGGTGTAACAACCCTCTAGAATCTACCCTTTTTCCCAAGGCTCTTTGTGCCTTGCCAAACCTTTTTGAAATTCAACGCATCTCTTCTTTTTAAAGCTCTAAGGGGAACTTCTTCAACCTAATCATTCTCGGCGAATGGAGTAGTCTTAACTTAATAACTTAGCTCTTCTTCTTATTTCTAGATGGCCTTCTTTCTTTTCTAACTTGGCCATTTTGGCTCTTTTGATTTTCTCAAGACCACCTAGCATATTTTGTCTTAATTACTTAGAGCTATTCTTTTTAAAATCACAAGACTCTCCATTTCAAACCAAGTTTCCCCTTAGATTCACCTTTCCCTTATTCAACGCCTCTTTCTTTCCAAACATTCCACAAAATACCAAGTAGTACCACGGCCAACAAACCCCCAAATCTTAAGCCTAAAGCTAGCCCCAAAATGCAAGGTAGAATCTACATGAAAACCTATACTTGTCGTTCCAAACCTAACACTTTATGGTAGGTTCAATCGAAATAAAGGCCTCACAAATGATCACACAAAAAAAATTGCCTTCAAAGGAGGTTGGTTATGGTAGGGGTGCTACTTGAGCTAGCAAAAGGGTGGCAAATTGGATAAAAAAGCTCAAGTATTTTAATCCATGAATTTACTTCCAATGCAAGCATGATAATTAAATGACAAAATTCGGTTTAAGTGAGTAGAGTTGGCTATCAATTTCAAGACCTATTGTCGACTAAAAACTAGTGACAAATGAGGTGGTCCAAGCATGGTTCTTCCTTACTTTCAATTCTATTCAGAAGCATCAAAGAACTACTAACTAGGGTATTGAATTGATCACAAAAGTTTAACAATCTACATGGATAGGCTCATCACTGCTCTCAATGCATATGAATGCAATCCTAAATGATAAAAATTCTAGACTCAATCCTACAATATTCTACAATGCAAATGCAAGCTACATGAATTTTGTTTTTTTGAAATTTTTGAAAAAATTTCTGATTTTTTTGTATTTTTCTATGCACTTAGATGGATGCATGAAGACTCAAGATGCAAACACAAAATAAGATCCAAATAAAACATATAAAAGCACACATTCTCCCCCAAACTTGAATGACAACGTCTCGATGTCAAACAAGTCCCAGAGGAGACCAAAAACCACAAAGCAATAGAAAAATTAAAAATGCATGGTATGTACAATGGTTGTTGTTTGGTACCTCGGAGCTTAGGCATGGCCGGAGCTTGAGGTTGCTCCGGTCTTCCTGCTCTTTCTTGGAGTGTCTTGATGTAGACCTTTGCCTTTTTCCTTGCTTCCAGTTTGACGCTCTTGGAGAGAAGGACGCCCCGCCTGACCATCTTGAGGTTCTCGGATTTCCACAACTCCGGTTGAACGTCTTCTTGTCACCTCGAGTGGTTGCTCAACCTCGTTACTCAAAGTCATCTCGGATGAGCTTTCGCCTTGAAGTGCCTTGATCTTCCTCACTAGCTTCTTGATCATCTTCCCTTGCCACTTGTTGACTTTCCGTTGAAATTCTACAACCGAGGTAAGGAACTTCTCCACCTTTGTCCTTGGCTCATAGTCTAGCTTGGGAAGGTCAAAACCTGTGGGCATTTCATCATCTGTTTGAGGGGACTCTGAGGCAGAGGCGGTGACCTTAGGTAGGGCTGATGAGCGTCCAAGAGGTGCATAGCATTCGTCATCACTCGGTAAGAACTCAATGTTGCCGAAGCTTGTGATTAGGGTTTCTCTTGGATTTGGCAAGATGCAAGTCTTCTTTTCATTGTTCTCCGTAGTGAACAGGTAGGCGTAGTAGCCTGGAGCTGGAGTTAATTTCAAGGATTCGGTGTTGACCATGTACTTTTGATCCATGTACAAACGCTCCGTACAAGGTACAAAGTATTCAAGTGGCACGCCGGCTTGTACAAACAAATGTGTGACGAAACCACCAATGCGTGAAGAGGCTGCCTTGCACCTAATCGTGCAGGCTTTGTACTTGACCAAAGAGGAAGCCAAGATGCAGCCATAGTTAACGTCGTCTCCAAGCTCATCCGCTATCGGATCATCACACTGCTCACCGTCGCTTAAGATCTTCTTAATTCCTTGGAAGAGGAAGCACAGCTCATTGTTTGTCACGGTTGGTGTTGTTGATCGCCCACTGAATGTATTGGCCAGCAGTTTGAGGGTATACTTCAGCAAAGGGTTTCGCACCTTCTTGATCTTGGCGGTATTAGCCTTGTAATCGCCATCGCTAAGCACGTCCCATAGAGCATTGGCCGACTCGAACCGCGGGAACTCCACAAGGTTAGCTGCAGCATTGAGGCCGTAGGCTTGGCATATCTCATGGACAAAGAGGTGGTAAGCCTTCTTCCTTATCTTGAAGGTCAAGTGTCCCTCGGATGGAGTCTCCACATTTGGATCCTCATACGCGAACTCCAAGATTGAGAGGAAGTCAAGCGTGGCCTCGGGGAAAGTCAGGCTGTAACGCCCCCGATCCGGCCTAGGCCAGGGTGCAATCGGCCGGCCGCCCAACAATCAGACAAGAACATGAACGACCAACCATCCGACCCGGAACAGACCGAGAACGCTACAGATGCGCACCCAGACGCTCAATCCTAGGTTTCCAGAATAAATCCAGAGACCCTAGACCAAACGTCCAAGCACACTTACCTATCGAACATGACTCAAAGCTTTTCAACCCGAGGCATATCCGATAATTGATTCGTCCCGGACAAGGACTAATACCACATGGAAGCTCAAGTATTTTCTCAAACATATTACTCATATAATACTTAGATTCCAAGTGTAACCAACGTACATATAGATCCAGCTGGGAGCATCGCGCTCAAAAGCTTACTATACATAATAAACACGTACTTGATCTTACAAAAGGCATGCGAACTACACCAGCTTTACCTAAGCTCCTTCAGCCCGTAAGGTTTCCCACTAATGGTTACCTGCAAAACAAGTAGAGTCGTGAGCAACTAATTTGCTCAGTGAGTTCGGGTCCCCTATACAAATAATCAAACCCCCATAAAACCCCAAAATAACAATCAGCAAGCAATCACACAATCACGCAAAAATCACACAATCACCAGATGCAACAGAAGCTATACCATATGCATAATCATACTATAAGATGCATAGTAATAATACTTATACTTCATTTTCTAGCCATGAAAATTCTGCACATTTGAGATTCACACCCCTCTGCTCTCCCTTATTACCCACCCGAACCATAGCCACAAAAGCTAAATGATCCGAATGACTGGAGGTCAATAATATTACCCATTCAGGCTATAGCCACACAGGCTAAATAACCTGAATGTCCTGACAAAATCTGCACCGTCATGCAGAGCACGGCCCTAGGCTGCAATCCCGTCTCTCCGTGCTGTCGTAACTTAACCAGCTCATTTGATACTGGCCAAGCCACGAACCTCTAGGGGGTCTCAAATGGCCTCATTCATTCTCATATATAGTTCATGCATAATAAATAATCTGCACGAATCGGTTAAGATCCGGCAGCATGCATATACTATCTCAAGCACGGTGACATAAGTAGGTGCTAATGCACATGTCATACGATCAACAATCAATCAAAGTAAATACTCATACTTGCTTTGCTGTAAAGCAACAATCAACCCATACCACGACTCACCTTGGCTTTCCGAAAGATAGGTTTAAAAGACTAAGGTTTCCGGCAGCAATTCGACCTCCTACTTAAAACTTTAGTTTCAGAGTGATTGGTCCATAATAAAAAGAAACAGAGTTTAGAAATGGACTCGGGATGAAAAACTAGGCTAGACAAGAGATTTCGGGCTAAAACGGTTTACCTTGAATTTTTCTCAGCTAGCCACGCGGTGGTCCTGCGGTGGTGTTGCGGTGGTCGGATTTTTTTATGGTGGGTTGAGGACGTGATGAGTTCTGCAGAGAGGTGAGGCTTCCCTTTATATAGGCGAGCTCATGCCAAGCTTAGTCATCGACGCGCCACCGATCTCCGCCGTATCGCGCCACGTGTCGGCGCCGGAATGCGCTTGGTGGCGGCGACTCATCATCAAGCTGGTGAAGCAGCTCAAGCAGGTGAAGCAGGACGTTCCTCCTAAGCAGCTGAAGCAGTTGAAGCATCTCAAGCAGGTAGTCAGGCAGCTTATTCACCAAGGTGCTTCTTCCCGACCAATCCGACAAACCACCCGATCGCACCGAAACAAGTCACCGAGAACACCGTTTGGTCCTATTGAGAAACTAATGGACTAAACTTATTTTTTAACCATACTAACTCACTTAATACTTAACTTATCCAAGACACACTCAAGAACTCACTATAACGAACTCAACTTCCCCGATCACCTAAACGAGCCGAAACTGCCCCGACAAGGCACTACTGGAGCAAACTGGAATTCCTCCAAGGAAACATGCTTTCTCTTGGCTATGAGGCTTCTCATAAGTCCTTTCTTACTTTAGTAAGGCTGACTTGCCATTATTTATCAAATCAAACCATCACTTGATCATTTTGGCCGCGTCTGACGAACGGATCGGCTGCGCGACTGAAATCTTCTCCAATTGATTCTTCCATGCTTTTCTTCGACCACTTTCCTTTCTTTGGCTTTCCTTAGCCATTCCAAACTCATCAAACCTTTGTACATATCTAAGATACGTTCTGACCACTTCCGACCGGATAGATGCGAATAGATGCTCAACGGTCGATCACGGGCCTGCTGAGTCTACTAGATTTGAAACTTGTTGATCCAAATTGCAGTCCTTTGATTACTCTTGCTTCTTTTAGTCACTCTTATCATTCCCAAGTATGGAAATACCTCTTGACTTCTTTGGAAAAGCTTCCACCATCTTTGGTCGCACATGGCCCTGCTGGCCGCATTCTGGTCCTTCTTACGGGTTATTACACGGGCAGTCCATCCTCGAGAGGCAAGCAAGCCCCATGTCTGCCAGCAGCTTATCAAAAGCCTCCAATAATCCCACCTTTTGCAAGAATTCCCTACTTGCAAACCGTGTAGGCTCAAACCGCAACCTCTCTAGCCTCTTCTTTGTTTTCCTCTCCTCCTTTTTCCACTTGACCGTTTCGTCAACCACTTGTTGTGTCTCTTCTTGTGCAGACATAGCTCTGCTTCTCTTCCTTGGTGTCATGGTACCTGAAATTCAAACTCTCGAGGAGAAGATGAGTATAGGTAACGGCGAGGAGAGAAGTATGAAATCAAGAGACTATAGCTTTATAAACTTTTTCACTCAAGCCCTAGATTTTTAGGGAAAGTTTCGGTTTTATCAATAAATAAAAGAGGAAACTCCTTTGAGATAATAACAAATCAATAATACTCCATAATATTTAGATATTCCTAAAAATTCTTCCTTATCCCTACCAAATATTTTCCCTTTATGCAACAAAAAGGAAATTTTCGAAAATTCAATCATGCATTTCAAAAATCCGAAATACCTTTGCAAACTCGGGTAAAAATGAGCTCTTCTTCTTTTAAACCCAGAAACTCCCACTCTCTCTCTTTATAAAGTAAAAATCGGTTTTGTATCTAAGGATTGAGAGAGTGGATGTGGGGTTTATAAAGAAGAAAATTTTTGGACAATCATTCAAGTGAGGAATTAAAATCGTGGTCAAAGCACAGTTATCCATGGTCAAAGGAGCCAGCTTTTGACCTTAATTCAAATTCAAAAATGAGATGGAAGGAGAAAGAGAGATTAATTTGAAAACTTACCTTGGCATGAGATCGAGTGAAACGGGTCGATCTATCAATCGATCTCATGCCTGCTCTGTCCAGGATCGGGTGTCTTACTCGATTGGAGATACGATCTGAAGCAGATCGAGTCGTGGATCGAGCTTGCATTGTTTCAAGATCCTTCTTGGGTTTGGCCTGCCTCCTGGATCGAGGACCTTGGTCGATTTTCTGGGTCGTTTTGGCAGAGATCGAGTGAATTGATCGATCCAGTCGATCGATCATGCTCCGAAGATCGAGTTATCTAGTCAATCCACACCCCGTTTCATTGTTTCATTTCAACACATGGGTGGGTCATCCTCACGAAATCGACTGGTATCCTCGATTTGTCCACTCGATCTCTTCCAGATCGAGTGACTTCATTCAATCTACCCACTCGATCTACTGTGCTTGTTTCCCCTTTCCTTGCCTCATTAATCCAAAAGGGCATGATATTTGGGCACTATCTCCTTGTTCCTACATACTCAAACTAAAAAGCATAAAATTCAAACAAAAATATGTACATGATAGTCATTGGATTGCCTCCCAAGTGCGCTTGTTTAACGTCATTAGCTCAACTTTACCGAATTAGGCCGGTTGTGGGTCTTGGAGAAGCTGCGTGGTGCTCTCCCTTCTCTAGTCATTAGCCAGGTATGGCTTGACTCTATGCCCATTAACAGTGAACTTCTCTCCACCCGAGCCTACTAACGTAACTGCTCCGTATGGTAGCACCTCCGCGACTTCGAACGGTCCACACCACCTTGATTTCAGTTTTCCGAGAAACAACTTCATCCTTGAATTGTACAGCAGAACCAAGTCACCAACAGTGAGCTCCTTGTGCACCAGCTTCTTATCGTGGAAGGCCTTGGTCCTCTCTTTGTAAACCTTAGCACTTTCATAAGCTTCCAACCGCAACTCATCAAGCTCGATAAATTGAACTAGCCGCTTCTCTTACGCTGTCTTGATGGTGTAATTTAATTGTTTCACAGCCCAAAGGGCTTTGTGCTCTAGCTCTACAGGAAGATGGCAAGATTTGCCATAGAGGAGGTTGAATGGCGTGGTCCCAAATGGTGTCTTAAAGGCGGTACTATACGCCCAAAGGGCGTCATCAAGCATACTCGCCCAATCCTTCCTTGTAACTCCCACGGCTTTCTCCAAGATGGTCTTGACTTGGCGGTTTGATACATCCACTTGGCCACTGGTGTGTGGATGATAAGGGGTAGCTACCTTGTGCTTCACCCCATGTTTCCTCAACAGCCCCTCAAAAACTTTGTTGATAAAGTTGCTTCCTCCATCGCTTATTACTACCTTGGGCACACCAAACCGTGGGAATATGATGGTCTTGAAGAGCTTGACCACTGGTTTCGAATCGTTGGTAGGTCTTGCAATAGCTTCAACCCACTTGGAGACATAATCCACAGCCACCAATATGTATTTGTTTCCATAAGAAGATGGAAAGGCCCCATGAAGTCTATTCCCCATACTTCGAAAACCTCCACTTCAAAGATCGGCACTTGTGGCATTTCGTTTTGCTTGGTGATGTTTCCTGCCCTTTGGCACGCCTCACATGACTTGATGAACTCGTGGGCGTCCTTGAAGAGGGTTGGCCACCAAAAAACAACTTGGAGAACCTAAGTAGCCGTCTTGAAAACAGCAAAGTGACCTCCATAAGTCATACCGTGACAATGAAGAAGTATGTCTCTCGCCTCATACCTTGTGACACACCTTCGGTAAATGATATCCGCACAACTCTTGTATAGGTAAAGGTCATCACAAAAGTAGTGTGAGACGTCCCTCATAAACCTCTTCTTGTGATACCGGTCCAAGTGAGAAGGTTCCTCTCCACATGCCAAATAATTGACAATATCCGCATACCATGGCAAGTCATCTTCCTTCAAGCTCAAAACTTTCTCAAGCTTCTCCTCTAGCCTTGCACAAACCTTAGTGTTAACCAGCATAAGTTGCTCCTCTGGAAGTGAATCATCTAATGGCAGTGCTTCATCCACCCTCATTCTAGAAAGATGATCCGCTACCCCATTCTCTATGCCTTTCTTATCTTTGATTTCCATATCGAATTCTTGCAAGAGAAGTATCCACCTTAGGAGTCTCGGCTTGGTATCCTTCTTTGAGTAGATGTACCTTAGTGCTGCATGATCAGTGTATACAATTACCTTAGACCCTACCAAGTATGACCGGAACTTCTCAAACGCAAAGACAACCGCTAGGAGTTCCTTTTCGGTGGTTGCATATTTTACTTGTGCATCGTCCAAGGTGCGACTAGCATAGTAGATAACATGCAACCTCTTGTCTTTCCTCTGCCCCCAAGACAGCTCATATAGCGTAGTCACTAGCGTTGCACATGATCTCAAAGGGAAAGTCCCAATCCAGAGCTTGGACTATTGGTGCGGTTACTAGCGCGTCCTTGATGGTTTTGAACGCTTGGTGGCATTCTTCATCAAAGTTGAACTCAGCTTCCTTGCTTAGTAGCCTTGTGAGGGGACGTGCTAGCTTGGAGAAATCCTTGATAAATCTCATGTAGAAGCCAGCATGCCACAAGAAACTCCTTATCCCTTTCACGTTAACCGGAGGTGCCAAAGTGACCATCACTTCCACCTTTGATCTATCCACTTCAATCCCCTTTCCTGAGATCTTGTGACCGAGGACAATCCCTTCTGTGACCATGAAGTGACACTTCTCCCAATTGAGCACAAGGTTGGTCTCCTCACATCTCTTTAGTACCCTACACAAATTGGACAAACAAAGGGAGAAGGAAGAGCCATACACGGAAAAGTCGTCCATGAAGACCTCAACCATCTCCTCAATTAAATCTGAAAATATAGACATCATGCATCTTTGAAACGTGGCAGGAGCATTACATAAACCAAAAGGCATTCTCCTATATTCATAAGTTCCATAAGTACAAGTGAATGTTGTCTTTTCTTGATCATTAGGGTGAATGGGGATTTGGAAGAAGCCACTATAACCGTCTCGAAAACAGTAATAGGGGTGGTTGGCTAACCTTTCAAGCATTTGGTCAATGAATGGCAGTGGGAAGTGGTCTTTTCTAGTGGCCTTGTTAAGTTTTCGATAATCTATACACATCCTATGTCCCATGATGGTTCTAGAAGGTATTAGTTCATCATTCTCATTTCTTATAACCGTGATACCACCCTTTTTAGGCACCACATGAACCGGTGAGATCCACGTGCTGTCACTTATAGGGTATATCACGTTGGCCTCTAAAAGTTTAAGAATTTCTTTCTTAACCACTTTTTCAAGTTCGGGTTCAAGCGTCTTTGATGTTCTATTGAAGAAGTGTTCTCATCATCTAAATGAATCCTATGAGTACAAAGTAATGGGGAAAGGCCCTTGATGTCACTGAGAGAGTACCCAATGGCCTTCATATACTTTCTCAACTCCCTAAGGAGTGAGTCTAACTCATCATCATTTAGATTATCATTAACAATGACCGGGTAAGTCTCATTTGGTCCTAAGAAAACGTACCTTAGCCCAATTGGTAGCGGCTTGAGGTCCACCTTTGGGGCTAGCAGCTCACTCCAGTCTTCCCTTTGCTTGTGTTGAGGTTGCTATCCTCATCTGCTTCCTTAGACCCCGAGTCATGAGCCTCCAGACTTCCTTCTTCAAACGTCTGTCCCGCAGAGATCGAGTGAATTGTCGATCTACCACTCGATGTGTGCTGGATCGAGTCGACTCCCTCGATTCGCTTAGTCGTTCTCCATTAGTTGGGGTAGGAGATCGAGTCACAAGGTTTACCTCTTCCATGAATCGAGCAGATGGGTCGATCTGGCTTTCGATCTGTTCTTCAAATCGAGTAAGCTGCTCGATCTCACAGTCGATCTCCTCAACAACCTCGAGAGAATCAACGATGCGAACGTACTCTTGGGTCTGATCACTTAGGTAGCCGTACTCTCCGCGCTCCTTTGTCAATGCCAACAGCAGGTTATCCTCTTGACCTAATTCCTCTAGCAATTCATCAGCCAAGAGATCCATAGCTTCTATGTAGAAAACTTGTCCATCAATTGTCGGTTTCTTCAAAACCTCATTGATATCGAAGTTAAGCTTGATGTCCTTGCCCAAGTGCAGCGAAATTTTGCCATTCTTGACGTCAATTATGGCTCCAGCTGTTGCTAAAAAGGGTCTTCCAAGGATTAGGGGATCCTTGGGTTCTTCGTCCATTTCAAGAACAACACAATTCGTGGGGACACTCACGTCGCTTATCCTCACGGGTAAGTCTTCAAGTACTCCTACCGGGAGCCTTACACTTTGGTAGGTCAAGATCAACGAGATCCTGCACTCCTTAAACTTGGTGAAGCCTAGCTTCCTTGCTATGGAGTAGGGCATTAGGTTAAAGCTTGCCCCTAAGTCGCACAAAAAACTATCAAACTTCAATGGACCGAGGGCACATGGAATGGTGAAAGAGCTCGGGTCTCCTAGCTTCTTCGGTGGTATCTCCTTATGGATGATAGCACTGCATTCTTGGCTCAGCACCATTGTTTCTTGGCATCGCTTCGTCGTCTTAACAAGCGAATACTTCAAGAACTTGGCGTACTTTGGAACCATAGCCAAACAATCTAGCAATGGCAATCTTATCTCAACGTCCCTCAAGTGCTTCTCAAACAAGGCTCGGTGCTTCTCAATCAACTGCTTCTTGAAGCGTCCAAGAAAGGGAAGCTTCGGTTTGTAGGGTGGAGGAATGAAGACTTCCTTTTCCTTACTAGCTTCCACTAAAGGTTTCTCACAAACCGCTTCTTTTCCCTTTCTTGACCTTTCAATGTAGACATTGTCAAAATTTATCTCTTGATCCTTGGAAAGGTTACTCCCCCTTTCTTGAATCACAATGTCCTCATTGTTGGCGCTAGTGGACCGTGGTGCTACCTCCTTTCCACTCCTTAGAGTAATGACATTCGCATATTCCTTCGGGTTTTGCTCACACTTCCCGGGTAAGCTACCTTGCCCGCTTGTACTAGCCTTGCCTTTCTCTAGCATCCGAATCTTATTGTTGATGTTGGTCAGCTATGTAGAAACCTCAGTAAGAGAAGAGTCTAGCCTCTGGTTGATATCCACAAATTTCTTATTGTTAGATGCTTGCCCTTGAAGCAATTGTTGGAACATGCCTTGTACCGGGTCTTGTTGGTATTGTTGCATTTGTTTCCGCTGTGTCGCAAAACCAGGGGGATAAGTGTTTTGCCCTTGCTTTTGTTGGTCTGGAAAGTTGCCTTGCCTTTGACCTTGGAAGCCTTGGTTTTGCACAAAACCACCTTTGTTGTAAGGAACAAACGGTTTTCCTTGGTTGCCTTGTTGTGGAGCGTACACTTGGTCCTTTGGATTCTCCACATTGGTACTTCGGTAAGACAGGTTGTTGTTGCCTTGGCCTTGGTACCTTGGAGCATAGCCTTGTTGCTTATTGTATTCTACCCAATTCGCTTCCTCAAAGTCCTCTTGACAGCCTTCTTCAAACACTTCTGATGCTTCACCCACAAAATGCACATGCTTTTGGTTTGCAAGCATCATTTTGTCAATCTTGTCATGAAGGGATTTCAGCTCCTTTCTGTGTGACTCCATCTCAGTACCTCGTGGTGCTCGATCATACTCCTCAGAGTAGTTACCAATCACTCAACGCCAAGTTTTCGATAAGCTCCATACCCGCGGTCACTTCTTGTCCAAGGAAGTTGCCCTTTCTTGCGGTATCAAGTAGTAGGCGGATCTTTGGCAAACCTCCTCTGTATATGGTGCTAAGAAGTGTCTCCTCTGTGAAGCCATGGTGAGGATATGCAATGGTGTAGTCCTTGAATCTCTCCATGGCTTCACTAAAGGTCTCGTTTTGCCTTTGAGCAAAGCCACTGATTTCACTTCGTAGCCGAGCTGTTCTTGTAGAAGAGAAGAACTTTGAGAGTAAGGCCTTCTTGCAATCAGCCCAAGATGTGATGGTGCCTTGTGGAAGAGTCTTTTCCCAATGACGAGCCTTATCCCCGAGAGAAAAAGGGAAAAGCTGAAGCATGAAGTTGTCCTCTGAGATCCCATTTATCTTGATCATGCCACACACTTGTTCGAAGTTATCCAAGTGTTCCAAGGGATCCTCCAATGAAAGACCATGGAATTTACTATTCTGAACCATCGAGATGAAGCCCGGCTTAATCTCGAAGTTGTTGTTCTACACCGGAGGAGGGGTGATGCCAATATGGTTGTGGTGAGTGTTTGGTGCATCACCCGCACCTATGATCCATGGTGGTCTTTGAACGTGGTGGGGGTTTCCATTACCCCCATCAGCTGGTCCATGCTGAGGCTGAACGTTATCCTGATCGGCCATAGCTGCTCGATCTACTCCCTCGAACTCGACCTCTTGATTATGTTCCCTTCTTAGTCTCGCACTTCCAAGTAAATGAATGTTGTCTAGAGGCTGTAGTAGATCGTTGTTACCTCTAGACCTCAGATTCATGTATCTAAGAACACAAACAGGAAGGTAGATAAATTAGTAACCAAAGATGTAAAAACAAAAACTTAGTCTTCACTAAATCCCAAATCTTAATACTCTCAAACTCAATCCCAAACCGGCAACGGCGCCATTTGATAACCGAATTATTTCGTGTTATGCAAACCTAAGGCATGCTCATGTCATTGCAGTACTTTATGGTCAATCCAATTTGGGAGGTTGAGAGGATACCAATAATACAAGGACTTTATGTAAAGCTAAGCAGATTCGAATTAAATGGGTGAATAAATCTAGATAAACTACTTTCAATGATCTACTGAATTTTAAAACTATTTTAAAATCCCGACCAAGGGGTTAAACAACTAGAAAACTACTTCTAAGGATTTAAAAAGCACAACTACTAATTTTATAAAATTCAAAACTAAAGACTGACGAAACAGGAAATTTGCTAAGGACTTAGTACGAATTTTAAAAACTAGAAATAAAAATCTACTGACTTTTAACTTCTACCAGGGTGCGAAATATGAAGTTAGGGAATTTCTAAAATACTAACAAGACCAAGAACACATTTTTATGAATTTATAGAACTCTAATGCAACTATTAAGATAACTAAGTGATTCTAGGGAAAAGATTCAAACTTTAAACTAAAGGAAGATTGTTTTTCTGTTTTCAGATGATAAGAAATGGATTCACGGTTATCAACTTAAGGGGGTTCAAGAGTTAAACTTTGGAACTTGAAAACAAAGATCTACTCTTTTTGAGCTTTCTCTAAGCCTTGAGAAACTAAGGTCATCCATGGCGTTTGGTATGAAGCCCTTCCTCATCCCTTCCTCATAACCCATTGATCGTGGTGGAAATAAAGGATGAAGAGCATGATGCATAGATCTCAAATCGTGGCCTAACTAATCCCCTAAGCAACCATGGCGTTTGGGAAAGGGAAGATTAGTCTATTGGATTTGGATTTAAGGGCCGGGATCTCCTAAATCTGCTAAGACAAGGAAATCCCTGAGATCAAAGATGCCTCTCTCGAGATCCTCTAAGCTTTAAACGCCTAAATCCAAGATGAGAATGGTTTTAAGAACAAGAAAAAGACCAAAGCTTAAACTCTTAAACCCCTTAATCACCCAAACCGAAAACCCAAAAGATTACTACTCACTATGCATGATTAAGATGCTTGAGAACATAAGGGAAATAAAGCTAAGCATGATTAAAACGACTAAGCAAAGAGGTTAAGAGAAGTACTTAAGATAAAATCAAAGATTAAGGTTTCTAAAACATGAAAAGCTTGAAAAACTAACAATGGCGTCTTTGCCTAAAAGAGGGAGGAGACAAAGTGTAACATAGGATATCTGACCCAAAAATAGATCAAGATGCTTTTATACTAAAGAGGAAATGGTCCCCTCACTAAAATCCAAAACTTGCAAGCTGTCGGATAAGGCTAGAGATCGAGCTCGGCCTTCGATTCTCTGGCTCGATCTCTTGTGTAGATCGCAAGTCCTTACTCGATCTTTGGGTCGATCCAGGCGGGTAGATTGGGTCTTGAGCTCAATCTGGTTCTCGTTCTTTCCCGGTTTGGTTCCATGTCCGTACTCTTGATCGAGCATCTGACTCGATCCCGTCATCGATCTGCGCTCTTGAACGGTTCAAGTGTCTCGATCTTCTGGTCGATCTCGGTTCCCTTGTTGTATATCAGAAATATTCCAAGTGTCTATATGCTCTCTTTTGATCATCAGCATGTCCATGCACCCTCCATAACTCCAGTGTATCCAAAACAACCTGAATATGATGCAATAATGCAATAAATGATCTAATGCTAATGCAAAATGCCTTAGGACCTAAAATGGAACAAAAGCTACAATTTCCCTAAGTATGTATGCAATTTCTGTCCTAAATGCAAGGTAAATGTATAAAATATATGAATACATCAAGCCATGATGTGGGCACTGAAGTGCGTAGCTCCTAAACCTTTCCCAAGCTTCACTAAATGTTTCATTTTGCTTTTGAGGGAAACCGGAAATTTTATTCCTCAAACTAGTTGTTCTTGAGCTTGAGAAGAATTTTGACAAGAAAGCCTTCTTGCAATCAGTCCAAGATGTGATAGATCCTTGTGGAAGTGTCCTTTCCCAATGCCTAGCCTTGCCTCCAAGAGAAAATGAGAACAAGCTAAGCTTCAAGCAATCTTCGGATACAGCATTTAGCTCGATCAAATCGAAAAGTTGAACAAAGTTGTCTAGATGGTCAAGGGGGGTCTTCTATTGAAAAACCAGAAAATGTGCTGTTCTGGATAATAGAGATTAAGTCTGGATGTATCTCAAAGTTGGTATGATGGACTGATGGTGGAGAAATGCCAAAACGGTTGTGATGCATGTTTGGTGCATCAGAAGCACCTATGATCCTCCTTGGTCTATGGGCGTGGTTGGGGTTTCCATTACCCCAACCTTGAGCATCCTGTAGGGCAGAATTAAGACCTACTGCTTGAGCTCCATCATGCTCTTGTTGAGCACCAAAAACTGCTTGTGGGTTGGCCATAGCTGGTTGCTCAACCTCTTGAACTTGTGCTCTCTCTTTTCTCAACCTTGTACTTCCTAGTAGTTGAATATTGTCTAGAGGGTCAAACAGGTTGTTGTTCCCCCAAGACCTTAGGTTTAGGTACCTGAGAACACAAGCACTAGAGTAGAGAGATTAGTAACTAAAATAAAAACAAAAACTTAGTCTCTATTAAGCTCTAAATCCTAATACTTTCAAGCAAACCCAAGTTGGCAACGGCGCCATTTGATAACTAGTTTTTTTGCATGTTTTATCAAACCTAAAGCTTAGTTTTGTTGTTGTAATAATTTAGGAATAAATCCAAATTGGGTGTTTGAAAGCTAGGAAGAATACAAGAGCTTAAGTAAATCTAAGTGAAATCCGGATAAATTGGGGAGATAAAATCCTAAAACCTATTTGGGACGACAAAATGACCACAAAAACAATTTTAAAATCCCTACAGAAGGGTTAAACAACTACTAGACTACTGCCAAGAATTTAATTGACCGAACTACTAATTGTGGGAAATCAAAATCTAAAACCGGATAAACTAGGCAATTTTTAAGAACCTAAGATGAATTTTCAAAACTATTGATAAACATCTAACGACTCCTAGATGATTACTAGACTAAATGATGATACTCTAGGCAATTTCTAAAATACTAAAACTAGCAAGAACACGACTTTACGAATTTAAAGACTCTAATGCAAGTATTAAGCTAGAAAGGTGATTTTAGGGAATAGATTCAAACTTTAAACTAGGGGATGATGGTTTTGAGTTTTCAAAAGTTAAAAACAGATTCAAGTTTGGGATTAATGTTTAGGGAGGTTAACGATTCAAACTTGGGGTTTTAAAAACATAGATCTACACATTTTATTTAGGCCCTAAGAAGCTTGTAACTAGATTTACCTATGGTTTGTGGTGTAAATAATTTCTTCACCCTTTCCTCCTAACCCATGATGTGTGGTGGAAAGATAGGGTGAATAACATGGTGCATAGATCTTAAAAAATGGCTTAACTAGCTCTCTAAGCATCCATGGCGTTTGGGAAAGGATGAGCTAGTCTCTTGGATTTGGGTTTAAGGGATCTCCTAAGTCTTTTTGAGATAAGGAAATCCCTAAGATTAAAGAGATCTTTCTAAAGAGTCTCTAGACTTTAAAACCCCCAAATTCAAGAAGAGATTAGATGAAAAACAAGAAAAGACACAAGATTTAACCTTTAAACCCCCCCTAATCATCCCAACCTCAAACCTTAGTGATTTACTCACTAAACATGTTCAAACCTCTCTTAAACATTGGTTTAGAGATGTTGAACATGCTAGTGTTGAACATGCTAGTGTTAAAAAAGAAGAAAGATTTAAGCTAAGAAAAACGCAAGTACTTAAATAAAATTAAAGATTCAAATTACAAAACTAAAGAAAGCTTAAAAGTACAACTATGGAGGAAAAGAGAAAAGTTCTAGATCTAAAAAATGAACAAGACCCCCAGAATATTTCGTGGCCTCCTCACATTTGTGGATCACAAGTCTTATCTTATCCACAAATGGTCCTCTCACTACAAGTAAAAAAAAACATGTTGGCAAAAGTTTGAAAACCAAAGAAGAGGGAAGGAGAGTTTGAGCTAGAGATTGAGCCACTCAATCGATCTAAAGGTCGATTTGTTTGCTGAATCGAGTGAATGAGTCGATCCTCTGCTCGATCTAAGGTTGAAACGGACGGCTTGGTTGATCTTCAGCTCGATCCAAGGTAAATCGACTGGGCTTGGTCGATCTTCAGCTCGATCTCAGCTAGATCGACCAGTTTGGTCGATCTTCTTGCTCGATCTCAACTCCATTTGATTTGGCCGAGCTTTCCCGTGATTCCAAGCAATCCCTAAGCCTCCCTTGCACTCTCTTGTCCCAGCTCAGCATCCAAGACAACTCCATGCACACCATATAACCTGAAAATGATGCAAATATGAAAGAAACATGCAAATGCTAATGCAACATGTCCTAAAACCTAAAGTGGAACAAAAGCTATAATTATTCTAAGTATGAATGCAATATGAATGCAATTATGTCCTAAAAGCAAACTAAATGTATGAAATATATGAGTATATCAACTCTCCCAAACTTACATTTTGCTTGTCCTCAAGCAAGCAAAGACAAACTAGGAGAAGAAGTTTGAAAATGGGGGTTAACTTCCAAAAGTATTTCTCCAATGAATCAAATCAATGGTCCTTGTTCTTAATCCTAGGATGCAGTATACAAACTCTACTCCAAAGAATTTAGCCATATTCATCACATATTGAATCTGAAATCAAGACTTGTCTATTCCAAACAATCCAAGAATCCTAACCTTTAACATTTATTAAGGCTCAAACCATGAATCACACTTATGCAATTGAAACCGAATATATTTGGCTAAGGGACAAGGTTATGAGATAAAAATGATCTCATTCAAGTGGGTACTCCAAGAATTGGTTTCTCTCAAGAATGATTGAACTTATGCATAATGCTAAAGGTAAAAGGCAATTGATGCATACATGACTAGCCTCTCATCTACCCAATATAGTAACAATGAACCTAGTTCCCCTCTCATTCATTTTCTTTTTGCTCACTCACCCTCTAGAGATACCCAAATCAACAAAGCAAGATGTCAAGTATACACCCACGAAAATTCATCAATCAAACTCTCCTTAGGGAAACTTCTTCAACCTTTCTCATAGTGAGTGGTGTGGTCATACATAGATTTAGCTCTTTATATTTTCTTTGGGTTAGCTCTCTTTAAAAAAACAATTCTCCTCTTTTTTTTTTATGTATTTGGCCTTTTGGCTCTTTTACTTTTCTTTTATTATAGAGCTAACCCTTTTCTTTTAAACACTTGAGCTATTTACAAAACTTTTCAAGACCAACCACTTCAAACTATGTATCCATTTCATTCAAACCCCCTTACACCATCTTTTTCTCAAATCTGAATTAAGGTTTCGGTTTTCAGTGACAACACCCATTAACCCAACCCAAATCAAGCCTAGAACTAGCTTCAAGATGCAAAGCTAGAATCATATGAGAGCCTAAAGATGTAGCCTTAAACCTAACACTTTATGCCAAGTTCAATCAAAAGTATAAGGCCTCACAATTATTACACACGAAATTTGGCTTGAAATAAGCCAAGGGTTAAGGTGTGGTATTCTATTTAGGCTTACAAGAGAGTGGTTAAAGGAATAAGAAAGTCTAAATATGTATATGTATCCATGTATCCTTTTTCAAATGCACAAGTATGATAATTAAATGTTCATGTTAAGGTTCCAATTTATAGGATAAGATTCAATTCATGCTTGTTTCAACTTCAAGCCAAGAAAATCAAGACAAATGATCCAAATATGGTTAGAACTTAATTTCATAGTTTGCATAAGGCATCAAATGACTACTAACTAGGGCCTTGAACCAATTCATGAATTTAAAACATTTTACAAGGAAAATTGCCCCATATGCACATGAATGATGCAACCTATATGACAAAAAATCTAGACTCAATCCTCAAATATTTTACAATGCAAATGCAAGCTACATGAATTTTTTCGAAAATTTTAAAAAATTTCTGATTTTTCTATGCAAATATATGAATGCATGAAGACTCAAATATGCTAAAGGAAAAATAAGAACAAAAAACACAAAATTAAATTTCTCAACCTCTCCCGCAAACTTAAATTACACAGTCCCTTGTGTAATAAAAGTTCAAGAGAGACCATCAACAAAAATAAAAATCAAAATCCAAAAATGCATGATATTTACAAGGTTTTGGAATGGTGTACCTTGGAGCTTGTTGTGGTTGGGGCTGAGATCGAGTAGTTGGTTCATTGTTTGGGATCTCCCTTTCCCTTGTTCCTGCTCACACACACTCAAAAGGATAATCTAGAACAAAAATAAAAAGCATACACACAAGGAAGATTGGGTTGTCTTGATGAAAAACAAGGATCTCGAGCTTAGCATCGGTGGGATCATAACACCGATTCTCGAGGCCTGTGGACATCGGTTAGGGACAGACTGCCTTAGACCATCCCCAATGCAGACACTTGGGTGTCTTAAGTCCAAAAAAAGAAAAAAAAAATAATGACATGGCAACACTTGGGTGTCTTAAGTGGAAAAAAGTGTCTTATTTAAGATCTTTTTTTAGGGTGTCTTATGACACGTGTCACGGTGCGATTCGTTACATATTTTGTTTTTTTTTTTTTTAAATCGTATTTTCTTTCTTTTTTTTAAGTCTGGGTATCCGTATACCCGAAATGTAACCAAATACCCGAACAAAAATCATGTTTAAAAACTGAAATTTTCAGAAAAGTGAATTTTCGTCAACTTGCGAACTGATTTCCAGATCGAATATAACTCGGAATCGGTAACGGAAAGAAGATCTGAATAGCTGACTGCGAGATCT
Source organism: Alliaria petiolata (assembly GCA_020283515.1). Classification (NCBI taxonomy): domain Eukaryota; kingdom Viridiplantae; phylum Streptophyta; class Magnoliopsida; order Brassicales; family Brassicaceae; genus Alliaria; species Alliaria petiolata. The sequence continues at coordinate 374,731,240 of JAHZTW010000001.1, forward strand.
TCTATGTAGATCTACTTCTGGATCATTCTGGTTCGTCGGAAAATCTCTATAAAAAACCCTCACTCGATCACAAGATAACTAGGAAAAAAAATATCCGGATAACCGATCGGTCCCGGGTAAGAACCGGAACCGAACCAAAACCCACGGTTCTGAAATTCAGGACCCGTCGGGTAAAAAGGTTAATAACCGAACTCGATCCGAACCTAGTTATTTCGGATCGGTTCCGGTTCGGGTTTTTGGATCCGGGTTTTTTTATCCAGGCCTACTTTTTTTTTTCAAAATTTTTTTTTTTTTTATTATAAAATTTTAAGACACTCATGTTAAGTGTCTCCATTGGGATGGTCTAAGCTAATAAAGTTCTTAACTTAAATTAATAATATATTTAATATTAAAATATGTTTAAGACCCTCAACAAAAGTTCTCCATTGGGGTTGCTCTTAGCCCCGAGTGGATGGACATCTTCTGCCTTGGAAGGACTATGTTTCTCTCGGAAAGGTGATGTAACCATCAAACCAGTGGTTGAACTGGAGCTCCATCAAACATGCCACTCAAGCAATCCAGGGTCCGACCAGGACACGTGTGACTCTAATGGAGCATATCTATCCAACCAGAAGGAGTTAAGAAGCGAATCAACTTGTTCCAAAACGTTGACTCATCAGAGATTCACGCCGAAGGGGAATCACCTCAAGCCGAGCTCCTATGAAGAAGTTATTCAACTTGCAAAACGGATGATGCCGAACTTACCCGAGTCGGATATACGTGCATTAAAAAGAGGATTCCGATCGTACCGGGACGAACTAAGCTACAAACCGGATATTTATGGAATCGTGGTTCAACTAAGAAGCTCGTCGAATTGGATTCACATCAATATCGGTTCAGACTGGGAAGTTATTGATACTACAAATTGGTGGACTTGTTTCGGGTCCAACTACACGTCTAGGCCAGAAATCGAGCTACACAGCCCAACTCAGGACCCGAGACAACTTGGAGATTATTAATGGGTCTCTCCTGGTTCCATCAAGCCCAAGATCCGAAGATATGCTCACAGGATTCTCAAGTTATGCCTCATTTCCCAAAACGGGTCAACTTGGTTCTATTCCGGGCAAGTTCTAACCATGATCGGTTTAGCACTTGTCAAACTTATTTATGGCGACCAGGCGACTTTCATAATCACTCATAAGCTATCAATGACATCTCACCATGCTCCAGCATCCAGAGTATTAGTCGAATCACTCCACAGCTCAACTTTCCATATCCGGAGTCAACTACATCAAATCTGGTCCAATTAATATATCTCTTTGATTTATTCGATCCAGCATGCTTGGAGACCATTTACATGGTCCATAATGTTCCAAGGCGTTATTACTTCATCCCCAAGTTGTCCAGATACAAAGCACCTTCAAGTCTTTCTCATTTGGCCAACAATCAAGCAGTAAAAGGTCATATCAATCAAGCCTTTGATTGATCTATCATTTATAATAATTCATTTGTCATTTATGTTGATTTATTTTCTCTTTTTATGTTTTAGAATAGTCTTGGTCGAGCTCTATATAAGCTCTTTTACGTAATCATTGTGAAACAACCATTGAATTTGAAATATAAAGTTTTTACAAAGTATTCTTTGTGGTTTGTTCATTAGAGCTGTGTGGAATCACTTCTCTTGTGTTCGTGCGAGCTCCTGACTGTTTTGTGGAATCAATCACTTGAGTTTTCGTGTGGAGACTTGCATCCCTCGCGAGGAATAGCCCTTGGGATCCTGCCTCTAACCCCCGTTGGTTGTGGAATCAATCGGCACCCGGCTTTTAAGTCCCTTGTATCGTGCGTAAGGCTTTGGTGGATTCCCGAGTCTTGTATCAGAAGGTTAGGCCACTGGTTCGCCTACAAATTTGCGGTAGACACAAAGACCAAGACCAAGATTTATCTCCCGAACTCGCAAGCCACCTCTTTCCAAGACATCTCCCACATCGTCTTTATGCCCCCATATGAGGACCTCTACAATCCCGCTGTCAATCCACCTCTCCACTCCATTGCCAAGAAAGGGACATTTGACTTTGACCCAACCCATTTTCTTGAAGAGGAATAGGAAGTGGAAGAAGAGGACGAATCTCCGAGACCGGTTTATGGTAGCGAGAGATACTACTTCTCCTCTTGCATAGACCCAATGCTGAGCCCGTCATTGAGAGAAGCCCACGCACACATTGGTCTTCTCAAGAGGTGGAACAAGTACCAAGACCGGGCCATTAAGAAGCTCGACGAGATGGTTAAGGATTTGAAGAGGACGTTCAAAGGGCTAAAGGCCATCGTCAAGAGAAGGTCCTCCACAAGGGCTAGAGAAGAGGGCACAAGCGGTGTGGTAGAGGAATAAGCTGAGGGTGAGAGCGAAATGGACCTCGATAGGCGCCATTCATTCCATGTGCGTCCAAGGGAACGAGTCCAAGTAGACCCACCTCGCTCTTACTCCCACGAAGCACGGCCAAGGAAAAGAAAGCTGAGCCGCTCACCAGCCCAATCCTTGATCAATCAATCGCTCTCTTTGGGATCCTCCTCCTCTTCACAGTTTTGAGGTACCTCCACCTCCCTTGTATATATGTCTCTAGTTTTTTCATTTTTTTATGTCATGTTGATTAAGGTCTCCTCTAGACTTTTTTCGTTTTTTCATTTTTTGTGAGTCTTATTTTTTCTTTCATGCATTTTGAGTCTTATGCATACACTTAAGGCATAGAAAAACAAAAAACAAAAAATTGAAAAATTTGAAAATTTCCGAAAAAGAAAATCATTTAGATGTTGCATTTGCATTTTAGGATTGAGTATAGTTGCATTTCATATAGGGTTGCATTCATTTGCATTGGGAGCAATGATGAGCTAATCCTTGTAAAGTGCCAACTCTTGTAATCAACTCAATGCCCTAGTTAGTAATTTTTTGATGCATTTGAACTGGTCTTGAAAGTAAGGAAGAACCATGCTTGGATCTTTTTACTTGTCACCTAGAACTTAGTCGAAATAGGGTCTTGAATTTGATAACCAACTCTACTCACTTGAACCGAATTTTGACATCTAATTATCATGCCTTGTAATGAAAGTGAATTCATGGATAATACACATACTTGAGCTTTCTTACTCACTTTGCCACTCTCTTGCTAGCTCAAGTAGTACCCCCACTTTACCTTGCCTCCTTTGAAGCCAAATGTTCTAGTGATATTGCTTGTGAGGCCTAATTTTAATTGAACTTAGCATAGAGTGTTAGGTTTGAGACGACAAATTTAGGCTCTCATGTAGATTCTAGCTCTTGCATTTTGGGGCTAGCTATAGGCTTAGGATTTTGGGTATGGGTCGTAGTATTGCTTGGTGCTTTGATTTTGGAGTTATATGCTTGCATTTAGCATGATGAGTTGTGAAAAGGAGCAGAAAGAAAAGGGTGATAAAAGGCTTGAAAGGAAATAAGGGAAGCATAGTTTGAAATGGTGGATCTTGTGTGGATAAAGAATATAGCTCTAAGTTTGAAAAGTTTAGGTAGCCTTAAGAAAAGAAAAAGAAAAGAATCAAAAGAGCCAAAAGGCCAAATAAAAGAAAGGGCTACCTAGGAATAGAAAGAAGATCTAAGTATGTAAAAGATCACACCATTCACTATGAGTAGAAGGTTGAAGAAGTATCCCCTTAGAGCTTTGAAAGAAGAAGAGATTCATGGGTTTAGCAAGGCACAAATAGCCTTGGGAGAAAAGAGTAGCTTAGAGGGTTGAGTGAGCTTAAAAAGAAATAATGAGAGGGGTTTAGGACCATTGATAGCATTATGGGTAGATGAGAGTCTAGTGTTGTATGCATCACTTGTCTTTTACCTTTAGCATTATGCATAAGTTCAATCCTTTTTTAGTGAAAACCCTTATGTGAATTGGAGGCCCCATGAATTTAGATCATTCTTATCTCAAAGCCTAGTCCCTTAGCCAAATGAATTCGCTTGCATTGCATTCTCATGATTCATGGTTTGCAATTTAATGAATGTTAAAGAGTTGGTTTGATAAGGAGACTTATCTAGATTGAGTTCTTTGTGCATTTGATTGTTGTGATGAGTATGGCTAACTCTTTTGGAGTAGGATGAATTCAAGTGCATCTTAGAATTAAGAACTAGGACATTGAGTTGATTATGTTTGTTGGCATTGTTAGATATTGAGCTACCACTTTCAAACCTCTCTCTTGGATTTGTCATGCTTGTTTGCGTGAGGGCAACCAAAAGGCAAGTTTGGGGGAGTGATATACTCATAATTTAGCATATTTTAGCATTCATTTTATATAGCTTTGCATGTTCTTTTGCATTCACTTAGCCACTTTTAGTCCCATTTGCATCCATATTAGAGTCTAGTGAGTTTTAGCTTAAGGTGTTGCATATTTGTACATATTAAGTCCTTATTAGGTGTCTTGGAGGCTTGGAGGGCCCTATGGAGTGATGGATGACAAGGAGGAAGACAAGATGGCCAAACGAGAAGCAGACAAGTTTTAGAAGTGTATCGACCTTGGTGTTGAGCTACTAAGGTCGATATGGACCGCCAGGAAGAACGAGAGGAGCGTATCGGACATTTGTATCGACCTACTAAGGTCGATACAAGGCCCATCCATAGTTTCGTAGAGTTCGTATCGAGTGTTTGTATCGAGCTAGCAAGCTTGATACAAGTCCCAGCCGAAGTCTTGAAGATGGCGTATCGGGCATCTATGTCGAGCTACTAAACTCGACACGGCCCTTGAAGAAGTTATTTAGCAGCGTATCGAGCTGCATATCGACCTAGAAAGCTCGATACGCTGCTCGATTTTCAGACCTTAACCGGGTCAATACCCGATTTGTTCCAGGTTGACCCGGTTCGTACACTGTTCACTATAAATAGTAAATGACCTAAATTTTCTTAAGTATTTTTTAATCTTTTGTTCTTGCTTAGGAAACCTTTCTTTTTCGTTTCTAAGTGATTTTGTAAGACATTTATCTAAGTTTATGCAATTTAGTACTTATCTTTCTTAATCTTTCTTATCTATCGCTGTAATTATGTTTATCTTCATCTCTTTCATAGGATTTGGGGGTCCAATCATGATTAGTGAGTAGTTTCCTTTGGATCTAGAGATGGGTTAGATTTAGGGTGTTTCAAGTGTTGATCATAATGTCTAGGATTAGATTCTTTCATTTCCCTCCTTGTTTAGTGTTCTAAATGCTAGTTAGCCTTGATCAAGGCAAAACTAGGCCTTAGGGAATTTCCCACCCACAAGGTGTTTGTTGAAATTCCTTAACCAACTAAACAAAGGATTTACATTCCTAGCTCATGGAAGTGATTGTCTATGGTGTTTATTGGCATTTTAGAACTGTTTCATAATGCTTGTTAGCTTCCTTTTCACTAATGAGAGTTAGTTTTTGATTAAGATGATTAATGAAGGGATTAGTGCCATGAAAGTAGATTATTCTTGCTTTGAGTTCTAAGCCTAGGGATTAGCATATATTGAGATTGATTGACATCAAATATTGATTCTTGGAACACCTTATATTGATAACCCCATCTTTGGATTCGTTTTAATCATTTGATAATTTTCCTTAGTAGTTAATTAGTCTTTGTTTACTTGGTTTAATCACTTAGTTTGATAGTTAACAACAACCCTTATTATGTTTGCTTAGATTAAGGAGTTTTATGGATTCCTATTGTCACAATCACACCCAATTGGATTGATCCTCAAAGACCTACAATGACATGAGTGGGCTTGAGTAATTGCTTTGTTATGCTCAAAAAATTACCTATCAATACCGCATAGAGTCGATAGTTCATTCACTTTCTTTAGCAGACCCTTCTTTCTTTCCTTAAATGTTGCTTTCCTCGAAGAATTGTTGGAAACATAAGCAAGTTTCAACTTGGTCCTCATGATAGATTTTTTTGTTTTCTTTTGTTTTTGTCTTTGATTTTGTTTGTTTGTTTTGTGCGTTTTATTTATGTATTGAATTGGTAGATGTGTTGTATTATATAGTGATGGAGGGGTACAATTATTTGTCTCTTTTGATTAGTGACATTATTTTTTAATTTATAGCTAGTAAAAAAAACTCAAAAAAATATTAATTACAATAAATAAAGTTATATAAATCGGATCGCATTAGTCAAAATAGTACAGCTATTAAAACCCCTATAATTGGATATATTTAGGATAATCATTTTTTTGTCATGAAGATGTATTTTAAGATTTAATTCTATAAGTACGTCAAATTTCTTTTCAATACATTTCTATGTTTATTATTTTTTTTTTAAATATAACTTTATGATAAATTTTCTTTGCTGGATACTATAAATGTGGATTTAGAATAATTTTTAAGATTTGGTTCTATAAGTATTTTTAATTTAGTATTTTTGTATCTATGTATTATGCATAGGTGGAAAACTTTGACATACCCAAAATAGTATCCCAACTTTATTTTTTTTTTTTTTTGTTCAGATGTCACTTCTCTATTAGTAACTAGCGTTTTGTGATCCATTTAATTTTTTGACGATACAGTTTTTCTTGTAACAGCAATATTGTATTTAAAGCGATAGCACAAAACCATTATGTGAAAATTCTAACACCAAAAAACATAAGTTATAAGATCAAATGTTTTAACACCGTCGTTTCGTGTTGCTAACACTCAGATGGCTATATTAACAATTTAAAATAGATGACGAGGAGTGTATTATAATTTGGTTTACGATAAAGTGCATGTAATATATATATATAATATCGACAATGCTTAATACATTTGAAGATTGATGAGTTTTAATGAGGTTTATGACAAAATTTAAGGTTAATGATATTGCTATATTAAGATTAATTTCATGATTTAGAAGATGTAAATGAGAAAAACTAACAAACTAAGCGAGAAAGATAAACAATAGTAGTACTGGTAAACACTTAAATATTTCTAAAATCATGTGAAAATTTCCAAAAACTTATGCAAGTTTCAAAAATATCTATGAAATTTTATAAAACATAAGAAAAAAAAATTTTATGTTACTATAAAATATCTATATTACAAAACAAAATATTTGTCATGATGCTTAAAATAAAGACTAGGAACAATACATGATAAACAACAACATGTGTATTCCGTATACCATGAAATATAAATTATAATTTCAAAACCATATACCCAATTCCTAAAAAACTATCTCGTTAAGCTCACAAACTCTTAATAAAAAAAATCTACAACCCTAAATCATATATCATAAATCAAGTATCATAAACACTAAACTCATTAATGTATATTAACCTATCCAAAAGATTCATGTAGAAAAAAAACATCTAATTCATATATTGGTATGTCGAGCCTAAACATAATTTTCTCTAATGGTATGATAATTTCTTAAAGAGAAAACGTTAAACCCTATCCTCGAATCAGTGAACCCACACTGATTAGTGTACAATAAGTTATATATATATAAGAAATATAACAAGAGAAATCTAAAAACTAAGTTATAATTGGTGAACCCAAACATAATGTCATAACTACCTAACAAGATGGTAATATTTTAAATAAGAGAATGTTTAACCTTAGTCAATGATTAGTGAACTCAAACTGATTATTGTACATAAGGCCATCCATAAAAGATATATAACAAGTGAAATCTAAACTCTAAATTATAATAGGCAAACTAAACATAATGTTGTAACCAATTGTGTGATATCGTTTTATAATAAAACATTTTACCAAAATTTTCTAAACTTTTTGTATGTTTTAAGATATTCTCACTAGTTTTTGAAAAATCTGATATGTTTATCTTGTGGAAACTCTATTTATCTTCCTTATTTACATTGTTAATTTATTTCATATAAAATCATAAATCTCGCATCTAAAGCCTAATTGCAACATACTAAACCCTAACTAACATTTTTAAACCTGTTTGAGATTCATAAACCTTAAGACATAATCGTCACCACCTGAAACCCAAATAAAATTTAGAAAATGAAGATGAAATATCAATGGCCGAAATACCACATCATTTGATGGTATGTGAAAAACTAATAAATATTGTAAACTAAAGTTTGTTTTTGTTTCTTTTCTCTCATTTTAGGTTGAACCTTTAATTTGGATTTCAAAGTATCTACATTAACATTTATTACTTATTTTTGTTATACTATCATTTATTCACTATATTGAAAACTTCATTACCAACGATAATTTAAAACTGGAGACGTCAGAGCTGTTTTTGATCTTATAAAAGGCAGAAAAACCCCACAATTTTTTTAATCGTTTTTCATTTACTATGTATTTTTTCCTTTTCCTTTTTTTTACTACACTATGTCATATTTTCAAAAATATAAACAAAAATACAAATAAAAATAGAAGAATTCTTTAGAATACCATCAAAACTAGTTTTCGTTCCTAATTTAGCACACGCTCAAAACTTTCCATTGATAACATCTTTTATTAATCAAAAGACTTTATTGTCCTCATTCAAATAAGAAACTTCAAATGGCTTCTTTCTTCTTCACCATCGTTGCCGGAATGTGTGAATCCAATCTCCGATCGGCAGTAATTCTGACCAACGCCGATCAAATCTCGTCATCGAGTCGGTGGAACAACAGAGATTTCCCATGGATCTACACCGATGATGTTGAACCGGATCCATTAAGCGTCAACGTGACCCGAATCATTCTTCACTCCACGAGAGTGTATGGGATTCAGAGATTTCCCGTTCGTGTTCCGATCTGATGTCTCTGAGATCCGAGGAGGTTTCCGAGTCACAGCGAAGTTATGACGTACCTGCGAGAGTTCACGAAGGAGTTCGCGATCGAGGAGATGATTCAGTTCGAGACGGCACTTGTACAGGTTGCTATGGCGGCGGCGGAAAGCAACGGCGAAGGAGGAATCGGGAAATGGAGAAACAAACCTACAGTGAAAGGGATACAAGTTCATCTCGATGAGATCTACATAACGGATCATCACTATTCACCAAGTATATATCTCTTTTGCTTATTGACTATAAGCCTATAATTGAGGGTTCGTTTTCTTCTCTTTAATTTAGAGATATGTTTGGGCATCGAAAGTTTTCTCTAGTTCTTGCAACGTTTTCAGTTATACTAATTTCACAAAGCTTAAATTGGATTTTAATCATTCGTAAGGAAGGAAAACATACCAAACTCAAGCTACTTTTAGTTTGAATCTCAGGTTTGAGTTTCAGAACAAGCACTTTTGTTCTTGGAATCGAATGTTTTGGGTTTTGTACTAGTGTTTCCTGAAAGATTGATCAAATTAAGTATTGATAACACTCATATTTTACTCTTAAACCCTATTATTTCAAGATCATTTATAAGTGTTTTAACCCGGTTTTCAACGGTTTTAAAGTGATTTTCACGTTTCCTAGTTTTAAAAGTCATTTCAGGAAAATTGGACAAAAAGGACACATTTTAGAGCAAAACGGGAACTTCAAGGACATGTGCTCGGAGACATATGTTCAGCATCAGATGACGACCTTCCCACCACAAGATCAAGCTCATATTTGGAGACAAGATAGCCCTTCCAGCTGTCTTTTATGCCAAGGCGATTTGAGTTCAATCCCACGGTTGGATCTCAAGTTACAAAGGAAGCAAGAAGGCCCGTCAGACACATTCCCAGACGAAAGATGGCCGCGCCACAGATCCTCAGAAGACCAGTGGCCGCGCCACGCCTGGTCTCTCGCGCGGCCACACCACTCCGGCCCATCCCGAGCCCGTTTGCACTTATCCGATATTTTCCCGAGGTTAAAACGTGAAGCCCACTTTCTGAAGACCGGGAGCCTATATAAAGGAACCTTAGGGTTTCAGAGAGACGACACATAGAGCTTTTCCAGAAACACATATGCGCCGCACAGAGAGCTTTTCCTGAAACACATCTGCGCAGGACAGAGAGAGAAAGAGAGAGAGTTCGACGGCCCCGGAGTTGAAGACCTCGAGAGAGAATTCTTCTGCAGCCGCCTACTCTTCCTTCTTTTCCCTTTCATCCTTTGTTCTTAGTTCTTTTGCTTTTTAATACTTTAAGAAAACCTCTCTTCAATCGATTTCGCTTGAAGAAGTTTTCTCACTTTGTTCTTTTTATTAATACAATTCGCACCTTTCATACCTTAAAGATGTCTCCCGTTCCCATGAACGAGTAGTCATCCAGTTGGGTTTTTAAGGGGATCTTCGAAGGGGTTTAATCATGGATTTATTTCGCTAGGTTGATAGAGATGGAGTTTCTTTTAGGTATCTTCGTTGATGTCTTGTTCTTATTGCATGTTTGCTTCTCTGATCAATTAGCAACTGATTCCAGGACGACTAGATACATGAACATGTGGACTATCGTCTGGATCTAGAGGTTAACGAGAGGATAGCACCGTAGGATGTTTAGGCATATCGACGGACCGCGCCGTGAGTGTTTACAAATAGGTGAATGATATGTATGCGCGGTTGTCTTGCATCGCGGGATGAGAAATCATACCCGCAGTGAAGGACAAACGCAGGTGGCTAGATCCGTGAAGGCGGGGTAGTCATAGTCGACCGTTTCAGCTTAAGAACCTAACCTATTAAATCATTTAGAACCTATCATGTTGCTTGTTAAATTCGATCCATGAACCCTGGAGAATGTCCCTAAACCCAACGCCTTTTATTCATTGATTTACAACCGTTTAATTCTTTTCTGCTGCTTGATATCATTACGGCAAATCGTGACACACTGCATCCCCCAAGTTCCCATTTGGTTTAAAGAAGTTAGAAATCTTAGGACTTTCGCAAAACAACAATCTCTGTGGATTCGATCCCTTAATATACTACTGTGATTGATGTGCACTTGCAGCTATCTTAGGGGTAAAACTTGAAGTAAAACAAACCCTGCATCAAGTTTTTGGCGCCGTTGCCGGGGATTGTTTGCTTTTGCGAATTTTCAGTTTCTAATTTGATTCTTAGACCATGTTGATTTTCAAGCTTTTCCGTTCATTGCTCACGATTTTCTTGTGTTTACTTCTCATGTTTCAGGTGTATGATGGAGGAACACTTCCAACGTCTTACCCCGCCACATCGAGATCGACAGGCACAAAAAATAAATCCGAAGATTAAGAAGACAGATCAGCATGGCCGAGAACGAGGCCGCTCTTGGAGTTCAACGAAACCGCAAAGAAGTTCTTTGCAACACTGGTCGAGCACCTAACGAGTTACAAGATGGGGAGCCACAGCTCGACAACAATGAAAACCCTATCAACCCAAATCCCGGGCTGACTCGGACGGAGAAGAACGCGATCCTGCCCTACGACAAGGAGGACACAATCCGATCATCGAAAATGGAGCGAACCAAACAAACCCTATCATCCAGCCGGATGACCGAGACGCCATCCGACCTGTCATGCCAGCCAACCTTCCCAGGCGAGCTAGGAACCGCACCATAGCCGATCAAGATACTCCTGATCAGCACTTCCAGAATCGAGCAGCAATTCAAGTTAACGTCCCCCATGAGGACGAGCTGGAGATCAAACCGTAGATCATCTCTTTGGTGAAGCAAAACCAGTTTCACGGACTATCAAACGAGCACCCGATGGACCACATCGAGTTATTCGAGGAAATCTGCAGCACCACAAAGACGAACCGTATCCCTCCCAACTATCTGAAGTGTAAGCTATTCCCATTTTCTTTGAGCGACAAAGCTCATAGATGGTTGAAGACTCTACCACCATGATCGATCACTAACGGGGTAGAATGCAAGTCCGCCTTCCTCAACCACTTCTACACTAAGTCCCGATCCAACCTGCTGAGAAACAAGATCCAAGGCTTTCAACAAGGACCAGTCGAACCATTCTTTGAGGCGTGGGAGTGATTCAAGGACTATGAACGCGACTGTCCTCACCATGGTTTCTCCGGAGCCAGCTTGCTAAACACGTTCTACCGCGGACTGCAAGCTAGATACCAACTTTCGCTCGACACGGCCAGTAATGAAGATTTTACAATAAAGACGGAGCGACAAGGACGCGCACTCATCGAGAACCTCGATGTAAGCAACAACAATAACTGTCAAGATTATGATAGGAGTCCAAGAACCGGAGACTCTGATTCTAAGCAAATAGTCGAGCTGAAGAATATGATGAGCCAGCTGCTCAAAGGACAGCAGCGCAATATCAGTGCGTGTGAGACCGCAGCAGAAAGAGAAGAATCTAGCCCGGGAGACGATGGAGACGAATCCTATACGCGGGAAGAAGAAAATAACTTCATAGGAGGACAAAATTCATATCCAAACAGAAACTTCAACAATGGATTCAACAACAACTTCAGGAACAACAACAACTTATCATACCGAAACCCAAACGTGAAGAACCCGCGAGATCAAGTGTATCCACCTCAAGGAAGACCCTTCCAGAACAAGTTCCAGATTGTGAACTACGGAAACAACGGAAGCTACCAGGCGAAGCAACCATACAACTCTCAGCTCACGCCCTACAATAATCAGCAGGGAGCGCCGCAAGCTGCACCGAACGCACCTTGCCCGTCTCGAGAAGACAAACTCGAAATATTGATGCAACAGCTGCTGTTATCTCAACAAAAATCGGTCAAGGATCTCAACATCAAGGTAGATTGCATATACAACGACCTGAACGGCAAATTCGAAACCCTTTCTTCCCACGTGAAGAAATTAGACATGGAAGTCTCTCAAACCGCCGAAGCCATCAAGAGGCAAGCAGGGATCTTTCCCGGAAAAGTATAGGATAACCCGAAAGGATTCTGTAACGCGATCTCAGCAGTCGCCGACGAGGCTAAGGAGCCAGAACTAGCCATGGGAGAAAAGTTCAGGTTCGTCCCACTCTTCCAAACGATAAAAAAGGAACTGCCAGTCCACCTTTCGATACCCCGGAGAACCGTAGGTTCGACAGACTGAAGAAAGAAGAAGATCCAGGCGCATTTACTTTGCCATGCTCGATAACGGGAATCAACTTCAAGGATTGTCTATGCGACACAGGAGCCAATGTCAATGTTATGCCAATGGCAATCGCTGAAAGGTTAGGAGTTACGACTTACTTCCCCTCACCTACGCAGCTAGTGTTCGGAGACTCGTCTAGGAAGAAATCGAATGGCGTAATCTACAACGTTCAGCTTCTTGTCGGGTATAAGATAGTACCTACTGACTTCCATGTGCTCGACATGGGGGAAGACAAAGACAAACCACTGATACTTGGAAGACCCTTCTTGGCCACGGTAGGAGCAAGGATCGACCATGTAAGCAACTTCATAGTCTTCCAACATATAAGCCATAAGAGATACTACCCAAAGGAGCTGAGCACTCCGCCTCCGGAAACGAAGAGCCACGCGACTAAAAAGGAGAAAAAGGGGATGATATTAAGGGCAAGCCAGCTCAACTCGAGACCCTTCTCCCGAATCGAAATTCTGAATCCTCCCGAGCTAGAAGAGTTGGGTGAAGAGGAAGTTTCGAAGTCAGTTGAGAAGACAAAGCGGGTAATCTTAGAAGCCAAAATTCTAAGGAACGGAAACGGAGAGACGCTGCTGATACGGAAGCAAGGAGAAGCTTCAGGAGATACAACTCCCGAAGCACTTTCCCAAACTGCCTAAGCTTCGAACAGAGTCGAGCTAAACGACTTAAACAAAAGCGCTTGGTGGGAGGCAACCCATCCGGTACGTGTTTTTGATTTCTTTTCTTTCTTTCATTTCTGACATCTAGTTCTTGCAAGTTTTCTGTACTTAGGATTATAAAAAAAAAAAGGGGGAAAAGCCAATAAAAACCCAAAAATATGAAGAGCAGCCTCAGAAGGAGGCTGGCCGCATGAGCATGGCCCGTGGCACGGCAAGAAGGACCGCGGCCGCGTGACGGACCACGACCGCGCGGAGGGAAGCGACCTAGCCGCGGCCGCGACAGGCCGTGGCGCGGCCAGCGGTCGTCTGAGCCACCAGCCCGGAAAACTCACGTTTTCCTCCCGAACCGAGCTGCTGCGTTCTGGTACAATCCCGCACCAAAACGTTATTCCCGTTAATATAAAATGACAGATTTGATCGATTCGTGGCCAACACGCAAGGTAAGTTCTCTCGTTTTAAAATTTTTGAAAATAAAAGGTTTTTGATGATAAAAACACCTTTTTAAAAGCAAAAGAGAAATTTTAGGATCAAACTCTCTTTTCTTCTTCTCTCCCAAGAGACTTGGAGATTTTTGGAGATTTTAAGTTTTTCAAATCCAAACCGTTTTCAAAAATTCTTTGGCCTAAACTCATCTATTTTCGAAGAGCATTCACTTTTTAAAGCTCATTCATCCTCATCTACAAGGTATGGTCTCTAATTTTACAAATCTCTAAAGAACTCAATTTTGAGATCTCTCTTGCTTTACTAGAAAATTGTCTAAGATGTTTGGATAATGGTATAGAACCTTGGATTGATGATTTAGCTTGCCTAGAACTCGATTTTTGCAACCATATATCTAAAAGTTGAAGTCTTTGAAATAAGATTCTTTTTATGATGCTCTAAGAACCGATTTTGGAGATATTATTGGAAGAATTGCTTGGTTTGGAATTGATTCATACTAGGTATCACTTAGAGATCAAAGTTTGATGATAATAAGTTGACAAAATCGATTTATTGGAAAATTTTTGGTTTAGAATCCCAAAAATCCGAAAATAGAGTGTGAGTACCAAATTGAACTTAAAATTTATGCAATTACTCGATTAGTCTTAGTCTTGGAAACTTTTGGTATATGTCTTGCATATCATTGAACTTGAGAATCCTTAAGGCACATCAATCACATATTTGGTCGAGTTTTTGTTTTTATTTTACAAGGTACAATGAGTTTCAACCGAAACTTCGAGATACGTTCGAAGAATAGAGAGCAACTAAGCTCTTCGAGGAGTTCTTCGCGACAGCAAGAACACCTGACAGCTCTAGGGAACCCGAGCCTAGACACCACTCTAGGGAGCTACGTGGAGGAACAAAGAAGAAGGTTCCGCGGTTCATTGATAGCACGCACAAGCCGCGACGATAGACCACATGTTCTCCTCCTAAGCGCAAGGTCCGAAATTTTGGAGCACCAATGGACCCGAACATTGATTATTTGAAGGAGATGAAGAAGATGGATATAAAAACAACCTTGAAGATCGACTACTCCGCTTTAGATGCGTTGGCCATCACCGAGGATGTCACGTGGTACATGGATAAGCTAAGGCTCAGGACCTTCATGGAAATTGATCGACCCACCTACAAGGGACTCGCCCAAGAGTTCTTAGCTTCGGTTCAGCTGTCATACAAGAAAAGGAGGAAATCACATCCGAGAGACGGTATTCTCTATTTCACCATTGGCTCTCGGGATTATGAGCTGAGCATCCCTAGACTTTGCGAGATATTTGGTTTTGACTTGAGGAGCGAGACAACCATTGAAGAAGAATGGAGTGCTGATATTTGGGAACTCATGGGCCGAGGCATTTACGACAAGGGAAGGCATCCGTCTGCCTTTCTTTCACATCCAGACGTGAGTTTCATGCACCGCCTCATAGCACCCCGACTTTACTCTCGCAGCAACCAATCATGCATTCTCATTCCAGAGCTCGTCCTACTTCAGTCCGCCTTTAGAGACGAGCCACTTTCAGCATGCTTTGGATGCATCCTAGCAGAGAGACTCGTGCGAGTGAAGCACGACGTCACCGCACCTCGATGCGAGACTGTCTTCACGGCTTACGGAGGCATCATCACAGCGATCATGGAGGCCGCTGGAGTAGACACCAGCATTGAGACGCCCTTAGATGAGGCTTGGTTTGACTTGTCCAAGTTTCAGACGGATAGGAACTTGACAGGCGCAGCCATGGATACGGACAGGTTCGGATACCGCTACCGATTGGGAAAGAGAGACAACCGCACGGTCTACTTACCGTCTCCTACAGTCCCGCGCCTTTCAGAAGGTTCACCATAGTGGATCCCGAACCATGATGAGTTCCATACCGAGTTCTCACGTCTACCGCTTACCATTGGAGAGTATGTAGCCGCCAAGGCTAGGAGAGAGGCGATCCGTCAGAGGACTCACCACACCTCATCCTCCTCCATGCGCAGTACCTCACGATCTGCTGCACCATCCACCTCGACTGATCCCGTGATCACCGCACTTCAGGAGCAACTGGCACGCCAGAACGAGATGCTTGAGAAGATGGCGCGACAGCTTCGAGAGAGAGGACACATAGATGGCGACCTTTAGACCCTGAGTTCAGATGCCTTGAAGACTTCGCGTCTCGGCCAACACTCTTCCTGCTTACGAGCATGGTTCCATATATTCCACCCCTATCATTTATTTTCATTAATGCTTTATCTTTCATCTATTGCAGTCATTCCCGACCTATCACCACTATTTCACAATGGGGACAGTGTGATTTAAGTCTGAGGGGAGTTCGTACTAATGACTTTGCTTTTGTTTTGGTTTTTATTTGAGTCTTTTTCTTTTAAGAACTAAGATTGATGTATTTCGATATATATAATATGGTTTTAGGGATTATGACGCAAAACCAAGGATGATATTCAACCAGTGTGCTTCTACGCTATTTCTAGTGACAGATCTTTCAAGCTTTAGTACTAGACTAGGCAGTAGCTAGAAAGCCAGAGATGCGAAATCCAGGAGAATGCCAATCTATAGAGACTTCAGGGGAAGGAATACACTAGCTCTATTTTTATTGGACTTTAAACTAACTATTAATTTCCTTGTCAACAGATGTAAACATTCAACGAAAAAGCCAGAACGTTCGGGACATCTTCTTCCATTTTTAAACACTCCCTTGTTGTTCCCGAACGGCCAACTCATCAATAGTTGGCACCATACCCGAAACCCTTACCATCTTTTCATACCTCATGCAACTCTCTTGTTTTCACCATATGCATATATGTGCAAAAACGCCGGAGAGGGAGGAACGACACGATTTCTAGTCACTCAAGACGAAGGATCGAATGGTTAAGGAACGGAAGTGTTAGCTACAAAACAAGGACGACTCATGCCTCGGAAAACTCGAAAGAATGGTAATATTCTTGCGATCCTAAAGACTCTCACAACAAGGCACTTCCCGTTTCATAAAAAAAAAAATATAAATAAAATAACTCGGATAGAGGAGCCGAACTTTTTGTAGTAATGACGGTACTTATCCATAAAAAAGAGAGTTACAAAAAAAAATGGAAAGATAAGAAACGGGAAGAAAATGCCTAAGAGCCTTAAGAGAATTGTGACATGCATAGAGGCAGAGCCTGGGCGATATGGTGAGGAGTTTTAAACGCCATCCAATCCGAGCCAGAAACAAGAAACTAAGTCTGGGGGGATGGCTGTATCAGAGAGAACTCGCGGATGTGTACGTGCGGGGAGTGATTGGAAATCGTGGATCTCAATAATTCCACCTTCTCTTGCTGTTTTGCATAATATCTCGCACCTCCCGGAGATTTATACGGTAACCCGAAACACTCTAAAGCTCACCAATAAAGCCCTTTATATACCTAACCTCGTTGAATCTAGCTTTATATCCCTTGACAAGGATCACGCCAAACTTAATACTACTTAGAGAGCTAGTTGACCGAAACTTGAAGTTTAGATAGTGAAAGTTTCGCAAGGGACTAGTGTTGAAAGAACTATAGTGAGAATTTTCTAGGCTGAGCTTGGATAGACTTGTTCGATGACTTATTCTTAGTTCTTTTGCTTTTTAATACTTTAAGAAAACTTCTCTTCAATCGATTTCGCTTGAAGAAGTTTTCTCACTTTGTTCTTTTTATTAATACAATTCGTACCTTTCATACCTTAAAGATGTCTCCCGTTCCCATGAACGAGTAGTCATCCAGTTGGGTTTTTAAGGGGATCTTCGAAGGGGTTTAATCATGGATTGATTTCGCTAGGTTGATAGAGATAGAGTTTCTTTTAGGTATCTTCGTTGATGTCTTGTTCTTATTGCATGTTTGCTTCTCTGATCAATTAGCAACTGATTCCAGGACGACTAGATACATGAACATGTGGTCTATCGTCTGGATCTAGAAGTTAACGAGCGGATCGCACCGTAGGATGTTTAGGCATATCGACGGACCGCACCGCGAGTGTTTACAAATAGGTGAATGATATGTATGCGCGGTTGTCTTGCATCGTGGGATGAGAAATCATATCCGCAGTGAAAGACAAACGCAGGTGGCTAGATCCGTGAAGGCGGGGTAGTCATAGTCGACCGTTTCAGCTTAAGAACCTAACCTATTAAATCATTTAAAACCTATCATGTTGCTTGTTAAATTCGATCCATGAACCCTGGAGAATGTCCCTGAACCCAACGCCTTTTATTCATTGATTTACAACCGTTTAATTATTTTTTGCTGCTTGATATCATTACTGCGAATCGTGACAAACTGCATCCCTCAAGTTCCCATTTGGTTTAAAGAAGTTAGAAATCTTAGGACTTTCGCAAAACAACAATCTCTGTGGATTCGATCCCTTAATATACTATTGTGATTGATATGCACTTGCAGCTATCTTAGGGGTAAAACTTGAAGTAAAACAAACCCCGCATCAAGTATCTTTGTTGAGTTTTGGTGTTTGAAGGTGGGAAATTGACTTACCAGACTACGAAGAAGAGAGTTAGTGGACCCAAGTGCTCTATCATTGACAAGAGAATTCAAGGAGTATGCTTTTTTCTTTGTTGAATCTTACTTTTCTGTTCAGTTTCATTTTAAATTATCTGTTTCGAATTATCTTTCATTTCCTTTGTTGTGTGTTAGTTGCTTTCTCATTTCAACCAATTTGGAAAAAAAGTTTGTGAATTCGTGTTAGTAGTTCGTGTTGAAGTGCTAACAAAAATAAAGTCTTATAGTGAACATGTGGCGCAGTTATGACCATCTGTGACAAATTGGTTTGGTATTGAGACAAAATCTAGGGATTAAATTAAAGAATTTGTTTGTTGCAGGAGTGAAATTGTTTGTCTAAGCTTGATATCAGATGAAATTGATTCAATAATAACTCATATTTAGGATGTCGTTCTACATATTTAGGAAGATGTTCCTAAACCGTATAATTGTGTTTTTCCTAAGCCAGTAGGCACAGTTGCTCATGTTTTGAAGGTAAATAGATATCTCTTTCTTTTTCTTTCTTTATTACATATTCTATCGTCTTAACAACAATTAATAACGATGGGTGTCGATTAACTACAGTCTGGATACACGTTATATGATCGAGTTATAAGACCAGCTAAGGTTGTTGTTACTCAAGGAGGGGAGAACGAAAAAGAAAAGAGGCTGATGTTTAAAAAGAAGTCAGCTTGGTTTTCATAAATTTTGCTATTGTTCTTTGTTTCAACTAACTTAATTAAAATCTTCTTAAGGCTTCGAGTCATAGTTTCTCTTGTCGTTTTGTTATTCATTGGTTGAACAAGATCTCCCATAAGTTTTTAAATGTACTTGCTGTGGAAGTTCTGCTTTTGTATTTGTTTCTTTTATCTTGTTCAGAAAGCCCTCCTACACATTTAGAAAGCCATTCCTAAAAACATATAATTTAAAAAAATTTAACACTTATGTAAAATGCTTTAACAAATAAATAGAAGGTTGTAATTGACACAAAGTTTTTTTGTCTATTTTATACAGCAATTCAAATTTATGAAACCATTTTACACATTTGGAAAAGTCTTCTTAAAACGAATGAATGTCTTCCTAAAACAATTAAATGAGAATTTTTATGCTTACAACAACTTTTATTTTCTATCATGTTACCTTCATTGGTTTTATAAATATTTAAAAAATCTTTCTAAATTCTTAGTAAGACCTTACTAAAATTTCTATAAATGTTTCCTAAATATCTAGAATTATTTCTTTAATTTAGAAAATTTTAGGAAGAATTCATGAATTTTTAGGAAGCATTTTTATAAATATAGGATAGGTTTCCTATATCGTATGTTATTAGTAAATCGAATAAATATTTAGAAAATATTTAGGAAGTCTTTCTAAATTTTTAGGATGTCTTTCTAAATTTTTAGGAAGTCTTTCTAAACGTTTAGGAAGACCTTACTAAATTTTGTATGATTTTTTCTAAATATTCATAAAATTAGTGAATTTAGCAAGTTTTTTTTGAATTTGTAGGAAGCATTTTTATAAATTTAGGATAGGCTTCCTAAATATTATTTTTTTTTATTTTTTTTAAACACGAATGACAATGGATGATCTGGTTGTGTTTCGGATCATACAACAACCATTTTCTTGCGTTATGGATATGAAATGATATCTTAGGTCAGCTCCAACGCAGGTTCTACATAAGTATCTAAAAAAATAAAATAATGAAAAAAATTAAAAAGTAAGAAAGATGTTAGAGTACAGGTTCTCAAACAAGCATTTTGAGAATCGGTTTCTGATACTCATATGCCTAGCTGTCAGTTTGTGAATGGTTTATGTTTTTTTCTAACATTAAAAATTAATTATTTATATAAATTATATTTAAATAATAATATTTATCTACTAAATAGATACTCTAGCGTTGGAGGTGCTCTTACATGCCTATAAACCATCTAACACCTTTGGTTCTTGATGTTGCAGCCAAAAGCGCCTTTGCCACGTGCCAAAATGTTACTTTTCAAACAACAACTCCAAACATGGATTGTTGGAACCTATCCCAATTTTTAGAAAGAAATTCATAAATGTATCAGAATCCTTTGTTGTGTTTCTTCACGACTCGTTCTCCCTTGAGTTTAGTCATTATTAAGCGATGTTGACTTATCATCTTACTTATAAAAATGCAACCGGTTTGTTTACAAGGATCAGTTCCTCTATATAAAATGTGAGTCACTTAAACAGGACGAAACCATTAGCATTCCTAATGGAATATCATAGTAGTTTGGCTTTACTTATGCATTGTGAGATCGTAAGCAGCATCTCCATTATTTTATTCCCAATGCAACGTATTGTGGTTGGTTTTTAATCTTAGTCTTTGAAATTTTTTCTAATGTTTATAAAACATTCTTAAACATTAGAAAATCTTTCTAAAATTAGAAAGACTTTGCTAAAAAATTTATGATTTTTTTCTAAATATCTAGAATTGTTTCCTTAATTTAGGGAATTTAGTATGTCTTCTTGAATTTATAGGAAGCATTTTTACAAATTTAGGATAGGCTTCCTAAATATGATAGTGTTAGGAAAGCCTTCCTAAATGTGTATAACGGCTTCTTAAATTTGAGTTGTTGTTTAAATAGTACACACAAGTTTGTATTTTATACGTGTTAGAAAATCATTCCTAAACGTGTATAACGGCTTCTTAAATTTGAGTTGTTGTTTAAAAGGTACACAAAAGTTTGCATTTTATATGTGTTAGAAAAGTCTTTCTAAATGTCTATAATGGCTCCCTAAATTTAATTTCTTGTTTAAATGGTACACAAAAGTTTGCATTTATACGTGTTAGGAAAGCCTTGCTAAATCATTATAACGGCTTCCTAAATTTGAGTTGTTGTTTAATGGTATACAAAAGTTTGTATTTTATACGTGTTAGGAAAACATTTCTAAATGAAGGTTATTGAAGAAGCTAAATAAGTAAGATGACAAGTTATTCACAAACACACAATATTCTTAAAACTATGACAGTCTGATGTTTAACTGTTTACATGGTTTGATTTTCTTAACATTCAGGAAGACCTTCCTAAAAGATCACGAATCCTTCCTGAAAATTAGGATGTCCATCCGAAATCGAGAATACACACTGAAGCATCAAATACATCAATTTTTTGTTTGTTTTTTGTTATTCTATTAAGGACAAACAAGTTGACAAACTAAATAAAATAAAATAAATGATATCTTGGAAAGTCTTCCTAAATATGTAGAAATTCTTCCTAATTCGTATAAATGAATACTTTTGTTTCTAAAATCGTTTTATGTTTACTTGAATGTTTAGTAAGTTTTTAAATCGTATAATTCATCCTAAAACGTGTGATGATAACTTTTTGTCTATTTATGCAACTACTCAAATTTAGGTAGTACTTCTAAATTTTTAGGAAGACCTTACTAAAATTTGTGTGATTTATTCCTAGTTATCTAGAAAACCTTCTTGAATTTTTAGGAAGGATTCTTACAAATTTGTGAATCTTTTCTAAAGTAGATCAATTAGTAGTTGATCAAATAAAAAATTGGAAGTCTTTTTTTTTTTTTGACAACTATTGGAAGTCTTTCTAAATGCTTAGAAAATTTAAATGGTACACAAAAGTTTGCATTTTATACGTGTTAGGAAAGTCCTCCTAAATGTGTATAACGACTTTCTATACGTGTTGAATGATGTTCCAAGAAATCAAATCAATAACCATAAGCTATGTGGAATCTCAAGAGTAAAAATAGGTAGTATAATGGACCAATTAAGCAGCCAAGTTGGTGGATTTGTCTAATTTCTATTGGGCATGAATGATACTTTGACAATAATGTAAATTAATAAATAAACAAAGAAGAATATTAGGAAGAGACCCAATAATCAACATCTTGTGATTTGTTAAGCAAATTGCTTCCTTTTTAATATTTTGTTTTAGAATAAGCTTCAAAAGGTAAGAGAGTGTCACATTACAAGTTCCAACTTCTCAGCGCACAAAATTAGAAAAAAAAAAACTTTTGAAGATCAAAGTGCAAAAAGCTGTATTCTTCTCCCCCAAAAAATGTCCAAGAGGGACCAATGCATCTTTAGCTTTTCGTTCAAAGCTTCTTTCTTTAGAAGAAGGAATATAAAGTCCAGAATCACTCCAAAGGAAAGCTGTTTCATCACGGTACCGATTATTTACAAAGGATTGACCGAAGATGAAACAGTCATAAGACTTCATTATTATGGACGCTGTTTGGTGTTCTCTAAGCATGTTTTAAACCTACAAAAACCCATTTTGAATCAACACAGCAGCAAGAAATTACAAGAAATGGATTTGGTACTTGAATCATTATTTGAAAGAATGAGTGGATTTACCTATTAATCTATCAAAATCCTTGAACAAGCAAGGAGCTTTTTACCGCTTCTGAGCTTTCCTCCTTCTGGACTGTGCCTTCTGCCATTTCTTCCTAGGCACAAGTTTGCTCTTGGGCTTCAGCTTTATTTCAGGTGTGAATTTGAAGTTTGGATCTCTCATCCGAGTTTGTATATCCTTGAAGAACTGCATTGTCAATCTCTGGGGTCCACCTTTTCTTAGCTCTTTGTATTCAGGTCCTGAGATAATGACTAAACAAAACAAGCTAATAATAGCTACTAAGGTTCATCCAAACGACCACAATCCAAACCCAGAAATCAAGTTTTGTTCCTGCTCTGCTTAGTTATTACAAAACCATACACGAAACTCTCACTTGGAATCTATCTAAAAAGCAAATATAGATAAATTACCAACAGAACATAGTAAGAACTCAGGATCAATGGTCATTCTCACATCTCAGCATGGCTCATACCCGGCCGTGCACAGACCCGAGTTTGCCTCTTGTACCGCACCGTTTGAGTGGTACAGTCGAATCAGTGTTGAGACCATTGTATGTTCTTAATATCGATACCTTCTTTAACCATTTCATAAAGCAGACTCATTTCCCTCAACTTCTCAACTTGTTTAACCGTAAGATCGACCGATTTATCAATCTCTTCCTCTGTGGTAAACCTACCAATCCCAAACCTAATCGAAGTGTGAGCCATGTCCGCATCCACACCTAAAGCTCTTAACATATATGAAGGCTCCAAACTCGCACTAGTGCAAGCACTTCCACTAGACACTGCAACTTCCTTCAAACCCATCAAAAGACTCTCCTTCAACATAAGCAACCGACAGATTCAGATTCCCTGTATAACGACTCTCCATCGAACCGTTCACCACAAACCCATCAAGGTGCCTCCGTCGCGCCGGATAAGAATACGATCTCCTTAGGCTGTCTCTTATACACATCTAGATGTGTATAAGAGACAGGTTGAGACCATTGTATGTTCTTAATATCGATACCTTCTTTAACCATTTCATAAAGCAGACTCATTTCCCTCAACTTCTCAACTTGTTTAACCGTAAGATCGACCGATTTATCAATCTCTTCCTCTGTGGTAAACCTACCAATCCCAAACCCTGTCTCTTATACACATCTAGATCTTAATATCGATACCTTCTTTAACCATTTCATAAAGCAGACTCATTTCCCTCAACTTCTCAACTTGTTTAACCGTAAGATCGACCGATTTATCAATCTCTTCCTCCGTGGTAAACCTACCAATCCCAAACCTAATCGAAGTGTGAGCCATGTCCTCATCCACACCTGTCTCTTATACACATCTAGATGTGTATAAGAGACAGTGAAGATGCTTATGAAAACTTACCTAGTGATTTGAATTTACTAGGATATATAAATAAATAATGTGTATTTTTTAAATACAATTATAAAAAAATTGAAGATGCTTATCAAAACTTACCTAGTGATTTGAATTTACTAGGATATATAAAATTAGAAAGATTTTAAAAATTTTTGAGATTAGAGGAAAATTAGCAAAATTATTGTTAGAAATCATAGAGTGATTAAAAGAAACTCGATAAGATTTGAGAAACTAAGAAGTTGAAATTTTTTATTTGTTAAAATAACATAAGTCACTTCCTTTTGTTTTTAAAAATATGTCACTTAAAATATCAGAAGCGAGAATAAAAAAAATTGCAATGCAAATTCATAACAACAACAAAAGAAACACTTGAGAAATCATAATTTTGGCCTATGATATTATTGGTAAACGTCAACTCTTGAAATCCTATGGAAGCTATCTACTATTGGTGAGATTTGTATTGGTAACGGGGTTCATACTACTTGAGCTAACGGCTGTCGGAGCGGTTGAGGAATCCCCTGGGATCTGTTGCGGCTGTGATTGGTGGTGGGGGTGATGGTTGAGGTGTTGGTGGTTAACATCCATAAATGGAAACCTCAACAGCTCAGTTGCAAAACTCATTTTCCCAGGATGGTTCATCTCCATAAACTGTTGTTGGTTCCGATTATGACTATGAATCAAATTTAGGTTTTGAGGTTGCTCATAAAGTCCAACATGTTGAGCCACCGGACGATGAAACTGTTGATGTTTCTTATGTTGAAGTTGTTGAACAGAGTTAAAAAAAGACTGTGGCAGCGGTGTATGAGGAGGAAGACCCACCTCATGAATCATAGTGGCTGGAGCCATTGTAACCGCCACAAACGTCAATGATCCAATTCTTTCAGTAGGAGCCGCAGTCGCAAGTGCAGCAACATTGGAGGATTCACCAATCTCCATACCATGATTCTCTAAAATCTTGATCCTACGATTAAGATCATTAAGATATTAGTCAATCAAATAACCTAAATCATTAAGATCCAATATATTCAGATGAAACATCCCCATGTTTCCGACCAAACATTCGAACATGACTTTAGTCATCTCCCATTCCCTGGTCTTCTTCCTCTCTCTCTCTTCAAATGCTCGGACATTTTGGTTATGCTTTGTCTGAGAAAGGTCTCTTGGTCCACCGTTTTTTTTTTGCTCCATCACCGGCAATGCTCGGAATTCTGAAACAATCATTTGCACACCGGAATTTGATGGCCCCACCTCGGGATTGGAGTCATATGGACTGTAGATTATGGCACAGGCAGTGATACCGCATATAGTCGAGAGTTCATTCACTTTCTTTAGCAGACCCTTCTTTCTATTCTTAAAGGTTGTTAAAATTTATCAAAGGACATAATATGTTCAGATGACACCTCTCTATTAGTAACTAGCTTTTTGTGATCGATTTGCTTTTTTGACGATAAAGTTTTACTTCTGACAGCAATATTGTATCTAAAGCGATAGCAAAAAATCATTATGTGGAAATTTTAACACCAACAAACATAAGTTATAAGATCATTTGTTTTAACACCGTCATTTCCGGTTACTAACACTCAGATGGCTATACTAAAAACTTAAAATAGATGATGACGAGTATATTATAATTTGATTTACAATAAAGCGCAAGTAATATATATATAATATCGACAATGCTTAATACGTTTTAAGGTTTATAAATTTTAGTGAGGTTTATGACAAAATTTAAGGTTAATGATATTGTTATATTAGGGTTAATTTCATGATTTAGAAGAAGAAGAAGAAGTACAATAATAACAGAGAATAATAGATAAATAATGTGGTATGAACGGAGAATAACAGAGAAGTACAAGAATAATAAAGAAAGAATAATTGTTCTAGAAGAAGAAGAAGTACAAGAATAACAGAGAAATAATGTGGTATGAACGGAGAATAACAGAGAAGTACAAGAATAATAAAGAAACAATGTGGTATGAACGAAGAATAATAGAGAAGTAGAAGAATAATAAAGAAGAAGAAAGAAGTACGGAAAAGAACTAAAGAAGAAGAAAGAAGTACGGAAAAGAACGGGAGAAGAAGAACAACAACGGTAGAAGAACGGAAAAGAAGAAAAAGAACGGAGAAGAAGAAGAGAGAATAAAAAGGCAGAAAAAGAAGAAGAACGGAGAACAACATATGATATGATTATATAAATCTAGACTAAAAATTTACGAAAAAGAACTAAAGAAGAAGAAAGAAGTACGGAAAAGAACGCAGAAGAAGAACAACAACGGGAGAAGAACGGAAAAGAAGAAAAAGAACGGAGAAGAAGAAGAGGGAATAAAAAGGCAGAAAAAGAAGAAGAACGGAGAACAACATATGATATGATTATATAAATCTATTCTAAAAATTTACGGTGAAGAATTCGTTGAAAATTTGTTTGTTTAGCCTGATAAACATTAACGTTGACAGCTTTATTTATTTATTATATAATAATTATAAACATCTATTAAATTATAACACTTAAATTTTAGAATCTATACTATTATTTGAGCAGTGATTTGAGCTCTCCTTCAAAGTTAAAAACTGAATTACGCTTTTGCCATTAGTGAATACAAAGACTTAGGTGTATAATTTCCTAATTTAGCTAATCAATATAATTGTGGCGTTATTAATTATTACTTTCCTTTATTTGTTAAAAAGTAAATATTCCTTTTTTAAATTGAATGGATCAATAATAATTTTGTATCTTGCCCCATCAAATATTAACGGTTTGGATTTGACTATTTTTATTATTATGGTGTTAATCTAAAAGGAAATATGGTTATTTGTTTAAGTCGGCTAATTATCGAAGTTGCCCTTAAAAGAACGAAAACCCTAGATTCTAGAAAAACTATATATACTAAATTAAGTCTCATTCTTCTCTGCCGCTTAGTTTTATTTTTTTAATCCTGTAGGTATAGTTTAGTCTGTGTTTTTGTTTGCTATATTTTCTTTCATTACCTTCGTTTGGATCCTGATTTTGTCTTCTTGTGTTTCAACCTATTTGTGCAGGTTAGTATATATTATTGGCAGATCAGCGATAGCCTTTTCATGGAAGTAGTTCTCGCATGGTCAGCTCCGAGATCATTCAGCACCGCTGTCATGTACTCCTTTGCTGAGGTACTTTTTTCTTACTTTTGACCAACCCTAATTAGCGTTTTGTTTTACGTTTCATGTGTTATCGACCCCTTTTAGTTTGAGGCCGTAAGCTGCCACCGCTTCTTAAAAACCCTAATCTCTTTCGCTATATATATTGTTTGCTACTATTTGATTATTTCGTATCTTATACTTTAGTCTAAATATCATACATAGAGTTTTGGGGTTTACCCTATACTTTTTTTATAATTATCATACGTAGAGTTTCGATCTCTAGCATTCTAACATCAGCGGATTTATGGAATATCTGAATATGCATTTTTTATGTATGAATTTTTTTGTGATTGTTGTGAACAGATTGTAACATCAATCTATCTCACACGGTATGATTTTATCTTTGTAATATATCTAGGGCGTCAATGATTATGTATGTGTCTGTTAGAACCCCTATGCTTAATGGTGTTATATAGCTTCGTCGAGTTTTGCCTAATGTTATGGGGGATCCTTCATATCTTCAGGAAATTGGCTGTCTAAGATTAAAGGTGTGCTCGTATTTTCTGGTTTCCTTTTGTTATTTTTGGATGAATTTTTGCTCATCTTTATCGTCTAAGGGGAAGGCGATATTGCTTGGGTATGCATTTTTTTCTTCTTTTTTCGCATTGATCTCATGTTTATACTAATCGGATAATTTTTTTGTTTCTTCAGATCATCATCATCTCTATGTTTATATTGTGCTATTGGTCATCTAGGGCGTCGTTGATTATGCATTCCTCTGTTTCGTAGTCATATAGCAACAAGAGGTGATCATTTATACAGTAAAAAAGGCGATCATAGGAAAGCTTGTGCAATACCGGAGAAAAGGTAATGTATAATCGCTTCTGTTCTTATTATTGTTTCAATAGAAGTTTATTTATTGGTTGATCAAAAAAAAGAAGTTTATTTATTATTTATTTTGTTCCATTTGAGCTATAATGTTTTCCTTTATTTTTATAATAGTTATATCATTTGTTCTTATCTCAGTTGAATGGCTATGGCTTCTTCAATCAATTTTGCTGTGTTTCTCTCTGTTTCTCTATAGATGGCCTGGAGATTTCATGTTAGTTCTTCAATTGACAGCGATGTTTCCGACATGAGTTTTAACGGTAATCACCTAACGAAAATTTGAATCTTCACAGCGGATTCTTTTTTAAGAGAAAATCGAAAACTTTGGTCGTTTTATGTGTGGAAATCTAAAGAAATTGACACGTATCTGAATTAAAAGGCTTAGGTTTATGCCACGAATAATCACAATTTCAAGAGGGTGAGGTTTTAATTCTCACGAGTGTTCGGTGGCTTTGGTTTATTTCAACCAAGGTGATTTCTTTTCTATTGGTGGAAAAAGCAACGGGAATTGTCTTTTTGCGTTTATGGTTTGTGCTTCTACTGATTTTGCTGAAGGTGCTATCATTCTATTTCGTTTCGTGTTGCTTTTTCTTTGTTCTTTTTATGCTCTTTTTAGTACTCTTTTTGTTCATGTTTTCATACGGTACGAGAGTTTACAGCCCCCAAATCTTAAGCCAGAACCAGAACACGTTTTGGGTCTATCACATTCAACAGTGCTAATCGCAGTTGTAATCTTTCTTTCTTTTTATGCACGTTTCATTTCAGCATTGATTGCTTACATTTAATCTTAGGAGCAGCCATAAATATTTGAATTTTCTTCTTTCTTCTAGGTGGAGAGATTTTAATAGGATCACGTTTTGGACCGGAGGCAGTTTAGTACTACTGCATACATTTTTCTCTCTCTCTGATATTGAGGTTCAAGAAAGGTGTTTTACGCAAATTCAGGAGTGACTGCAAGTTAGTTCGAGTTGGTTCAGGTACGGCACTCAAACCAAGAATGTAGGACCTAACCCAATAGACCAAAACACTAAACTGATTCGGGTATTGTGTGTGAGTGCAGAACATACAAGGATTCATTTGGGACGAGGAAAAGGTTAACAAGTAGCTAATGACTTACATGACTCGCGCGCGGCTTCAGACTTAAAAGAGATGTGTAAGACTCACTCATGTGATCTCTGTAGCTCAAGCTACCATTATCCGAGGCTGGGGATCATGAGATCNTTTTACGATATTGCTACTTTAAAATATTTTGAATTAAAAGTAACACATATAAGAAAACATTTTACATTTATATGATAGTATAACGTACTCAACATAGTAATTTTATGTTTGATGCGGGTTTTGTTTTCACTATTAGTTGATATGCAATTTAAATAAGGTATACATAGCTTCTCCATATTATTTATTGATTTATGACACATTCTTTTCTTAAGTGTTATTTATGTATTGCCAATATACGAGAGCTATACAAACGAAGAGAAATTGTTGTCTTTATTTATATCTTATCACATGATGTGTATTGGATAAAATACACATATGCATAAAACGTAATGCGAAGAATAGCAAAGAAAAGAAATTGGAGGAAACGAAGACAAAAAACGATAGCAACAAAATTAGTTGATTTTATTCGATTATTTTATGTGAAGAATATGATTATGGGTGTTTGGTGCATTTTTCTTTTTAGTATAATAAGGATGTTTTGACTCATTAAACAAAGTTTGTAATCATAAATATATATATATATAAACATTTATATGTCGTGATTTTTGTGTGGCTTCGCGTACAGATAAATTAAAAAACTTTTAGATCATTATTCTGTAACTCAATCTAATTTTGGTGTCCATTATGTTTACGTATATTTTAGAATAATTTTGAAACTACAAAGAGAAACACAAATAACAACCAAAAGAGGAAGAACTATGAGGAAAAAAAAGATGGAACATGAAGAACGAATTAAAAGAATAAAAGAAAACCGGGAGGTGAATAAAAAGGTAAGATGAAAATGAAACGAGCGTATAACATTGTGGTCACATTTTCAATCAAATTTGGATCGAGACTCGGAAAATTGATTAAAGAAACTAACCTCATAATATGGACGAAGAATTGATAAAACTTTAGATAAAACGATGCGTAATATACTAAAATATGAAAAACCGGTTGGTGGTAAAAAAAATTTTAAGGAGACTTTAGACATATCTTGCCAGCGAACCCTAATGATGACAAGGTAAAATTGTTCTGAATATTTTAAATTCGTCGTTTCTTTGGTCTATGATGAAAAAGAAAAACCAGAATAGGTAGAAAGAAGAAGAAGAAGAAGAAGAAGAAGAGAACAGGTTAAAGAGATAACCAGATCAATGAAGAAGAAAAACCAGAAGAGAGAGACACAGACAAATCGAATGAAAAAGAAGAAGAAGTTGGGGAAGACACATGTGGTAAAGATGAAGAAATAGAAGTCAAAGTTGATTGAGAAAAAGAAAAAAAAATCAAATACAATAACGAGAGAGAGAGTGCGAGAGAGATAGAGTGAAGTAGAAAGAAAGAGAGACAAAAAAAATTTCTTTCATAAATAAGAAAGAGAGAGGGAGGGAAACAGAGAAAGCGAGAGAGATGGAGCAAGAGAATCTCCTTAACAAATAAGAACCAGAGAGAGAAAGAAAGGTAGATAGGGAGATAGAGAAGGAGAGAGAGGAATAGAGGGAGTATCTACTTCAAAAATAAGAACGAGTGAGAGAGATAGAGAGAGGAATAAAGGGATGTTCTTTGTGTATGGTTCTGGTGGTACTTGAAAAACGTATCTCTGGAGTTTGCTTGGTGCTGCTCTACGTTCAAAAGGACTTATTGTTCTTAACGTTGCGTTGAGTGGCATCGCCGCGTTGTTATTACAAGGAGGAAGAACTGCTCATTCTAGGTTTGGAATACCTATTGTGGTCAACAAGTTTACGACGTGTGGCATGAAGACTGATTTTAATCTAGCGGACTTGGATAGGAAGACCAAGTTGATAATATGGGATGAGGCGTTGATGATGAACAAAGATTGCTTCGAAACTCTAGATAGAACGCTACGTGATGTCGTAAAATGTGCTAAGCCATTTGGTGGTAAGGTAATCGTCTTTGGTGGAGATTTTAGGCAAATCTTGCCGGTTATACCTAATGCTGGGAGGGTAGAAGTTGTCATGACAACTTTAAATTCATCACCTCTTTGGAATCAATGTGAATTGTTAAAGCTTACAAAGAATATGCGGCTCATACCAGGATATAGTAGTAAGGAGATGCATGTCTGGCGGAGTTTTCGAAATGGATATTGGATATTGGTGACGGGAAGATAAATGGGAACGGTCTAGGCGAATCCGAGGTTGAGATTCCTGAAGATATGCTGATTATGGATGATGGAGATCCAATTAAAGCAATCGTTACCGAGGTTTATGGACGACTGTATGCAGGGAAAACAGATCCAAAGTTTTTCCAGGAAAGAGCGATTTTGAGTCCAAGGAACGATGATGTCGAGGTCGTAAATAACTACATGTTGTCACAGCTACCAGATAATTTTATTGTATTCTTTTTCAATTCGAGATTTAGTTGCGACCGTTGATACTGGGTTTATAGCGTGTTTAATACCGATTGTTGTGCATACATCAGGTGATGAGAGGACGTATCTAAGCTGTGATAGTATTGATACAACTGATCGGGATATCGATAGTAACGAGACATCCGAAGTACCGTCCCTGACATCGGTTCCAAAAGTCGAGGGTGTACCTGGTAATATGATTTATACTGATGAGTTTCTTAATTCAGTGAAGTTGTCTGGTTTGCCAAACCATGAAATACGATTGAAAGTTGGAACACCAATAATGCTTCTTCGAAATATTGACCCTAAGAATAGTCTGTGCAATGGAACGAGATTGCTTATAACTCAGCTGGCTAATTATGTTATCGAGGCTAAAGTCATTACGGGTGCCAAGGTTGGAGAAAAGGTTCTTATACCCCGGATTTTTGTTTCTCCACCGGAAGCAAGACTTCCTTTCAGAATGAGACGTAAACAGTTTCCAATCACTCTGGCTTTTGCGATGACCATAAACAAGAGTCAGGGTCAGACTCTTGCAAAAGTAGGAGTGTTTTTGCCAAGACCGGTTTTTACGCATGGTCAATTATATGTTGCTTTGTCAAGGGTAACAACGAGGTCAGGGTTGAAGATCTTGATAATGGATAAAGACAATAAACCGCAACAGAAGACTTTGAATGTTGTCTACGAGGAAGTTTTCCCGAAACCTAAATAAATAGGTATTTATGAGTTGGTTAAGTATCAATAGGTATTGTTTACGCTCTTCTTAATGATATCTATGCTATATTATTTATGCGTGTATTTTGTTTTCGTTACTTGAATGTCATAACTTTGGTTCGTTTATTCGGTCACGATATTGTGTCTTTTGTTCAAATTCTTGCATGCATTTTTTTTTTTGGGCCAACATTCTTGCATGTATCTACAAGTTCTTATTACACTACAAAGTATATCGTTATTAGGTTTGTTAAACAGTTGGTTCATTTCATCACGTGTAAAAATCTTTAGCATCGTGTTTTAAGAAAAGTCAACGGTTCAATTATTACAACTTCCATTAAAAACTTTTAAATTGGGTTTTGAGGTCAATATTATGTATTTAATATCATTGACACAAGTAGCCCGCACATTTGCGCAGGCCCACCCCTAGTAGATTTTTATAATCGTATTAGATGTCCGATCGAATCGAATTTTATATTAAGCACGTATTTACGGAAGATTGAATATGTTACATTTACAACTTTAAAATTCCGTACAAACAAATGTAATATCAATCAGGTTCAAAAATACTTATCCCACACAAACTCCAAAATCTAATTTCAATCCTCATAACATATAAAACTAATTTATAATTCGTATAACTATAAAAAAGAAACACATTTTAAATCTCATTTATCATATCTAATTTTATAAAATTTAATTTAATTTTTTTAAGAGATTTGCTTGCGGGCGCCAGGGTGGGAATCTAGTAATAGTTTAAAGTAGAGTGAGGGACCTCGTAAACCGATTAATCATCTGGATAAAAAACAAAACAAAAATCTTTGATTGATTTGGCCAAAACGGACGTTCTGGTGACTTTAGCCGTTTAAGCGGCCGGTTTTTAGAACTGTAGTTTTTTTCTATTGAACATATGCTGACATACAAGAAACACACGGATCTAATACAATATTTTAGATTTGAACAAGATAAAAAAATCTCAGAATAGTCATAAAATTAACCAAGCATCAAGAACTCAAAGCATATCAAGTAGTCCATCCCTCACCAAGACCGTAAGCATCTGTGTAACCAGCATGCGCATGCCCGTGGTCATGATGATTGTCATGGTCGCCACCGTCCTTTGCTTCATCTAACATTTTCTTAACATGCTCCGGAATAGGTTCTTCAGAGGCACGTCTGATGGATCTCGGGAGCAGAGAGACGAAATCTGCAATATAATCTGCAAGCTCGCCGGATTTGCTTTCCTGCATCATCAAAGTCTAGGATTCAAACCCCGAAAAACCACACCACCGATCAAACGCATAAGTAAGAAAACAAAAGAATCCACGGCGAATCTTGAATTTGTCTAATTACTCTCAGATACATACTATCAAATCAATGATGCAAATGCCAGTAAGAATGTGAATCTTGTTGCCATTTAACAAGTCAAGCAACACAAACATCGAGGCTATAGAGCTAAAGATATTCTGCTTATATCGATGGAGAGAGCACGGTGATAAAGAAACAAAACTACAGAGTGTGTTCAAGAAATCAATCAGATCCTATCAATGTTAAACCTCAATGATTGATTATGATACTCTAAATTCTGAAATTAGGTTTGGTTATAACCTTTCCTCATTACATGCTAGAAGTCATTTTAGTATAAACACAAGAAGTTAAAATGACTTTAAATTCCAATGAATCTCTAACCTGAGGCCACCGGCTGCCTGAGTGAATGACAAACTTTGCCTTTGGAAGAGCCTTGGCTACACACTGGCCCTCCTCGCTCCATTCTTTAGACCCTTCTCTAGACCAAATCACTTGCATCGGGATACCGTTGATCGCGTCTGAATTACCCCACTGTGCAATGTCAAAGCTATGGTTAAGCTTCTTCAATGAACCAACAACAGCTTCCCTTCCATTTCTCCCCTTCAAGAGTATCCGATGAGCTTCGATCTGCGATAAAGTCATCTCCTTTGAGCAACGGAAGCTCACTAGTTGCTTAAAACCAAACGAAAACTCCAACAAGACCTCTCTGATTACAGGTACATTCAAAACCCACAAGGGCAATGCCGGCCTAATGCTGGAGTCGATAAGCGTTATACTTCGAACAATCGGGGAATTCTCGGAAACCCAGTTTGAAGCTAACCCTAGAGCTGAATCATGAAGAACCAAATGCACAGGAGATAAACCCAATGTATCAATCACTTGACCTAAAACTCTAGCCGTTTCTTCACTCCCTAATTCAATAGCCTTCAAGCTTCTCCTTTTCGAGTTCTGGAGTTTTATGATTTCCTCGTAAGGCAAATCTCCAGTTTCAATCATCTGATCAAACGCCCAGAAAACACCTTTCTCTTGAATCAAACCATAAACTTCCTTAACTCTAGCCACAAACCCTATCTCTCTATCTCCACCTACAACCACCATCGATTTATCAGAGAATCCATTTCCGGGCAAATCAATAGCCACACCATGAATCCCTTTTGATCCTAGAGATTGGATCATTTCTCGAAACGCGTACGAACTAAGACCTAACCCATGAACGATTATCACATTCTCCGAGTGAATCGAACCAGATTCAGCTATAAAAACCTCGATCGGTGACTCGTCAGGGTTTACCTGGACTTTGATTGTTCTCCCATCTGAGTAATGTTGACGGAGAGCTGGTGGGAGTGAGAGGAACCAGGATCTGGGATCGTTGTGAGAAGAGAAAAGAGAGAGAGACACGAAGAGGAGAGTGGCGAGTGAGACGACGAGTGTGAAGTAGAACCAAAAAGGGAAAGGGTTTTGTGATTGAGATTGAGATTGAGATTCGGGTTTATGATGATTCTTCATGGCTGAATCCGATTTGATCTCAGGAGGAACTAAGGTTTCGGTTTCCTCTTCTTCTTCTGTGATAATCGCCATTAAAGAAAGCTTTGGAAAGCTGAGAGTGTGGGAGAAATCAGAGAAAGTGAGAAGTGGAGCTATCTTTCACAGAACTTTTCTTGGTAAAAGTGAAAAGAGGAAAGATTCCTTTAAAAACATCATTCAGGCGTGTTTATAGTATGCATTTTAATTTAATATAAATACCGTAATTGTACAATAATATATTCAGACAAAACATGCTACTCGAATACAGTAATAATAATAGAAATTCGAGAGAACTTTCAAAATCATCGATTACTCTTTTATACAGAGATTAGAAAGTTTAATATACATGCATATTAGCAATGGAACCACAGAAATATATACTACACACACGCATGTCTCTTTATGCCTCCTTACGTCTCTCTTCATTCAATTTAGATGACATCTGAAACAACTCGGAGCTTATACTTGATTTTGAAAGTTCTATTTAAGCCTTTTTTTTTAATTTTATCTTATATTTTAGGTATGGGCAGGCCCGGCCCAAACATAAACTGGACCCTGTGCCAAAAAAAATGTTAAAATCAAACTTATTTGTATGTTTTAAAAATTTGGACCCTCAATTGCATAATTTTTAAAAAATTTAGACCCTAAAATGTAATAAAAAATTGATGAAAATGGTGGGACCCTGTGCTTTTGCACCGTGGGCACACCCCTAAAGCCGGGCCTGGGTATGGGCATTCAGTTTTTCTGTTTGGTTAATTCGGTTTTCAGTTTATTCGGATTGGATTAAATTTTACCAAAGTAAATCAAACAAATTATGTTCGATTCTATGGGGGCCGTATTTATTAGAATTTCCATTCGTAAGAAGACGAAGAGCCTAGTTTAATTCGTGGAAATATGAAGAGTCGCCAAGTTAATGATGGTTCTAAATAACCGTTTTTATTTTTTTATAAGCAGGATAAGTTCCTTTCATTTTTTGCATTTCTACTCTCGTGAAAAACAGGTTAGCTCTCGTTTCTTTCTCTTAATTTATTTTCTTTTTCTATTCCAGTAGCATTTCGTCGTATTTGTTGGGTTTTAGCGATGTGATTTCTCCGATTTATTTGAGTCTACCAGTGTATTCTTCGTTGTTCTTTAAAGTGAGATCGGGTTTGTTCCGCTTAATCGAATCTGGAGATGGCTCCTCATTCACAAGGTGGAACAGGGAATGCAAAATCGTTACTCCAGAATCTGAAGCGAGCCCGAACTCTTCAAAGGTTGCCCAAGATTTCGCGCGTGAGTAAGGCCTATCTTACGATGAGATCCGGAGAATGAACGCTCAGGGTGCTGCCACTCGCTTCGAAGAAGCGCAGTAAGACAAAGTTCACCGTGATGAAGCAGAAGCGTCGTCAGCTTGGCGCGTTTTCAATATTCAGTAGTTAAGGGATGAATCATATGAGATCGGAGGAGTTTACGAGCTGTATCCCGAGGATGACGTCGATGAAATGATTAAAGAGACCCGGAATGGAACGGGATCAGAACCGGTATTATTGACATACATTCCAAAACGAAGCCGAAGATAAAGAGGAGGAAAAAGGGAGATCCGAACCCTATAAAGGTCATCCCGGTTTCTGATAACAGATGGGGAGTTCTTCCCAGTAAGTCAACATGGGAGTCTTTATCCGAACTGAAAGGTTTGTGCAGGATTGGTCCTGATGTCGTCTTTATAGTTCCAGCTCTATTTGAATGTCCTTGAGATGCTCATCCGGGTTGGATTTGCGTGTATGAGTGTTTTTTCACGCATTGCAACCTTTGGTTCCCGCTTCCCCGTCTTTTGTTGGAATTTTGTGATCAACGACGGATGCCGATCTCTCAGTTGGCTCACGCTACGATTCACAACGTGATGGGTCTTCTGGTCATATCTGTTGAGCACGTGATTCCTCTCACTTGTCGCATGTTTGAAGAGATGACAATCGTCAAAGCTTGTTCCGGCAAGAGGTCGGAGGGATCCTTCTATGCATGTATGATGTAAACATCAGTACCACTCCAACCGTACCAGAGGAGAGAAGCTGCATTGAAGCCAATCCGGAGCTAAACAAGCTTGAACCCGAGGTTAAATATGTTGCCGAGCTTGGATCCAAACGTGAAGCTGAGGCTTACAAATGGGATGTGACCATTTGTACTCTTTTTCCTTATCCTTGGTTTTGTCCCAATGGGTTTTACAGAAAAGGTTTTAACGAGGCAAATCGGTTCACTAGTTTTAACACCATTCTGATCTCCATTGGACCCGATGTAGACCTACACTCACTCATCGAGTCATTCCGGCCACACCATGATGAACCAAGCAACGAGTCAAGTTGTTCCAGAAAGTTGACTCATCATAGGCTCACGCCGAAGTGGAATGAGATCAAGCCGAGCTCATATGACCAAGTTATCCAACTTGCAAGATGGGTGATGCCGAACTTACCCGAATCGGATAGACGTCTATTAATTGGAAGATTCCGACCGAACCAGGAGGAACTAAGCTACGAACCGGATTGTTATGGAATCTTGGTTCAAAGGAGAAGATCGTCGAATTGGATTCATACCGAAATTCATTATGGTTTAAAAGTTATTAAACTTCTAAACCAGAGGTGTCTCAGCTTGCCTTATTTGGAAGCTCACGAGTTTAATGAGTTACAAACGAGACTTTGGCGACCTGGAGAGACATCTGAGCATTCAAGAGACACAAACAATCCTCCAAGAGAATCATCTAGCAACGTTCCATACACTAGCACCCACATGATCAGGCGGATCCCCTTTGCTTACAAACTTTCCTTTTCCGAACAAGTATACTTGCCTTGCACGGGAGAGAAAGATCCACGACCATTTACTCCACTTGATCTCGACCCTCCATCCTCTTTAGAAGATCCAAGACGTCCATTCAACCCTGAAGACCTAAGGCACGTCACTTTCTCCTCAAGTTTCTTCCAAGCCGCATCATCTTTAATGCCTAACGGCTAGAAGATATTCCAAGAAGATCATGTCACGATTTGCTCAATTTATTGCTTTCTTTTTTTCATAATTTTTACCTTAAGTTTATGTTTAAGTCGAGCATTATATAAGCTCTTATCATTCACCTATTGTATTCACGTTTTAAATCAATAGAAATCCCTTTGCTTGTTTCAAAAGAGAGTTATCTTTGAATCAATCTTGTTCCTGCGAGTTTTAAGTGTTTGTGGAATCAAACTCTTAAAGTTTCGTGTTGTTTCTTACTGTCCTTGCGAAGAATAGCCCTTGGAAGTTAGAAACATAAACCGTTGGTTGTGGATTCAATCAACAAACCGGTTACCTCATCATCTCTATCGCCTCCATCTCGCGGCTAAGTCTTGATTCAAGGGTGTTAGGCTTTGGTGGATTCCGAGTCTTGTGTCATTGGTATCAGAGGTTAAACGCTCCTATCTCAGGTGTATTCAAATTCCCTTTCAGTTTTTGTTATTTCAATTCAGTTTGCTTTCTGTTTTGTTTCATCTATTCAAAAAAAAAAAAAAAAAACCCCCAAAATGTTTTTTTTTTTTCTGCTTGCCTGCTTGTTTCAATTTTATAAAACTCATAAAAATCTTTCGTCTTTTGTTTTTGCTTATTAATCCCCTTGAAAATCCATAAAAATTGTTTTCAGAATTTTTGCAATCGATTTGGCATTTTTAAAACAAGTTAGAATCAAACCGGTAAAATCTGCGATTTTTCCTGTTTTCTGTTTTTTTGATTTGTTTTGAATACAACTTTGATTTCTCTTGAATTTTTTTTTTCAAGGTACATCCATGGAGAATGCACCAGTAGATCCTATGCAAGCCATGATGGCAATGATGCAAAACCATACCGAGAGTGTCAATGCTTTCAGAACCGATCTACAAGCCCAATCTGCTCGAATTGACAATACCAACAACCGCCTTGAGCGCCTGGAGACTCCTGAACGCCATGATCCTATGCTGCCTAGAAGAAACGTCCAGCCAGCTGCTCCTAGGGTTCACAATGACCCTAACCACGAGGAGGAGCCACCTGATCCTATACACATAGCGCAAGAATTTCTTCACCGGAGAAACCAAGTGGATCGGAATCGGCAATTCAATGATGAGAGGAGTTTACCACCAGAAGTTAAACTCACAGCTCCTACTTTCGCGGGAAAGATAGATCCAGCAGCCTACTTGGAGTGGCAAAGAAGGATGGAGCATCTCTTTGACTACTATGCATACACCGAGCCAAAGAAGATTGCTCTTGCAACCGCAAGTATCACGGATCATGCTCTAGCATGGTGGGACCGTGAAGTAGCTGAGAAAAGAAGGCTACGCTACCCACAAATCACACGATGGGCAGACATGAAGTTTGAACTTCACAGAAGGTATGTCCCACCTCATTACCATCGAGATTTACTAAAGAAATTTCGTGCTTTATTTCAGGGAACTAGAAGTGTTGAGGAATACTATGAAGAGTTTGATCTCTTAAGAAGTCGTCTTGAGTTAGATGAAACCGAGGAGTCCCTCATGTCACAATTCGTGAAAGGATTACAAGACCGGATACAGAGAAAGGTGGAAACACAACCTTACCATTCCCTACCCGAGCTCCTCCATCTAGCCATACAACGCGAGCAGCAAATAAAGAAGAAGACCTCCACTAGGACTAGGTCCAGCAACACTACTTGGAGTCAAACCCAGCCGCCACAACAACAACCCCAACACGTAGACAAAGGAAAATCCATAGTAATGGATTCACGGTTCAAATCCAGCGACCACCGTAATGACCAAGGTAAGTCTAGTACTTCACAGAGATCACATGACATGATTTGTTACAAATGTCAAGGCAGGGGGCATATGGCGCGTGATTGTCCCAATAAAAGAGTGATGGTGATCACACCTGATGGATACGATTCACAAGAGGAAGCCATACGTGAGGACAACAGTGATGAAATCACCATCTATGCTGAAGAAGGCGAGCTCTTAGTGATCCAGAGAGCCTTGAATTCGCAACCGGCCCTAGAAGAACATAAGCAACGTGATAACTTGTTTCATTCCCGTTGTACAATCAAAGATAAGGTATGTCATTTGATCATTGATAGCGGCTCTTGTGCTAACATTTCAAGTGTCACTCTTATTGAGAAGCTAGATCTTACCACAACCCAACACCCGAGACCTTACAAGCTCATATGGCTCAATGACAAAGAAGAGTTAAAAGTGTCTAAGCAAGTCGAAGTACCAATCTCCATCGGCCCTTACCAAGATCATATCTTATGTGATGTTGCACCAATGCAAGCTGGGCATGTCTTGCTTGGGAGGCCGTGGCAATATGATAGAGACGTCTCTCATAATGGCCTCACAAATGAGTACTCGTTCTGCATCAACAACCGCAAGTTTACACTTGCTCCATTGGATCAAAAAGAAGTCCGTGTTATGCAGACCAAGACAAGGGTAAACACAAATTCTAAGGCTAGTTATTTTGCAATACAAGATCCTTTATCATTTAATCCCCCAGATATGATGCACTTGTTCTCTCCAAATGAGTTATGTGCAGGTTTAAAGGAGCAAACACGCCAAAACGTGTTATACAAGGAGGAAAACGTGAAAAGCAAGGATGAAAACATGATGTACAACAAGGAGAAACCGCCCTTACCTGAGCTGAAACCAACATTGGAGCTCACTGAAGCCAAGAACATTCCATTCACGTCCCTACTCAAGCATTTATTTCCAGAAAAATCCAAAGAACACCAAGGTAAGTTTCTAAGCCCCAAATCTTTTACAAAGACTAACTTCCTTTGTTTTGGTGCAGATGAGCTAGTTTCGAGGACGAAACTTCTTCAAGAGGGAGAGTATGATGTAAACATCAGTACCACTCCAACCGTACCAGAGGAGAGAAGCTGCATTGGAGCCAATCCGGAGCTAAACAAGCTTGAACCCGAGGTTAAATATGTTGCCGAGCTTGGATCCAAACGTGAAGCTGAGGCTTACAAATGGGATGTGACCATTTGTACTCTTTTTCCTTATCCTTGGTTTTGTCCCAATGGGTTTTCCAGGAAAGGTTTTAACGAGGCAAATCGGTTCACTAGTTTTAACCCCATTCTGATCTCCATTGGACCCGATGTAGACCTACACTCACTCATCGAGTCATTCCGGCCAAACCATGATGAACCAAGCAACGAGTCAAGTTGTTCCAGAAAGTTGACTCGTCATAGGCTCACGCCGAAGTGGAATGAGATCAAGCCGAGCTCATATGACCAAGTTATCCAACTTGCAAGATGGGTGATGCCGAACTTACCCGAATCAGATAGGCGTGCGTTAATTGGAGGATTCCGACAGAACCAGGAGGAACTAAGCTACGAACCGGATTGTTATGGAATCTTGGTTCAAAGGAGAAGATCGTCGAATTGGATTCATACCGAAATTCATTATGGTTTAAAAGTTATTCAACTTCTAAACCAGAGGTGTCTCAGCTTGCCTTATTTGGAAGCTCACGAGTTTAATGAGTTACAAACGAGACTTTGGCGACCTGGAGAGACATCTGAGCATTCAAGAGACACAACCAATCCTCCAAGAGAGTCATCTAGCAACGTTCCATACACTAGCACCCACATGATCAGGCGGATCCCCTTTGCTTACAAACTTTCCTTTTCCGAACAAGTATACTTGCCTTGCACGGGAGAGAAAGATCCACGACCATTTACTCCACTTGATCTCGACCCTCCATCCTCTTTAGAAGATCCCAGACGTCCATTCAACCCTGGAGACCTAAGGCACGTCACTTTCTCCTCAAGTTTCTTCCAAGCCGCATCATCTTTAATGCCTAACGGCTAGAAGATATTCCAAGAAGATCATGTCACGATTTGCTCAATTTATTGCTTTCTTTTTTTCATAATTTTTACCTTAAGTTTATGTTTAAGTCGAGCATTATATAAGCTCTTATCATTCACCTATTGTATTCACGTTTTAAATCAATAGAAATCCCTTTGCTTGTTTCAAAAGAGAGTTATCTTTGAATCAATCTTGTTCCTGCGAGTTTTAAGTGTTTGTGGAATCAAACTCTTAAAGTTTCGTGTTGTTTCTTACTGTCCTTGCGAGGAATAGCCCTTGGAAGTTAGAAACATAAACCGTTGGTTGTGGATTCAATCAACAAACCGGTTACCTCATCATCTCTATCGCCTCCATCTCGCGGCTAAGTCTTGATTCAAGGGTGTAAGGCTTTGGTGGATTCCGAGTCTTGTGTCAATGTATGAGGTCACAGTACAACATAGTGATTGGAGGTTTTACAAGTAAAATCGAAGACTCGAGAGATGGATATTTTTTCGTGTATATCAATGAGCATTCGATTGCTGACACTGATATCACAATTAGGACTGACTGTGTCGAAGAAATTGGTAGAGTCTACGTTTAAATTAACATAATTTTGTGTTGTTCTCAGATCGGCTAACGATTTGTTTGTCTTCGTGTAGGCCGACTTCCTCCAATCTATCACTTTCCCGAAGGATTAAAAGATAGTGTCGAAAGATTTTCGAAGATCAGCCATCTGACTTGGCCTGGGATAACCAGATTTAGGATCGCCTGAGCTGCAGATCAGTTTTGTTTTACCACAGTCTTAAGCTTT
This sequence comes from Alliaria petiolata, assembly GCA_020283515.1. Classification (NCBI taxonomy): domain Eukaryota; kingdom Viridiplantae; phylum Streptophyta; class Magnoliopsida; order Brassicales; family Brassicaceae; genus Alliaria; species Alliaria petiolata. The sequence goes on from JAHZTW010000001.1 coordinate 374,774,175, forward strand.
CGTTTCTAGGTGGTGATTTTGACTGGCTTTCTTTTCAGATTCCTTCAGACGATCTAGGAAGGAGAAGAAGATGCCAATGGCTAGGAGACCACTTCTCGACCCAGCGAAGGCGACCGAGCTCTTTCCGGAGCACAAACACCTTTAATGGTCCAAGAGGACGTAACAATAGTTGAAGATCAGGCCGCTGAAAAGGCCACACGCAAGGTTGATAAGTTAGCCAGCAAAGAGAAAAAATTGTGACTTGTTGAGCTAGCAGCTAAGAGAAAAGAGACTGGGATGTTTCCTTTTAATGAGGTTCCCGAGGGGCAATCAGCTACTGGGCTGAAAATTACCGAGGTAGAGGATACTGAGGACGTGAAGAAGGCTAAGGGAAAGCATACGAGGATGGGACCCTCAAAGAAGGCTAAGAAATTCAAGTCTTCCAAGAGAGGATCAGATGATCCCCAGCTCGGAGATGAAGCTAAAGAAGGTTTGAAAAAGATGTCGGCAAGAGAGACTGAGAGTTTTTGGGTAAAGCACTAAAGAGATTGAAACCCGCACCGGCTGTCAATCCACATGGCTTCACATGGGTATGTATACCGTTTATGTTTGTTCTGATATTTCTGCTAACTTTAATTGAAAATGATCTAATATGTTGTGTTTGATTTTGATAGGCTTCCAGCGAAGTGGCTCTCCTTTCTCAGGTTTGTTGGTTGAGCTGAAGGATCTTGTCGAGCTCGGGGGCGGAAGAGATGGTGCTATGAACTTGAGAGCCGATGTCACTGATCTTTTTGTGCATGAGCTCGAGCTTTGTGGCCTCAGCGGTAGGCGTAATGGTAGGTTGTCTAGGAGCGGGTGGGCGGTTAAGTGTGAATCTGGCGTTAGAAGCGATGTTGCTTGCTGTTGAGCTAGTAAATCAATTGTTGGCGTATCGCCAAAGAGGTTCCTGTGGAATTCTGATCTTGTGGGATCATCACGTCGGGGTTGATGCATTGGGATTTGTTGATCAGGGTTCCCTCGGTGATGCAGGTTATCGAGCTCTTCACGGTAAGTGATTTGTTGGGCCTGCATCGAGTCGAGTCGATCCATGACGGTCTGCATGAAAGTCGTCAGGTTGGTGGGCAGTGGTGGATGTGGATGATTTACGTCTATTGCTGGTGGTGGTGGAGGATGTAGACCAGTTGGATTCAGATCAATGTTTGCAGCACGCAGATCGGGGAGATTGTCCGCGTTTCGTGCTCCTTCGGGGGTTGTGTTCTCACCATCTTCGAGCTCCTTGACTTTTAAAGAACTCGTTTTCTTTAGTCTCCACAGACGGCGTCAATTGTAAGAACTCAAATCCGATCTAGGGAAAAGAACAAGAGTTTTGTGGAGGAAAGAGTAAGTCTTTATTAAATTAAGACGGAGCTCGAGATGATACAGAGAATTAGGTCGTCGGAATAAGAACGCCAACCTAACTTGATGAATAATGAAATCGAGAGCTAAAGGTAGGAAGCAGAATGCAAAGTTTTCCCTAGGTCTCGAGAATGAAGTTGCAGATCCTTTGAAGACTCTGAGCACCTTCCTTTTTATAATAGGTATGAGTCGGTCAAACGAGCTCTCCTTCCTTTTCGGGGAAAAGGAAATATTCCTATTTTCTCGCCAATCTCCTTATCTTTAAGTAAATTTTTTTTTTTTGAGATCTATCCTTATCATTGGATATTTCTATTTTACGGTGCCGACCTAGTCGGCGTGCGAGTTAGTGGGCCTTTTCTTCTACTTTTAATGGGCAGACCTCAATTTATGAAGGACTTGTTAGAGCAGTGCTAAACCCATTTGTAACATAAACATGGCGGCGTATGCTTGTTGGGGTCGTCGATTTTTGATAAAGTCACAGGAATGAGTGAAGATTAATAGATGCACTAAAGAAGAAGAATACCGAGTGAAGAAAGAGGAGTTACAATGGAGAAACCAGTGAAAAATATCAGACGCGCTGAAAAAGAAGAATAACGAATAAAGAAAGAGGATGAACCGTAAACGATGAAAGAGCCAGTGAAGAAGACCAACAACAGAAGAACCATTCGGTTCGGAGGTGTCTAACCGAACCAAACCGATAACTGAAATCATTTTAACATGTTGTCAATCTGTTTACAACTCCAAACCGAAAGCATTTTAACATGTTACCAATCTGTTTACAACTCTAAACCGAATCGAAACCAAGAACCAAAAAAATCAATTTTGCCTGTTCGGTTTTATTCGGTTTGAACCGAATGCCCAAGCCTATTATATTTACAAATAATTAAATTAAATCACATATCTATTCAATTTTTTTTTTGTTTATTTAATATCTTTACACATAATAGAAAACTTTCGTATTTATTTAATATCATTAATTCACGGATTAAATGTGCAATTTGTTTTGACACTTAAAAAGGGGTTGGTGAGTTCTACAAAGATTATTATCTATTACTAGTGTTTTTTCCACGCTACGCGTGGGTTGTATGATGATTTTTTCGTTTGTTTAGTTATTTTCGTGTATATTTTTTGTTATGTTTTCATTGTTTGATAACTTTTGTTTTCTGATTTAGAAAATTGTTTATAAACCATGAATAACAACTGATTTTAAATATATTAGCTAAATTGATTAGAAGTATAAATTATTCATTTTGTTTCACTAAATTTATATAATATTTATTTAAATAATTGTGTGCATTATTTTTTTAAGCTTAGCCATAATTTTTGTGCATCTTTAACGTTTGTTTTTTGTGCTAAGTTTTCTGATTTTTTTTTCTTTTTTAAAAAATTCGTGATTTTGTGAAAACATTTGTCGAATATAATTTTTGTTTTTACCGTCGATTCTAGCTCAAAGTTTGACAATTTGGGAAAAAAAATTTATTTTTTTAAATTCATTTGTTATATATATATATATATATATATATATATATATATATATATATATATATATATATATATGTATTTTGGTATTTAAATATTAGTTGTTGTTTTATCTTACTTTTGCTATAATTTTGGATTAATTATTATGATGAACATAGTTTTATGTTTTATGTTGTTGATGCATAAATTCTATCATAAGAGTGTAGAACTATCTTTCTGATTGTATGTGTATATATATATTAAATGAAACTTTATTTTAGATTATTATATATTTTAATATATATTTTTTTAACTCTGTATTTTGATAGAAGAGGAATTTTTATAAGATGATTTTTGAATGCATGATTTATGTGTTAATATGTACTTTAATAAGTTTTATAAGTTTAAAAAAGTAAACAGAAGAAGAAAATAAGTTATAAATAAAATAAAATATAACTTCTCAAATATCCAATTTAAAGACATAATTATTCTATTTAATTATTTTACGGGTGGTTATATGATGATTATTTTCGTTTTATATTTGCACTTTACTTATTTTCGTATTTTTTTGTTAATTTTCATTGATTCATAACTTTTGTTTTCTGATTTGAAAAATAATATATGAACCATGAATAACCACAAATTTCAAATATATTACCTGAATTGATTATTAATTGATTAAAAGTAGAATATGTACTTTTTACTTCACTGAATTTATATAATATTTATTTATTTTTTGGTGTACATGATTTCCTTTAATCTTAAACATATTGTTTTTTGTGAATCTTTAAATATTTGTGTTTTGTGCTTAGTTCTATAATTTTTTCCTCTTTTCTAAAAAAAATTCTTATTTTTATGAAGAATTTTTTCGAAATATAATTATTTTTTGGTCGATTCTACGTTCAAGTTTGACAATTTGCAATTTTTTTTTGTTTTTAAAAAATCATTTGTTTTACATGCATGCATTTTGTTAAGTAAATAATTTGTTGTTATTTTTACTTACTTTGGTATAATTTTGGGTTAATTTTTGTGACTAACATAGTTTTCAGTTTTCTGTTTTCGATGCATAACTTGTGTCATAAGAGTATATTTCAGATTGTATATATATATATATATATACAAATTAAATGGAACTATCTTTTGGATTAATTTATATTTTAATATATATGTTTTAACACTGTATTTTGGTATAAGTTTTGATAAAATAATTTTTAATGCATGATTTAGGTGTTAATATGTATTTTAATAAGATTTATAAGTTTATAAAGAACAAAAAGGGAAAGAAAATAAGTTATATAGGAAAATAAAATAACATATCAAACACGTGATCGATAATTTAAACACTTGATTTTTTAATTTATTTGTGGTTTGCTTTTATCACGATAATGTTCGTATAATGTTTTGTTCTTTCATTAGCAGCCCAAATTAAAAAAAAAATTATATGTAGTAAGTAGTAGATTTTTATTATCAAATATCATTGTATGTATAGCAAGACTATCAAACTTCTTCTCATTCAAAACCACAACCCGCAACAAAACCTGTTGTTCTCTTATGGTCATATTAAAACTGATTGAGATTTTGGTGAATTCCATTTTGAGCTTATAGTTGGATGTTTTTTTTGTGGGGCTGATGACAAAGTTGATGGATGGGTAAAATAAGTATGATAAATGAACTAAATCTGTTTTGAAACTTTTTATAATTACGCATCCACATATCTAAAAACCTGTAACTCAACACATCATTTAGCCTAACTATACATTTATATTATATAGTTAATTAGAAGTTAAATTTGAAATAATTCACTTTGACTCTTGTGTTCACTACGTTTGTTTGGGATGAACATTTTTAGTTTCAGGTTGAAGCGTTTGGTGGATAAAGAGCGGAAGATGGTGTGACATATTGTCTTATTTTTATTGGTTAGTTTTTTTTATAATTTAACGATGTGCCAATTTGTTATATTCTCTAAGCGCAATTGCTGGATTTTTTGTTATATTCTCTAAGCCCAATTGCTGGTTTTTTTTCTTGCAAGTATTAACGATTGATTTAGCGGGCGTTTGTTGATTTGTACTGTATGATTGAATTTTTGGTTAATTCATTAGGAGATTGAGCTTATTATTGGGCTGCTTTTTTTTGGGACAGCAATTTGACTTCTTTCTATACTATTTTTTTGGGCTTGAACAATTATTATTTAAACATGTGGAGATGACATGGCATGTTAAAATGTTTTGATTGACTGAATATTTTTTGGATTATTTATGCTGATGTGGAGGGCCTTAGAGAGCTCAAAACCTATCCCTTTAATATAAAGGAGATTTATTAATGTGATATCATGTTATTAATTGAATATTCTATCTATCTGAAAAATTGTTGATTTTTTTCATTAATAATTTCCATAACTTCTAAGAGTGTGATTACAGAGACATTATACAGAGTTACTGAAACATAAATTATCACGTACACAAATGTATACATACACAGATGTATGTGCCATACACTGAGAAAAATACAGGAAAAGGAAGTTTAACGATACTTTCCGAAGAGTAACCTTACTCGCTAACCAATCATTAAATCGGTTATTATCCAACTTTTTATTTGATCTTTCTCTGATGTGATTTGTATGCAACATCTCTTGGTTGAACCATTTTGCAAACCGCATCTTAAAACCTGCTATATCCAAAATGTAATTTTTAACGGTAGATACGGTGGTACTAAACATTATGTACCAATATCGATCTAAGATATTGTGACTCTGAATCTGAGTCATTTTACATGAAAATGAATTTGTCTTTCTCTTTATCAAACCACCCATTATTGTAGCCTTTGTAGTTAGTATTCACTTTCCTCCCGTTAATTCGTCGAAAACATGTCCAAAAAATTGTAATGTACCTTCTCCTCCATATTGAAATTTGTAGAAATTCTCGCAAAGGCCCGGTTCGTCCATGTCGAAGTCGGCCCCGGCCAGAAGAGTCGCAACAAGAAAAACGAAGCGGTGTTTACTTTTTTACAAAATTACATAGAAAATATTTATTTATATATATTTCTTTTAAATAAAAACATCATGTGGAACCTCTCCTACTAGTGATTGACCAATTGATTAATTAAACCTTAGAGCACCTCCACCACTAAGATACTCATTTTGAGTATCTAAACAATAAAAAATTAATATTTTGATTTTCTATTTTTTTTTTAATAATTTAATTTTAATTTTAAAAAAAAATTGAACCAATAAGAAAATGCGAGAAGTTGAGAGACGGTTCACAACATCTCTCAAATACTAAGTTTTTTGTTTTACTTTTTTTTTAATATTTTAGTCGCGAGATACTTAGGAAAAAACGATAGATGGAGATGCTCTTATAAATTCAGATGGTTGAGGTTTGACTTATAGAAGATGCGATTTAAACACCTTAATGGACGCAAGCTTACATAAATTTCAATCATGCTGCGAGTAAAAATATTCATCGTGAGTATGTATGCCGGTCGTGGATCTTCATAATTTATAATAAAAATAATATTTCATACGGTAAAAAAACATCATTGATTATCTATTCAAATACAATTCAGCCAAGATAAAACAAAGGGCACAATACAAATGGTTATAGAACTTAAATAAATAGTAGTACTGGCTGCTTATTAAAATTAATAATTTGGATTTAATTAGTTTAATTGATATGATGAGGCTATTACATGATAAAATGGTATATTAATTAAAAGAATAATTGTGATGAATGTAAATGTGATATTAAATCTTTGTTAATCGAGTAAAACGAATATTATGAATAAAGTTAGTTGTTTTGGATTTGGTCTTTTTCAATAATTATATAAAAATTTCAGTTTTTAAATTATGAGGATTTTGATAAATTGATAGGTATGCCAGAAGATTAATTTGGTATCTTCATTAATTTATTTTTAATTAATATATATATATATGTGTGTGTGTGTGTGTTAAAGTTGATGTTTCAAAGTAAGTAATTAACATAATCGCGACAAAAATCAAATTAATTGATTATATTTCGATGTGTGTAAAAACATTATCAATAAGTTTTTAAAATAATGTTAACATAAATGTAAAATATATAAAATATACTCAGGTTCAAAAAGGAAAATAAATATTTCATGTATATCCAATTAAATTAACGAAATTATAAAATCAATTACTAATCTTAAAAAGACAGTGACTTCATATATACTTTCTGAATTTTATTTCATTTGTTTTCAGTGGTGACTTGATTTTGATTTATAATTTTTGTTTTTAATTATTTTTTCAGGGATTATAAAATATTAAATTATAAATCCCTCGTATACGCAAGACCTTATCTATTCTTAATATATAAATTTTTATGCACCAAATTTTCTAATTAACATGATCGCGACACATCAAACATCTCGATTCAGATTTTGACACATGTTAAATTTTTTAACCAATTAGATTTTAACATAATGTATACATAAATCTAAAAATTAGTTTAAAAAAAAATAAGAACATTTTATGTTTTCTAATTAGATTAAGAAAATTATATAATCGATTAGGGAAAAAAAAAGTAAATAAGAAAAAGAAAAATAAGTTTACTTCACGTGGGTTAGTTAGTTTATATATTCCCCGCACGTAAGTTTAGTTTCACGTAAATTAGTTTACTTCTTGTGAGTTAGTTAATCTTTATACATGATGTGTTATTATGCGAGGATTGAAGAAGGTCACCGTCCAAGTCTGATAGTTCACACCCGCTTCTTCTACAAATGATTTGTTCTCTTCCACACAGATCCTCCATTTCATGTCCAAGCCAGTATTTTGTCTAATTGTTCGATCCATTGTTATAATAGATTTAACCATTTTGGTTATCTGTTTGATTATAGAAATATAAATCAAAAGAGATAAACTAGAAATGTCGCTACGGTTGATTTCATAAATTAGTTATATAATTTAATAAATATTTGATTTCCTTATTTACAGAATAACAGTTATTCAAGACTTAAAACACAATCATGATATAACTTAAAAAATAATAAAATAAATTATGCTTTTATAAACAAAACATCATACATAAATTATGTTATTTTTAACAAAGTAACATATTTTCATTATGAAATTAATATATATATATAATAATAACTCAAATCAAAAACCCGTGACTCACACCCGCAATTTATAAATAAATATAAATTTTCATTATGAAAAAAAAATATATATAACAATAATTCAAACCAAAATTCCGTGACTCATACCAAAAACCCGTGCACCGCACCAGTCCATATCTAGTACTATAATAAACTTCAACTAGATTTTGGAGCTGCGCCATGCGCGGGTTATATTTTTTATTTAAATTTTTTAGTTATATTTTTTATTTAAATTTTTTAACATATTTAAATAGTTAAAACCCATATATAAATTAGGCTATACCCAATTGAAACCGACATAAATTTTTTTTATCAGATTTGGAAAAAGACAATAGATTTTGGTTTTTTTCTTACGCAAACATCGATACAACCGAAGTTTTTAGAGAAACTTTTCAAACTCTAAATACGAAAATTTTTCACTTACACAACCTAAATCTTCGATATTTTTCCTACCAATCTTCAATTCTTTTATTTTTATGTCAAATTTTTGTCTCGAGTTTCTTTTTACCCACCTCTATCTGCATTGCGTTACAGAAAAATTATTGGTATTGTTCATATCCGTATATATAAACTATATTTTATTATGTGCAATTTTATTTTAATTATTAGTTTATAAAGTCATATGGTGTAACGTTATAATATGTAAGCAACTGTTTTAGACATTTATGAATGTAAAAATAGATTAACCAGTTTATTTAATCCGTTCTGCAAGAGGCTGTGATATTTTGTATGCAATTTTTTAGTCATTTTAATGTAAAAATGGATTACCCTATCTATCTAATCTACTTTGCAACTGGTTATAGTATTTTGTATGTATTTTTGTTGTCATACCCTAATGTAAAAATGGATTAACCCTTCTATTTAAAATGTTTTGTGACATATTAACATACTTTATGTGTTTTAGTTAACCCTAGACAAATTATCCGTAACCAAAAAAACAAACAGAAATTGAACTGAATTAAGAATACCCGAACCAAACCGAATATTTATAAATATCTGAATGGTTCCTTGTTCAAAATATTTCGGATACCGTGATTTTGGATATTTATAAATATCCGAATGGTTCTTTGCCGTGAAGATTTTAGAAGGAATTCACAAAGTTGGAAGACAACCTTTCATAATTATTTTGACTATTAGTGGTTATGAGGGGAATCTAGGCAAAAATCGGATGAAAGGATTAGACTCTATGATTAAAAAAATAGAGTCGATAAAAGAGACAATGAACAAAACAACGACAACAAAAACTTGCTGACAAAAGGTTAATATTAGAGATTTCAACGTCTGCTATTTACTATTGGTATAGCATTTTTGGTTTTGTTTCAGATACGAAATCATTTAGATAGTAGTTAATAAGTAAAATTAGGTAAACTGAGTGTAACCTTTATACAATTTCAAATAGTAATATTATGGTACAACCAACAAAGTGACAGAAAATTAAGATTGAATGTATGTTTGGTAGATATTTGAATACAATTAATTTGAAAAAAAAAATACTCTTGGGAACAAAAATATATTTTAAAAAACCAAACATTTTCTAGAAAAAACAGACAAAAATATATATATATATAAAAAAAAAAACAAATGCCTTTAAGTTTCATAGATTACTTGAATATGGCCTTATATTATGTCTGTTTGCAACCTGCAAAATCCAAAATTTCAAAATTTGTATTGAGAATGATCAGATATACAATTGAAACTTGATGTGTGTGGACGTCTCAGCATGACAAATTTATATACTATATTTAAAATTCGCAAACCCTAATACCGAGAGTTTTGAATTGAGGAACCACAATTAGTTTTGAAATCTAGTTATGTTCCTTCTTAGTCCATTAAAAGCAACAAATGTCAAAACATTAAAGGCGTAATATATGAATTCACAATTCACACAAAATGGAGTAGATTGAGTCTAATCCTATTTGCCTTTATTCAGTTCTCAAAGATCAACATTTCCACAAACACTTTTATGTGGATCTGTTCCATATGTTTAATGTGTTATGTTGACTTGAAATAGAAGAACAAAATTGTAACATGTTTATTCATTAATACAAAATCTTACATTATGTATGAACAACATCACCTATCCAATTTCGTTGAAACACTCCCTAAAATCACACGATTCACACCACATGTATAATCAAATGTTATTAAAGTTACACAGGACAAATGAGATTAAAAGTTTGCAAACCTTACATCATGACAATCGTTTTGATTCACTTCCTCAAGTAAAGCCTCATATTTCTTCAGCTATACTATTTTTTTGTAAACGTGAATCTTATGAATTTAGTTATGGAAAAAAAATGGTAAGTATGTACAGTTTGAAACCCAAAGAAAACAAATGCATAGATAAATATGAGAAACACTTCTTTTGCACGGTTTCAATGAATAACGATCGGGGATAATTGCCATATATTTTATGTTTGAGAGAATCCGTAAATCATCCAAAAAATCATCTAAAAGAAGATCGAAAAAAAATAGTATGTTATTAGTTGCCCAAAATTATGATTAAAGAAACATTTACCATTTTACCAATCTCCTATTTAGCGTAACAAACAATCGTCTTTTGTTGCTGAACAATACATAAAACCTTCCAGCTAAAATTAGTTTGGGTGTCATATTGCTGCAAGAAAATTATATAAATCAGTGGGAAAGAAAATTGCTATGTTATGTATAACAAAAGATTATCTAATGCTGACAAAGGAAAATGAAAGATTGCCCAGTGAACAAAGGGAAAAACTATTACTATAATTTCAGCACGTAACAATACAATTAATGGCAAAATTTAAAAGAATAGCTTAAAGATGGTGAAGCAAAATATATGAGGAAGTCTGATTGAGAGAAAGGAATTCAGATTTGGTCATGGCGAAAATGAAGAAGAGGCTGGAAGCTTTATATAGAATTGATTACTTAAAATGCGATTATAATTTAATTTTTTTATTATATTTTTTAGACAACCAATGGAATATGCCGAGTAATATATAAATTTATCGTTTCAAAAATTTAATAGTTGATATTTGGAAGATACATATTAACAAATTTAAAAAATCAGGTAAATAAAATGTTTGATATTCCGATATATATGGTTTCCTTTGTAAAATTCTTTGAGTCAGATATATATGATTTGCTTTTTATATATTCTATTTTCATGGAATTAAATCGAACACCTACAAAATATGTAAATAAATTGCTTGGGTTGAATCAAATTTATAAAATAAATAAATTTGATTAGTTACTCATAATGTTTTGTTTTTTTTACAGCGTTACTCATATTGTTTACATTGGTTAATGTATACAATTTTTTTTTGCTAGATCGTTTTTTTTTGGTAATAAACGACAATGTTAAATGATTTACTTTTGCAACTTATATAATTAGAAAAATCAATATTATTATATTATATTTTTATATTACTTAGATGGAAATTATAATTTATAACTAACCAAATTTAAATAAAATTTCGAAATAAACGGTAATAATCAAAATGTAGAATATATATATATATATATATATATATATATATATATATATTTGAACTTTAATTTAGGAAATATTGTTAAACAATATTAATTTTAAGTTAACATATACGAATGGATTGAATGATGCTTGGCATTTGTTTTAACAAATTGGTTATATTTTCACCGAGATTTACTAAGATTTTATATTAATTGTATAACTAAATTTGGAAATAGCCCTTTTTCAAAAAAAAAAAGAGTAAATTTGGAAATAGTGAATACTAAATGATGCAAATATATTTAGTCTAAAATCTATGTGAATATTCGTCTTATATAATAAACTGAGATGAGTATATGCGATTATTGTAGATGGTTAACTTAGGTTTATATCGGTTTGGTTTAATAATGATTTGGTTTAATGTTGGTTTGGTTTAACGCAGCGATATTTTTTTGCATTTTGATCCATGTTTTAGTCAAGGCTAATTTCTGCTGACATTCATCTCTATTGGAATGCGTCTGGTGATTCAAGCATGGACAATCACACGAGAAATGTTGTTTTGGTCTAAAGTGTAGAAACGGTTCGGGAATTATACGTCTTGTAACCAATAGATTTGTGTGCATTTTGTTAAATATTTTTTTGGTTAATAAACTAAAACCAAATAATCCTATGTATCAAAGTCCATTAAATTTACAATAGTCTTTTATGTTTTGATATAAAGGAATAAGACAAAAATACCCTTAATGAATTAATGAAATTGTCTAGCAAATGTAATGGCATATTTAGTAAATACCATGATAGGAATTAGGTATTTTCAAAGTGTGTCTCTTTTTTAATAGTATAGATTTCATTACTACATTTGATAACACAACCATAACGTAACTAAATTCAAATACAACTTCTAAAGCTTCGGTGAATATCAACAGACAACTACAAATCCTAAACACAAGCACCTGAACCAATCTAAGTTTCATCCGTAAGCCAATCACCCATCAACCCACAACCTGCACCACCAACACTCTCACACTACACTGTACTTTCAGCAAATTTTCAGATATATCTATATATGTATTCAAACTTCAAGTTGACGCATACGAGGCACATATATTTATATGTATAATCATATATACTAGTTGAGCAATCGAAATATCAAAAGCAGAGATTTAGAAACAGTACGAGTCTTGGAGAGAAAAAAACAGCGCAAAATTGGCTCAGCTTTTGTACAGATTATTTGCTTGGAGATGCAAATCTCGACTTCTCTCTATGTCTGCTCAAGCTTCTGTCTCTTGGTGATGATCCCATCCCTGTTTGCCGCGTAATCTCTGCCAACAACATTTGATTTTTGAGTACAAATGATGTGTGTTCCAGAAATGATATACTACCACAAGAAATGAAGTTTGTGCATTGCGCAATCAAGAATTCATGAAAAATGCAGTTACCTCTTCGCTTTCTTTCAAGTTCTTGATCAAGCTCTTCTTTCCACTTCCTCTCTATCTCTGACAGTGCAACACTACAAAGCCAAAAACATTTTAGTTCCTAGTTATAGTCAACAAATGAATCTAAACCATTAAAGTTTCTGTTAGACTTACCTCTGGTTATTTGATTCCTTCCCAGCATCAGCACTGCTATTATTCGGCATAACAGAGCTACTTCGGCTTTCGGGGCTCTTCGAACGACAAGCTGCATCTGTTGCTCTCGAAGGCGAACGACCGAAATGGCCCTGACTCGGAGACCTACTTTTTGGAGGCAGTTTTAAGAAACATTGGGGTGTCTCCTCTCGTTTTTTGTTACTGATATTACTCTCCACGTAGCTGGGAGAGCATGTGATCAAACCGTTGTAGAATTCTTCAAAGAGAGGCGTCTGTAACTTCTTTAGATCTGTAGCCTACAGTTTAAGATATTTTACCAACAAGTCAATGGTTGCAAACTCTTGAGTTGGCACATATATATATCTCTTGAGAAATATAACATTGTGAATGAGTCAACCTTCTCATCTAAGAAAGCTTTAATTTTTGACTCCGTTAGCTCATTTTCATCCTCAGAGTATGGCTGCTCAACTTCCATGTTAATTTTGGTCTCTGGCTCTCCATTTCCCGAATTTTCGTCAAATTTGCACTTCAAAATATCAGAGATCTCACTCATGGTATCACAGCTCTGCGCAAACATAGTTTATAAGTTGTGGTTCCAGAAATTATATGAAACCCAAATTGATTTGGTTATTCGGAAAAGAATCTGAAATGTTGCACATATGCTTACCTTCTTGGCATCAATATTCTTCTCAAGAGTAGGGTCAGTCTCCCCATCATTTGTCAAGAAATTCTCATCGTCAATCAAACACATATCATCTTCATCATCATCATCATACCCATTATTTTTTCGCCACGAATTGTTATATTGGATTGAATTATCGGGAAAAGCAAGTGTACAACTAAGACTACCCAAGTTACAAATGTCTCCTACATCGTCGCATGTAGACAATTGACTGTAAGAAAAAGAAACAGACAATCAGCAGTCAGGATAAATTTAGCTTAAAAGTTTTGGCTTCAGCACGGCACTTACTAGCTCTTCATGTCAGTTAACTCTGATGGTAAACGAATGCTTGAGTTTTCCTGCAAAAGTATACACAAAGAGACATCCTATCAAAATGCTTTTAGAAAATACAAAGATAAAAATTCGACAGATGGATTATGTGAACTTACCATGACTGAAGCAAGAACTATAGAAGCAGACTCCTCCTGTTTGCCCGTAACAAACGGATGCTACCAATGCAAGAAAAGCAAGAACATTACGACCCGAGATACAAGATATGCGACCTGATTGAATTTCATTACTCTGTTGACTATTCACCTTAAGCAGCTCAGAAGCGGTTGGCCGCATATTTGGTTCCCTGCCAAGACAAGAGACGATGTTTCAGCAATCCGCAAGAGAAGTGACAGAAGTTACTTTTGATATCTAATCGAAAATATATGAGTCATACTTTTGCAGACACTTAAGCAAAAAATCTTCTGCGTCAGAGGAGAGGTTGTCAGGGATTGGAGGATGTGACTTTGTCGTTCCAATGTGGAAGATAGCAGCAATCTGAGAAGAAAACATGTCCACATAAGTTCAAGAAACAGAATTATTCACATAAGTTCAAGAAACAGAATTATTCACATAAGTGAATCTCAAGGCATACAAAATTTAAGCACCTCTTTATACTGCTCGCTCCAAGGAGCTTTCCCAGTCACCATTTCAATCACTGTGCACCCTACGCTCCATATATCAGCAGAACTGCATATAATAGGCACATGTAATATGAAATTGACTACAAATCATGTAATCTTTTAATTAAGAACATGTTTGAACTAATCCTTACAAGCTATGCCCAGTTTGAAGAATAACTTCTGGAGCCATCCAATAGGGAGTTCCTTTCATAGATTTTGCACCCGAAATAGTAGCCTAGAGATAAATCCATGTCTATTAGATCGAAATCATGATGAAGAATATGTTACAGGAACAATTTTCAAGACTAATAAACACAAAGCAGAATGGTTTTACTGAATAGAAGTTTGAAAATTGACTTACCAACTCTGCTACCTGTTTGGATGCACCAAAATCGGCAAGTTTAATACATCCTTTGTTATCTACAAGGATATTAGCACCCTGAGAACAGAAGAACCTAGAATATCACTGTCAAGGAGACGATATATTCTGAAACACTAATCATAGTACGTGCAATAAACAGATACCTTGATGTCACGGTGCATAATTGCATGATTGTGAAGGTACTCCAAGCCTAAAAGAAGTTGGTTCGTGTATGTCCGAACAACCTTAGTCAATCAGTTTCAAAGACGTTGTTAGCACCATTAACATTTCAGGCGACCCAAAAGGTTTTCCAATAGTCACTTACAGATTCAGGAAAGGCTCCAAATTTCTCCAAGAGAGATGATATAGATCCACCAGGAACAAATTCAAGAAGGATATTCAAAGTTTCATGTTCCCTCACCGTGCCCAAATACCTCTAAGGCCCAAAAAAGAATGACAGAGTTAGAAAAGAAGCAAAGACGTGCTGGATCTATCAACATTGCAAGAATATACAATAGCGTTTATTGCTTACAACTATATTTGGATGAGAGTGATTCTTGAGAAGCTTAACTTCCTCCTCCAGCTCCTGAATATGAGCCTTTTTTTGAACCAAAGTAGGAAAGTCATATCATGAATCAATCAAAGTAGGAAAGTCATATCAGAAAAAAACAACTAAACAAAGAAAGAAACATGTCGTTTTGTTGGTGAACCTGAGTTTTTTCCTTGGATGCACAATTGGATGCAATTAGAACCTGGGAAGATACAACTAAAATCAGCTCATGATCAGGTCAAATCCACAAAAACCCTAAATGTGACCAAGATCATTAGAGTAAACACCAAAAACGAAGTAGATTTATGTGACTAACCAAACGAATTAAGCTGCTGGGTTTTACTACAGATTTAGAACGAAATCAGCTTGGAGAGTCCATCAATTACCAAAAACTCATCAGAGTAATCAAACTTCACAAAAACGTGGAAATCAAAATACTAGAAGACAGAGAAAAAAAGTCGAGGAGGATTACAGTTCCCAAATTTCTGAAAATTGGCTAGTTAAAATCAGGTCATGATAAGGTCAAATCGAAACCAATCAAAGCCAACACAAACCCTAATTCGAAATGTGTTCATGACCAATTGTATGAAACGAAGTACGATTCTGTGATTAATCAAAGAAATTAAGCTTCTGGGTTTACTACAGATTTTAGTACTTACAGCTTGCAGAATCCATCAAATCACCCAATAAACTAATCAGAGAAATCAAACTTCACGAACAAAGGGAAAACCAAAGTCGGATTACAGTTTTAAAAATCCATAACCTGTTTAACGGCGAGAAGCTCTCCGGAATCGAGATTCATACCCATATACACCGTACCAAAGGCGCCACGGCCAATCAACTGACCTTTCCGCCACCGAATCGGAGGTTTGATTTGTACGGTGGTGTTAGGAGGAGGAAGTGGTGGCGAGTAGGGTTTGACGAAAACCCTCGATTTGCGGATGCACGAAGTGATTTTATCGGCGAGGAGAGAAGGAAACGGAGGATGGTTCTCTTGGTTCTCATCGTCGGCGGTAGAACGGAAGACTAGTGACCGGCGAACTGATCCGAAGAGATCTTGCATTTGAATCGATTTCGAAGGATTCACTGTTGTTAGTGTTTCATCTGTCTACTAGGATTTCAGATTTCCATTGACGAGAGAGAGTGGGGGAAAAAGGGGAGAAGATTCCATTTTCAAAAATTAATAATTTAGAAACACTTAAGGTAAACGTAGAAAAACAAAAACAAATAAAAGGAAAATTTGCAAATCAACCGCGTACGGTGTAAGGGGTGTACCTACGGAAAACGAAAATGATGTATATTTATATTTGAGAAATGATATATCTATATTTAAAAAATGATTTTGCTGAATGCACCTGTATTATTCAATCTCACTAAATAAGTAAATATTACATAA
This sequence comes from Alliaria petiolata, assembly GCA_020283515.1. NCBI lineage: Eukaryota > Viridiplantae > Streptophyta > Magnoliopsida > Brassicales > Brassicaceae > Alliaria > Alliaria petiolata. Next base: position 374,791,074 of record JAHZTW010000001.1, read on the forward strand.
TTATGTTTAATAAATTTTTATAATAAATATTACATAATTACGCTTGATGAAAAGGCTTAATAATTTTTTTAATCTAATTTTTAATTTCGTCGCTCCTGAAAATTAGCCAACTTTAACATTTTTGAATGTCGATTCTCGATTTTTCCTACGCGTTCTAAAAAAAAAACTCACTCTCTCGCGATGTCGACAACTACGGCAAATATAAACCCTAATTGAAACATCGACGACGGTGAGACGACAACAACATCGATGGCGAGACGACAGCGACATCGACGGTGACGACATTAATATAGGTATATATTTTGCGATTTTGTAATCGGCTTGAAAAATAGTGGTTTTAATACGATTTGCAAGATTTATTGTGTGTGCTGGATTTCACACAACGATTTATCTGTTAGGAAAATAAAGAAGACGCAAAGATTCTAAGTAAGAAACCGAAATAGAGATTCAAAGATGGCGATTTTATTAGAGTTGCTGTGATAAGCTTTTTAGGGTACAAGTGTTTTTCTAGGTAAAGCGCGGATCCCGCTACAAATGAGCTAAGGGTCCTATTTATACATCTCTATCCGTAAATCTAAGTGAAGATCTATAAAAATCTTATAGTAGATTCTTATTTATCTCCCCTTCGCGGCGCTCCTTTCCGTGAGGCTTCGTCTTCTAGGGTGAACCTCACTTCGGATTTCCTAGTGGGCTAGGACTCGGCCCATTTGCGTAACAATCCGTCTTGAGCTCGGCCTCGTGCCTTAGTTTTGAGCTCGGATTACTTCGTGGGCCTGTTGCCCGAATTATCAAAGGGAGACGTTGATTTGGTTCGGCTCGTGCATAAAACCGTAAATTTACGGTTCAGCCCGGTTATGCTCAGTTTATGCACGCTCCGGTTCACTTCGGTTTTGTGCACGATTTGCGCACCGAGGTGGTTTATCTCGGCTCGTGCACGGTTTGTGCGCTGAGGTGGTTCACTTCGGCCCGTGCACGGTTTGTGCGCCGAGGTGGTTCACTTCGGTTCGTACACGGTTTGTGCGCCGAGGTGGTTCACTTCGGCCCGTGCACGGTTTGTGCACCAAGGTGGTTCACTTCGGCTCGTGCACGGTTTGTGCGCCGAGGTGATCTACTTCGGTTCGTGCACGGTTAAGAAACCCCTTCATACTTAGATTTTTCTTTGATTGATTTCGCCTGGGTGGAAACCGCCCCAAACAGTTAGCCCCAGCTCGTTAGGCTCGGAGACGAGGGTGACGAGTTGCCAAGATAGGCGAGATCAATGTTCCGAGGTGTTTTCACTTCGTTACTGATGTATTCTATTCAGGCGACGAAGTGAATAATTTCGTGCCGAGGCGTTTTTAGCTTAAGTGCCGAGGTGAAGGATTCGGCACCGAACTGTTTTTGTTGTTTTTTTTTTTTTTTTTAGTATGCCGAGGTGAATAGCTTTGTTGCCGAGGCGCTTAAGTGTTTGGTTGACTTATCGCCGGGACGTTTTCAAGTGATTGGCTCAGCTCTCAACTTCTTACCAAGGTGAACCTGTTTACCGAGGCGAAGTGTGACACTCGTCGCCGAGGTGCTGACGTTTCTGCTCGGCTCCCGGCTTGTCACCACGATGCTCATTTGCCGAGGCGTGTAGGACGCGATCGAGGTGAGTTTTTTTTTTTTGAACCGGGCTTTCGCCTCGGCTTTTCCTGCGGGAGTCGTTCACCTCGGAGCGTTTGACACTTAGGGAATTTTTATGATTTTTCCCTCGCGTGAAATCTCGATTTTGGGCCGATATCGTTGGGCTTGGGCCTTCAATCATCTCTTAAGGCTCATTATCCGTTTACCAGACTTGGGCTCGTCTTGAAAAGCGGAACCGTCTCGCGTGTTCCCGAGGCGACGCGCTGGCTTGTCCATAAAACACCGAGGTTCCTCCCGACTCCTTCATTATCATCACTTCTCAAAAATTCTCAAAATGTTTGTTTTCTTTCTTCTCTCCCTTCTCTCTCTCGTTTATGTTTAGATTTCGATTAGGGTTCTTCAGATTCCTACCGAGCCGCCGTCATCCGCCTTAGTTCTCCGGTCGATCTTCGAGTTTTCCGGCTGTTCTTTGAGTTCTCCGATCCATCTTCAAGCGATCTCCGAGGAACCGATTGATCTTCAATGTCTTCATCCAGTCTCCGAACCGAAGTGATACCCGAGGCGATTGTAACGCCTCTGCGCTCCGATTCTCGGACCGAGGTGGTCCCTGAGGCGAGCACGAATAAACCCCGAGATGCCCCTTCCTTCACCTCCCGAGGTGCGACAAGCACTCCGATCCTCTCTCCCCGAAGCGAGCCGAGCGCGCAGCTTTCTTCGCGCCGAGGTGATTCGATGCTTGAGGACTCCGTCGGCTCGGTTAACTCTCCGACTAGGTTAGGGAGAAAGATATTTTCCTCTCCCGCTTGTCATTTCGCCGAGCTCTCGTCTACCAACCGCGCCGAGGAGCATGTCCCAGGGTCTAAGAACCCATCTGAGCCGAAACCCGAGGAAGAAGACTGGAACTGGGATCCAGTCAAGGCGAGGCGAGAGTTGGACGAGCTAGTGCGGCTTCAAAAGGAGAAAACACCAAGGCGTCGAAAAAAGAAGATAGTTGCCGACCCGCCCGGTTCTTCTCTTTCGACGCCGAGGTCTTTGGCAGACATCCGAGCTCGTTTCAGGATCAGTGAGGGTGTTGAGTTTCGGCTTCCTTCCAAAACGGACCGAGCAGACAGCCCGCCAGCCGGTTATCTCACAATATACGAAGTCTTCCTTGCCGAATGCTGGCTATGGTTCCCGATCTCGAAGCTTATCTCGGAGTACTTATGGTCCCGCGGTCTTGCCCTAGCTCAACTGGGAAAGCAAATTCTTCTACGTCCTTATAAATGATGCTTCCGTTTCGGAAGATTGACTTGAGAGAACTAAGGCGGAATGGGGTCGAATTGGTAGAAGACCGAAGCGACTCTAGGGATTTTTTCCACATACTCCTGCTCGGTTTTTACCCTACTAATATTCCTTTTGCTTTTTGTTTCGCAGCTCCTCGTCTCGTGCTTAGGTGTCCGGAAGATATTTGGGAAGTCGCGAGAGCTTTTAATCAAAGGGAAGTCCGTTGGAAGAAGACCTTCTCTCTTCAGCGAATCGAACGCGCTCGAGCCCTGTACCATAGCGGTTACCAAGCAGGCGATTCCGAGTCTCCCAGTGCGTCCGAAGACACCCGAATAGAGATGGTGAAAAGGCTAACTCTTCGTGAAAGGCAAGAGCTCGAAGCAAAGAAGCCCGTCGAGCGAAAGAAAGAGAATGGCTCGGGACTTCGGGAATCTGTTTCCGCGCAGAGGGAGACGTGTGACGCTCCCGAGCTCGGAGATGCGGAGAAGACCCCGAGCGGATCCAAGGAGATAGTTTCGGCTCTCAAATCTGGGACGAGACCTAGGGATACGATCCCTTCTCTCCCTCGAGATGACCAACCCCTGGTCAAGGACAAGAAAAATGGGAAGCGTCCCACGGTTGATGCACTTGGAGCGCCCGAGGCAAAGAAAAAGAAGAAGGCGAGGCGGGCGCCGGGGAGCCCAAAGCAGGCTGGTGTTCCCGAGGCCGACCCCAAAGTGACCGTAGAGACTTACAACGACCCCGAGGTCGCATCCGCTCTCTTCTCAAAAATTCTCGCACCGGGCAGTCCCTTTCCTCCTCCAGACACACTCATCAAGCGGAGGAAATACGCACAAATGGCTCTCAAAGCGACTAAGGTGAAGATTATTTTTCGTGGGGTAGTTATTTATTGTTCCGACGCGTTTTGCTTCTTGTGCTTACGCTTTTGTTCGTGCAGTTCGCCGCCGCAGCCAATGAGATGGTTCTCGGGTACGATGCAGAAGCCCGGGATGACCAAAAGCGGATTGAGAATGCTCGCGGTGCCGCCGCTTCCTTGAAGACGAAGCTCAACGAGGCCGAGGCTAGCCATGCCAGGAAAGAGGAGGAATCGGCGAAGCGCGTTAAGGTCCTCCAAGCCGAGAGAGACGTCTTCAAGCGTCAGCGCGATGAATCGGAGAAAAAGACGCCGCGTCTCTTGGATCAAAGGGCTCAATTGGAGGCCGACTTGGCTTCCTTAGAGAGGCAGGTTCAAGGGCAAGGATCTCTCGTGCCGAGGCTAAAGTGGCTTTGCTCAAGGACGATGTTCGGGACCGGGTTGCTGATTTGGCCGAGGTCGAGGGGAATCTCTAGTTCATTGACGTTCTCCAGGGTCCCGATCCTCCTGCTCTCGAAGATGAAAAAACGAGGCTGACGGGGTGTAAAGCTGAAATGGCAGGTGCCTACGAGGAGTTTGACCGGCTCGCAACGGGTCTTCGTGAAGATTTGAAGCTTTCTCCTGCCCAGACGGATCCGTTGCCAAGCCTTCCAGGTGGGGAAACGCTTGAAGTTTTGGCCTCGAAGATTGGGGTCACACATCCCTCCAGGTCGAATGCCAACAGTCCCCGAATAGGGGAGATGCTTTCCGAGAAACGATCCGTTGAGTTCTCTCCAAAGGATGATGTTGCCAAGGATGCTAACGCTGAATCTGCCGAGGGTGCTAACACCGAGGCTGCCGACCCAAACTCTGTTTTCTGATTTTATTTTATTTTTAAAACTATTTCTGTTATCGTTGTCTTTCGAAGAAAGTGCCTGGACGGCTTTATCCACCACATTATATTTATGCGATTCCGACTTTATATCTTGCCGAAGTATCTTTCTTAACTTGTGACTTCGCCGAATCTAGGAAATTCGAAACTCCGAGTTAGTTTTGAGCAGGCGTTTTATGTTTGCCGAACACTCTCATATCTTGTCTTAATGTTAAACAGATGTTGCTTAGTTACCTCGTATTTAGGCGATGAATGTTTTGACCGTCCAATATTTGCGAGGTGGCGATGACCAACGTTATGCAAGAGTTGGGGTTTAAGTGTTCTTCTAGCTTAGTACTCGAGGGTGCTAGGCGACTTATGAGCCTGTCTAGAGAACAGCCGTTAGAATACCTTTCGGGATATACCCGAGAGATATTAGACCGAGATATACTCAGTTTGAATTTATATAGCGCGCTCAAATCCGTGGAGGATGTAAAGAACCTTATGATTCGCGAGGAACGTGAAGGTTGAGATCCCGTTTGGGATGTAGATGTTCGTGTACTATGGCCAACAGCAAACGAAGTGATAAGAGTTGGTGGAATGAGCTAAGTAAATATACGTACCCCACTCCCCCCCTTTTTTAGGGGGGGAGCAGTTGAACTCATCATGAGACGAGCTGCCTACGTACCCCTTTCGAGGATCAAACCGCCCCGTAGTTCGTATTTTTGTGACAAGTCTCTTAGAAGTAGTACTTCTTCAGATGCATCGCATTCCATGATCGTGGTACCAAAGCATCTGTCGAATGGTTGGCGAGTTCGTATACCCCTGGGCGGACCACTTTGGTTATGCGATACGGTCCTTCCCAGTTAGCCTCCAGTTTTCCGGCGTTTTGTTCTGCCGTATTCTGAAAGACTTTGCAGAGGACTAGCTCTCCTTCGTGAAACCTCCGACTTTTGATGTTGGAGTTGTAGTACTTTGCGGTTGCTTGCTGATAATTTTGAATGCGAATGAGTGTTTGACCACGTCTTTCGTTAATTAGGTCTGCTTCGTCTAAGAGCATAAGGTGGTTGAGACCCTCTTGCCCCGGGAGGAGTCATCGTCGCACTCTCGGAAACTCCACTTCAGGGGGGATAAGGCACTCCGTTCCGTAGACAAGTGCGAACGGTGTTTCGCCAGTTGCTCGTCTCGGGGTTGTCCGATGCGACCATAGGACTCCTTCCAGTTCGTCAACCCATCTTCCCTTCTTGGCATCGAGACATTTTTTCAGCCCGTCGAGTATCGTCTTGTTTGCTGCCTCTGCTTGTCCGTTGCCTTGTGGGTATCGAGGCGTCGACTTACTCAGTCTGATTTTCTACTTTTCGCAAAAAGACTCGAAACATGTTGAGATGAATTGCGAGCCGTTATCGGTTACTATTTCATACGGGACACCATGCCGACAGATGATGTTCTTCAAGACAAAATTCTCGATCTGGACATCTTTGATACTGGCGAAAGAGTCTGCTTCGACCCACTTTGAGAAGTAATCCGTCAGAACTAGCAGGAATCTCTTCTGCTTGGAGCGATGCAGCGGGCCGACGATGTCCATCGACCATTGCATGAAAGGGTAAGGGGACGAGATTGAGGAGAGCAGTTCGGTAGGTTGGTGGATTGTCGGGGCGTGGCGTTGACATTTCTCCCATCTCCGAGAAAAAATTTCGCAGTCTTTCACCATGGTTGGCCAGTAGTATCTGTGACGTTTTATCTTTATTGCCAAGAACCTACCGCCGCTGTGATTGCCGCAAGATCCTCCGTGAAATTCTTCCATTACCCTGCGAGCTTCTTTCCCTTCGATGCAAGTCATTAACGGTCTCGAGAACCTCCATTTGAAGACCTCCCCGTCTGTGGGGACCTCTCCGTCCATTATGTACGTTCGAATCGCTCCCATCCACTCTTGGTCGCATCCGTATTCGTTCTGCTGGTCTTGTTTCGTCGCGACTGTCTCTTGCTCGTCGCTTGGCTCCGTAAGAATTTCAGCTGGCTCGATAAGGTTAATAGTTTCGGAGCTTTCGATGCTGGGTCGTTCGATGAACTCCACTGGGATTACTCGCTTAAGCCCGAGATTGGAAGACGAGGCGAGGGCCGCTAATGCATCGGCTTGAGCATTTTCGCCACGAGGAATTCTCGTTAGTTCGAACTCGACGAATCCCTTTGAAAGTTTCTGGACCACACCTAAGTATGCTTCCATTCTGTCATCCCTTGCAGTGTATTCCCCATTGAATTGGTTAGCGACGAGCTGGTGATAACACTCATATTTTACTCCTAAAACCTATTATTTCAAGATCATTTATAAGTGTTTTAACCCGGTTTTCAACGGTTTTAAAGTGATTTTCACGTTTCCTAGTCGTAAAAGTCATTTCAGGAAAATTGGACAAAAAGGACACATTTTGGAGCAAAACGGGAACTTCAAGGACATGTGCTCGGAGCCATAAGTTCAGCATCAGATGACGACCTTCCCACCACGAGATCAAGCTCATATTTGGAGACAAGATAGCCTTTCCAGCTGTCTTTCATGCCGGGGTGGTTTGAGTTCAATCACACGGTTGGATCTCAAGTTACGAAGGAAGCAAGAAAGTCCGTCAGACACGTCCCCAGAAGAAGGACGGTCACGCCACGGATCCTCAGAAGACCAGTGGCCGCGCCACGCCTGGTCGCTCGCGCGTCCAGACCATTCCGGCCCATCCCGAGCCCGTTTGCACTTATCCGATATTTCCCGAGGTTAAAACGCAAAGCCCACTTTCTGAAGACAAGAGAGCCTATAAAAAGGGACCTTAGGGTTTCAGAAGAGGCGTGACCTAACACAGAGTTTTTCCAGAAACACTTTTCACACCGCAGAGAGAGAGAGAGAGAGAGAGAGTTCGACGGCCCCGGAGTTGAAGATCTCGAGAGAGAATTCTTCTGCAGCCGCCCACTTCTTTTTCCTTTCCCTTTCATCTTTTGTTCTTAGTTCTTTGCTTTTCAATACTTTAAGAAAACCTCTCTTCAATCGATTTCCTTTGAAGAAGCTTTCTCACTTTGTTTCTTATTCAATTCAATTCGCACCTTTCATATCTCAAAGATGTCTCTCGTTCCCATGAACGAGTAGTCATCTAGTTGGGTTTTTAAGGGGGTTTTCGAAGGGGTTTAATCATGGATCGATTTCACTAGGTTGATAGAGATAGAGTTTCTTTTAGGTATCTTCGTTGATGTCTTGTTCTTATTGCATGTTTGCTTCTCTGATCAATTAGCAACTGATTCCAGGACGACTAGATACATGAACATGTGGTCTATCGTCTGGATCTAGAAGTTAACGAGCGGATCGCACCGTAGGATGTTTAGGCATATCGACGGACCGCACCGCGAGTGTTTACAAATAGGTGAATGATATGTATGCGCGGTTGTCTTGCATCGTGGGATGAGAAATCATATCCGCAGTGAAAGACAAACGCAGGTGGCTAGATCCGTGAAGACGGGGTAGTCATAGTCGACCGTTTCAGCTTAAGAACCTAACCTATTAAATCATCTAGAACCTATCATGTTGCTTGTTAGATCCGATCCATGAACCCCGGAGAATGTCCCTGAACCCAACGCCTTTTATTCATTGATTTACAACCGTTTAATTCTTTTCTGCTGCTTGATATCATTACTGCAAATCGTGACACACTGCATCCCCCAAGTTCCCATTTGGTTTAAAGAAGTTAGAAATCTTAGGACTTTCGCAAAACAACAATCTCTGTGGATTCGATCCCTTAATATACTATTGTGATTGATGTGCACTTGCAGCTATCTTAGGGGTAAAACTTGAAGTAAAAGAAACCCCGCATCAAGTTTTTGGCGCCGTTGCCGGGGATTGTTTGCTTTTGCGAATTTTCAGTTTCTAATTTGTCTTTTAGACCACGTTGATTTTCAAACTTTTCCGTTCATTGCTCACGATTTTCTTGTGTTTACTTCTCATATTTCAGGTGTATGACCACTAGGAAGAACGCTTCCAACGTCTTACCCCGCCACATCGAGATCGACAGGCACAAAAAAGAAATCCGAAGGTTAAGAAGACATATCAGCGTGGCCGAGAACGAGGGCGCTCTTGGAGTTCAACGAAACCGCGAAGAAAATCTTCGCAACACTGGTCGAGCACCCAACGAGTTACAAGATGGGGAGCCACAGCTCGACAACAATAGAAACCCTATCAACCCCAATCCCGGGGCTGACTCGGACGGAGAAGAACGCGATCCTGCCCTACGACAAGGAAGACACAATCCGATCATCGGAAATGGAGCGAACCAAGCAAACCCTATCATCCAGCCGGATGACCGAGACGCCATCCGACCTATTCTGCCAGCAAACCTTCCCAGGCGAGCTAGGAACCGCACCATAGTCGATCACGATACTCCTGATCAGCAATTCCAGAATCGAGCAGCGATTCAAGTTAACGTCCCCCACGAGGACGAGTTGGAGATCAAACCGCAGATCATCTCTTTGGTGAAGCAAAATCAGTTCCACGGACTATCAAACGAGCACCCGATGGACCACATCGAGTTATTCGAGGAAATCTGCAACACCAAAAAGACAAACCGAATCCCTCCCGACTATCTGAAGTGTAAGCTATTCCCATTTTATTTGAGCGACAAAACTCATAGATGGCTGAAGACTCTACCACCAGGATCAATCACTAACTGGGTGGAATGCAAGTCTGCCTTCCTCAATCACTTCTACACTAAGTCCCGATCCAACCTGCTGAGAAACAAGATCCAAGGCTTTCAACAAGGACCGGTCGAATCATTCTTTGAGGCATGGGAGCGATTCAAGGACTATGAGCGCGATTGTCCTCACCATGGTTTCTCCGGAGCCAGCTTGCTAAACACATTCTACCGCGGACTGCAAGCTAGATACCAACTTTCGCTCGACACGGCCAGTAATGGAGATTTTACAACAAAAACAGAGCGACAAGGACGCGCACTCATCGAGAATCTCGCTGTAAGCAACATCAATAACTGTCCGGATTATGATAGGAATCCAAGAACCGGAGACTCTGATTCTAAGCAAATAGCCGAGCTGAAGAATATGATGAGCCACCTGCTCAAAGGACAGCAGCGCAGTATCAGTGCGTGTGAGACCGCAGCGGAAAGAGAAGAATCTAGCCCGGGAGACGATGGAGACGAGTCCTATACGCGGGAAGAATAAATTAACTTCATAGGAGGACAAAATTCATATCTAAACAGAAACTTCAACAATGGATTCAACAACAACTTCAGGAACAACAACAACTTATCATACCGAAACCCAAACGTGGAGAATCCGCGAGATCAAGTGTATCCACCTCAAGGAAGACCCTTCCAGAACAAGTTCCAGAACGTGAACTACGGAAACAACGGAAGCTACCAGGCGAAGCAACCCTACAACTCTCAGCTCACGCCCTACAACAATCAGCAGGGAGCGCCGCAAGCTGCACCGAACACACCTTACCCGTCTCGAGAAGACAAACTCGAAATACTGATGCAACACCTGCTGTTATCTCAACAAAAATCGGTCAAGGATCTCAGCATCAAGGTAGATTGCATATACAACGACCTGAACGGCAAGTTCGAAACCCTTTCTTTCCACGTGAAGAAATTAGACATGCAAGTCTCTCAAACCGCTGAAGCCATCAAGAGGCAAGCAGGGATCTTTCCCGGAAAAGTAGAGGATAACCCGAAAGGATTCTGTAACGCGATCTCAGCAGTCGCCGACGAGACTAAAGAGCCAGAACTATCCATGGGAGAAAAGTGCAGGTTTGTCCCACTCTTCCCAACGATAAAGAAATGAACTGCCAGTCCACCTTTCGATACCCCGGAAAACCGTGGGTTCGACAGACTGAAGAAAGAAGAAGATCCAGGCGAATTTACCTTCCCATGCTCGATCACGGGAATCAACTTCAAGGATTGTCTATGCGACATAGGGGCCAATGTCAATGTCATGCCAATGGCAATCGCTGAAAGGTTAGGAATTACGACTTATTTCCCCTCACCTACGCAGCTAGTGTTCGGAGATTCGTCTAGGAAGAAATCAAATGGCATAGTTTACAATGTTCAACTTCTTGTCGGGTATAAGATAGTACCTTGGACTTCCATGTGCTCGACATGGGGGAAGACAAAGACAAACCACTAATACTTGGAAGACCCTTCTTGGCCACGGTAGGGCAGGCCAGCTCAACTCGAGACCCTTCTCCCGAATCGAAATTCTGATTCCTCCCGAGCTAGAAGAGTTAGGTGAAGAGGAAGTTTCGAAGTCAGTTGAGAAGACAAAGCGGGTAATCTTAGAAGCCAAAATTCTAAGGAACGGAAACGGAGGGACACTGCTGATACGAAAGCAAGGAGAAGCTTCAGGAGTGACAACTCCCGAAGCACTTTCCCAAACTGCCTAAGCTTCAAACAGAGTCGAGCTAAACGGCGCTTGGTGGGAGGCAACCCATCCGGTACGTGTTTTTGATTTCTTTTCTTTCTTTCATTTCTAACATCTAGTGTTTGCAAGTTTTCTGTGCTTAGGAATAAAAAAATAATAATAATAATAAAAAAAAAATATAAAGCCAAGAAAAACCCAAAAATATGAAGAGGAGCCTCAGAAGGAGACTGGCCGCACGAGCATGGCCCGTGGCGTGGCGAGAAGGACCGTTGCCGCGCGACGGACCACGACCGCGCGGAGAGAAGGGGCTTGGCCGCGGCCGCAACAGGCCATGGCACGGCCAACGGTCATCTGAGCCACCAGCCCGGAAAACTCACGTTTTTCCTCCCGAACCGAGCTTCCCGCGTTTTGGCACAATCGCGCACCGAAAAGTTATTCCTGTCAATATAAAATGACGGATTTAATCGATTCGTGGCTAACACGCAAGGTACAATGAGTTTCGACCGAAACTTCGAGATACGTTCGAAGAATAGAGAGCAACTAAGCTCTTCAAGGAGTTCTTCGCGACAGCAAGAACACGTGACAGCGCTAGGAATCCCGAGCCTAGACACCACTCTAGGGAGCTACGTGGAGGAACAAAGAAGAAGGTTCTGCGGTTCATTGATAGTACGCACAAGCCGCGACGATCCTCCACCTCAAGATCCAACAAGAGAGCTAAACCCTTCTCCTCCTAAGCGCAAGGTTCAAAATTTTGGAGCACCAATGGACCTGAACATTGATTATTTGAAGGAGATAAAGAAGATGGATGTAAGAACAACCTTGAAGATCGACTACTCCGCTTTAGATGCGTTGGGCATCACCGAGGATGTCACGTGGTACTTGGATAAGGTAAGGCTCAGGACCTTCATGGAAATTGATCGACCCACCTACAAGGGACTAGCTCAAGAGTTTTTAGCTTCGGTTTAGCTGACATACAAGAGAGGGAGGAAATCACATCCGAGAGACGGTACTCTCTATTTCACCATTGTCTCTCGGGATTATGAGCTGAGCATCCCTAGACTTTGCGAGATATTTTGTTTTGACTTGGAGGAGCGAGACAAGCATTGAAGAAGAATGGAGTGTTGATATTTGGGAACTCATGGGCCGAGGCATGTACGACAAGGGAAGGCATCCGTCCGCCTTTCTTTCACATCCAGCCGTGCGTTTCATGCACCGCCTCATAGCACACCGACTTTACTCTCGCAGCAATCAATCATGCATTCTCATTCCAGAGCTCGTCCTACTTCAGTCCGCCTTTAGAGACGAGCCACTTTCAGCATGTTTTCGATGCATCCTAGCTGAGAGACTCGTGTGAGTGAAGCACGACGTCACCGCACCTCGATGCGAGACTGCCTTCACGACTTATGGAGGCATCATCACAGCGATCATGGAGGCCTCAGGAGTAGACACCAGCATTGAGACGCCCTTAGATGAGGCTTGCTTTGACTTGTACCAGTTTCAAACGGACAGGAATTTGACAGGCGCAACCATGGATCCGGACAGGTTCGGATACCGCTACCGATTGGGAAAGAGAGACAACCGCACGGTCTACTTACTGTCTCCTACAGTCCCGCACCTTTCAGAAGGTTCACCACAGTGGATCCCGAACCATGATGAGTTCCGTACCGAGTTCTCACGTCTACCGCTTACCATTGGAGAGTATGTAGCCACCAAGGCTAGGAGAGAAGCGATCCGTCAGAGGACTCACCACACCTCATCCTCCTCCATGCGCAGTTCCTCACGATCCGCTGCACCGTCCTTCTCGACTGATCCCGCGATCACCGCACTTCAGGAGCAACTAGCACGCCAGAACGAGATGCTTGAGAAGATGGCGCGACAGCTTCGAGAGAGAGAACACATAGATGGAAACCTTTAGACCCTGAGTTCAGATGCCTAGAAGACTTCGTGTCTCGGCCAACACTCTTCCTGCTTACGAGCCTGGTTCCATCTATTCCACCCCTATCCTTTATTTTAATTTATGCTTTATCTTTCATCTACTGCAGTCATTCCCGACCTGTCACCACTATTTCACACGGGGGACAGTGTGATTTAAGTCTGGAGGGAGTTCGTATTAATGACTTTGCTTTTGTTTTGGTTTTTATTTGAGTCTTTTTCTTTTAAGAACTAAGAATGATGTATTTCGATATATATAATATGGTTTTAGGGATTATGACGCAAAACCAAGGATGATATTCGACCAGTGTGCTTCTACACTATTTCTAGTGACAGATCTTTCAAGCTTTAGTACTAGACTAGGCAGTAGCTAGAAAGCCAGAGATGCGAAATCCATGAGAATGCCGATCTATAGAGACTTCAGGGGAAGGAATACACTAGCTCTATTTTTATTGGACTTTAAACTAACTATTACTTTCCTTGTCAACAGATGTAAACATTCAACGAAAAAGCCAGAACGTTCGGGACATCTTCTTCCATTTCAACACACTCCCTTGTTGTTCCCGAACGGCCAACTCATCAATAGTTGGTACCATACCCGAAACCCTTGCCATCTTTTCTTACCTCATGCAACTCTCTTGTTTTCACCATATGCAGATATGTGCAAAAACGCCGGAGAGGGAGGAACGACACGATTTCTAGTCACTCAAGACGAAGGATCGAATGGTTAAGGAACGGAAGTGTTGGCTACAAAAGAAGGACGACTCATGCCTCGGAAAACTCGAAAGAATGGTAATATTCTTGCGATCCTTAAGACTTTCACAATAAGGCACTTCCCGTTTCATAAAAAATAAATAAAATAATATAACTCGGATAAGGACCCGAACTCTTTGGAGTAATGACGGTACTTATCCATAAAAAAAAAAGAGAAAGAGTTACAAAAAAAAAAGAAAAAAAAGAAACGGGAAGAAAATGCCTAAGAGCCTTAAGAGAATCGTGACATGCATAGAGGCAGAGCCTGGGCGATATGGTGAGAAGTTTTAAACGCCATCCAATCCGAGCCAGAAACATGAAACTAAGTCTGGGGGGATGGCTGTATCAAGGAGAACTCGCGGATGTGTACGTGCGGAGAGTGATTGGAAATCGTGGATCTCAATAGTTCCACCTTCTCTTGCTGTTTTGCATAATATCTCGCACTTCCCGGAGATTATACGGTAACCCTAAAAACTCTAAACCTCACCAATAAAGGCCTTTATATACCTAACCTCGTTGAATCTAGCTTTATATCCCTTGAGAGAGCTAGTTGACTGAAACTTGAAGTTAAGATAGTGAAAGTTTCGCAAGGGACTAGTGTTGAAGGAACTATAGTGAGAATTTTCTAGGCTGAGCTTGGATAGACTTGTTCGATGACTTATGGTTTAGAAGGACGGTCGCTGAGTTTTTGCTAGTTCCTATATTTTCAAATCTCTTTGCCAGGCTTTGTCTGCGTTTTGTTTGAGGACAAACAAAGGTTTAAGTCTGGGGGAGTTGATAACACTCATATTTTACTCCTAAAACCTATTATTTCAAGATCATTTATAAGTGTTTTAACCCGATTTTCAACGGTTTTAAAGTGATTTCCACGTTTCCTAGTCTTAAAAGTCATTTCAGGAAAATTGGACAAAAAGGACACATTTTGGAGCAAAACGGGAACTTCAAGGACATGTGCTCGGAGCCATAAGTTCAGCATCAGATGACGACCTTCCCACCACAAGATCAAGCTCATATTTGGAGACAAGATAGCCCTTCCAGCTGTCTTTTATGCCAAGGTGATCTGAGTTCAATCCCACGGTTGGATCTCAAGTTACGAAGGAAGCAAGAAGGCCCGTCAGACACATTCCCAGAAGAAGGATGGCCGCGCCACAGATCCTCAGAAGACCAGTGGCCGCGCCACGCCTGGTCGCTCGCGCGGCCACACCACTCCGGCCCATCCCGAGCCCGTTTGCACTTATCCGATATTTTCCCGAGGTTAAAACGCGAAGCCCACTTTCTGAAGACCGGGAGCCTATATAAAGGAACCTTAGGGTTTCAGAAGAGGCGTGACTACACAGAGAGCTTTTCCAGAAACACTTCTGCGCCGCACAGAGAGAGAGAGAGAGAGAGAAAGTTCGACGGCCCCGGAGTTGAAGACCTCGAGAGAGAATTCTTCTGCAGCCGCCTACTCCTCCTTCTTTTCCCTTTCATCTTTTGTTCTTAGTTCTTTGCTTTTCAATACTTTAAGAAAACCTCTCTTCAATCGATTTCCCTTGAAGAAGTTTTCTCACTTTGTTCTTTTTATTAATACAATTCGCACCTTTCATATCTTAAAGATGTCTCTCGTTCCCATGAACGAGTAGTCATCTAGTTGGGTTTTTAAGGGGATTTTCGAAGGGGTTTAATCATGGATTGATTTCGCTAGGTTGATAGAGATAGAGTTTCTTTTAGGTATCTTCGTTGATGTCTTGTTCTTATTGCATGTTTGCTTCTCTGATCAATTAGCAACTGATTCCAGGACGACTAGATACATGAACATGTGGTCTATCGTCTGGATCTAGAAGTTAACGAGCGGATCGCACCGTAGGATGTTTAGGCATATCGACGGACCGCACCGCGAGTGTTTACAAATAGGTGAATGATATGTATGCGCGGTTGTCTTGCATCGTGGGATGAGAAATCATACCCGCAGTGAAAGACAAACGCAGGTGGCTAGATCCGTGAAGGCGGGGTAGTCATAGTCGACCGTTTCAGCTTAAGAACCTAACCTATTAAATCATTTAGAACCTATCATGTTGCTTGTTAAATTCGATCCATGAACCCCGGAGAATGTCCCTGAACCCAACGCCTTTTATTCATTGATTTACAACCGTTTAATTCTTTTCTGCTGCTTGATATCATTACTGCAAATCGTGACACACTGCATCCCCCAAGTTCCCATTTGGTTTAAAGAAGTTAGAAATCTTAGGACTTTCGCAAAACAACAATCTCTGTGGATTCGATCCCTTAATATACAACTGTGATTGCTGTGCACTTGCAGCTATCTTAGGGGTAAAACTTGAAGTAAAAGAAACCCCGCATCAGCTGGGAATCACAGAAAGCCCGAATTTTTTGAACTTTGATTCCCTGTGCTAGTCTGAGTCCCGCGATCAGAGCTTCGTATTCGGCCTCATTGTTCGAAGCGTGGAAGGCTAGCCTAAAAGATTGCTCCAAAACTTCGCCGGTTGGAGATGTCAGGCGAATTCCGATTCCCGAGCCTTGCCTTGATGATGAGCCGTCAACGTGGAGTATCCAAGTGGAATCCTGAGTCGGTTCGTCGGTCCCGCCAGTTAAAAGTTCTATCAGGAAGTCAGCGAGGACTTGAGACTTGGCGCAGGTTTTGCTTCGATACTCGATGTCGTATTCGCTAAGCTCGATCGCCCATTTTGCTAATCTTCCGGATTGGCTCGGGCTGTGCAGTATAGCCCGCAGTGGGAAAGACGTCAGGACTACGATGGAATGCGACTGGAAATATGGTCTGAGTTTCCGTGCTGCCATCACCACAGCGAGTGCCAGCTTTTCCATTTGCGGGTATCTTGTTTCTGCATNTTCGAAGCGTGGAAGGCTAGCCTAAAAGATTGCTCCAAAACTTCGCCGGTTGGAGATGTCAGGCGAATTCCGATTCCCGAGCCTTGCCTTGATGATGAGCCGTCAACGTGGAGTATCCAAGTGGAATCCTGAGTCGGTTCGTCGGTCCCGCCAGTTAAAAGTTCTATCAGGAAGTCAGCGAGGACTTGAGACTTGGCGCAGGTTTTGCTTCGATACTCGATGTCGTATTCGCTAAGCTCGATCGCCCATTTTGCTAATCTTCCGGATTGGCTCGGGCTGTGCAGTATAGCCCGCAGTGGGAAAGACGTCAGGACTACGATGGAATGCGACTGGAAATATGGTCTGAGTTTCCGTGCTGCCATCACCACAGCGAGTGCCAGCTTTTCCATTTGCGGGTATCTTGTTTCTGCATCTGCCAGTTTTGGCTCACGTAGAAGATCGGGCTTTGTTCCCCTCGTTCTTCTCGGACAAGTACTCCGCTGACCGCGGTAGTTAAAAATGCGATGTATAAGTAGAGGGGTTCTCCTTCCACTGGTTTTGCGAGCACGGGCGGAGTTACAAGGTATTGCTTTAGCTCCTGGAAAGCTGTCTCGCACCTTTCTTTCCATTCAAACTTCTTGTTGCCTCGGAGCGTGTCGTAGAAAGCTAGACAGTTGTCGGTTGATCTTGAGACGAAGCGATTCAAGGCCGCGACGCGTCCTGTTAGTCGTTGTACTTCTCGTTTGTTTCTGGGCGAGGCCATCTGGATTAACGCATCGATCTGCTTTGGATTTGCCTCGATACCTCGGCTCGTAACCAAATATTCGAGGAATTCCCCTGATGTTACTGCGAATCTGCATTTTGCCGGATTGAGCTTCATGTTGTGGTGATTTAGCCGTTCGAAGTATTCCGATAGATGGGTGATGTGGTTGTTTACTTCCAGCGATTTTACCAGCATATCGTCGATGTATACTTCCATCGTCTTCCCCAGCTGGTCGGCAAACATTTTATTGACCAATCGCTGATACGTAGCTCCGGCGTTCTTCAATCCGAATGGCATCACTTTGTAATAGTAATTGCCTCGGTCGGTTATGAATGCTATTTTTTCTTGGTCGTCGGGGTTCATCAAGATCTGATTATACCCAAAAAAGCATCCATAAACGAGAGGAGATTGTTTCCTGCGGTTGCCTCGACGAGACGATCAATGTGGGGGGGAGAGGGAAACTATCCTTCGGACACACTTTGTTCAGGTCGGTAAAGTCGACGCATATACGACATTTTCCGTTTTTCTTTTTTTACGACTACCGGGTTCGCAAGCCAGTCTGGATATTTATCCTCGGTGATGGATCAGACTTTAAGCAATCTGTCCACTTCGTCATTCACTGGTTTAGCTCGCTGGGGTCCGAGTTTTCTTCTCTTCTGCTTTACTGGTTTGAAAGTTGGATCCACATTGAGCTCGTGGCATGTGACGTTGATGTCGATCCCGGGCATGTCCTCCGCAGGCCAAGCAAAAGTGTTGATATTCTTTTTCAAAAAGTCGATCAGCTCGGTTTTGATCGTGTCGTCTAGCTCAGCTCCCACTTCTACGCATTTCTCCGGTTTTTTGTCGTCTAAGCATACAGATATCACTGGGGCACACCGCGGCAAATTGACTCCGGCCTGCTCGGCTTTCTGTAATTGCTACAAGAGTTTTTTGGTGCCGATATTCGCTTCTCGATTGGTTTTTATTTTTTTATGAACGGTCTCCCCTTTCGCCTCCGTTTTTGGGTTCCTCAGCTTGTGCTCGGTCATGAAGCATATTCGCGACTCCTTCTGATTTCCCCAAATCATTCGGATCCCATTGGCTCCGGGGAATTTCAAACCGAGGTGATAAGTCGAGACCACGACTATCATCAAATTAATCCATGGCGTTCCCATGATAATGTTGTACACCGGGGGAACTTCGGTTACCGAGAAGTTGACGATCTTAGTCACATCTTCCGCCATGACTGGTAGTCTGATCGTTCTGATCGTCATAGTCATTTCTCCCGAGAAATCGGTCAATGGGGTCGGAATCGGTTTTATTTCGGACATGTCGATTCCCTTTTTTGCCAAAGTTTCGTGAAAAATGACGTCTACCGAACTTCCGGTATCAATTAGGACTCGGGCTACTTCGTGATCCTTCACTATGAGTTCGTTCACCAGGGGGTCGTTATGTGGTCTGTCTATGCCAGTCGTTTCTCTTTCTTCGAATGTGATGACATCATTGGGATTTCTGCTCGGTGTGGACCAATTTATCTTGGTTTCGGCCTTTCGTTGAAAGGCCTTTATCGCGGACACCGTGTCTCTGCAGTATTCCGATCCTCCCATGATAATGTTTATTCTCTGGCGCGGCCCACCGGACTCCGAGGCGTTATTGTTTTTTTCTCCCTCGCTTCTGCGGACCGCCCGGTCGGTTTTCCGGGTCGGTTTGTGCACGAATCGTGCACGGTTAAGGAATTACCCCTTCATACTTAGCTTTTTCTTTGATTGATTTCGCCTGGGTGGAAACCGTCCCCAACATTTATGATAGAGTTTAGTTCTTATTGTAGGGTTTGAACATAGATTTTGTATACTGAAACTTCAGTTTCAACTTAGGTAGAAGAATTTTCAATTTTAGGGTTTCAGGATTTTGAACAATTTCTCAAAAAAATGGGGTTTTCTGTTTATTTACAGGTGATTTTTTTAGTTACAGGCGATTTTTTTAATTACAGGTTATTGCCTTAGACTATGACTTCAGAATCATTTTGTCGATGTTTCTCTAATTGTTTTTGTTTTCAGTAGCATTACTTTCGATTTCTTTGACCTTTTGCTAAGCATTTTGAATCATTTTGAGGAAGCATTTTGAAACGTGGACTTTCTGTCAATGCATCTTTGAATTGAAAACTCTATGGGTTAAGCATACTTTCGATTTCCTTGAACTTTTGACAAAGATTTGTACTCGTTTAGGATGGTCATCCTAATTTTAATCTACTCTGTTTTCTTTGTTTGTTTCAGGTTGGAAATCTTTGAATCTTTTTGATTTACATATCTGAAAAATCTTTCGACCATCAATAGGTAAACTTATATGATTTCCTATCTATAAAATTGTAGGGTTTGTGTAGTGTTTCAAATAGTTTTGCTGTTCATTTGAGCGTCTTTAATCCCAGCCTCGCACTAGATACTTCAAAAATGGGAGCAAACCAAAATTTGGGAAGCATCTGTAGCGTTTCTAGAAGGATTTGTGAAAGTTTAGGATGGTCATCCTAAATTCAAGAATCAGTTCGTAGTTTAGAAAGGTAATCCTCCATGTTATATACAATACATGAATCCTTTTAAGAGCAATTTCAAACACACATAGTTTTTCGTGTAGTTTCTAAGATAAGAAAAGATGATCAACTTAAATAATTTCTGATCAATGTTAATGTGTTTTTGTTTGTTTTCTAAACCTGATATTTTGTTTCTTGATCTCTAACAAATGAAAATGGATCGCATCTCACAGCCTAAACTGCATTACGAAATGGGAAAAGAACAAGTAGAAGGTTTTAAAGTCATAGACAAGTTTTCAGACTACAGCTACATAGGCCAAGTGAAAGAAATCCTCGGGCCTGATCAGTTTAAGAGGATAGATGATTCTTTTTTTGGGTCCTGTTTTGAAGCTCTTTTCGAGAAGTTATTAATGTCTGGGAAGATGATCTAAACGGTTTTGACGAGGAGCCTGATAACAAAAAAAGACAACAAGCTCTGGTTCCACTTCGGTGGACAACCTATGAGATTCTCAATAAGAGAATTTCATATGGTGACAGCCTAAAATGTGCTGCATGGATTCCGAAGGCGAGGTGGAGAAAGATCTGTATTATTGGGGTGAATGGAAGGATGGTCATACACCATATGACCTGTATGATCTCATGGTCAATGCTGATAAGGATGCCCATGATCAGAAGTTCTCTTTGGGGATGTTGCTGCTTATCGAAACCATCTTTCTTCATAAGCACTCAAAAGCTAGTTTCCCAACCTCAAATTTAGAGAAGGCCCAAGATATGGATGTATTGCTGAATCATCCCTGGGGCATAGACGCATACGTGTTGCTCCTGGAAATAGTGAAGAAGACTGTGGAGAGTAAGTTAGAAAAGAAGAAGTACTATCTTAACGGGTTTCCTGTTGCCCTTCACTTATGGATCCTGGAATACATACCCAATTTTCAATCGGCCTTCTTTACGAATGACAAGACAGTCCTAATCACAACCTTTTTGTTTGAAAAGTACCTTCGCACATCATCACCCAGGAGCATTAAGGATGTTTTGAGCATCGAAGGAGAGCAAAATGTAAGTACTTAACTTTTATAATAGTTTTTCAGGAAGGATAAGTAATAATTAAGGGATTTCTTCCTAGTGTTTAATATTTCTTCGCTGTTTGTGCATCTGACAGTGATGCATGTCCTGCCTAAGATATCAGGTGATCTCGAATACGATGTATGTTTGGAAGACGAAGAAGACGAAGATCTGGATTCACTAGTTGACCTATTGAAGAAGGGATTCAAATTAAGATATGAGCACTGAACGAGTCCGTTTCTAGATAGGAACGATGCTTTGCAAGAGATTGTGTCAGAGTCATATGTCTTTCCAAATTCGGAAAGAAATACACCAGTTGCTACGGGTCTAGCGACAGGAGGACCTTCTTCTTCAGGGAGTTCGCTAGACGTGAAGCTGAACAAACTCATAAAGTTGGTTGGAGATGGACAGAAAAAGTCTTTGCTCGAATATCAAAGATCGAGCAAAAGCTGGGAATAAATGATCCTGAAAATGCAAATGTCGAGGTAAAAAAAATAAAATTATAGAAGATTTCATTATTTTAGAGATGGTTTATAAAAAAGATCCTAACAAGTACTTGTTTCGTGTTTTTGTTAAAGGAGCTTTTCTCTGATTTTAACTTCGTTCCCCCACTACAGCAATCTCCACGTAGGCAACGATCCAGATTTTCTGATCATTCAACTGATGGGACAACACCAAGGGTGGTGGACTTAATGGATTATCAAACACTAACAAATTATGTATGGTTTCCAAAATTCCTCTTACTTTTAAATCAGTTGATGAAGTATGATTCTAGTTGTTTCTTACGTATATATATAACACTTGTTTCAATAAAATCAAGAAAGCCAAAAAGCGACTGTGACTCCAAAGGAACCGGCTACTTCCACAGATCCACTTGTTGATAATAAGATAGTTGGTGGGACCAAAACACGGGAGCTACCTGCGGTAAATATTTCTGGTTTTTTCTTTTTGTGTTTTGATATTTTAAAAATGTATTTCTAAATCTTTGTTAAATGTTTCTAACACAAAATGTTGTACTTTCATGGAGATACCGCGCATGTGGCTCCAATGGAACCGGATACTTTCACAGATCCACTTGGTGATAAAGAGACAACTGATGGGACCCAAACACAGGAGCTAGATGCGATAAAGATTTCTAATTTTTATTTTGTGTTTTTGTTGGGGTCGGTTTTCACCCAGGTAAGATCGATCGAGGAAACGACTGAGTATGGAAGGAGAGTTCCGAAGCGTGCATAAACCGAGCACAAAACGGGCTCGGCTCAGTACACAACCCGAGCACAATCTGGACTTGGCTCGGTGCATAAACCGAGCGCGATTTGGGTTTGGCTCGGTTCACAAACGATGCAGGAACCGAGCCGAACCGAATCACGCACAAGCCGAGCACAATCAGGGTTTGGCTCGGTGCACAAACTGTGCATAAACCGAGCCAGACCGAACCAAACCAAACCGTCCACAATGTTGTATAGAAACCGAGCCGAACCGAAGAATGTACAAGTTGTGCACGAGTCGAACCAAAACAACATCTCCCCTTGACGATCCGAACAGCGGGCCCACGAAGTGATCCGAACCCAAAAGCAAGGGACGAGGCCGAACCTAAGACAAATTGTTATGCAAATGGGCCGAGTCCAAGCCCACGAGGAGGTCCGAAGCGGAGTTCGCCCTAGAAGACGAAGCCTTGAGGAAGGGGAGATCAAGAAGAATCTACTAGAAGATTTTAGGGATCTTCACTTAGATTTACGGATAGATATGTATAAATAGGACCCTTAGCTCATGGAGCGGGGGATCCGCGCTTCATCGAGCAAAATACTTGT
The DNA here is from genome assembly GCA_020283515.1 of Alliaria petiolata. Classification (NCBI taxonomy): domain Eukaryota; kingdom Viridiplantae; phylum Streptophyta; class Magnoliopsida; order Brassicales; family Brassicaceae; genus Alliaria; species Alliaria petiolata. Next base: position 374,813,685 of record JAHZTW010000001.1, read on the forward strand.
ACCCTAAAAAACTTATCACATCAACTCTAATAAAATCTCCATCTTTGGATCTCTGTTTCGGTTTCTTACTTAGAATCTTTGCGTCATCTTTATTTTCCTAACAGATAAATCGTTGTCTGAAATCCAGCACGCACAATTTGGCGCTAGAAGGAGGGTGGTTTAAAGAATTCACACACCGAAAACCGACACGAACCAGATCCGAAAAGATGACCACCAGAGTTACCAACACCGACGACACTATCGCAGCAGGAAATGTCACCGGCGGCACCGAAGTGAATCCTCCCGCGGGAAACGGAGCGCCCAACACTACTCAGCAAACGCCAGAGCATCCCGAGACGATCTCCGCGACCTTAGCCGAGATGAAAGCCATGATGACGGCGCTGGCCAGTAAGACAGCGGAGCAAGGCAAAACTCTCGAGAACCTTACCACGGATAGTCGAGCCCAAAGCCGGCGAATCGGAAATCTCACCCCCATGATGAATCCATCCGCCAGGATCAGGAGGCTCGGACTCAACCCGACGGCGCTATACTTCGCAACTCCGGGAGCAAACAACAGCCGAGCGGGAGGCTCGGGAACTTTCCTAACACAGCTCCTCTCCGGAGAACGAACTCCTGCAGCCACGAGGCCCAACATCACCGAACCGCCGCGTCTGGTCTGAAGAGGAGTCGGCGAGCGAGATCAGCGGCTTGGTGGAACCCTAGGCGGGCCCAACGACGGCTCGACGGCCACAACAGGAACTGGGGAGGAGCGAGCCGATGCGACGACGTCAGAACCAGACGAGGTCACCATCACCGCGGCGCGACGAGATGGAGCTTCGGGACTCAGCCTCGACTCGGAGCAAGATCAAGACTTAGCCGAGGAAGAGGAAAACCTCATGTGGGTCGAGCAGGCACACTATGAGGACGAGCCCCGCAGGACAAACCGAAGCGGGTTTACCGAACCCAACTCGGCGAGCCGAGGCAACGCCCTTGACGAAATCCGAGCCGATTTAGCTCGGGCAAACGTGGAGGTGCAAGCTATGTGATCGCAGGTGCACAAGGCAACGAGCGCAGCACCCGAGATTTACTTAATGCTGGAGGAAGCCCAGATGACGCCATTCACAGCGAGGATTATGGAGGCGAGAGTGTCCGACCCCGGGAAAGTCCGCCTCCCGAATTACGAGGGAACGGCGGATCCGAAAGAACATATCATGGCGTTCCGTACGGCGATAGCTCGATCCAACCTCAGAGAAAGCAAGCGAGACGCGGGATGCTGCCTACTGTTTGTCGAGAATCTCCGAGGACCGGCCCTCGAATCGTTCTCCAGACTCGAGCGCAATTCTATCAGCAATTTCAAAGACCTCTGCACAGAGTTCATGAAGCAATACTCCATGTTCATGAACCGAGGCGTGTCAGACGCCGACCTCTGGACGCTATCTCAGGGACCAACCGAACCATTAAGAACTTTCATGGGGCGCTTCAAAGCAGTAATGTCAAAAGTAGGCGACGTGAGCCACAAAGGAGCGCTCCAAGCATTAAAGAAGTCACTGTGGTATAAATCGGAATTCTAAAAAGAGATTTGGCGCAACAAACCCCAATCCATCCAAGACGCCATGCATCGGGCGTCGGATTTCATACTCGAGGAGGAGGAGTTCCGAATTCTCGACCAACGCTTCGGGCGATCGTGCTCAGAGAATACGACATCGAATATCGAAGCAAGACCTGCGCCAAGTCTCAAGTCCACGCTGACTTCCTGATAGAACTTCCAACTGATGGGACAGACGAACCAAATCATGATTCCACTTGGATACTTCACGTTGACGGCTCATCATCAAGGCAAGGCTCGGGAATCGGAATTCGCCTGACATCTAAAACCGGCGAAGTTTTGGAGCAATCTTTTAGGCTTGCCTTTCACGCTTCAAACAATGAGGCCGAATACGAAGCTCTGATCGCGGGACTCAGACTAGCACAGGGGATCAAAGTTCAAAAAATTCGGGCTTTCTGCGATTCTCAGCTCGTCGCTAACCAATTCAATGGGGAATACACTGCAAGGGACGACA
>JAHZTW010000001.1:374817318-374860196 GCA_020283515.1 Alliaria petiolata
ATCTCGGCTTTGCACGTCGTCAGCCTCGTTTTTTCATCTTCAAGAGCAGGAGGATCCGGACCCTGGAGAACGTCGATGAACTGGAGATTCCCCTCGACCTCGGCCAAGTCAGCGACCCTGTCCCGAACGTCGCCCTTGAGCAAAGCCGCTTTAGCCTCGGCACGAGAGATCCTTGCCCGGTACTTATCGGCGAGATCACGTCTCGCCTCTTGACGAGCCTTCTCGAGATTTGCCTTGTGCATCTCTCGTTCGGACGAAACTTACCTCTCCGATTCATCGCGCTGACGCTTGAAGATATCTCTCTCGGCTTGAAGGACCTTAACGCGCTTCGCCGATTCCTCCTCTTTCCTGGCATGGCTAGCCTCGGCCTCGTCGAGCTTCGTCTTCATGGAAGCGGCGGCACCGCGAGCATTCTCAACCCGCCTCTGGTCGTCCCGGGCTTCTGCCTCGTACCCGAGAACCATCTCATTGGCTGCGGCGGCGAACTGCACAAACAAAAGCGTAAGCACGAGTAAAACGCGTCGGAACAATGAATAACTACCCTACGAAAAATCTTCACCTTAGTCGCTTTGAGAGCCATTTGTGCGTACATCCTCCTCTTGATGAGCGTGTCCGGAGGAGGAAAGAGAATGCCCGGGGGGAGGATTTTGGAGAAGAGAGCGGCTGCGACCTCGGGGTCATTGTAGGTCTCTTCAGTCACTTTGGGGTCGGCCTCAGGAACACTAGCCCGCTTTGTACTCTCCGGCGCCCGCTTCACTTTCTTCTTTTTCTTTGCCTCGGGCGATCCGAGTGCGTCAACCGCGGGACGCTTCCCGGATTTCTTGTCCTTAACCAAGGGTTGATCGTCTCGAGGGAGGGAAGGGACCGTATCCCCAGGCTTCGTCCCAGATTTGAGACCCGAAACTATTTCCTTGGGTCTGCTCGGGTTCTTCTCCGCATCTTCGAGCTCGGGAGAATCACACGCGTCCCTCTGCGCGGAAGCAGATTCCCGAAGTCACGAGCCATTTTCTTTCTTTCGCTCGGCGGGTTTCTTTTGTCCTTCTCTCTCCGAGCTCAGGAGCGTCGCGCGCGTCTTGCTCTTTGCCTTGAGCTCTTGCCTTTCGCGAAGAGTTAGCCTTTTCGCCATCTCTATCCGGGTGTCTTCGGACGCGCTAGGAGACTCGGAATCGCCTGCTTGGTAACCGCTAAGGTACAGGGCTCGGGCACGTTCGATTCGTTGAAGAGAGAAGGTCTTCTTCCAACGGACTTCCCTTTGATTAAAAGCCCTCGCGACTTCTCAAATATCTTCTGGACACCTAAGCACGAGGCGAGGAGCTGCGAAACGAGAGGCAAAAAGAATGTTAGTATAGTAAAAATCGAGCCGGAGTATGTGGAAAAAATCCCTAGAGTCGCTTCGGTCTTCTACCAATTCGACCCCATTCCGCCTTAGTTCTCTCAAGACAATCCTCCGAAACGGAAGCATCATTTATAAGGACGTAGAAAAATTTGCTTTTCCAGTCAGCGTCCTTGCTCGGGAAATCCTGGATTATCCTACAATCTCTCTTGTTTGAGATATAGTACACCTCGGCTTTGGGTTTACGTCGGATATCCAAGAAGTTTTTGAGATGGCCCAGCGAAAGTTCTATCCCGCACTCATAGCTCAGAGTCAGCAATCCCACTAGATGTCGCAAGGCCCGCGGTGTCAATTGGGCTAGGGCAAGACCGCAGGACCATAAGTACTCTGAGATAAGCTTCGGGATCGGGAACCATAGCCAGCATTCGGCGAGGAAGACTTCGTATATCGTAAGATAGCCGGCTGGCGGGCTGTCTGCTTGGTCCGTTTTGGAAGGAAGCCGAAATTCAACACCCTCACTAATCCCAAAACGAGCTCGGATGTCTGCCAAAAACCTCGGTGTCGAGAGAGAAGAACCGGGCGGGTCGGCAACTATCTTCTTTTTTCGACGCCGAGGCGTTTTCTCATTTTGAAGCCGCACTAGCTCGTCCAACTCTCGCATCGCCTTAGCTGGATCCCAGTTTCAGTCTTCATCCTCGGGTTTCGGCTCAGATGGGTTCTTAGACCCCGAAACATGCTCCTCAGCGCGGTTGGTAGATGAGAGCTCGGCGGAATGACGAGCGGGAGAGGAAAATATCTTTCTCCCTAGCCAAGTCGGAGAGTTGACCGAGCCAACGGAGTCCTCAAGGACCGAATCACCTCGGGGCAAAGAAAGCCGCGCGCTCGGCTCGCTTCAAGGATAGAGATCGGAGTGTTTGTCGCACCTCGGGAGGTGGAGAAAGAGGCATCTCGGGGTTTATTCATGCTCGTCTCGGAGTACTTATGGTCCCGCGGATCAAGATAGTGAACCACCTCAGGAACCACCTCGGTCCGAGATTCGGAGCGCGAAGGCGTTACAATCGCCGCGGGTATCACTTCGGTTTGAAGACTGGGTGAAGACATTGAAGATCAATCGGTTCTTCGGAGATCGCTTGAAGATGGATCGGAGAAACTCGAAAAACAGCCGGAATACTCGAAGATCGATCGGAGAACTAAGGCGGATGACGGCGGCTCGGTAGGAATCTGAAGAACCCTAATCGAAATCTAAACATAAACGAGAGAGAAAAGGGAGGGCGGAAAAAGAAACCAACCTTAAGAATTTTTGAGAAATGAAGATAGTGAGAGGATCAAGAGGAGATCTCGGTGTTTTATAGACGAGCTAGCGCGTCGCCTCGGGAACACGCGAGACGGTTCCACTTCCCCAGGCGAGATCGAAATTGGTAAACAGATAGTGGGCCTTAAGAGATAGTTGTAGGCCCAAGTTTGACGATGTCGGCCTCAAGTCGAAACAAAGTGAGACGTCAAGGACACAAGGCCAAACGCCTTGGACATCGACCTTACCTAACTTAACACCTCGTCACACACACTCGTGCGTCTAACGAGCTGGGGGGCTAACTGTTGGGGTCGGTTTTCACCCAGGCAAGATCGATCGAGGAAACGACCGAGTATGGAAGGAGAGCTCCGAAGCGTGCATAAACCAAGCACAAACCGGGCTCGGCTCGGTACACAACCCGAGCATAATCTGGGCTCGGCTCGGTGCATAAACCGAGCGCGATTTGGGTTCGGCTCGGTTCACAAACGATGCAGGAACCGAGCCGAACCGAATCACGCACAAGCCGAGCACAATCCGGGTTTGGCTCGGTGCACAAACTGTGCATAAATCGAGCCAGACCGAACCAAACCAAACCGTGCACAATGTTGTATAGAAACCGAGCCGAACCGAAGAATGTACAAGTTGTGCACGATCCGAACCAAAACAACATCTCCCCTTGACGATCCGAACAGCGGGCCCACGAAGGGATCCGAACCCAAAAGCAAGGGACGAGGCCGAACCTAAGACAAATTGTTATGCAAATGGGCCGAGTCCAAGCCCACGAGGAGGTCCGAAGCGGAGTTCGCCCTAGAAGACGAAGCCTTGAGGAAGAGGAGATCAAGAAGAATCTACTAGAAGATTTTAGGGATCTTCACTTAGATTTACGGATAGATATGTATAAATAGGACCCTTAGCTCATGGAGCGGGGGATCTGCGCTTCATCGAGCAAAGTACTTGTACCCTAAAAAGCTTATCACAACAACTCTAATAAAATCTCCATCTTTGGATCTATGTTTCGGTTTCTTACTTAGAATCTTTGCGTCATCTTTATTTTCCTAACAGATAAATCGTTGTGTGAAATCCAGCACGCACAGTTTTGATATTTTAGGAATGTATTCTTAAATCTTTGTTAAATGTTCCTAACACAAAATGTTGTACTTTCAGGGAAATACCTAAACTATGGCTCCAATGGAATCGGCTACTTCCACAGATCTTCTGGGCGAAAAAGAGACAGTTGATGGGACCAAAACACAGCAGCTGCCTGCGGTAATGATTTCTGGTTTTTTCTTTTTGTCTTTTGATATTTTATAAATGTATTTCTAAATATTAAATGTTCCTAAATACTTTCAGGGAGATACCGCTCCTGTGGCTTTAATGGAATCGGGTGCTTACACAGATCCTCTGGGCGATAAAGAGATGTATTCTGAACCTCACTTACTGGTGGGCACTGCTATCGAGATATCGTGTCCATATGGCAAATGGTACCCTGGTACGGTGACAGAGCAGGCACCAAAGATACAATCCATATGTATGTTATGTGTGGAGTACTCGACCTTAAAAACTAACAAAGAGGCTTAGCATATGGAGTGTGTCAGAGAGGAGCGGCTCCGTCCTCCAGTGCCTCAATTGCCTCAGACAAAACCTTACGATTCCATTTTGAGTCTGATGCAAGACGTAGATGCCTTCCACATAGATCACTATTGCAGAGGGTTAGTGAAGGCGATTCACGAGGGTGAGAAGGTTTTTATCCAGCTGCATCATATTGAAGAAGTCCTTAAGTTCCACACTAAGGACGTAAGGGTTCATAGGGAATGGGTGAACGGGTCATGGGATCCTCATGCGGATTTTTAGACCTTTACTAAAACTTGGATTCCTTTAAAAAAACAAAACTAACTAGGTTCTTAGAATATTGAAGGGAGTTGGAGAAGAACATGCAAGCAAGTCAAAGGTAAAAATTCTCCGGAAAATTCAGTTTCACCAAATTTGTTTTATATATATAGTAAAAAGCTTCCGCAATGCCACATTCAATAGAAGGTTGTCTGATCCAAAAGAAGGAGAAAGCTCCAAGGCGCAGGAACAAGAAGAAAGAAATTGCCGACCCGCCTTGTTCCTCTCTTTCGACGCCAGATTCGTTAGTTGACATACATGTTCGCTTCGAGATCAGCGAGGGAGTTGAATTCAAGCTTCCTTCCAAGACAGACCAAGCCAACAAGCCTCCCACCGGTTACTCACGATTTAGGAAGTCTTTCTTACCGAAAGGTGGTTGTGGTTTCCGATCCCGCAGCTTGTTTTGGAGTACTTAAGTTCACGCGGTCTCGCACTTGCTCAGCTAACGCCTCGTACCTTGCGGCATCTCGTGGGGCTGTTAACTCTAAGTTACGAGTGTGGGATCACACTCTCGCTAGGCCATCTGGAGAATCTCTTAGAGATCCGACGCAAGCCTAAAGCCGAGGTGTATTACATCTCGAACAAGAAGGACCAGAGGATAATTCAGGACTTTTCCAGTAAAGATGCAGACTGGGAGAGCCGATTCTTCTACGTCCTTATAAACGCTGCTTCCGTTTCGGAGGATTGGCTCGAGAAAACTAAGGCGGAATGGGGTCGAAATGCTAGAAGACCGAAGCGATTCTAGGGATTTTTCCACATGTTATGGCTCGGTTTCAATCCTACTGATATTGCTTTTGTTGTTTTTGTTTTGCAGTTCCTCGCCTCGTGCTTCGGTGTCCGGGAGATATTTGGGAAACCGCGAAGACTTTCAAACAAAGGAACGTCCGTTTGAAGAAAACTTTTTCTATTCAGCGAATTGAGCGTGCCCAACCTCTCTACCTTAGCGGTTATCAAGTAGCCGATTCTGAATCTTCCAGCGAGTCTGAAGACTCCAGAATAAAGATGGCAAAAAGATTGACTATTCACGAAAGGCGAGAGGAAAAGGCGAAGATGATCGCCGAGGAGAAAGAAAAAAGGGGCTCGGAACTCCGGGCACTTGCTCCCGACCAGAAAAGTGCTGAGGGAGCCCCCAAGCCGAAAAGTACGGGAGGGGCTTCCGAGCTGAGAAGAGCAGCTATTGGGGACCCGAGCCTTAAGGCAACTTTCAACTCTAAGCAGAAGACTCCGAGTGGATCTAAGCAGATAGCGGCTGGTCTCAATTCTGGGACAAGACCCGAGGAGTCGGTTCTTTCTTAGCACCAAGGCGGTAACAAAGGCGCGACCAAAAAGGATAAAAAGTTCGAAAAAGGTCCTGCTGTTGATGCGTCCGTCGTGCCCGAGTGATAACAGGTGTTTTGCTGTGTTAATCAAAGCCTTTAGCATGCTCATTTAATTGGAATACTTAAGGGTCAATCCAACTTGGGAGGTTTGAAAGGATACCAAGAATACAAGAACTTTTGGTAAAGCTAAGCAGATTCGGATAAATGGGTGAATAATTCGAAATAAACTACTTAGGGTGATCTACTAAGCTTGAAAACTATTTTAAAATCCCGACCAGGTGGTTAACCAACTAGAAAGCTACTTCTAAAGATTTAAAAGGTATGACTACTATTTTTAGATAATGAAAACTAAAGACAAAAAAACTAGAAAATTGCTAACGACTTGGGACGAATTTTAAAAACTAGAAATAAAAATCTACTGACTCTTAACTTCTACCAGGGTGCGAAATATGATGCTAGAGAATTTCTAAAATACTAGCAAGACCAAGAACACAACTTTATGAAATTTAAAAGCTTTAATGCAAGAAATAAGCAACTAGAAGGATTTATGCTACAAGATTGAAACTTTAAACTAAAGAAAGATGATTTTTATGTTTTCAGATGATATGAAATGGATTGACGGTTGGGGATCAGCTTAAGGGGGTTCAATATTTAAACTTTGGGTTTTAAAAACATAGATCTACACTTTTGTGCTTTCTCTAAGCCTTGAGAAGCTAAGGCTAGCTTCATCCATGGCGTTTGGTATGAAGTCTTCCTCATCCCTTCCTCCTAACCCATTGATCGTGGTGGAAAGACATGATGAAGAGCATGATGCATAGATCTCAAATAATGGCTTAACTAATCTCCTAAGCAACCATGGCGTTTGGGATAGGATAGATTAGTCTCTTTGATTTGGATTTAAGGGATCTCCTAAATCTGTCTAGGACAAGGAAATCCCTGAATCAAAGATGTCTCTCTCGAGATCCTCTAGGCCTTAAACGCCCAAATCCAAGAACATAATGGTTTTAAGAACAAGAAAAGACCAAAGCTTAAACCTTTAAACCCCTTAATCACCCAAACCGAAAACCCAAAAGATTACTACTCACTATGCATGATTAAAATGCTTGAAAACGTAAAAGAAAGAAAGCTAAGAATGATTAAACAATTAAGCAAAGAAATTCAAGACAATTTCTTAGATTAACGAAAGATTAAGGTTTACATAAACTAGAAAAGCTTAAAAAGACTAACAATGGAGGTTTTGCTCAAAGAAGAAGGAGACAAAACGTAAATTTTGGATCCTTTGCCAAAAATAGGTCAAAGACCTTTTATACCAAAAGGGAAATGGTCCCCTCACTAAACTCCAAAATGTGAGCAGTCCGGATAAGGTTAGAGATCGACCTCGGTCGTCGATCTCCTGCTCGATCGCGAGGGTAGAATGCCTCCCTTTGCTCGATCGACTAGTCGTTCCAATCTGGGAGATCGGGTGCTTCTGTCGATCGCCTACTCGATCTTTGGATGATCGAGTCTTAAGCTCGATCTATCTCTCGTTCTTCTTCCGCGTCCGTGCTCGCGCTCGATCATCTTGGTCGATCTCTGGCCTCGATCTTCTTCCTCGGAATGGCCCCGTGACTCGATCTTGTGGTCGATCTTCTCAAGATCGACCTGCTTTACTCGATCCTTAGCTCGATCTCGGTTCCTTTGCTTCATGCCCGAGTTCTCCCAAGTGCCCATAGACTCCATTTTGATCCTCAGCATGTCCACGCACCCTCCATAACTCCAGTGTGTCCAAAACAAGCTGGATATGATGCAATAATGTAAGAAATATGCAAATACTAATGCAAAATGCCTTAGGACCTAAAATGGAACAAAAGCTACAATTTCCCTAAGTATGAATGCAATATGTATGCAATTTATGTCCTAAATGCAAGCTAAATGTATGAAATATATGAATACATCAACTCCCCCAAACTTTCTCTTTGCTTGCCCTCAAACAAACAAAATCCAAGTAAGGGAGAGAGGTTTAAAAGTGGGAGCTCTATATCCAAGGTTGTTAACAATAATGATCAACTCAACATCCTAGTTCTTAATTCTAAAATGCATGTGAATCTATCCAACTCCAAAAGAGTTAGCCATGCCCATCTCAACATTCAGGCGTACCTAGGAGTCAATCAAAACAAGCCTCCCTATCAAACAAACTCTTTAACATTCATTAAGTGTGAAATCATGAATCATGACATTGCACGGAAAGTAAATACATTTGGCTAAGGGACTGGGTTTTGAGATAAAAAATGATCTCAATTCATCCGGTTTTGCATTTAAGTAAGGGTAACACTTAAGAAAGATTGAACCATATGCATAATGCTAAAGGTAAGAAACAAGTGATGCATACAAGCAAAGATCCTCATCTACCCGAAATGCTATCAATGATCCTATACCCATCTCATTCATTTTTTAGCTCACTCAACCCTCTAGAATCTACCCTTTTTCCCAAGGCTCTTTGTGCCTTGCTAAACCCTTTGAATTTCAAACATATTTTCTCCTTTTTAAGGCTCTAAGGGGGAATTTTTCAACCCATCAGTTTTGGCGAATGGAGTAGTCTATTCTGATCAACTTAGCTCTTCTTTGGTCTCTAGGCAGCCTTGTAAATTTTTTTTTATTTTTCGTCTCTTTTGATTTCTTAAGACCACCTAGCAATATTTTTTTTTATTTACTTAGAGCTAATCCTTTTAAAACCCGAGACTCTCTATTTCAAACCATTATTCCTTTCACCAAGCCCCTTGTTTATCACTTCTTTCTTTTCACACTTTTCCACCAAACACCATATAGTACCCCGGCCAACAAATCACCAAATCCTAAACCTAAGGCTAGCCTCAAAATGCAAGGCTAGAATCTATATGAAAACCTATACTTGTCATCCCAAACCTAACACTTTATGCTAGGTTCAATCGAAATAAAGGCCTCACAAACAATCACACAAGAATAATTGACTTCAAAGGAGGTTGGTTATGGTAGGGGTGCTACTTGAGCTAGCAAAAGGGGGGCAAAGTGGATAAGAAAGCTCAAGTATTTTAATCCATGAATTTACTTTCAATGCAAGCATAATAATTAAATGTCAAAATTCGGTTTAAGTGAGTAGAGTTGGCTATCAATTTCAAGACCTATTTCAACCAAATACTAGTGAAAAATGAGGTGGTGCAAGCATGGTTCTTCCTTACTTTCAAATCTATTCACAAGCATCAAAGAACTACTAACTACGATGTTGAATTGATCACAAAAGTTAACAATCTATTCATTGCTCCCAATACATATGAATGCAATCCTAAATGATAAAAATTTTAGACTCAATCCTAAAATATTCTACAATGCAAATGCAAGCAACATGATTTTTGTTTTTTTTTTTTGAAATGTTTCTGTTTTTTTTTTTGTATTTTTCTATGCAATTCAGATGAATGCATGAGGACTAAAAGATGCTAAAAGAAAATAAGATTAAAATAAAACATTTCAAAACACACACTCTCCCCCAAACTTGAATGACACTGTCTCGGTGTCACACAAGTCCAAGAGAAGACCAAAATCCAAAGCAAAAAAATAAAAAGATGCATGGTATTTACAAGGGTTGTTGTTTGGTAACTTAGTCCTGTGAGGAGGAGGAGGTTGGTGAAGATGAGTCTATGGAGATTGGAATCGTAGTCGTGCTTCCAAATGCCAAGTAGCATGCCTCGTCCGGAGGTAAGAACTCGAGTACCTCGAGGCAGTCTATTAACACGCCGTTCGGACTTGGGAGGATGTAGGCCTTCCCCTCATTTTGCTTGTTCCTGAAGTAGTAAGCAAATGTGTTTGGGGCAGGTGGCGGTCCGAAGAACTCCAAAGCAATCATGTAGTCGTGGTCCGTATATGTTCTTTCTGGGCATGCTTGAAAAAACGTAAGGTCTACTCCCGCTTTCTCAAAGAGGGGAGTTAGAAATCCTCATATGGAGATGGGGGATGAGGCTGCTCTTCGGATCCACTTCTTGTACTTGACCAACGAGGCAGCTAAGATGCATCCATAGTTGACATCCTCGCCGAAGTTGCCATCCACGGGGTCTTCCTCATTGCCCGCGATCCACCTCTCGTCACACAAAATTTCCTTCAAGACTTGGTGGAGGAAGCTGAGCTCGATATTCTCCACGGTCGAGCTACTTGATCGATCGTGAGGTCGTTCTGGCCAAGATCGAGTGTATCGATCGATCGTCTAATCGATCTCTGCATAGAGATCGAAAAGTCTGATAGATCTTACCATCATTCTGAGTTCGACGATCGAGTGAGACCAGTCGATCCACACCCCTCTCGTATTTCAAACTAAACGCATGGGTGGGTCATCCTTTCGAAATCGACTGATCCACTCGATCGTCTTACTCGATTTCGTCTAGATCGAGTGGCTTGGTCGATCGTCTCATCGATCTCTGGACAGAGATCGAGAAATCTGATCGATCCATCACTCCATCTATTTCCTATGCTCTCCTTTCCTTGCTTTTGGTAGGTCCAAGATCATGATCCCTGGTTCCCATCTCCTCTTTTCTATAAACAAAAACATAAAAGCATAAAATAGAAAAAGAATATATACAAAGATATTCATGGGATTGCCTCCCAAGTGCGCTTTTGTTTAACGACGTTTAGCTCAACTTTTCTTACTCCCTTTAGCGTGGAGCTCGGATGGTCGGAGTGGAAAGGGATTTGGTGGAGCTTATCCCTGGTTGGGTCTCCACAGCGTAGATCGTGTTCATCATCTCCATTACCCTACCCTTGTCCTTTCCAAGCAATCCCGGTGGAAGTAGAAATCTTGCCTTTGCGAACGGTTTTGCACCCCCCCTTTCGCTTGACCTTGCAGAGTGTGGAGTCGTCCTTAAGTTCCATTGGATGCAAACTAAGGACGCTCTCAGGTTGGAGCTCACCATAGCTGGTTCCCTTCTTATCGGTCACGAAGAGAACCTTAAGGATGTTCCTCTTCCCTTTTCTTTCCCTTGGTGCTATCTCCAGGTGACTTTTTTCCTCCTTACAAATGAACAGGGCTAACAAAGGCTCTCCATAAGGTTCTTCTTCAGCCTTAATCTCGTCTTCAAGGTGAACTGTTTCCCTTGTTGAAACTGAGAAACAAGTACCCATTCCAAACGCATCCTTGCCGGCCAAGGTAATGGGTTGCTCCTTTTTTCTCAACGAGTTGGCTTCCGTGCTATCTTCTTTCTCAACATGACCCTTTTTGTTTACGAAGACATCCTCTTCCTATTCTTGTTTCAGCCGCTCCGAGATGCTCACTTGAAAAACTTGACCATTGATCGTTGGCTTTCTCATGCTATCTTTAATAGTAAACTTGAACCTCGCACCCTTGCCCAAGCGTAGGGATATTTTTCCCTGCTTCACGTCAATCAAGGCTCCTGCAGTGGCCAAGAATGGCCTTCCCAATACAAGGGGATTTGAATCCTCCTCATCCATCTCCAAGACGACAAAGTCAGTAGGTACGATGACATTGTTAATCTTCAAAGGGAGGTCTTAAAGTACTCCTTTTGGCAGCCGTATGCTCCTATCAGCAAGGATTAGGGATAAGTGGCTATCCTTGATATTCGTGAGACCTAGCTTCTTCGCAGTGGAGTGTGGCATAAGGTTAATGCTTGCCCCCAAATCACAAAGGCTGTTCTCGAACTTCAATTTCCCTATAGCGCAGGGAAGTGTAAAAGAGCCGGGGTCACCAAGCTTATTTGGTGTTGGCTCTTGGTGAGTGGTGGCACTACGCTCTTGACTCATTACCAAGACTTCTTCACCTTCTTTTACCCTCTTAGCAAGAGTATCCCTCAGGAACTTAGCATATTTTGGCTCCATAGCTAGACAATCGATCAACGGCAACTTCAGCTCAACATTCCTTAAGTGCTTCTCAAACAAGGCTCTCTGATTCTCAATCAGCTGCTTCTTGAAATGACCAGGGAAAGGAAGTTTTGGTTTGTATGTGGAGGAATGGAAGCTTCTTTCTCCTTGCTAACTTTCTCTAATTTCTTCTCCAAGACCGCTTCACCGCCTTTCTTTGGTCTTTCAATGTAGACATTGTCAAAGGTGATGTCTTGATCACTCTCCCCCTCTTGAACAACAATGTCCTCATTGTCTTCAATTGTAGATCCTGGTGGTAGCTGTTTCTCATTCCTCGATGTGATTGCCTTGGCATACTCCCTAGGGTTTGTCTCACACTTCCCGAATAAGCTACCTTGGCTGCTTGAACTGGCCTTGCCTTTTTCTAGCTCGCGAATCCTGTTGTTCAGCTGGGAGAGCTGTGTTGATACCTCAGTAAGAGAAGAGTCCAGCCTATTGTTGATATCCAAAAATTTCTGATTTGTAGATGCTTGCCCTTGAAGCAATTGTTGGAACATAGATTGTACCGGATCTTGAAGTTGTTGTTGCACTTGTTGCTGCTGTGGCACACAACCAGGAGGATAACTCTTGTTTCCTTGCTGTTGTTGCCATTGATAGTTGCCTTGTCTCTGCCCTTGATACCCACTGTTTTGTGGAAACCCACTCTTGTTGTTGTTGTTGTTGAAGTTGTTGTTGCACTTATTGCTGCTGTGGCACAAAACCAGGAGGATAACTCTTGTTTCCTTGCTGTTGTTGCCATTGATAGTTGCCTTGTCTCTGCCCTTGATACCCACTGTTTTGTGGAAACCCACTCTTGTTGTAAGGAACAAATGGTTTTCCTTGTTGTGGAGGGTAGACTTGGTCCTTAGGGTTTTCTACATTGGTGCTTCGGTATGAGAGATTGTTGTTGCCTTGATACCTTGGAACATACCCTTGTTGCTTGTTGTAGTCTACGCAATTCGCTTCCTCAAGGTCCTCTTGGCATCTTTCTTCAAACACTTCCGAAGCTTCCCCCACAAAGTGTACTTGCTTTTGACTTGCAAGCATCATCTTGTCAAGTTTCTCATGAAGGGCTTTCAGCTCCTTCCTGTGTGACTCCATCTCAGTACTTCTTGGTGCTCGGTCATAGTCTTCAGAGTAATTGCTATCACTCAACGCCAAGTTCTCGACAAGCTCCATACCCGCGGTCACTTCTTGTCCAAGAAGTTGCCTTTGCTTGCAGTATCAAGTAGTAGACGGATCTTTGACAAAGATCCTCTGTAGATAGTGCTAAGAAGTGTCTCCTCTGTGAAACCATGACGATGACATGCAATGGTGTAGTCCTTGAATCTCTCCATGGATTCACTAAATGTCTCGTTTTGCCTTTGTGCAAAGCCGCTGATTTCACTTCTTAGGCGAGCTGTTCTTGTAGAAGAGAAGAACTTGGAGAGAAAGGCCTTTTTGCAATCTGCCCAAGATGTGATGGTGCCTTGAGGAAGAGTTTTTTCCCAATGGCGAGCCTTGTCCCCAAGAGAGAATGGGAACAACCGAAGCTTGAAGCTGTCTTCGGAGATGCCATTGATTTTTATCATCCCACATACTTTTTCGAAGTTATCCAAGTGCTCTAGGGGATCTTCCAATGCAAGGCCGTGGAATTTACTGTTCTCGACCATGGAGATGAAGCCCGGCTTGATCTCGTAGTTGTTGTTCTGCACCGGAGGAGGGGTGATGCCGAAGTGATTGTGATGAGTGTTTGGTGCATCACCCGCACCTATGATCCTTGGTGGTCTTTGGGCATGGTTGGGGTTTCCATTACCCCCACCAGCTGGTCCATGTTGAGGCTGAATGTTATCTTGATCAGCCATAGTTGCTCGGTCTACTGCCTCAAACGCTGCTTCTTGTTCTCTTTCCCTTCTTAGTCTTGCACTTCCAAGTAGATGAATGTTGTCTAGAGGCTGTAGTAAGTTGTTGTCACCTCTAGACCTCAGATGCATGTACATGAGAACACAGATAGAAAGGTAAAGAGATATGTAACCAAAGATTTAAAAACAAAAACCTAGTCTTCACTAAGTTCCAAATCCTAATACTTTCAAACTCAATCCCAATTTGGCAACGGCGCCATTTGTAGTATAGTGGTAAGTATTCCCGCCTGTCACGCGGGTGACCCATGTTCGATCCCCGGCAACGGCGCCATTTGATAACAGGTGTTTTTCTGTGTTAATCAAAGCCTTTAGCATGCTCATGTCATTGCAATACTTAAGGGTCAATCGAACTTGGGAGGTTTGAAAGGATACCAAGAGTACAAGAAGTTTTGGTAAAGCTAAGTGGATTCAGATTAAATGGGTGAATAATTCGAAATAAACTACTTAGGGTGATCTACTAAACTTGAAAACTATTTTAAAATCCCGACCAGGTGGTTAAACAACTAGAAAGCTACTTTTAAAGATTTAAAAGGCACGAATACTATTTTTAAATAATGCAAAACTAAAGACAAACAAAACTGGAAATTGCTAACGACTTGGAACAAATTTTAAAAACTAGAAATAAAAATTTAATGACTCTTAACTTCTACTTGGGTGCGAAATATGATACTAGGGAATTTATAAAATACTAGCAAGACCAAGAACACAACTTTATGAAATTTAAAAGCTTTAATGCAAGAAATAAGCAACTAGAAGGATTTAAGCTACAAGATTGAAACTTTAAACTAAAGGAAGATGATTTTTATGTTTTCAGATGATATGAAATGGATTCACGGTTGGGGATCAACTTAAGGGGGTTCAAGATTTAAACTTTGGTTTTTAAAAACATAGATCTACACTTTTGTGCTTTCTCTAAGCCTTGAGAAGCTAAGGCTAGCTTCATCCATGGCGTTTGGTATGAAGCCTTCCTCATCCCTTCCTTTTAACCCATTGATCGTGGTGGAAAGACAGGATGAAGAGCATGATGCATAGATCTCAAATAATGGCTTAACTAATCCCCTAAGCAACCATGACGTTTGAGAAAGGATAGATTAGTCTCTTGGATTTGGATTTAAGGGATCTCCTAAATCTGTCTCGGACAAGGAAATCCCTGGATCAATGTTTTAAGAACAAGAAAAGACCAAAGCTTAAACCTTTAAACCCCTTAATCACCCCAAACCGAAAACCCAAAAATTTACTACTCACTATGCATGATTGAAATGCTTGAAAACGTAAAAGAAAGAAAGCTAAGCATGATTAAACGATTAAGCAAAGAAATTCAAGACAAGTTCATAGATTAAAGAAAGATTAAGGTTTACATAAACTAGAAAAGCTTAAAAAGACAAACAATGGAGGTTTTGCTCAAAGAAGGAGGAGACAAAATGTAAATTTCGGATCCTTTGCTTCTCAAGGTTTATACCAAAAGGGAAATGGTCCCCTCACTAAACTCCAAAATGTGAGCTGTCCGGATAAGGTTAGAGATCGACCTCAGTCGTCGATCTCTTGCTCGATCGCGCGGGTAGAATGCCTCCCTTTGCTCGATCGACTAGTCGTTCCAATCGGGGAGAGCGGGTGCTTCTGTCGATCGCCTACTCGATCTTTGGATGATCGAGTCTTGAGCTCGATCTAGCTCTCGTTCTTCTTCCGCGTCCGTGCTCGCGCTCGATCATCTTGGTCGATCTCTGGCCTCGGTCTTCTTCCTCGGAATGGCCCCGTGACTCGATCTTGTAGTCGATCTTCTCAAGATCGACCTGCCTTACTCGATCTCGGTTCCTTTACTTCATGCCCGAGTTCTCCCAACTGCCCATAGACTCCATTTTGATCCTCAGCATGTCCACACACCCTCCATAACTCCAGTGTGTCCAAAACAACCTGAATATGATGCTAGAATGCAAGAAATATGCAAATACTAATGCAAAATGCCTTAGGACCTAAAATGGAACAAAAGCTACAATTTCCCTAAGTATGAATGCAATATGTATGCAATTTATGTCCTAAATGCAAGCTAAATGTATGAAATATATGAATACATCACCGAGGCGAAGAAATCGAAGAAGTCGAAGCAGGCGCCATAAAGTACAAAGCAGGAGAGCGTTCCCGAGGCCGACCCTAAGGTCACTGAGGCGTTTTGCAGTGACCACGAGATTGTGTCCACTCTCTTCTCCAAAATCTTCGTTTCGGACAGTCTTTTCCCTCTTCCGGACACTCTCTTGAAGCGAAAGAAATACGCGTAGATGGCTCTCAAAGGGACCAAGGTGAGATTTGTTCTATGTCAGACATTTATGATCATTTGTTGCTTTCCTTAAAGTGCTTTTTGGTCCTTACACCTTTCATTTTCTCTGTGCAGTTTGTCGCCACGGCGAACGAGGTCATTCTCGGGTATGAGATCGATACCTGAGACGACTAGAGGTGGATCGAGAATGCGCGTGGTGCAACTGCTTCTTTGAAGACGAAGCTCGACGAAGCGAAGGCTAGTCATGCCAGGACGGAGGAAGAGTTCGCAAAGTGCTACGAAATCCTTAAGGCCGAGAGGGACGATCTCAGGCGTAAGCGTGATGAGTCGGAAAAGCTGGCGACTTGCCTTTCGAGCCAAAAGATTCAGTTGGAGGACGACTTGGATTCTTTGCAGCGACATGTTTTCCGAGCGAGAAATGCACGAGGCGAATCTCGAAAGGGTTCGCAAGGAAGCGAGGCGTGAACTTGCTGGTAAGTATCAGGATAAGGTCTCGCGTGCCGAGGCTAAGGTCACCCTGCTTAAGGGAGATGCCCGGGAGAGGATTCCTGATTTGGCCGAGATCGAGGGGAATCTTCAGTTTATCAGCATTCTCCACGATCCCAACCCTCCTACTCTGGAGGATGAGAAGACGAGGCTAACTGAATGTAAAGCCAATCTGGTGGTGCCTACGAGGAGTTCGAGCGGCTCGCGGCAGATCTTCGTGAGGATTTGAAGCCTTCACCAGTATCGTCGGATCCATTGCCAAGTATCCCAGGTGGAGAAACGCTCGAGGTTTCAGCTTCGAAAGTCGGAGTCATGCATCCTTCTGGATCGAATGTCAACACTCTGCGGATGGAAGATATGCTTTCTGAGAGAAGATCCGACGAGTCTCCTTCGAAGGATGTTGCTGTCAAAGTTGCCGAGCCGGATTCCGGTGTTGCCTGATTTTATGATTTAATATGTTATCGTCTCTATTCTTCTGTTTTTGTTGAACAAGATGCATGTAGGGCTTTATTCACAACATTATTTATGCGAAGCTTTTGATTTTATGTTTCGGCTTTGTTATTTAGTTTATATATTGTTTCTGGATTTGGGTGATCCTGCCGAAGTGTTCTGACTCGGGTTCCCGAAGCGATTTTGGGTCTTGGATTAGAGAAACAAGTCGTTGGCTTAGTTTCTAGGATTTAGGTCGACATCGCTTAGATGCGAGCCATTTGTTGGATGTTAGCCGAACATCTTTTGCTTATCTCGTACTTAGGCGATAATCGCTCGAGTAGTACAATGTTCGTGAGATGTTGTAGTCCAACGTTATGGGGGAGTTGTGGGTTTTGGGCCTTTTTGTTAGGAGTGAATGGTTTCTAGGCCGAAGTCATTAGTTGTTCATCTAAGTCCTGATTTAGACAGATGTTACTTAGAAGCGAGCCGCTTATCGGGTTTTCAGTCGAACATGTTTATTTATCTCCTACTTAGACGTTAAACGCTCGAGCAGTACAATGTTCACGAGATGTCGAGGACCAATGTTATGCAAGAGTTGGGGTTTTAGGTGTTCTTCTAGCTTAGGAATTGTGTGTTTTAATGACTTATGAGCCTGTTTGGAGAACAACCGTCAGAATATCTCTTGGGATATACCCAAGAGAGATTGGACCGAGGTATACTCAGTTTGAATTTATATAGCGCACTTAAATCCGTGGAGGATGTAGAGAACCTTATGATTCGTAACGAATGTGAAGGTTAGGATTCTGTTTGGGATGAAAATGTTTGTATACTGTGGCCAACAGCATACGAAATGATAAGAGTTGAAAGAATAAGCTAAATAAACTTTTATTCGAAAATATTTATAGTTTACATAGACTGGGAGTATATAGATATACGTACCCCACTCCCCCCTCTCTTTTTAGGGAGGGGGCAGTTAAACTCGTCATGAGACGAGCTGCCTACGTACTCTTTTCGAGGATCAAACCGCCCCGTAGTTCATGTTTAGTGATAAGTTCTCGGAAATAGTACTTCTTTAGATGCATCGCGTTCTATGATCGTGGCACCGAAGCGTCTGTCGAGTGGTTGGCTAGTTTGTATACTCCTGGTCAAACCACTTTGGTTATTTGGTACGGTCCTTCCCAGTTAGCCCCCAGTTTTCCAGCGTTTCGTTCTGCTGTGTTTTGAAAAACTTGGCGGAGGACTAGCTCTCCTTCGTGAAATCTCTGACTTTTGACGTTGGAGTTGTAATATTTTGTCGTGATGATATATTATGGTTTTTACCCCTTTTTGGACCATGATGTAATTCTTTTTATAGTGTCTTTTGTTAGTTTTAGAGTCTTATTAGAGTCTTTACAGGATGGAGAGCATTTGGAGCTAAATGGGAGATTCTGGTAGTTTTTGGAGCATTTTGGAGAAACAGCCGAACTGATGAAGTTGAAGCTGGATTTACACGAAGGGTGTCGATCGACACTACCCTTGGTGTCGATCGACACCACACGAGACCGCCACGTTTTGCCAACTTCCATCAGAAAAAGGAAATCATCTCAAGTTTGAAGAAATTACAAGACTGCCCCTGACGAAAATCCTCATCTATAAATAGTTTTCAGGAATTGTTTAGCCAAACATCTTATCATTATTTTCTGTTTTTGAGACTTAGAGAGAGATTGATCCTGAGCTTTTGGGGAAGCAATTCTAACTCATCCGAGCCAGATTTCGAACCCCTGTATCATTCTCTATTCATTTATGCAATTTATTTCAGGCATGATTTGTGTTTGCATAATTATGTCTGAGTAGTTTGCTAGTTAGGTTTGGGTGATTTAGGGTTGATGAAGAGTTTGTAGAATCATTAGAACTTTTAGGGAAATCAATAGAATCTTCACCTTGATTTGTGCTTAACTTGATATTCTGAATTGATCACTTAGAAATCAAACCTTAGGTTATTTAATAGATGCGAGAGCATTATTAGTAACTTGAACTAATAATAGGTGAGCAAAATATTTATTCGCAAAGAGATTTGGTTTAGGTATTTTGTGAACAAATCGAACCTGTTCTTATTGCTTGCCCTAGTTGTTTGAATTTGCAAAGAGATTTGGAATTCTGGAATTTAGGCATAGATAACTTCTGCAACGAGAGTTGATTGGTTTTAACTTAGAGTTTCGAGTTCTAGACGGTTCTTAATAAATCCTTAATAAACTTAGATTCTGCATTCTTGGATTCAACCTGATAATTGTCCTTGCCTAGTATCTTCGTCTCCTGAACTTACACCGCATTAATCTCGTTTACTTATCTCGTTTAATTGCTTAGTTTTAATTTTATACAATTCGACCTAGCATAATCTGAATTTAGAAACCTTAGTGTAGCATCTACTTCCCTTGGCATTTCGATACCCCTTATACCACAATTGCATTTGCTATGCACTTGCAGTAGTTTTATTTGTGTAAAAGCTGAGCCCTATCAAGTTTTTGGCGCCGTTGCCGGGGAAGTAATAGCTGCATACGGAATCTAGTATTAGGATTTTGACTAGGTTTTGTTTTTATTTTGGTTACTGATTTAGTTTCTAAATTTTTGTTTTTCAGGTGCATGCTTAATCGCAGTACCAGAAGCAAAAAGGACAAGGAACTAATCGCACTCAATCAGGAACTAGGCCGTCTCGAACGTACGAACCGAAAGTCTGCTCGAGTGTCGATCGACACCACACATAGCATCGATCGACACCCTTCGCAAACAGAGATGGCAGATCCTGTGATTATGATTCGTGACGAGGCTGGCAACTTCACGGATTTGGACAGCAACTGAAGAAACAATCGAGGACAGAGACTTGATGAGGCTGGCGCCGTCATCGTCGAACTAGCCATACAAATCGCCCCTGCAGAAGCTGGATGTGGAAGAACGCTTGGCGAATACAACCGTCCAGACCAGTTCTATGCTAATAGAGCTGCGATTCGTCCTCCTGCATTCCAAAGGAACGACTTCGAGCTGAAGCCTGCTTACTTCACATTGGTGGCTCAGCATCCCTTCCATGGTCTTCTTAACGAGCACCCTATGGACCATATTGAGCGATTCGAGGACTTGGCATCCAGCATTAAGGCCAATGGAGTGACTTATGACTATCTCTTCTGCAAGCTTTTCCCTTACTCGCTTGCTGGAGATGCGTTATACTGGTTGAAGCAGTTGGATCCAGGATCCCTGACTACTTGGGAAGACACAAAGAATGCATTCTTATGCAAGTTCTTTGACGACGCGAGGTCCGAAGAGCTGAGAACAAAGATCACTGCATTTTCCCAAGGACCCACTGAAGCATTCAAAGCTTCTTGGGTGAGATTCAAGGCCTACCAGAGAGATTGCCCACATCACGGTTTCAGCGAGCCGCAGCTCATCGGAATCTTTTACAGCGGGATCGATTGGAGGTACCAGATGGCTCTAGACGCTGCGAGCAATGGCAACTTCAACACCAGATACCCAGCTGACGCGGTGGTGCTTATAGAGAATTTGGCCACTTGCAACAGCACCAAAAATGCTGACTTTGAGAGAAGATAAAACGCTGGTGTAACTGGAGGAAGCCAAATAGCTGAGGTGAACAGGAAGCTGGATCTCTTGGTGGTGAAGAAGCAAGTCCACTTTGCTAATGAAGTGGAGACGTTCGAACCAAATGAAGAATGCAAAGAAGAGGATGTCAACTACATTAATGGAGGTGGTTTTCAAGGGAAAAGGTTTGAGAACCAGCAAGGGAACATGAGTTTCAATGGGAATTATCAGAAGAGCTCCTACACAGGAAACCAAAACTCTTCTGGTTACACGCAAAAACCCCCATTCCAGAACAGTAACAGCAACTACACAAGGAACTATGGTTCATCTTCCTACCAAAAGCCTCCTGCACAAGACAATAAAGTGGAAACTATGCTAGAGCAACTTTTGGAAGGACAGCAGAAGATAACAGTGGATTTCAATGGCAAGATTGATTCACTATACCAGGACCTGAACGGGAAGATTGAGAGCTTAGCCTCTCATGTGAAGAAGCTGGATGTTCAAGTTGCTCAAACAGCAGGAGCTGTTAACAGGCAAGAAGGATTTATTCCAGGAAAGACTGATACTAATCCCAAACGCCATGTGAACTCCATCACATTGAGAAATGGGAAGAACCTTCAGCCTGTGAAGAGAAAGGGGATTAGTGCTGAAGAATTCGTGAAGATTGAGGACATTAAAGATGAAGAAATTGGTGCTGCGGAGCCAGTGTCGATCGACACCTCTGAACAGTGTCGGTCGACACCCAGGGAGGATCACGACACATCGACTTGAAACAAAGCTAAATCGACCAAACTCGACACGGAGACCTCGACATCAAAGTCAAGTGTCGATCGACACCAGGAGGGTGTCGATCGACGCCCCTCGCAGACAACACCAGATCAGGCCAAGACCACGAAAGATGCAGCAGAAAGGGTCTACAAACCGAAGATCCCTTTCCCCTTGATACCAAAGAAGTTTAAGAAGGAGCTACTTGATGCTAGATGCAAGGCTATCATGGATAGACTAGTGGTTGAAATACCTTTGATGGATGCCATTAGAACTACTCAAGTGATAAAGAGATACTTGAAGTGGATGATGAAAAAGAACATGGATATGGAGGAAGGAATGATGATGATATCAGAGCAAGTCAATGTTGTTATTCAGAACAGTCTTCCAGAAAAACTCTCAGATCCAGGAAGCTTTGTTCTTGATTGTTCCATATTTTCAGACAAGTTTGGGAGATCTCTATGTGATTTAGGTTCAAGTGTCAACTTGATGCCTCTCTCAGTTGCTCTTAGGCTGGATATGACAGACTTCAAGGCCACAAGAATCTCCTTAGTCCTTGCTGATCGTTCTGTAAGGATCCTTGAAGGTGTCTTGGAAGATGTTCCTATCAAAGTGGGAGATTGTTTGATTCTCACTGACTTTGTGGTTCTAGCCTATGATGAGGAACCCAAAGATCCTCTCATTCTTGGCTACTGCTGGAGCCATCATTGACGTCAGGAAGGGAAGGATTGCGCTGAATGTTGGTGACTTGGTGATGAATTTTGACATGGAGAGTCTGATGAAGAGACCTACCATTGATGGACAAACCTTCTATGTCGATTCACTCACCAATCTTACTGAAGAGATCTTCCAGGAGAACCATCCTACAGATCCTTTGGAAAGAGCCCTGATGACTTCTACAACAGAAGTTGAAAACCTAGACGACGCTGCTGCGGGTTACACAAAGATGTTGGATGCTAGTGAGCAAGTCCTGCAACTGGTGGCACAAGAGGAGCTTGTTGCCACTAGGTGTCGATCGACACCATCAGAGAGTGTCGATCGACACCCCGCGAAATCCACAAAGGCCACATCAGGCGACTGGAGCGAGGTTAAGGCTCCCAAAGTTGAGCTAAAACAGCTCCCTGCCGGGCTAAGGCACGCATTTCTTGGTCCTAATTCAACTTATCCTGTAATAGTGAATGCTTCCTTAAACAATGCAGAGCTCGCTTTATTGCTAAGCAAGCTGCGCAAATACCGCAAATCTCTTGGATATTCTTTGATGACATTTCATGTATCTCACCAGAGTTGTGGATGCATCAGATTCACCTTGAGGATGAGACGATCAAAGGAGGCTGAATCCGAACCTGAAGGAGGTAGTCCAGAAAGAGATCATGAAGCTCTTGGAAGCAGGGATCATTTATCCCATTTCAGACAGTGCTTGAGTCAGTCCAGTTCATGTGGTTCCTAAGAAAGGAGGAGTCACAGTGGTGAAGAATGAGAAGAACGAGCTGATTCCTACAAGGACTGTGACTGGACACAGGATGTGCATAGACTACAGGAAGCTGAATGCGGCGACCAGATCCTGGAAAGATTGGCGAATCATCCCTACTACTGTTTCCTTGATGGTTATTCGAGATTCTTCCAGATTCCAATCCATCCAGATGATCAGGAGAAGACCACGTTTACATGTCCTTATGGCAGTTTCGCATATCGCAGAATGCCATTTTGTAATGCGCCTGCGACCTTCCAGCGATGCATGATGTCCATCTTCACAGACATGATTGAGAAGTTTATGGAGGTCTTTATGGATGGCTTCTCTGTTTATGGGTCATCCTTCAAAGGCTGCCTGGACAACTTATGTGCAGTGTTGCAGCGGTGTGAAGAGAAACACTTGGTCCTAAACTAGGAAAAGTCTCACTTTATGGTTCAGGATGGGATTGTACTTGGGCACAAGGTTTCAGGAGAAGGAATTGCAGTGGATTGCGACAAGATCGAAGTTATGACGACTTTGCAAGCACCTGATTATGTGAAATCAGTGAGGAGTTTTCTGGGTCATGCAGGGTTCTACAGAAGATTCATCAAGGACTTCAGTAAGATAGCAAGACCACTCACTGCTCTTCTCTGCAAGGACGTGAAATTCGAATTCACTGCAGAATGTCATTCAGCCTTTGAACAGATCAAGCAAGCCTTGGTGAGTGCTCTAATTGTTCAACCTCCGGACTGGAATTTACCTTTCGAGGTGATGTGTGATGCCAGTGATTTTGCAGTAGGAGCTGTATTGAGACAGAAGAAGGACAAGAAGCTTCATGCCATATACTATGCTAGCAGAACATTGGATGATGCTCAGAAAAATTATGCAACAACAGAGAAGGAATTGCTAGCTGTGGTCTTTGCCTTTGAGAAATTTCGCCAGTATCTTGTTGGCTCAAAGGTGATTGTCCATACAGATCACTCTGCATTGAAGTACTTGATGCAGAAGAAGGATGCCAAGTCAAGGTTGCTATGATGGATTCTACTTCTCCAAGAGTTTGACCTAGAAGTTAAGGACAAGAAAGGAGTTGAGAATGGAGTAGCTGATCATCTCTCAAGGATTAGGGTCGAAGATGACGTCCCTATTGATGATTTCCTGCCAGAAGAGAATGTCTACTTGGTTGAAACACGTTTTCAAAGAATGATTTCGGAGCAGTTCAACCAAGTGTCGATCGACACTGGGGGAGTGTCGATCGACACCCCGTCCGAACTTTTGAAGCAAGATGGCGATTCAACACTTGGAAATCTGAAGAATTCAAGAGTGTCGATCGACACAGTCTATAGTGTCGGTCGACACCATACGCAGACAGCAACATCACTTCAGAAGCTCTTGGATGAGGTATTTCGACAACCAATCTTTCCTCTATCTGATGCAAATAGGCTGTGGTATACTGATATTGTGAACTTCTTGGATGCTGACATTGAGCCTAAACATCTCAAAGACTATTAGAAGAAGAAGTTCATGAGAGAGCATAGATGGTACTATTGGGATGAACATCACCTGTACAAGCATTGTTCAGACAATGTTTACCAAAGATGCATCGCAGAGAGTGAAGTTCGAGATGTGATGTTCCATTGTCATGGTTCATAGTATGCTGGACATTTCGCAACCTTCAAGACAGTGTCCAAGGTTCTTCAAGCAGGATTTTGGTGGCCTACTATGTTCTAGGATGCGCAGCTGTTCATCACTTAGTGTGATGTGTGTCAAAGGAGAGGGAAGATCAGCAAAAGACATGGGATGCCACATAACTTCATCCTTGAAGTTGAAGTCTTTGATTGCTGGGGTATTGATTTCATGGGACCGTTTCCTTCATCTTTTGGAAACAAGTACATCTTAGTTGCTGTGGACTATGTCTTCAAGTGGGTGGAAGCAATTGCTTCTAAGACCAATGATGCTGCTGTGGTTCTTAAGCTGTTTCGAACCATTATCTTCCCACGATTCGGAGTGCCTCGGATTGTTATAAGTGATGGTGGTTCTCACTTTATTAACAAGGTCTTCAACAAGCTGCTGAAGAAGCATGGTGTTCAGCATCGTGTGGCTACTCCTTATCATCCACAGACGAGTGGACAGGTGGAAGTCTCCAACAGACATATAAAGCAAATTCTGGAGAAGACAGTGGGCAAGACAAGGAAGGATTAGGCTGCGAAGTTAGACGATGCACTTTAGGCTTACAGGACTGTCTACAAAACGCCACTTGAGACTACACCATTCCAGCTACTTTATGGCAAGGCTTGCCATCTTCCAGTGGAGTTGGAGTACAAGGCACATTGGGCTATCAAGAAGATGAACTTTGACTTGAAGCCAGCTGCAGAAAGACGCCTAGTGCAACTCAACGAGCTCGACAAACTTCGCCATCACGCTTATGAGAACTCAAATCTCTACAAGGAGAGGACAAAGGCATATCATGACAAAAAGATTGTCTCCAGACAATTCGAACCAAATGACCAGGTACTTCTATACAACTCTCGTTTACAATTGTTTCCTGGTAAATTGCGTTCACGTTGGTCAGGTCCCTTCACCATCAAAGAGGTCAGACCATATGGAGAAATTGTCCTAACAAACTCCAAAGGAGAAGAGTTCATTGTGAATGGACAGAGGGTGAAACACTATTGGGCTCAAGCCGAGATTCCAGACGGACACATTGTGTCTCTGGATAATGCACCATCTGCCTAAACGCATGAACACTCAAGCTATTGACGTTAAACGAGCGCTTAGTGGGAGGCAACCCACTGATAAGTTTTTATTTTAGTTTTATTTTGTTTTTTTTACTAATAACTATTGTTTTTTCTCAGCCAAAAAAAAAAAAAAAAGATGAGGAAGCACGACCACGACGAGTGTCGATCGACACCCATGCGGGACACATGTAAGTCTTTATAAACCCGACACTATTCCTTTTCTTCCCCAATATCCAAACTCGCGACCTTAGACAAAAAATCACCAAATCTTAACTTTTCCGTTTTCCAACGGATTTGAGTGTTTCTAAGGCCTAATCCGTGCGGATTTTTGCCCTCTTTCATAATCCATTGTCCATTAATTCGATCTGCTAAGGTATGTTCTTCAAATCTCCCAATTTCATTTTTGACCCTAAGGTGAAAAATCTCGAATTCGACCTCTTCGGTTTGATTTCTTGATAGATTGATGTTTAATTAGGATAAATATCATGCTTTAGATCATTGCCCAATGGATTTCGCCCTCTCATTTGCATGAATTTGAAATTTTCGAAATTTATGATGCATATTGTAAATTTGGGATATTTCTTGGGTTTATTGGCTAAGAATTGATTGATTCATGGTATTGAGCATGTTACAACTGATGGTTAAGGCATTTGAGGGTTTAATTTCATGCATTTGTGAGATACATTCACGATCTCTGATTTATAGGCATGAGTGTCGATCGACACCGTTCCTAGTGTCGATCGACACCATGCAATCTGAGAGTTAGTGTTTTTGGTCAATCTTTGGATTTTGATTTTGATTTTCATTTTGCTTGCAGATGCCACCAGCGAGTAAGAGACCACGCCGACATGAGGCATCCACCTCTGGGAATGCTAATGATGAGGCGATTCCCTCTCTTCCTCCTTCGCCAAAGCGTGAAAATGCAAGGATTCGGATTGAGAAGAATTGGGAAGATCCACCGGCACTGGAAGTTGAGAAGGAAGAGTATGTTTACAGGAATATCAGTGAGTCCTGGGACGACTATGACACGTTGTTTTACAACGTGCGGCTCAAGGTGGAGGTCACACCGACTCGGTTTGCATGTGAGAAGACGATGCATGAGCTAGGCATCAAGGACGATATCCTACAGTTGCTGAGCAGAGTAGGGATGGGGACTATGGCCACGCGACAGTACTATCTCTATCCTGACCTCGTCTGTCAGTTTATGGCCACCGTTCGTGTGTATTACAGGAATGAGGTGGTGAAGAGCGCTTTGGAGGGCACATTGACATTTCTTATTCGAGCTCTGCGAGATCTATGGGTTTGACTCTAAGACTTCTTCTCAGACGGACATTCGACACCCGACTCTTCGCTACCTTGCTCGTCTGTTCGCTACCACACTTTTGGTAAGCATGAGCCCGGGAAGATGCGTGTCTCTGAGTTGGTGCTGATGTATTACGCCATCTGGTCTGTGATCTATGAGGAGTCCTGGTTGACAGAGAATGTCAACTTTGGCGCTGTGTTTGCCCATCACTTGGTCTCATTGAAGACGAAGCCTTTTGCTTGATCCAAGATCAAGCCCGAGACCATTTGTAGCCTTTTCACTCCGATCTTCGAGCACTTCAGGATTGACACTTCCACATGCTCCATTGTGACTGTGCGTGCCTTGGTTGATATGGAGTACTTGAAGAGGACTCACTGGGTGAAACCAGACAGATTATGGGTTTTCACTGACGAGCAGAGGACACCGCGTATGGTGCAATTACCTGACAGAGACCTCACTCACATCACCGCTGATCCAGGTCGCCTTGCCTTTCAGCCTAGTCTTAACAAGCTGAGGACAGCTTCCGTTGCCAGACGCAGAGGTGCCTCCTCCCGAGCTGCAGCTTCACACTCAGAGGATGGACCAGCTGAGGATCCTTCACGAGCTTCATCTTCGAGGCACAGCGGCGTACCGCACCCTATTGGTCCTCATCATCTTCCAGTTGCTCCTGAGATTCCTATGGAGCCAGATTTTTTCCAGAGATACGTGGTTCAGAGCTTCCAGGCCATTTGGAACACTATCACAGTTGTGTCCAATTGTGGCTTCGTCCGCCCAACCACACCACCACGTTCTGATGATGACGAGTAGCATCTCCATTCCTGGTTTCGTTTTTCTTTTCCTTTGAGTCAGTTTTTCATTTTTCTTGAGTCAGTTTTTGTTTCCATTTGCTTCTGTACTTTGATTTGAAACTTGTTGCAAACTTTGAGTTTATTGGATTATCTTGTGCTTTTAACTGTGTGTTTGAGTTTTCTAAGAGCTTGGAGGACTCTAACAACAATCTAACTTGGCAACATTCATGTTTGAGTCTTGAGTTTCTGATTACGGACAGAGTGTCGATCGACACCATCACCAACACAGAAACGATCGACACCCAACCAGGTGTCGATCGACGCTGCACGCAAGATCAGGTAATCCGTTTTCTCTTGGTTCTGAAACAGTTTCACACTACTTTTTTCTAACCAAACTCATTCTTAATAACACTGGGGACAGTGTTGTTCAAGTCTGGGGGAGGTAGTTGCTAACATTGTGTTTTGTTTTCAGAGTCTGTCTTGAGTCAAAATTTTTGAAAAAGTTTGTTTTATTGAGTCAAAATCAGTTGGAACTTTTAGTTTTTCTAAGAACTAACCGCAGGAAGTTGACACTTGAAAGAACCATTGCTATAAGAGTTGATTGCAGGTCTTACTAAGTAAAAAACTGCAAGTGGAATCAGTCTAACAGGGCGAGTTCAGGTCCCCTTATAAGAACTAGGTATGCGCATAACTTGATTCCTCTTTCAGTCTGAATGGATAAGCAATTTCAGTCTCTCCTTGATCTTCCCTTGAGAAAAGAACAGAAAGAAAAAGAGTTTAAGTCTGGGAAAAGTGCAAAGAACCTCATGAGCCTCTCTCCTCACAAGGAACAATATTAGTGAGTGCTCTTGAACCTGTCTCCTCACAATGAACACAAGTAGAGAGTAGCATTATTTCCCAAGATTTCAAAAAGAAAAAGAAGAGTCAATGAAAAGATCTTAGAACACCCTGAAAATGGGCAGCAGTTGACTAAGGGAGGAGAAAATAGGAGAGCTGAATGAAGAATGTCTTGTTCAGGCACTAAGGAAGGGAAAAGAATCTGAAAAGTTTTGTGGCAATACCACTGTTAGAGTTCGAAATTTTACCAAGGAAAGGATCTGGATTCAAACATGGAGATTGCTAAGCTTGTGGTAAGTATGCTGAAATATTACCTAAGGTTGGCTCTATAACATGTGGATTCAAGAGTGTTAATCAATGTGGCGTTCTGAAGAGGTACTCGAAAGTTTCTGTTTTTAAACTTCTACTTCATTCTAAGTTTCTGTTTTGCTTGAGGGCAAGCAAAAGCTAAGTGATTTGCTCAAATTAGCCATGAGCTACTCCCTCAAATTAAGAGATCATTGTAGTACTTAGGGGTCGAATTCCACAGAGAATCGATGCAACTAGACAAATTCTAATTAAGATTTATGCTAAGAGTAAAGTAGGAAAGCAGTAAAAACAATAAAGTAAACAAGACAATTCGATTTCTGGTTCCTAAAATCAGGAAGACAAAGCGCTAGGCAGTGAGGTATCTCAGGAAGATTCGAGATTGCAGATTAGATTACTATTTAGAATTAATTGTTCTAGAACTCAAAACACGAAAAGCAAACAATCCAGCTTTCGCTGCAGATGTTATAAATGTCTAAACTTAGAAAACCAACTTTCGCTGCGAGTTCAAAGATAGAAACATGCATTAATTTCAGGTTCGATATTGTTCTCAAAGACCTAAACCAACTGTCGTTGCGAATAGATTCAATGCTCATCTAAAGATATGATCGCTAGATGATTAACTACACTTACGCGTCCGTTTAATTACCTAAAGTTTCGAAATCTAGGTGATCAGTCCTAAGTTTCAGAGTTAAAAACAATCTAAGATGAAGAACAAACAAATAATCCCAATAGTAAACCAATTCTAACAACCTATCATCAATCCCTTGAATTCCCCACTTCCTAACAATAAAACTACTCATACATGGATGCAGCAAACATCATAGAATAAATAATTTGCATAAAAAGAATAAAAGAGATACAAGGGTTCCAAATCTCTCAAGAACAGAGTGCAGATTTATCTCCCTAAAAGCTCTCAAACCTAAACTCTCTCTTTGTCTCTCTCAATTATTAAGTGTGTGCCTAAACAATGGCATAAAAGCTCTATTTATAGGCCAAGGTACTAATCCTCAATTCCCTGGAAGATTAGGAAAAGTCTTGGAGATTTTCTTTTCTTCAAAATTCTGGGATCTTCACATCTTCACGATCCGGAAAACTCGGTGTCGATCAACACCAGCTAGTGTCGATCGAAACCCATCGTGCATCTTCAATCCAACTTCGTGACTTCATTCCATTATGCTCCAAAACGAATCCAAATCTCCAGTTCAGCTCCAATTGTACCTGAACCTGCATAGACTCCAAATAGACTCGAAAATAGTACTAAGACTCAATAAAAACACTTATATCATGGTCCAAAAATGGGTAAAAACCATGATATATCAACTCCCCCAGACTTAGCCTTTGCTTGCCCTCAAGCAAAACAGAAACTTAGAATGGAGTCGAGGTTTGAAAACAGAAATATCCAGCTATCCTTCAGAACGCCACATTAAACCAACACTTCTTGAATCCACATACCATAGAGCCAACTTTAGGTAGTATTTTAATGTACTTACCACAAGCTTAACAATCTCCCAAATCAAGTTCAAATCCTTTTTGGTTTCAAGAATTTCGAACTTTAGACAACAGTAATGACCAAAGGACTTACAGATTCTTTCCCTTTCTTAGTGCCTGAACAAGATACTCCTTCTACAGCTCTCCTATTTTCTCTTCCCTTAGTCAACTGCTGCCCATTTTCAGGGTGTTCTAAGATCTTTTAATTGACTTTTTCTTCTTATTCTTTTGAAGTCTCGGGAAATAGTGCTATTCTCTACTTGTGTTCCTTGTGAGGAGACAGGTTCAAGAGCACTCATTAATATTGTTCCTTGTTAGGAGACAGGCTCATGAGGTTCTTTGCACTATTCCCAGACTTTGACTCTTTTTCTTTCTTTTCTCAAGGGAAGATCAAGGAGAGACTGCAGTTGTTCGTATCTTGGCAGTGCTGAAAGAGGAATCAAGTCCAATGCATACCAAGCTCTAAGCAGGGATCTGAACCCTTTTTGTTAGACTGATCCACTCGCAGCTTTCTACCTGTAAAACCTGCAATCAACTGCTATGGCAATGGTCCTTCAAGTGTCAATCTTCTGTGGTTGGTTCTTCTGAAAGCTAAAAATTTCACTGATTTTGACTTGATAAAACAAAGTTTTGACTTACTCTTAATAACCAAAATAAAGCAAAATATATCAGTATTTTCTTCCCCCAGACTTGAACAACATTGTCCCCAGTGTTATTAAGCCTGAAGTCGGAAGAATAAATGAAAAGGAACCAAGGAACGAGCAAGGAGAAAGCACTTACCTGTGTTCGCGGGGGGTGTCGATCGACACAGACTAGTGTCGATCGACACTGTGTCTGTAGTCGGATTCTGACTTCCCAAAATCGTAATTGGGTCCTATAAAAGTGTAAATCCGAGTTCTCCAAAGCTTGCACTGTCAGAGTACTCACATAACACGATTAAAAGCACCAATATCTAGTCCAATCTCATAACTCAATCAAGGTTCCAAATCAAACTGACAACTGACTCAAAAATGAAAGAAAAACTGACTCAAAACTAACTTACCAGTGGGTTGCCTCCCACTAAGCGCTTTTTTTACAGTCATTAGCTCGACTTTGGCAGGTGATCAGGCGATGGGTGCATCAGGCAGAGGCATCATTTGTGCTTCTGGGATTTCTTGTGCCCAATAATGTTTCACCCTTTGTCCATTGACTGTAAACTCTTTGCCGTTTGGGTCGATCAGGACTATGGCTCCATATGGTTTGACAGCTTTGATGGTGAAAGGCCGTGACCAACGAGAACGCAATTTTGCAGGAAACAATTGTAAACGAGAGTTATAAAGGAGTACCTGGTCATTCGGTTCGAATTGCCTAGATATGATCTTCTTGTCATGATAGGCCTTAGTTCTCTCTTTGTACAGCTTTGAATTCTCATAAGCGTGATGTCTGAGCTCATCCAATTCATTCAGCTAAATCAAGCGCCTTTCTGCAGCAGACTTGATGTCGAAATTCAGCAATTTCACTGCCCATGCTGCCTTGAATTCGAGCTCCACTGGAAGATGACAAGCTTTCCAATAAAGCAGATGAAATGGTGTAGTACCAAGTGGTGTTTTGAAAGCTGTTCTGTACGCCAAAAGCGCATCATCCAGTTTCACAGTCCAATCTTTCCTTGTGGCGCCAACTGTCTTCTCCAGAATCTCCTTAATCTTTCTGTTTGAAACTTCAACTTGCCCACATGTCTGAGGATGTTAAGGAGTAGCCACTCTATGTTGAACACCATGTTTCTTCAACAGCTTCTCAAAGACTTTGTTAATGAAGTGTTTGCCACCATCACTTATAACGATCCGAGGCACTCCAAATCTGGGGAAGATAATGGTCTTAAACAGCTTAAGAACCACAGCAGAATCATTGGTTGGACTGGCAATTGCTTCAACCCATTTGGACACATAATCCACAGCAACCAAGATGTACTTATTCCCATAAGAAGAGGGAAAATGACCCATGAAATCAATGCCCCAGCAATCAAAGACTTCAATCTCAAGAATGAAATTTTGGGGCATCTCATGTCTCCTGCTGATCTTTCCTTTCCTTTGACAAGCATCACATCTAGAGATGAAAGCATGAACATCTTTGAACATTGTTGGCCACCACAATCCAGCTTGAAGAACTATTGAAACTGTCTTGAATGTTGCAAAGTGACCTGCATAATTCGAACCATGGCAATGAAAAAGCACGTCCTGCACCTCAGCTTCAGCAATACATCTTCTGTAGACTCCATATGAAGAATGCTTGTACAGATAAGGCTCATCCCAATAATACCTCCTAAGTTCCATGTAGAACTTCTTCTTCTCATAACCCTTAAGACCAGTTGGTTCATCTTCTGCAGCAAGGTAGTTGGCAATATTGATGGGGTCTAAATAGTCGTCCGAGTTTGGAGGATTTCTTTGGGGACTCGTCAGGCTTTGAATTTGTAGGACCCTAAGCTGCAAGTGCACAGCGTGCGTTGTAGTACTTAGGGTATCGATCCACAGGGAGGAGGTCAACTGCAAAACAGAAGAATCAGGGCAACCAAAGACGCAGAGAATTGGGGTTTGGGGGTAAGTGTCACGGTTTTTGCAGAAAATAAAGAAAGCAGTATCACGTCTTATATAGAGGAGGTTGTCAATCTCTTCTATGACCAACGGGAAAAGGAAATCAAACTTAAGAACTTGTAAAAAGGAAATCAAGCAAGCAGTGCAGGAAAAGTAAATATTGAAGTGCGTAAATCTCGATGTAAAAGCAGATGGGGCGAACACGTTGGGAATCTTCTCGGGAAATCTATGGGGTTCTAACTAGAAATCAAACACACAAAAGTTAAGCAAGCGAGACTAGGCGATTTTCCCCAAACTGATTCACTGGTTTTAACAACCTAACTTTATCAAACTAGGTCGATCTGCGAACTTCCATTCCACAGGTATACTTTCATATCCTGCGTCCTAGACGAACACGCAATAGGATCGGGACAATAAACATTCAGACATCTTTTAAAGGATGCTCTCTACCCTATTTTGGTCTAGATCTGAGATTCAGGACATTCGTCGTTCTCAAGACCCTGCGATCAGAATATAGTTCATGACGCCAGACTCATGCAATAAGAACGAATAAGGTGAGACAGAAAATCCTAATCTTCGGCCTAAACAATCGGTTCAACAACAGTTAATGAAATTCCCCATAGATCCCCTTAAAGAACACCCAACGAAAGTAAACTACTCAGACATAAAAGTAGAAGCAGAAAACGTGATTGATGAATGCATAACTTATATAAATCGATAAAAGTAAAAGAGGGTTCAAGAACAAATTAATCTCCCTCAAAGAACAAAGTGGAGACCACGAATCAAGGATTCGCGGCCGCCAAAGAGAAATCTATAACTTAGCATATTTGGAATGAAAAGCTGATCCCTTCTTTTTTACAAAACCCTAAACGGCGAGTATATATAGGTCTTCAAGTGCCCTAGGTCGTGGATTAGGTCTTGGCTTGCATAAGACGGCTGCGGGTTTAAGTTGGGCTTCAAATGGGCTCGGGAATCCGTGAGTGGCCTGGCCTTGCGAGAGACTGGCCGTGGCGCGGCCATTGGTCGTCTGGTTAGGCCGTGGCGCGACTAGCTCGTCCTTCTGGGTGCTTGACGGACCTTCTTGCTTCCTTCATAACTTGAGATCCAACCGTGTGATTGTTCTCAAACCACTTCGGGGTGGAAGACAGCTGATAAGGCTACCTTGTCTCCAAATATGAGCTTGATCTCGTGGTGGGAAGGCCTTCATTTGGTGTTGAACTTCTGTCCTCGGGCACTATTTCCAGAATTGTCCATTTTGCTCCAAAATATGCGTCTTTTGCTAAGATTACCTGAAAAGAATCTTGAACAACCAAATACTCGAAATCTAGTGTTTTTGCATCAAAACCTTAGTGAAATGCTTATTAAAGCACTCACTTATGATAGTAAAAAGGGGTAAAATATGCATGTTATCAAGTCCCCCAGACTTAAACCTTTGTTTGTTCTCAAACAAAACAGAAATCTAAGAAAGGAAAAGAGGTTTGAAATCGTGGAAACTCACCAATACTTGGGAACTCGTCAAGTCTATCAATTGACCTGTTGAGCCACATAACTCGGAATCTAGCTTCAAGGCCTTTGGGTCTAGTTACCTTGAGCTTTTCACCCTTCCCGGATACGCTTCATGGTCCCTTTGAGTATTTCGAGTTCCCTC
Source organism: Alliaria petiolata (assembly GCA_020283515.1). Lineage (NCBI taxonomy): Eukaryota > Viridiplantae > Streptophyta > Magnoliopsida > Brassicales > Brassicaceae > Alliaria > Alliaria petiolata. The sequence continues at coordinate 374,851,547 of JAHZTW010000001.1, forward strand.
TTGTTGACTCCTTTATTCATTTAGGCGTGCGGTCTCTATCGAGGGAGTATTGGTCGACGAGACATTATACCTTCTCTTCCAAACATCTAGACATAGACATTTCAGACACAACTCTCCTATTTTCTCTTCCCTTAGTCGATTTCTCCCTACTTTTCTAGGGTATCATTTTATTTTTTCTATCGACTTTCTTATACCATTTTTTTTTTCTTTCTTCTTAGCTTGAGAATGATCACTTCTTTGAAGTTTACATGATTGCTGCGAACCGTCATTGTCCTTTAAGGAACTCTGGTTGCCATTATCCCAAACTAAAACCTTTCTTTCTATATATATATATATTTTCTTTTCTATAACAAGGGAAGATCAAGGAGAGGTTGCATTGCATCTACTTAGTCATGCTAGAGTCTAAAAGAGGAGTAAAGATCGAAGTACCTCAAGCCCCTTGACGAGAAAATTTGATTCATTAGGTGCGGAGTCAACGCAAGATCCTTCGAGTACTCTAGAGATTAGAACTTTTTCCGCTGGAGTGATCCACTCACCGTGTTCAACTTAGTAAACCTTGCTTCTAAATCCGTGAGAATGGTCATTAAGGTCCCTTGTTCAAATTCACTTGTACCTAGCAAAGTTCATAGTTTCCGACTAAAAGAAAAAAAAGTTTTTGACTTTATAAAACGACTCGATAAATGATGTAGGTATGCATAAGAATCATCAAATAAAAGCACGATTAGTAATATAAGAAACCCCCCCAGACTTAAATCAAACTGTCCCCAGTTTGTTTAAATCGAGTGAGGTGAAAAAGATAGGTAAATTCAAGTACAAGCTTGTGAAGACTTACTTGAAAGTGGCGTTGGGTTTGGTATGGGCGTGTGGTATGATTGAGCTAAGGACTTGATCATTATCCTTATGTCCCTGCTTAGAATCGATTTGATTGAACAAAAGAAATCGAAGACTTAGCTCGAAAGGAAATGTGTTGCCCGGTTGAGCTTCCTTGCTTCGGATGGTGGTGGTGGGCGTGTGTTGGTGATGGATGAGGATGGTGATAGGCGTTTGGTGGTGTTGGTTGGCTCGCCTTTGTTGTGAAGAACAGGTACTCCGGTTGTCGAGTACTTGTCTTGGTTCCTTGACCTTTGATAACACCGTGAATGAGAGATGAAAAATCTTCCTTCCTTGCGTCTTGAAGATTACGTCACCTCAGAAACTTGACTTGAAGTTTGGGTCTATGCTGGCCTATCCAGTGATCTGTTCGGGATCCCGGAAGACAAGTGTTGCTAGTATGAACTTCAGTGCCATTTGAAATCCTTACTTGGCTTCGGTAAAGGTCTTGGTCGCGGAAGAGAGAAGCTTGTCTTCGGGAACTTTCCTCTTCGCGGTTTGGTGAAGGAAGTTGCATCTTCTTCCTTCTGGAGCTTGCACTACGGTTTTCATCCTCGGGAACCGTGGTGTTCTTCTTCGTCTTCATGGATACAGGTCCGTTGAACGTGATGGAAGAAGTAAGTAGAGAGATGGATCATTGACATGACTTGACTTGGATGGAGTCATGTCTTGTCTCGCCATATTAGATGCAACAGCAATGTGCCGCAGTTGTGAAAGTGATCATTGCGGTCTTTAGGTCGTGTTCAGGCCATTGAATCAAGGAGGATACTTGAAAGGCTTGAAACAGGTTGAAGGAGATCCGGTTTGGTGAGGTCGGGACGGAGGCGTCTCAGACAAAGGCTGGCCGCGCGACGGGTCATCGCGGCCGCGGCCAAGTGCCTTGCCTCCGCGCCATCGTGGCTCGTGGCGCGGCCAGGCTCCTTCGGGCCGGCCCACGGGCGGTTCGTCGCCCGGTGAGTGTTCTTCGGGTTTCCTTCTTCATTTTTTAGTCTTTTCTGGTTTTTCTGATTTTTTTTTGTGCTTTTGGGGTTTATGAAAATGCTGTAAACTAAGAAGAAACTAAAACTAAGAATTAGTATGGTTAAGAAGATAAGAAAGAGAATACCTAAAATGGGTTGTCTCTCATTGAGCCGCTCTTGTTTAGAGTCTTTTAGCTAGACTTTGGTAGTTTGGGAGCTTAGTTGGAGGTGGAGTTCGACCTTAGGCAAGGTCTTTTTGCCTTCTGCGCGGCCTCTTCTGCTAAAGGCTCCTCGAGTCTCTCCATGATGGCATCCTCATCCTTCTCAAGAAGGTATTTCTCCATGGTGTAAGGTACCGCGGGATAGTACTTCTTCCCGTCGACGTTGGCAAATGAGACTCGCCTGTTTGGCCAATCCATGATGGCTCCTACAGTGGCTAAGAACGGCCATCCCAAGATGAGAGGTGCAACTCCTTCTTGGCGTGTCTTGACTATGTAGAAGTCTACCGGGATTCTACAATCGCCAATGATGACCGGGAGGTCATAAATGACTCCTTTCGGGGCAGCGAAGGATTGATCCGCCAGTCCAATCCTGATGTCAGTGGGGAAAATGCATTTCACCCCGAGTTTCCTTGCCACGCCGGCTGGCATAATGTTTATGCATGACCATGAATCGCATATGGCGTTCTTGAAAATGTCACCTCGAATGCTGCAAGTTACAAGGTATTGCTCGTGGCCCTGGATCTTGTGGAGGTTCTCGCACCACTTTGTTGAACTCCTCGAGTGCCAGCGGCTCCACTCGGTTTTGGTGCCAATCATCCTTCTTTGTAGGAGGCATCCTGATGGCATCCTTGTTGGCTGAATGCCTTGCCTGATTAAAGTAGACTTCAATATCTCCCTTATCCTCCAAGCTATCTTGAAAGAAGTCGGCCAAACCCTGGTTTTTCCAGGCGTCTTCGAACGTCATTCCTGTGGGGGAGTCCCTTAACTTTGGCATTGAACTTCATAAGCCTCTCCCTTTGAACGTGCACGGTGACCGGCCTTGCGTGGCTGGCCTTGTTCCCTGCAGTCGAGCAGACGGAGTTCTCTTCCTTAAGGATCTCTCGAGATGAATACCTTGATGACTCGGTCGAGTATCCCTCTCCGAACTCGTAGTTTGAATCACTCGAGCAGCTGGCAATGAAGCTCGTTTCAGGACTTGAAAATCTCGTTTCGGTGATGGGTTCCACTGCATTGCATGGTGCGAACGTGGCTGGGTCAGGTCGGGGATCTGGTGCTTTTGGCGTGTTTTTCCGGGCTGCTCGGTAGATTGTGACTTCAGAGACCTCTTTAGTCGCTTCCTCTATAGGATAGGTACCCCTCTTGGTTCCGCCAATGCTCATACCAGAGACTATCTTTCCAAGTCTCCGCTGTTCCTTGCTTAGCCTCTCTATCGCCGCCGTCTTTTCCTTCAGGCAATTTAGACGCTTTTGAGCTTATCGTCAGTTTCCTCCGCTTTGTCCTCAGATTGTCTTTGGTCCTCTATGAGTTGAAGGATGTCGGCTTCGGCTCGATCTCTATTGACGTAGATAGGGTCGTTGGCATCTTCAAGTTTTTCATTCAAGGTGCGGATGTCTTTCACGCTTTGGTCGAGGATAGGTATGCGATACTCGAGCGTATCCGAGATCTTCTTCAGTAGGACCGTGTTGCTGGCCGCTTGCTACTTATGCAACCTCATCTCCTCGGATAGAGCTTCGATCTTAGCGAGAAGTTCGGCTTGAACCTTGTCTATGTGCCCATAGACAGCTTCAGTGTAATCTGCCTGGTATACCAGCATATCATTGATCGAGACTATGAGCTTATCGATCTGATGAGCGTGCTCGATCTCCGTGTCGAGGCGATTGACCTTCGAATTTTTTTCTTGGCCAGTAAGCCACTGGTCGCGATCCTTGGGAGCGATATGAGCCCTTGGGGGTCCAGGCTCGTGTTGTTCTTGATTCCTGGGGACCTCCATGGTTTTAGGGTTTCTGAAACTCATAGAAATAAACATAGAAGTTAGAGAAAAGGATGTTTTTGAGTTGTGATCCTGACCTTTGTCTTGGACAGCGAAACGCAGCCTCCCCGGCAACGGCGCCAAAAGCTTGATGGGGTCTAAATAGTCGTCCGAGTTTGGAGGATTTCTTTGGGGACTCGTCAGGCTTTGAATTTGTAGGACCCTAAGCTGCAAGTGCACAGCGTGCGTTGTAGTACTTAGGGTATCGATCCACAGGGAGGAGGTCAACTGCAAAACAGAAGAATCAGGGCAACCAAAGACGCAGAGAATTGGGGTTTGGGGGTAAGTGTCACGGTTTTTGCAGAAAATAAAGAAAGCAGTATCACGTCTTATATAGAGGAGGTTGTCAATCTCTTCTATGACCAACGGGAAAAGGAAATCAAACTTAAGAACTTGTAAAAAGGAAATCAAGCAAGCAGTGCAGGAAAAGTAAATATTGAAGTGCGTAAATCTCGATGTAAAAGCAGATGGGGCGAACACGTTGGGAATCTTCTCGGGAAATCTATGGGGTTCTAACTAGAAATCAAACACACAAAAGTTAAGCAAGCGAGACTAGGCGATTTTCCCCAAACTGATTCACTGGTTTTAACAACCTAACTTTATCAAACTAGGTCGATCTGCGAACTTCCATTCCACAGGTATACTTTCATATCCTGCGTCCTAGACGAACACGCAATAGGATCGGGACAATAAACATTCAGACATCTTTTAAAGGATGCTCTCTACCCTATTTTGGTCTAGATCTGAGATTCAGGACATTCGTCGTTCTCAAGACCCTGCGATCAGAATATAGTTCATGACGCCAGACTCATGCAATAAGAACGAATAAGGTGAGACAGAAAATCCTAATCTTCGGCCTAAACAATCGGTTCAACAACAGTTAATGAAATTCCCCATAGATCCCCTTAAAGAACACCCAACGAAAGTAAACTACTCAGACATAAAAGTAGAAGCAGAAAACGTGATTAATGAATGCATAACTTATATAAATCGATAAAAGTAAAAAAGGGTTCAAGAACAAATCAATCTCCCTCAAAGAACAAAGTGGAGACCACGAATCAAGGATTCGCGGCCGCCAAAGAGAAATCTATAACTTAGAGTATTTGGAATGAAAACTTGATCCCTTTTTTTTTACAAAACCCTAAACGGCGAGTATATATAGATCTTCAAGTGCCCTAGGTCGTGGATTAGGTCTTGTCTTGCATAAGACGGCTGCGGGTTTAAGTTGGGCTTCAAATGGGCTCGGGAATCCGTGAGTGGCCTGGCCGCACGAGCGACTGGCCGTGGCGCGACCACTGGTCGTCTGGTTAGGCCATGGCGCGGCCAGCTCGTCCTTCCGGGTGCTTGACGGACCTTCTTGCTTCCTTCATAACTTGAGATCCACCCGTGTGATTGTTCTCAAACAACTTCGGGGTGAAAGACAGCTGATAAGGCTACCTTGTCTCCAAATATGAGCTTGATCTCGTGGTGGAAAGGCCTTCATTTGGTGTTGAACTTCTGTCCTCGGGCACTGTTTCTGGAATTGTCCATTTTGCTCCAAAATATGCGTCTTTGGCTAAGATTACCTGAAAAGAGTCTTGAACAACCAAATACTCGAAATCTAGTGTTTTTGCATCAAAACCTTAGTGAAATGCTTATTAAAGCACTCACTTATGATAGTAAAAACGGGTAAAATATGCATGTTATCAAATATCAGCATACCACGGTCTCTGACAAGTAGAAACAACCATCATTGGTTCATTAAACGCGTCACCCATGGCCTTCAAAATCCATCCCGCCAACTGCAAGTGGTGTCGATCGACACACGGGGTCTTGCGTCGTGGTCGTCGTCAACGAACCGGAGTGTCGATCGATGCTCATCTGTGTCGATTGACACTGGTCCCGATTATGTAGAAAGTTGCAGGTTTCTTGCATTTCTTCCTTTCAATCCAATCTCAATTGAATTGATAGTCTCCTCTGGCAAGAAATCATCAATTGGCACGTCATCTTCGACCTTGATTCTAGATAGATGATCAGCAACTCCATTTTCAACTCCTTTCTTGTCCTTCACCTCAATATCAAATTCTTGAAGAAGCAGAATCCATCTCAGCAATCTGGGTTTTGAATCCTTCTTCTGCATCAAGTATTTGAGTGCAGAATGATCAGTATGAACCGCTACCTTGGACCCAACAAGGTATGGTAGAAATTTCTCAAAAGAAACAACACAGCTAATAATTCCTTCTCAGTTGTTGCATAATTTCGCTGTGCTTCATCAAGTGTTCTGCTCGCATAATAGATGGCATGAAGCTTCTTGTCTTTCTTCTGCCCAAGTACAGCGCCTACTGCGAAATCACTGGCATCACACATCACCTCAAAAGGTAAATCCCAGTCTGGTGGTTGTACAATTGGGGCGCTCACCAAGGCCTTCTTGATCTGCTCAAAAGCTGAGTGACATTCTGCAGAAAACTCAAACTTCACATCCTTGCAAAGCAAAGAAGTAAGGGGTCTTGCAATCTTGCTGAAGTCCTTGATGAATCTTCTGTAAAACCCAGCATGGTGATATGTATATATTTTGCATCATATTTCCCTCCATTTAGTGTAGGTTTCTTGTCATTTAGGAACCTAACTAAGCATCATTGTAATGCATTTTGATCATTTAGAGTTTTAGGTTGTCTTTGCATAGTCTTTGCATATAGTGGTGCATTTGGAGTCTTGATCAGGTGATAAGGATGCTATGGAGGCAACAATGGAGTTGGNACCTCAAAAGGTAAATCCCAGTCTGGTGGTTGTACAATTGGGGCGCTCACCAAGGCCTTCTTGATCTGCTCAAAAGCTGAGTGACATTCTGCAGAAAACTCAAACTTCACATCCTTGCAAAGCAAAGAAGTAAGGGGTCTTGCAATCTTGCTGAAGTCCTTGATGAATCTTCTGTAAAACCCAGCATGGTGATATGTATATATTTTGCATCATATTTCCCTCCATTTAGTGTAGGTTTCTTGTCATTTAGGAACCTAACTAAGCATCATTGTAATGCATTTTGATCATTTAGAGTTTTAGGTTGTCTTTGCATAGTCTTTGCATATAGTGGTGCATTTGGAGTCTTGATCAGGTGATAAGGATGCTATGGAGGCAACAATGGAGTTGGAGAGGGATGGCGCAGCACTTGGAAGAGCAAGAAGTCGCCAAGAAGATGGAGCAGAAGACTTCTGGCGCTGGTTCGGCGAACCAAACTTCCAGGGCGTCCGTTCGGTGAAGCCGTTCGATGAAGGTCGTCGAACCAAATTTCCAGGGGTTCGGTTCGACGAAGCCGTTCGACGAAAGACATCGAACCATACCCAGACGCAAGAAGATGAGCCAAGGGACTAAGGTCCAGTTCGACGAAGGACACCGAACCGAACTTCCAGGGTTTCGGTTCGACAAGTTGGTTCGATGAACTCGTCGAACTGAACCCCGACGAATCTTTTTTGTCAACTTTATGGGTCCCTCCTACAAATACTCTTTAGACCTAATTTTTATCTTAACTTTTATTCTCTTTGTTCTAAGCTTAAATGTTTTGCCACTTTGAGGAAAAACCTTGTTTATGCTTGGATCTTTAAGTTTAATGCAATATCTTTCTTAGATTTCTTGTTTTATCTTTCCCTAATCATGTTTAACCTTTCATTTACCTTTGATTTGATGGGTTTAATCATGATTAGTGAGTAGTTCCTTAGGAACTTGGGAATGGGTTAGATTTAGGGATTTTTCTAATGGTTCAATCTTGCAATCTAGGATAGATTCTTTTATTTCTCTTCTTATTAAGTAGTTCCTAATGCCAAATAGCTAATCTTTGCTATTTTGGATCATAAGCATTTCATACACCCACCAAGTGTTTGATGAAATGCTTTGATATACTCTCATATTTTGCATATTTAGCTTGCATTTAGGATAGGTTTTCATCTATAAATCCTGCATTATAGCCTAGTTTGCATCATTTATAACATTTTAGGCCCTAGTACTCCTTGCATTAGCATTTGCATAGTTTCTTGCATATTTGCATTCTTTTCAAGTTGTTTGGTACTTGGAGCTTTGGAATCTATGCATGAGTTTGAGGAATGTTCGAGAGGATAGCTTAGGAGTTCGTGGAAACAACAAGGAGGACTCGCACAAGGAGAATGGAGCTGAGATCGAGCAGCAGATCGGACCAAAGGACTCAATCTAGACAAAATCGAGTAGACGATCGAGTAGCCAACCAGATCAGTCGGGAGATCGAGTAGGAATATCGACTGAGGCAGAGCATTGGCGTGGAAAGCAAGGAGATCGAGCAGGAAGATCGACCAAGCCACTCGACCAACTCCAAATCGACCCGAGAGATCAAATTCCGAGCTCGATCTCTGGCACTCAGGCGCAGCCTTATCCTCTTGCTTTTGCTTTTTGCTTTTTGTAATTTTGTGGGGGACCACTTTTGGAGATAAGACAGCTAATCCCATTCTTTTTGGGATCACGACCGATTATTCTGATTGTCTTTTTTTCCTCTTTAGGTCTAGCCACCATTTTCTCTCTAGTTTTCATGTTCTAAGTTTTCTTCTTTTGAAAAACATTGTAGTTCTTGATTTCAATAGAAGTATTTCCAGTTTTTATTGCTTAAATCTTTTCCTTGCTTATTTCGAACATGTTGAATCCCTCAAAACTGATGTTTGTGAGTGGTTCAATCATGAGGAGTGAGTAATCCTCCAAGATTTTATGTTTGGGGTGATTAAGGGGGTTTAATGGTTTAAGCTTTGGTTTCCTTTAGTTCTTAATAAAAATCTCTTCTTGGATTTGGGGGTTTAAGG
>JAHZTW010000001.1:374862356-374888363 GCA_020283515.1 Alliaria petiolata
CTACCTAAGAAAATAGGTTAAAGTTGCTTATATAGGTCCAAAAATATTGGTCCCCTCACAAAAAGACAAAATATGAGCTGTCAAAGGAAGGAAGGAGAAACTGGTTCGGAGGATCTAGTGGCTTGGTCGATCTTCAGCTCGATCTGTTTGTTGGATCTAGTGGCTTGGTCGATCTTCAGCTCGATCTACTTGTTGGATCTAGTAGCTGGGTCGATCTAAGAGTCGATCTCTGGGTCGATCTAAATCTTGGAATGTCCGGGCTTGGTCGATCTTGTGGTCGATCTAAATCTTGGAATGGGCAAACCAGCTCGATCTAAGGGTCGATCTCAGGCTCTTTTCACTTTTCCAAGCTTTCCTTTGACTCCCATCAACTCTTAAGCTCTTCTTTAACCTTCTTGTCCATGCTCATCATCCAAGATAGCTCCAAGTACACCAAATAACCTGAAAATGATGCATATATGCAAGCAATATGCAAATGCTAATGCAATATGTCCTAAAACCTAAAATGGGACAAAAGACACAATTAATCAAAATATGAATGCAATATGCATGGAAACCTATCTTAAATGTATGCTAAATTATGCTAAATTATGAGTCTATCAACTCCCCCAAACTTGCCTTTTTGCTTGTCCTCAAGCAAACAAAAACAAATCCGAGAGAGAGGTTTAAAAATGGGGGTTAGATTCCAAAAGTGCTTTTCACATAAATCAAATCAATGGTTCTTGTTCTTAGTCCTAGGAAGCAGTATACAACTCTACTCCAAAGACCTTAGCCATATTCAGCACATATTGAATTTGAAATCAAGACTTGTCTATTCCAAACAATCCAAGAATCCTAACCTTTAACATTCAATTAAGCTCAAACGGTGAATCACACTTATGCATTTAAAACCGAATACATTTGACTAAGGGACAAGGTTATGAGATAAAAATGATCTCATTCAAGTGGGTACTCCAAGCATTGGTTTATCTCAAAAATGATTGAACTTATGCATAATGCTAAAGGTAAAAGGCAATGTATGCATACATGACTAGACTCTTATCTACCAATATATACTAACAATGATCCTAATTCCCCTCTCATTCATTTTTTATAGCTCACTCACCCTCTAGAGATACCCAAAAATCAAGCAAAAAATGCTAAGTACAAACCCACAAGAACTTCATCAATCACATTCACCTTAGGGAAACTTCTTCAACCCTTCTTATAGCTAGTGGTATGGCCATACAAATATTAGCTCTTATCTTTTCATTGGATAGCTCTCTTCTTATATTTTTTTTTCTTTTATGCATTTGGCCTCTTGGCTCTTTTCTTTTCATTTTACAAGAGAGCTATCATCTTTTCTTTTTAACTTGAGATTTTACACAAAACAATTCAAGACCAACCACTTAAAACTATGTATTCCCTTTCTTTCAAATTTCCTAACACCAACCTTTTCTCAAATCCGAATTAAGATTTCGGTTTTCAGTGACAACACCAATGAACCCAACCCAAATCAAGCCTAGAACTAGCTTCAAGATGCAAAGCTAGAATCATATGAGAGCCTAAACATGTCGCCCTAAACCTAACACTTTATGCCAAGTTCAATCAAAAATAAGGCCACACAATTTGCAATCACACAAGAATTTTGGCTTGAAATAAGGCAAGGGTTAAGGTGTGGAGTTCTATTTAGGCTAACAAGAGAGTGTTGAAGGGAGTAAGAAAGCCTAAATATGTATATGTATCCATGTATCCTTTTTCAAATGCTCAAGTATGATAATTCAAAATTCATGTTAAGGTTTCACTTGATAGGAAAGGATTCAATTCATGCTTGTTTCAACTTAAGCCAAGAAAATCAAGACAAATGGTCCAAAGATGGTTAGAACTTAATTTTCAAATTTGCACAAAGCATTAAAGGACTACTAACTAGGGCCTTGAACCAATTCATGAGCTTAAAACACTTTACAAGGAAAATTGCCCCCTATGCAAATGCAAGCAACCTAAATGATAAAAATTCTAGACTCAATCCTAAAGAATTTACAAATGCAAATGCAAGCTACATGAATTTTTTCGAAATTTTTTTGAAAATTTTCTGATTTTCTATGCAAATGTATATGCATGAAGACTCAAATATGGAAAATTTTCTGATTTTCTATGCAAATGTATAAGCATGAAGACTCAAATATGCTTAAGGGGAAAATAAGAAAACAAAAAACAAAATTAAATCTCTCAACCTCTCCCCCAAACTTAAATTACACAGTCCCTTGTGTAATAAAAGTTCAAGAGAGACCATCAACAAGAAATAAAATACAAAAATCCAAAAATGCATGTTATTTACAAGGTTTTGGAATGGTGTACCTTGGAGCTTGTTGTGGTTAGGGCTGAGATCAAGCAGCTGGATCGATCTAGGCACCATTCTCCATCTCCCTTGTTCCTGATCACACACACTAAAAAGCATAATTAAGTACTGAAAAATTAAAAGCATAAAGAGAAGGATAGTCATGGGAGTGCCTCCCAAGTGCGCTTGGTTTAAAGTCTCTAGTTTGACATGTTGAGGCTTGGATCACCAGGCTCATACTCGTCATAGAACCATCCCCCAAATGTGTGCATCCTTATCTCCTCAAAAGGTAACTGCCACGGATACTCAATGTTGTCTTCATTGGTGAGGGTTAAACCGAGGTACTTGGCAAAGGGTTGTTCCATTGGGGAATCTTCTTCTTCACCCTCCTTGGAGGCTACTTAAATGGAACTCTCCTTTGCCTCCTTCTTGGGAATGAGTTGCACATGTGTTTCTGCCTTGGTGGAGAGCTCTTCCTCAACAAATGAGCTCTCAGTAGCGTCCTCTAAGCATTCAACAACCGAACTTTCTTCACAAGGATCTTCAAATCTTTGCTCCAGATTTTCATCAACAATGTATCCAAGAAGAGCTTCAAGTTCTTTTTCGTCAGCTTCTTGTTGGAGTTCATCATTGGTTTGAGCTTCATCCTCTTGTTCCTCATTCCCTTGGGTGATTTCGGTGTTGATGAACTCCACATGTGGTGTTGCAGCAACTCTTGGACGTGGAGCGTGAGAGGCTAGTGTGAAGTCAAGCATGTCAAATCTCTCATCAAGCTTTGCTTGCCCTTCCAAAAGCAGCTTCATCATGTTGAGATTTTCTTCCTCCTTAGAGATGTGGGAAGAATAGGTTGCTCCTTGCTCATACTCCATGTCCCAAGATTGGTATCCCTCACCATATCCATATAGATCCTCTTGGGCAGAATGGTCATCCTTGAGTCCCCTTTGATAAGTGGATGAGCTTTCAAAACCGTGGTGGCTTGTGGGGTTCCAAGCCATCATTCTCTCTTGATTCGCTAATAAAGCCTCAAACATTGATGCTATATCCGAATCCATACTGTCTTCCTTGTGATTGTGCCTTGCAAAAAGAAGAAACACTTGAAAGAGAGTTAGTAACCAAAATGCAAAATAAAAACCTAGTCTAGTTCCAAATCCTAGTAATTTCAACAAAACCTAAGTTGGCAACGGCGCCAATTGATGTAAGGATTTTTAAGCCTTAACCCAATCCTCAACACACATGTCATTGTAGTATGTGAGGTGTCAATCCAGCCTAGGTGTTGAAAGATACTAAGAATGCAAGAGCAAAGTAAAGCTAAGTCATTTTCGGATTTAATGGGAAAAAAATTAAAATAAACTACTTGCAACTACTAAATAATTACGAAAACTATTTTAAAATCCCTACTGGGATGTTAACTAATAGAAAACTACTTCTAGGAATTTAAAATGCAAAACTACTGATTTATAAAATTTGAAAACTAAAAGCAGATAAATAAGGCTATTTTTAGCAAAATGAAAAGAGCAAACTTTAAATCTAAAAGAGAAAGCTTTTAAAACTACTTATATGAAAAATAACAGATTGAAGGATGAGGTTCATGCTTAGGGAAGATAAAGGTTCGATCTTGGTTTATAAAAAGTAAATCTACACATTTCTAAATGTGCTATCCTTAGGCCTAAGAAGAAATCTTTCCATGGTTTGTGGATAAGATAAGATCCTCTCATCATTCATTCTCTCAAAACCCATGGTTTTTGGTGGAAAAGAATGGTTGATGGAGCTTAAGCACGAATCTTTAACATGGCCTAACTAGCCCTTACATGCCACTCTCATGGTCATTAAGGCATACTAGCCTCTTAGTTTGGGCATAAGAGATTTCACAAGTTCTTATGAGAAAAAGGAAATATCTTGGATCATAAAGCCTCTCTCAAGGTCTTTAAGAATTTGATACTCCAAACCAAGAAAGGATAAAGATTAAGAGCAAGTAAATCTATACATTTCTAAATGAGCTATCTCTAGGACTTAAGAAGCTTGGGTCTAGATTTATCCATGGTGTGTGGTATAAATCCCTTATTCATCCTTTCCTCCTAACCCATGATGTTTGGTGGAAAGAAAGGATGAAAAGCATAAAGCAAAGATCTTAAATATTGGCCTTACTAACCCCCCTCACATCCATGGTGTATGGGAAGGGAAAGATTAGTATCTTGGATTTGGTTTTAGGGGATTTCCTAAGTCTTTTTGAGATAAGGAAATCCCATGAATCAAAGAGATCTTTCTCAAGAGTCTCTAGGCTTTAAGCCATCCAAATCCAAGAAGAGAATTAGATGAAGAGCAAGAAAATACCAAGATTCAACCTTTAAAACCTTCCTAATCACCTCATCCTTAAATCCAAAAGAATTACTCTAATGTCATGTTCGAACCCCTCATATCCATAGGATAAGAGTTGTTCAACATGACTAAGCTAAGCAAGAAAGAAAGATTAAAGCTAAAGAGAAGTTCTTGAAATAAAAATCAAAAGTTTTTACAAAAATAAAAGCTAAGGTTTTTCTCTCCAAAATGGAGGCTAGATCTAAAATGGGAGAGACAATCCCTAAAAAATTTGTGCCTACCTAAGAAAATAGGTTAAAGTTGCTTATATAGGTCCAAAAATATTGGTCCCCTCACAAAAATACAAAATATGAGCTGTCAAAGGAAGGAAGGAGGAACTGGTTCGGAGGATCTAGTGGCTTGGTCGATCTTCAGCTCGATCTGTTTGTTGGATCTAGTGGCTTGGTCGATCTTTGGGTCGATCTAAATCTTGGAATGACAGGGGTTGGTCGATCTTGGGGTCGATCTAAATCTTGGAATGACTGAGCTTGGTCGATCTTGGGGTCGATCTAAATCTTGGAATAGCCGGGCTTGGTCGATCTTCTGGTCGATCTAAATCTTGGAATGGGCAAACCAGCTCGATCTAAGGGTCGATCTCAGGCTCTTTTCACTTTTCCAAGCTTTCCTTTGACTCCCATCAACTCTTAAGCTCTTCTTTAACCTTCTTGTTCATCATCCAAGATAGCTCCAAGTACACCAAATAACCTGAAAATGATGTATATATGCAAGAAATATGCAAATGCTAATGCCATATGTCCTAAAACCTAAAATGGGATAAAAGACACAATTAATCAAAATATGAATGCAATATGCATGAAAACCTATCCTAAATGTATGCTAAATTATGCTAAATTATGAGTCTATCATGCTTGAACCAACTTAATAAGAGATTTATATTCCTAGCCTAAGACATTAGTTGCCTAGGGTGTTTATCATGCCATTTAGACTTCTAATTAATGCTTGTTAATCATTCTAATGCTAAAACATCATTAGTTCATTACGGTGATTAGTAAAGGGATTAGTGCCACACATCATGGTTTAATCTTATTTAAGTGTTCTAGGCATAGAGTTGGCTTGTTTAGTTGCTTAAATGATTGCAAGGTTGTCCATTTAGTTTCCCAAATCAATGATTCCATCCCTAGGTTTCGTTTTAGTTAATTTGATAATCTTGCTTAGTAGTTAATCTCTTGTTTAGTGCTTCATTAGTAGTAATTAAGGCTTAGCTTGATATTATTGCTCTTGTAGTGTCTCTTTTAGTTTGTGTTCTGTTTTTAATTGTTGCTTGTCACTTGAATTGCCAATTTAACTTAGCTTAAATCAAACTATGTATTCTTATTGAATCATCTCCCAAAATGGATTGATATCTCAAGTATTGCAATGATATGAGCAATTGAGAAATTGCTTACAAGAGATAAAACCTCTGTATCACATGGCCTAGAAAACTTCTCACTGCCTTCACTGAATTTGGCGCCTGTAGAGATGTCATAACCTCGATCTCGGTGTGATCTACCTCAATCCCAGCAGCTGAAACTCTATGTCCAAGTACAATGCCATCTTGAACCATGAAGTGACATTTCTCCCAATTCAGAACCAATTGCTTCTCTTCACATCTAGCTAGCACCTTGCAGAGATTGTCTAGACAGCCTTTGAAGGAAGACCCATAGACAGAGAAATCGTCCATAAAGACTTCCATACAATCTTCAATCATGTCTGTGAAGATAGACATCATGCAGCGCTGGAATGTCGCATGAGCATTACAAATTCCAAATGGCATTCTGCGGTATGCAAATGTACCATAAGGACGTGTAAAGGTGGTCTTCTCTTGGTCATCTGGGTGAATGGGAATCTGAAAGAAACAAGAAAACCCATCCAGGAAGAAGTAGTAAGGATGATTCGCCAGTCTTTCCAGCATTTGATCGATGAAAGGTAATGGAAAATGGTCCTTCCTTGTGGCTGCGTTCAGTTTCCTGTAATCGATGCACATTCTGTGTCCAGTCACAGTTCTTGTAGGAACCAGCTCCTCTTTCTCATTCTTCACCATTGTGACGCCTCCTTTCTTAGGAACCACGTGAACTGGGCTGATCCAGGCGCTGTCCGAGATAGGATATATGATCCCTGCGGCCAAAAGCTTCAGAATCTCCTTCTTCACGGCCTCCTTTAAGTTCGGATTTAGCCTCCTTTTATGCTCTACTGATGTCTTGGTGTCATCCTCAAGATGAATGCGATGCATACACAAGTCTGGAGATATTCCTGAAATGTCATCAAGAGAATAGCCAAGAGCTTTGCAAAATTTGCGCAGCTTGCTTAGCAGTAACGTGAGCTCTGCATTGTTCAAGGTAGCATTGACAATAACAGGATAAGTGGAATTGGGACCAAGAAAAACGTACCTTAGCCCGGCAGGGAGCTGATTAAGCTCAACTTTAGGTGTCTTATCCTCACTCCATTCGCCCAGTGTCGCGGTCCTCGCATGGTGTCGATCGACATTAGATGGTGTCGATCGACACAAGGGCGTATCAAGCTCCTCTTGTGCGACTAGTTGCAGTGCTTGCTTGCTAGTGTTCAACATCTTGTTGAATCCCTCAGAAGCTTCATTGAGATGTTGCATCTCTGATGTGGAGTTGGCCAGGATACTCTCCAAAGGATCATCAGGACTCATCTCATGGAAAATCTCTTCAGCTAGATGGGTCAATGAATCCACAAAGAAAGTCTGCCTATCTATTGTCGGCCTCTTCATTACCTTTTCCATGTCAAATTCCAATGACTAGATCGCCCACACTCAGTGCAATTCTTCCTCTCTTGACATCAATGATAGCTCCTGTTATGGCTAGGAAAGGTCTACCCAAGATAAGAGGATCTTTGGGTTCTTCTCCATACTACAACACCACGAAATCAGTTGGAATCATGCAATCACCAACCTTGATTGGAACGTCCTCCAAGACACCTTCTGGGATTCGAGTGGTTCTGTCCGCGAGGATGAGGGAGATTTTTGTTGGTTTAAAATCAGTCATCCCAAGACTTTTAGTAACTGAGAGTGGCATGAGATCGACACTAGCTCCCAAATCGCAAAGAGATCTCTCAAATCTTTCTGCAAAGATAGAACAATCCAACACAAAGCTTCCAGGATCCTTGAGCTTCTCTGGTAACTTGTTTTGAATAACATCACTGACTTGTTCTGAAATTAGAGCAACTCCTTCTTCAAGTCCCAAGTTCTTAGTCACCATCCTCTTCACATATCTCCTAAGATCATGAGTAATCTTCAAAGCATCAATCAATGGAATCTCCAAAATAAGTTTATCCACGATTGCCTTGCATCTGGCTTCATCTAGCTCCTGTTTGGTCTTCTTCTGGGTTCTGGGATATGGGATTTTGGGTTTGTAAACTCGTTCTACGGAAGTATCTACAGGTTTGGCCGTTTCTGCAGTCGTCTGGGTATGGTGTCGATCGACACCCGCCTTGTGTCGATCGACACTCGGGTTTGAGCTCTCGATGATGTCGCGATCCTCTTCTGGTGTCGATCGACACCCATCTGTGTCGATCGACACTGGCTCCGCAGCCACGGTTTCTTCAGCTTCGTCTTCGAATTCCTGTAACTCGACAAGATCTTCAGCACTTTGATCCTTCCTCTGCTTTGTTTCCAGCTTGCTTTTGCTTCTCGTTGTGATGGCATTGACATGGTGTCTGGGATTTGTATTAGTTTTCCCAGGAAGAAATCCCTCTTGCCTTTTCACAGATTCTGCTGTTTGAGCCACTTGAGTATCCAATTTCTTGACATGGTTGTTCAGAGATTCGAATTTCCCATTCAAGTCTTGGTACATGGCGTCCATCTTTCCAGTCACATCTTGATACAAGGTGTCAATCTTCCCATTAAAGCTCACCGTCATCTTTTGTTGTCCTTCTAAAAGTTGTTCCATCATTGCTTTCATACCATTATCTGCAGAAGACTGAGCTGGTGGATTTTGATAGGAGGAAGACCCATAGTTTCTGGTGTAGTTGGTGCTTTGATAAGGCTTCTGAAACTCGGTCTTTTGAAACTGGGATCTTGGAGAATAACCACCTGAGTTATAAATTCCAGAGAAAGAGCTTCTCTGGTTGTTTCCATTGTAAAACATGTTCCCCTGTTGATTCCCAAACTTCTGCCCCTGAAAGCCACCTTCATTTACGAAATTGCAGTCTTCCACTTGAACCTCAGCAGTTGGTTCGAAATGCTTCACTTCCGCAGCAAATTGGACTTTTTTCTTTCCCACTAGAAGGTTGTGCATAGATCCTAGCATGGCCTTCATCTCTGCGATTTGTCCTCCTTCATTAGTGCCATCTGATGCTTTCCTTTGAAGATCTGCATTCTTGGTACTATTGCTAGATACCAAGTTCTCAATCAGCTTTACTGCTTCTGCTGGGGATCTAGTGTTGAAGTTCCCATTGCTCGCAGGATCTAGAGCCATCTTGTACCTCCAGTCTATCTCTCTGAAGAAAATACCCAGCAGATGAACATCAGTGAATCTATGATGGGGGCAATCTCTCTGGTATGCCTTGAATCTGATCCAAGTACCCTTGAACGCTTCACTAGGTCCTTGAGAAAAAGGTAGAGATCTTCATTAACAGCTCCTCGAACCTCGCATCATCAAAGAAGTTGTTGAGGAAGGCGTTTTTGGTCTCCTCCCAAGTGGTCAAAGAACCAGGTTCCAACTGTTTCAGCCAGTATGCAGCATCTCCTCCAAGAGAATATGGGAAGAGCTTGCAGAAGAGATAATCTTCAGTCACTCCATGTGCCTTGATACTGGACGCCAGGTCTTCAAACCTCTCCAGATGATCCATTGGATGCTCATGAGGAAGACCATGAAAAGGGTGCTGAGCCACAAGAGTATAGAATGCGGGCTTCAGCTCAAAGTCATTCCTCTGAAAAGTGGGTAGGCGGATTGCAGCTCTATTGGCGTAGAACTGATCTGGCCTGTTGTAGTCGCCAAGGGTGCGCTCATCCTCTACGTCATTGACTTGTTCAACGATCACAGCTCCATTGTCATCAAGACGCGCCCCGTCTTCATTGCGCCGGTTTCCTTCTCAGTCTCGTAACAGACCTGCAGCATCTTGCATCAAAACTATAGCGTTTGGCATCTTCGTCTGCGAAGGGTGTCGATCGATACTGTTGGTGTCGATCGACGCTCTTGCAGATTTTCGGTTCGTACGCTCTAGTTCCGCAAGTGCCTTTAAGTTAAGCAAAGTTAGCTCTGCTTCCTTGTTGCTTCTGGTGGAGCGTTTCTGCATACACCTGAAACAAAAGAAAGTAAAGTAGTTAGTAAAATAGTTAGCTAAAACTTAGACAAAAATTCCAAACAAGAAATCTGTCTAGATAGAAATCAATTCCCCGGCAACGGCGCCAAAATTTGATATGCTCAAATTAGCCCTGAGCTACTCTCTCAAATTAAGAGATCACTGTAGTACTTAGGGGTCGAATTCCACAGAGAATCGATGCAACTAGACAAATTCTAATTCAGATTTATGCTAAGAGTAAAGTTGGAAAGCAGGAAAAACAATAAAGTAAACAAGGCAATTCGATTTCTAGTTCTTAAAATCAGGAAGAGAAAGCGCTAGGCAGTGAGGTATCTCAGGAAGATTCAAGATTGCAGATTAGATTACTATTTAGAATTAATTGTTCTAGAACTCGAAACACGAAAAACAAACAAACCAGCTTTCGCTGCAGATGTTATCAATGTCTAAACCTAGAAAACCAACTTTCGCTGCGAGTTCAAAGATAGAAACATGCATTAATTTCAGGTTCGATATTGTTCTCAAAGACCTAAACCAACTGTCGTTGCGAATAGATTCAATGCTCATCTAAAGATTTGATCGCTAGATGATTAACTACACTTCCGCGTCCGTTTAATTACCTATAGTTTCGAAATCTAGGTGATCAGTCCTAAGTTTCAGAGTTAAAAACAATCTAAGATGAAGAACAAGCAAATAATCCCAATAGTAAACCAATTCTAACAACCTATCATCAATCCCTTGAATTCCCCACTTCCTAACAATTAAACTACTCATACATGGATGCAGCAAACATCATAGAATAAGTAATTTGCATAAAAAGAATAGAAGAGATACAAGGGTTCCAAATCTCTCAAGAACAGAGTGTAGATTTATCTCCCTAAAAGCTCTCAAACCTAAACTCTCTCTTTGTCTCTCTCAATTTTTAAGTGTGTGCCTAAACAATGGCATAAAAGCTCTATTTATAGGCCAAGGTACGAATCCTCAATTCCCTGAAAGATTAGGAAAAGTCTTGGAGATTTCATTTTCTTCAAAATTCTGGAATCTTCACGTCTTCACGATCCGGAAAACTCGGTGTCGATCCACACTAGCTAGTGTCGATCGACACCCATCGTGCATCTTCAATCCAACTTCGTGACTTCATTTCATTATGCTCCAAAACGAATCCGAATCTTCAGTTCAGCTCCAATTGTACTTGAACCTCCATAGACTCCAAATAGACTCGAAAATAGTACTAATACTCAATAAAAACACTTATATCATGGTCCAAAAAAGAGTAAAAACCATGATATATCACTAAGTCTGGGGGAGTTGATATATCATGGTTTTTACCCGTTTTTGGACCATGATATAATTCTTTTTATAGAGTCTTTTGTTAGTTTTAGAGTCCTATTAGAGTCTTTACAGGATGGAGAGCATTTGGAGCTAAATGGGTCATTCTGGTACTTTTTGGAGCATTTTGGAGATACAAACGAAGTGATGAAGTTGAAGCTGGATTTACACGAAGGGTGTCGATCGACACTACCCTTGGTGTCGATCGACACCACACGAGACCGCCACATTTTGCCAACTTCCATAAGAAAAAGGAAATCATCTCAAGTTTGAAGAAATTACAAGACTGCCCCTGACGAAAATCCTCATCTATAAATAGTTTTCAGGCATTGTTTAGCCAAACACCTTATCATTATTTTCTGTTTTTGAGACTTAGAGAGAGATTGATCCTGAGCTTTTGGGAAGACAATTCTAACTCATCCGAGCCAGATTTCGAACCCCTGTATCATTCTCTATTCATTTATGCAATTTATTTCAGCCATGATTTGTGTTTGCATAATTATATCTGAGTAGTTTGCTAGTTAGGTTAGGGTGATTTAGGGTGGATGAAGAGTTTGTAGAATCATTAGAAGTTTAGGGAAATCAATAGGATATTCACCTTGATTTGTGCTTAACTTGATATTCTGAATTGATCACTTAGAAATCAAACCTTAGGTTATTTAATAGATGCGAGAGCATTTTTAGTAACTTGAACTAATCATAGGTGAGCAAAATATTTATTTGCAAAGAGATTTGGTTTAGGTATCTTGTGAACAAATCGAACCTGTTCTTATTGCTTGCCTTAGTTGTTTGAATTTGCAAAGAGATTTGGAATTCTGAAATTTAGGCATAGATAACTTCTGCAACGAGAGTTGATTGGTTTTAACTTAGAGTTTCGAGTTCTAGACGGTTCTTAATAAATCCCTAATAAACTTAGATTCTGCATTCTTGGATTTAACCTGATAATTATCCTTGCCTAGCGTCTTCGTCTCCTGAACTTACACCGCATTAATCTCGTTTACTTATCTCGTTTAATTACTTAGTTTTAATTTCATACAATTCGACCTAGCATAATCTGAATTTAGAAAACTTAGTGTAGCATCTACTTCCCTTGGGATTTCGATACCCCTTATACCACAATTGCATTTGATGTGCACTTGCAGTAGTTTTATTTGCGTAAAACCTGAGCCCTATCAAGTGGCTTGCTGATAGTTTTGGATACGGATGAGTGCTTGATCGGGTCTTTCGTTGATTAGGTCCGCTTCGTCTAAAAGCATGAGATGGTTTAGACCTTATTTTTCCGGGAGGAGCCGTCGCCGTACTCCTGGAAACTCCACTTCAGGGAGGAATAACACACTCTGTTCCGTAGACGAGTGCAAAAAATGTTTCCCCAGTATCTCGCCTCTGGGTAGTCCGGTGTGACCAGAGGACTCCTTCGAGTTCATCTGCCTATCTTCCTTTCATGGCATCGAGGCGTTTCTTCAATCCGTCGAGTATTGTTTTGTTTGCAGCCTCGGCTTGTCCGTTGCCTTGTGAGTAACTAGGCGTTGACTTGCTTAATCTAATTTCCCATTTTTCGCAGAAGAATTCGAAGCGTGTTGAAATAAATTGCGAGCCGTTATCGGTCATGATTTCGTATGGGACTCCGTGTCGGCAGATGATATTTTTCCAGACAAAATTCTCAACTTGGACGTCTTTGATGCTGGCGAAAGAATCAGCTTCGACGCACTACGAGAAATAGTCTGTCAGAACGAGCATAAATCTCTTTTGCTTAGAACGGCGTAGCGGGCCAACGATGTCCATCGACCATCGCATGAATGAGTAGGGGGACGAGATTGAGGAGAGTAGCTCGGTAGGTTGATGAATCGTCGGGGCGTGGCGCTGGTATTTTTTGCCTTTTCGCGAAAACATTTCGTAGTCTTATACCATGGTCGGCCAGTAGTACCCGTGGCATTTTATCTTTATTGCTAGGAACTTTCCGCCGCTATGATTGCCGCAGGATCCTCCGTGAACTTCCTCCATTACTTTGCGCGCTTCCTTCCCTTCAACGCAAGTCATTAATTGTCCCGATAATCGCCATTTGAAAGCTTCTCCGTCGAGCTGCCCACTTGTCCGACGGGACCTCTCCATCCATTATGTACGTTCGAATTGCTCTCATCCACTCATTGTCACATCCGTACTCGTTCTGCTGGTCTTGTTCCGTCTCGACCATCTCTTGTTCGCTGCCGGGTCCATCAGGATCCTCAGCTGGCTCGATCAAGTTGACGGTATCAGAACTTTTGATACTGAGTTGCTCAGTGAATTCTACCGGGATTACTCTTTTCAAGCCGGGATCGGACGACGAGGCGAGAGCTGGCAGCGCATCGGCTTGGGCGTTTTCCCCTCAGGGAATTCGCGTCAGCTCGAATTCTTTAAATTCTTTTGAAAGCTTTTGGACCATTCCTAAGTATGCTTCAATCCTATCGTCTCTTGCCGTGTAATCCCCGTTGAACTGGTTGGCGACGAGTTGAGAATCGCAGAAGGCCCGGATTTTTTGAACCTTGATTCCCTGGGCTATCCTGAGTTCGGCGATCAAAGCTTCGTACTCGGCCTCGTTGTTTAATGCGTGGAAGCGTTGCGCTCTACCAAACTAGGTTCGAATCTGAAATTCAGCACGATTGTGTCTTTCGAAGATCCTAAAATCAGACATCTAGTTCATGACGCGAGACTCATGCAATAAGAACAAGTTTGATAAGAAAGAAAAACCCTAATCTACAGCCTAAACGATTGGTTTAAAAACAGTTAATGAAATTTCCCATAGATCCCCTTAAAGAACACCCAACGCAAATAAACTACTCAGACATGAAAGAAGGAGTAGAAAACGTGATAGATGAATGCATTCTTATATAAATTAATGAAAAGTAACAAAAGTTTCGGCAGAACTCGATCTCCCTCGAAGAACAAGGATGGAGAACGAGAGAGAACGAGATCCGCGGCCGTCGGAACCAAAACAATGAAACGTGAAAAGAAAACTTCGAACTCCCTAAAAGAAACCATAATCATCGAGTATATATAGGTCTTCAAGTCCCCTTGGTCATCAATTAGGTATTGGCTTGCATAAGACGGCTGCGGGTTCAAGTTGGGCTTCAAATGGGCTCGAGAATCGTTAAGCGGCTGGCTGGCCGTGGCACGGCCACTGGTGTCTGGTCAGGCCGTGGCACGGCCAGCTTGGTCTTCCGGGTGCTTGTAGGACTTTCTTGCTCCTTCAATAACTTGAGATCTAACCGTGGGATTGTTCTCAAACCACTTTGAGGTGAAAGACAGCTGATAAGGCTACCTTTTCTCCAAATATGAGCTTGATTTTGTGGTTGGAAGGCCTCCGTCTGATGTTGAACTTATGTCCTCGAGCACTGTTTCCGGAAATATACATTTTGCTCCAAAATATGCGTCTTTGCTATTACCTGAAAAGAGTCTTGAACAACCAAATACTCAAAATCTAGTGTTTATGCATCAAAACCTTAGTGAAATGGTTATTAAAACACTCACTTATGATAGTAAAAACGGGTAAAATATGCATGCTATCACACTTTCAAAAGGTTCCATCACTTCATGGGACCAATGCAAGAAGTCATGGGACCAATGCAAGAAGGCTTTTCTTGCCAAGTTATTTTCCAACACAAGGACATCAGGGTTGAGGAATGAGCTATCTAGCTTCACCCAATAGAACAATGAGAGTTTTTTTGAAGCATGAGAAAAGTTCACGGGTTACACAACCCAATGCCCACATCATGGCTTCTCCGAAGAAATTCTCTTGAGCACACTCTACCGTGAAGTTCTTCCCAAGTTTAGAATGCTTCTAGACACAGTAAGTAATGAAAACTTCTTGGGAAAAGATGTGGATGAGGGCCTAGAACTTGTGGAAAACTTGGTCCAAAGTGATGGCAACTATGTTGAAGACTATGATAGATCTTCAAGAGGTGATGGTGTTTATGAGGACCAAAGAAGGAAAGAGCTGAAATCTCTTAATGAGAAAATGGTTAAGTTGCTTCAAGCCTCACAAAAACATGTTCATTTTGTGGGTGGCCATGATGAGAGTCAAGGGGTTCAACAAGAGTTGAATGAGGACTGCCAAGAAGAGGTCAACTATGTGGGTGGTCAAGGTTATCAACAAGGCTACAACAACAACTATAGAAACAACAATCTTTCCTATAGGAGTACAAATGTTGAGAACCCTCAAGATCAAGTCTACCCTCAACAACGACAAGGAGGTTAACAAAAACCATTTGTTCCTTTCAAACAACAAAAACCATTTGTTCTTTTTAAACAACAACAAGGTTATGTTCCCAAGAACAACTATCAAGGACACCTAGGGAAAAATCAAGGAAATCAAGGACATCAAAGAAATTTTCAGTCCAAGCAAGGTCCTCCACCGGGTTTTCCACGAGATTTGGATATGAGGAATGTTCTCCAACATTTTTTTCAAGGTCAAGAAAGTAGTGCTATGGATGTGAGTAAGAAGATGGCTGAATTTCACAACAAGGTGGATTGCTCTTAGAATGACCTTAACTTTAAGTTTGACACCTTGAGTTCCAAGATAAAGCAAATGGAGAACAACAAGGGTGTTGCTTCCTCTTCTACACGAGCTCAAGCTTCTTTTCCCGGTAAACCCAAGCCAAACCACAAGGAATATTGCAATGCTATCTACTCTATTGATGAGGATGAATATGAGCTTGTGGTGAACGAGTTCGACCAACTATTTGGGTGTCCTAATGATGTTTCTACAATCAATGAGGACATTGAAGTTCAAGTTGGGGAGGTGATCATTTAAAATGACTATTTGGTTGTTGCTAAACCAATGGGTAAAGAAGTGTTGGATGAGCATTTGTCTTCTACACAAGCAAGTGTTGTTGAGAAGGAAAGAGAAGTGGCTAAGAAGACTGAAGTTGAGGCTTACGATCTCCTTGTCTACAAGCCATGATAAGAAGTTTTTATCACTACTTGGTCAATGACCCACTACTTATAACCGAATGTAGTATAGGTTATGAGTCTTATCAATCCGATGGGTAGATTCAAGATATTGCATTCGTGAGATCCTTGTACAAGCTAGAAGTAATCTAGGCATTTTCTTAGGCATTTCTCCTTATACCTGTTATTTCTCGTTGTTTTACCTTATCTGTTCATCTTTGGGGGTCTTCTTTTTTTGTCGGAGATCGGTTTCAGCTCTTGGCTCTTTTTGCTGCGTTCATTGTGTTTCACCTTTGGTATTGTTGGCCGGTTTTAAACTTTGATGTTTTGGCGTTCTTTACTCTTTTGGAATCGCCTTTTCTTCTTTTTGTTTCGAGCTTCTTTTGTAGCAGCCATCTCCTAATATGTATCCCCGACTAACTCAGTGAATTCCCTTTTCTTTCTTTCTCCTTTCTCAGATGAACATTTAGAACCCACCTTTCCTAGTCTATCTAGAGATATCGGCCTATCATATCGGTATCAAACCGTTCTAGTTCTAAACCACCTAACCTAATGTTGACTCAAGTTGTGAGCCAACGTCTACATGAGAATCCAACCTTGTAAGCCTAAACCCAACACTTTTTACCTAAGAAGATTCATAAATATATGCAAAGGCCTCACAAGCCCTCACAAAAGTGTATGGTTCTTGGACTAGAAAAAGGGTGGTGAAATGGGGAAAGAAAGTCCAAGTGAAATATATGAGTTGATAACAAGCATGAACAAGATAATTAAATTTTCAGTATTAACGGTTCAAGTTCTATAGGGAATTAGTTAAAATCACAATGCATTAGCCGAGACTGAATTTTACAAGATGAATAACAAATGTGGTGTTGCCTTAAGCTCGGTTTTATTCAGAATGCATCAAACAAACGAGAACTAAGGCACTGAATTAATAACTTAAAAATGCCTAACTACAAGGACTAACTACAATTTACACCTATGCGAAAGCTATGAATCCTAAGTGCATGTATCTAGACTCAATCCTAAAATGAAAATGCAGCTAAATGCATGAAAATTTCAAAATTTTTGGGTTTTTATGTATTTACTTATGCATGTGACTCAAAGATGGAAAATGGAAAATAAGAAAACAAAACACACGGTTATACACATGACCCTCCCCAAGCTTAAATTACACAGTCTTTGTGTAATAAAAGCTCAAAAGGAGGCAACCAAAATACCAAGAAATGCACGGAGAGTTAGGTCAAGGAGGATAGAGGGTACATATGGTCACATCGGTCTGTGACCGTTATACGAATCCGATATTGTCTTGTGAAGTGTGTTACCAGACGGACATCTTTTATCCGGGTGACCATCATGAGATGAATCCGATGTACAAGCCAGTTTGTGTTTCAATCACGTCCTTAAACCGTGATCATGGCCCGATACCCGAGGGTATGATCTTTCATACTGGCCTATACTTGGATTTAAACCCCGTAACGGCATCCCGATATCATGCATATTCGTATCTAGATCATCGACTCCACCTATAAAGTTCTTGATAATGAAAAATAAAGGAAGAAAAACTTCAAAATAATAAAAAGGATAAGCTTGGGGTGCCTCCCAAGAACGCTTGTTTTAAGTCTCATAGCTTGACTTTTTTTAGCCGTTTAGGCTGTGTTGGGGTCTAGGAGACGGACTGAAGTAGCTTCCCCTATCTGGTACTTCTCACTTGCCAAATACGGCTTGAGTCTGTGCCCATTTATTGTGTAGTCACCCCCTTCCTTGTTTTCAAGTGTCACGGCTCCATATGGTAGGACTTCTTTGATCGTGAAAGGACCTGACCATCTTGATTTTAGCTTGCCAGGAAAAGCCTTAGTCTTGAGTTGTACAGCATCACTTGATCCCCTGATGCAAACTCTTTCGGTTTGAGCATCTTGTTGTGGAAAGCCTTGGTTTTCTCCTTATAGATCTGAGAGCTCTTAAATGCTTCCAACCGAGTTTCCTCCAGTTCATGGAGGTTTATCAACCTTTTTTCTTGAGTCTTCTTGATGTCAAAATTCAGGAGCTTGATGGCCCATAGAGCTTTGTACTCGAGTTCCACGGGAAAATGACATGCCTTACCATAGAGGAGCGCATAAGGAGACCTT
The DNA here is from genome assembly GCA_020283515.1 of Alliaria petiolata. Lineage (NCBI taxonomy): Eukaryota > Viridiplantae > Streptophyta > Magnoliopsida > Brassicales > Brassicaceae > Alliaria > Alliaria petiolata. Next base: position 374,880,669 of record JAHZTW010000001.1, read on the forward strand.
CCTATGTGAGTTTTGAAGGCAGTTCGGTATGCCCATAGAGCGTCATCCAACTTCGCCGACCAGTCTTTTCTTGTTGCACCAACTGACTTTTCCAAAATCGTCTTGATCTTGCGATTAGATACCTCGACTTGCCCGTTTGTTTGCGGATGGTAAGGCGTGGCTACCTTGTGATTGACCCCGTGTTTCTTCAGGAGATTTTCGAACATCTTGTTGATAAAATGGCTGCCTCCATCGCTTATTACCACTCTTGGGACTCCATACCTTGGGAAAATAGTGGACTTAAATAGCTTAAGCACCACATTTGCATCATTGGTGGGGCTGGCCAAGGCTTCTACCCAGTTCGACACATAATCAACAGCAACTAGTATGTACTTGTTCCCGTAAGACGAGGGGAATGGTCCCATGAAGTATATCCCCCACACATCAAAGATATTGACCTCCAATATCGGGCTTTGTGGCATCTCGTCACGCTTGCCGATGTTCCCCCTTCTTTGACATGCTTCACAGGATGAGACATATTCGTGAGTGTCCTTGAACAGACTTGGCCACCAGAATCCGGCTTGCAAGATCTTAGTTGTGGTCTGGAACGTGGCGAAATGGCCACCATAGGCTGAACCGTGGCAATGGAACAAGATCCATTTCGCTTCTTTCTCAGCTACACACCTTCTATAGATTCCATCCAAGCCTCTCTTGAAGAGATACAACTCATCATAGTAAAAATGGTTGATGTCCTTGATGAACTTCTTTCTTCGGTAAGCATCAAGATCATTCGGTATGTCTCCACTTACCAAATAGTTGATGTAATCCGCATACCATGGAATGATTTTCTCTTCCATGCTTGCAACAGTTTCCAAGTTCTTGTTTACTTGGTACATTCCATCGAGGGCATTCACTATCATGAGATGTTCTTCCGGCAAAGCATCATTGAGAGGAACCAAATCTTCTATTCTCATTTGGGACAAGTGATCAGCTACACCGTTCTCTACTACCTTCTTATTCAAAATATCCATGTCGAACTCTTGGAGTAAGAGAATCCATCTCAGCAACCGTGGTTTGGTGTCCTTTTTTGCATAGATGTATCTTAGTGCAAAATGATCCGTATAGACAATCACCTTCGATCCCACCAAGTAGCTCCTGAATTTCTCAAACGCAAACATAACCGCTAACAACTCCTTCTCGGTCGTGGCATACTTCACTTGGGTATCGTCTAGTGTTCGGCTTGCATAGTAGATCACGTGCAACTTCTTGTCTTTCCTCTGTCCTAGAACAACTCATACAACATAGTCGTTTGCATCACACATGATCTTGAATGGTAGATCCCAATCCTGGGCTTGGACTATGGGAGCGCTCACAAGAGCTTCCTTGATGGTGGTGAACGCTTGAATGCAATCCTCATCGAAAATAAACTAACCTTCCTTGCACAAGAGCATAGTGAGTGGTCTAGCAATCTTGGAGAAATCATGGATGAACCTCCTATAGAAGCCCGCATGTCCAAGGAAACTACGAATCTCCTTTGCCGTAGTGGGTGGCTTCAAGTGCATCATGACCTCTATCTTCGCCTTATTGACCTCAATCCCTTGCTCATATATCTTATGACCGAGCACTATTTCCAATTCAATACCAAATTTGTCTTCTCACAACGCTTGAGTTCCCTGCAAAGGTTGGACAAACAAGCAGCAAAGGAAGAACCATACACAGAGAAGTTATCCATCTCTTCGATTAAATATGAGAATATCGACATCATTCACCGTAGGAATGTGGCCGGTGCGCTACAAAGTCCAAATGACATTCTTTTATAGGCAAAAGTTCCATAAGGACATGTAAATGTCGTTTTCTCTTGATCATTTGAGTGTATATGGATTTGAAAGAAGCCACTATAGCCATCTAGAAAGCAATAAAATGGGTGGTTTGCAAGCCGTTCTAACATTTGATCAATAAACGGTAAGGGGAAGTGGTCTTTCCTAGAGGCTGCATTTAGCTTTCTATAGTCTATACACATACGGTGCCCTGTTATGGTTCGTGTTGGGATAAGTTCATCAGTTTCACTTCTAATCACAGTTATACCTCCCTTCTTTGGTACAACGTGCACGGGTGAAACCAATCGGTTGTCCGATTTCGGGTAGATCAAACCAGCATCAAGCAGTTTTAAAATTTCCTTTTTAACACATCTTTGAGGTTAGGGTTTAACCGTCTTTGATGCTCAATAGAGGTCCTTGACTCGTCCTCAAGATGAATTCTATGTGTGCAAATAGTAGGAGAGATGCCCTTGATATCGTCTAGCAAATATCCAATGGCTATCCTAAACTTTTTTAGCTCTTTAAGAAGGGAGGTCAATTCATTTTCAGTTAAGTTTTCATTAACAATCACATGATAGATGGAATTAGTTCCTAGAAAGACGTACCTTAGCCTTGTGATGTGTTCATATATTTCATACATTTAGCTTGCATTTAGGACATAAATTGCATACATATTACATTCATACTTAGAGAAATTGTAGCTTTTGTTCCATTTTAGGTCCTAAGGCATTTTGCATTAGCATTTGCATGTTTCTTGCATTTTTGCATCATATTCAGGTCATTTTGGATACACTAGAGTTTTGGAGAACGCGTGGACAAGGTAAGGATCAAAATGGAGTCTATGGACAGTTGGGAGAGCTCGGTCATCAAGTAGGGGATCCGAGATCGAGCTAAGGATCGAGACAGGCAGGTCGATCTTGAGAAGATCGACCACAAAGTCGAGTCACGAGACCATTCGGTGGAAGAAGATCGAGGTCAAAGATCGACGCGAATATAGAATGAGAGCCATATCGAGCCCAAGACTCGATCATCCAAAAATTGAGTGGACGATCGACAGAGGAACCCGATCTCTGCAGTTGGAACGACTAGGCGATCGAGCAAAGGAAGGAGTTCTACTGCCAAGATCGAGTAAGAGATCGACGACCAAGGTCGATCTCTAACCTTATCCGGACAGCTCACGTTTTGGAGTTTAGTGAGGGGACCATTACCCTTTTTGTATAAAAGGACCTTGACCTATTTTTGGCAAAGGATCTGAAAACTTGCGTTTTGTCTCCTCCTTCGTTGAGCAAAACCACCATTGTTAGTCTTTCAAGCTTTTTATGTTTTAGAAAAAACCTTAATCTTTAAAGTTTATCTTAAGTATCTTGTTAATCGTTTTGCTTAATCGTTTAATCATGTTTAGCTTTCCTTCCTTTACGTTTTCCAGCATCTTAATCATGCATAGTGAGTAGTAATCTTGTGGGTTTTCGGTTTGAGGTGATTAAGGATTTTAAGGGTTTAAGCTTTGGTCTTTTTCTTGTTCTGTAAACCATTCTCTTCTTGGATTTGGGCGTTTAAGGCCTAGAGGATCTCGAGAGAGACATCTTTGATCCAGGGATTTCCTTGTCCTAGACAGATCTAGGAGATCCCTTAAATCCAAATCCAAGAGACTAATCCATCCTTTCCCAAACGCCATGGTTTCTTAGGGGATTAGTTAAGACACTTTTTGAGATCTATGCATTATGCTTCTCATCCTTTCTTTCCACCACGATCAATGGGTTAGGAGGAAGGGATGAGGAAGGTTTCATACCACACGCCATGGATGAAGAAGCTAGCTTAAGCTTCTCAAGGCTTAGAGAAAGCACAAAAGTGTAGATCTATGTTTTTAAAACCCAAACCTTGAATCTTGAACCCTCTAAGTTGATCCTCAAACCGTGAATCCATTTCTTATCATCTGAAAACATAAAAATCATCCTTCTTTAATTTAAAGTTTCAGTCTTTTAGCTTAAAACTATTTAGTTGTTTATTTCTTGCATTAAAGCTTTTTAATTTCATAAAGTTGCGTTCTTGGTCTTGCTAGTATTTTCAAAATCACCTAGTATTATTTTTCGCACCCTGGTAGAGTTTAAAAGTCAGTAGATTTTCATTTCCATTTCTTAAAATTCGTTCCAAGTCTTAGGCAATTTACTGTTTTGTCAGTCCTTAGTTTTGCATTTTCTAAAATTAGTAGTCGTGCGTTTTAATCCTTTAAAAGTAGCTTTCTAATTGTTTAACCCCTTGGTCGGGATTTTAAAATAGTTTTCAAGACCAGTAGATTACCTTGAGTATTTTATTTCGGCTTATTCCCCCATTTAATCCGAATCTGCTTACCTTTTCTTGTATTCTTAGTATCCTTCAACTCTCCCAAATTGGATTGACCCTTAAGTACTGCAATGAAATGAGCAAGCTTAAGGTTTGACAAACACAGCAAAAACGTGTTATCACCTTGTGGGAAGCGGTTTGAGTTCCAGTTTTTGAGCATTGAGTTCGCTCCAGTCTCCGTGCATGCATGGCTCACCTGAGCTAGTTATCCCCTTATCGGGATGATCCCGATTTTCCTCTTCCCTTTTTTTCCAAGCAATCCTATGCCTTCCTTGCTCAAGGTCTTCGGGGAATTAATCGTCTTCAGCGACTCTTCGAGCATCATGTTGCATGACATAAACTTCACTTTCTTGATTTAGATGACCATGCTCTCTCTTCTCCCTTGTCAATGCTACCAGCAGGGGGTCTTTTAATGACAGCTCTTCAAAAAGCTCGTCATTGAGCTTATCTAATGTGTCTACCCAAAAGATCTTCCCTCCTATAGTAGGCTTCTTCATCACGTCTTTTATATCGAATTTGAGCACGATGTCTTTTCCTAGATTCAGCTCGATCTTTCCTTTCTTAACATCGATCATTGCCCCTGCCGTGGCTAGAAATGGTCTACCAAGGATCAAAGGATCCCTCGGTTCTTCATCCATTTCGAGCACCACGAAATCGGTTGGCACGTCGATATCACCAATTCAGATTGGAACGTCTTCTAGCAAACCCTTCGGCAGTCTCACTGATTGATCTGTTAGTATCAATGATATTCTGCTTGGCTTGTACCTTGTGAAACTGAGTTTCTTGGCTATGGAGAGTGGCATGAGGCTCACACTTGCTCCTAGGTCACAAAGGCAATTGTCGAACGTGAGAGAACCGATAGAACAAGTGAGAGTGAAACTTCCTGGATCTTCTAGCTTGTTTGACACCACCTTCTTCTGTATGATGGCGCTGCACTCGTGTGTTAAAACCACCATGCCTTGCAGTTCTTTTGTTCTCGCAAGAATTGCATCTTTTATGAACTTTTGGTATGGCAGTACCAAAGCTAAAGCATCGACGAGGGGCATGGTGAGTTCCACTTTTCTCAAATGCTCTCCGTACTGTGCCTTGTATTTCTCGAGAAGTTGTTTCTTAAATCTACCTGGGAAAGGATAAGGAGGTTTATATGCAGGTGGAACAAACCGTGGTTCCTTTGGTTTTTCACAACGAGCATGATATAGTCATATATTTCGCATATTCAGTATACATTTAGGATAGGTTTCCATGCATTTTACACTCTTTATAGGATAGTTTGCATCATTAATCTCATATTACGTCCTAGAACACTTTGCATTAGCATTTGCATAGTTTCTTGCATATTTGCATCATTATCAAGTTCTTTGGAGTGCATTGGAGCTATGCTGTATGCGTGGACATGCTGAGGTTCAAAGGGAGGCTTGTGGACACTTGGAGGAGTTCAGACAAGCAAACACTCGCTGGGATCGAAGAAGGAATCGAGCAAGGCAGGCCGATCTAGACGAGATCGACCATAAGATCGGGGCACTCAGACTGTTTCAAGGGAGAAGAACGAGCCTCAGATCGGCCAGATCAATCGAGCGTTTGTACGGACCCAAGGACATCACCCAGGAAGAACGGAGGCAAGAGCGGGGTTGAGGAACGATCCCGAGTTGAACGACCCGAAGATCGGGCAAGGGAGTCGATCTCGGAGTTGAAACGATCAGAAGATCGAGCGAAGCAAACCGATTTCAGCCCGAGATCGAGCACAAGATCGACGACTCAGCTCGATCCCAAACCTTATCCGGACAGCTCATGTTTTGTCCTCTTGTGAGGAGAACATTTCTCTTTTGGGTATAAAACGTTTTCAGACTTATTTTTGGGACCATCTCCTCTTTTCTTACGTTTTGTTCTTCTTCTTTAAGCTCTCAGCCGCCATTGTTAGTTTTCTTCAAGCTTTTCTTAGTTGTAAAACCTTGATTTTTAATCTTAATCTTAAGTACTTACCTTTAATCTTCTTTATCACAAAAGGACTTAGGGATCTCGTAAGCCCATCCAAGAGACTATCTCCTCTTAGCCCACAACGGTGGAGATTAGGAGGATAGTTAGGCCGAGTTAAGAAAGATGTTTTCTTGCTCATCAATCATTCTTTTCCACCAAAGACCCTGGGTTTGGAGAGAAGGGTTAATGAAAGTAGCTTTCTAGTTGTTTAACCCCTTGGTCGGGATTTTAAAATAGTTTTCAAGACCAGTAGATTACCTTGAGTATTTTATTTCGGCTTATTCCCCCATTTAATCCGAATATGCTTAGCTTTACCAAAAGTTCTTGTATTCTTAGTATCCTTCAACTCTCCCAAATTGGATTGACCCTTAAGTACTGCAATGACATGAACAAGCTTAAGGTTTGACAAACACAACAAAAACGTGTTATCAAATGGCGCCGTTGCCGATTTGGGATTAAGTTTTAAGTATTAGGATTTGGAATTTAGTAGCGACTAAGTCTTTGTTTTTCAATCTTTAGTTACTAATTTCTCTTCCCTTTGATCTGTGTTTTCAGGTACATTAACTTGCGGTCTAGTGGTGATACCAACTTGATTCACCCACTAGACAACATTCATCAACTTGGAAGTGCAAAACATAGAAGAGAAAGAGGGCAAGCGCTTCTACAAGAGTTTGTTCAAGAGGCTGCACAAGAGGTCATGGCTGACCAAGACCACGTTGGGGAACCACCACAGAATGGTGCTGGAAGGGGTAATGAAAACCCCATCCACGGCCAAAGACCACCACGCATCATAGGTGCGGGTAATGCACCAAACACTCACCATAATCGTTTTGGCATCACCCCTCCTCCGGTGCAAAACAACAACTTTGAGATCAAGTCGGGCTTCATCTCAATGGTCCAGAACAGTAAGTTCCACGGCCTTGCTTTGGACGATCCCTTAGAGCACTTGGATAACTTCGAACAAGTGTGTGGCATGATCAAGATTAATGGGATTTCTGAAGACAGCTTCAAGCTTCGTTTATTCCCATTCTCTCTTGGGGACAAAGCTCGCCATTGGGAAAAGACCCTTCCTCAAGGTACCATCATATCTTGGGCAGAGTGCAAGAAGGCCTTTCTCTCAAAGTTCTTTTCTTCTACAAGGACGGCTCGGCTAAGAAGCGAAATCAGTGGCTTTGCGCAAAGGCAAAACGAGACCTTTAGTGAGGCCATGAAAAGATTCAAGGACTACACCATTGCTTGTCCTCATCATGGTTTCACGGAGGAGACACTTCTTAGTACAATCTACAGAGGAGCTTTTTGCCAAAAATCCGCCTACTACTTGATACCGCAAGCAAAGGAAACTTCCTTGGACAAGAAGTGACCGCGGGTATGGAGCTCATAGAGAACTTGGCATAAAGCGATGGCAACTACTCTGAGGACTATGACAGAGCACCAAGAGGTACTGAGATGGAGTCACACAGGAAGGAGCTGAAAGCCCTTCATGAGAAGCTCGACAAGATGATGCTTGCAAATCAAAAGCAAGTACACTTTGTGGGAGAAGCTTCGGAGGTGTTTGAAGAGGGCTGTCAAGAGGACATTGAGGAAG
>JAHZTW010000001.1:374889687-374903648 GCA_020283515.1 Alliaria petiolata
TAACCTAACTAGCAAACTACTCAGACATAATTATGCAAACACAAATCATGGCTGAAATATATTGCATAAAAGAATAGAGAATGATACAGGGGTTCGAAATCTGGCTCAGATGAGTTAGAATTGTCTCCCCAAAAGCTCAGGATCAATCTCTCTCTCTATAAGTCTCAAAAACAGAAAATAATGATAAAGTATTTGGCTAAACAATGCCTGAAAACTATTTATAGAAGGGGATTTTTCGTCCAAGGGCAGACTTGTAATTCTTTAGAACTTGAGTGATTTCCTTTTTCTGATGGAATTGTGGAAACTTGGCCGACCATCCTTAGTGTTGATCGACACTGATGGTGTCGATCGACACTCAGCACGTAAATCCAGCCTCTGGACTTCATCACTTCGGCTGCTTCTCTAAAATGCTCCAAAATGTTCCATAATCTCCCATTTAGCTCCAAATGCTCTCCATCCTGTACAAACTCTAAAAAGACTCCAAAATTAGCAAAATACTCTATAAAAAAACTTATATCGTGGCCTAAAAACGGGTAAAAACCATGATATATCAACTCCCCCAGACTTAGCCTTTGCTTGCCCTCAAGCAAACTTAGACTGAAGTAGAAGTTTGAAAACAGGGACTTCCGAGTTCTTCTTCAAAACGCCACTTTGATTAACACTTCTTGAATCCACATGATATTAGAGCCAACCTTAGGAAATACTCAATGTACTTACCACAAGTTTAGCAATCTCCCAGTTCAAATCCAGATCCTTTCCTTGGTAACAGATTCGAACTCTAACATTTGTAATGCCATAGAACTTTTCTGATTCTTTTCCCTTCCTTAGTACCAAAACAAGATATTCTCATACAGCTCCCCTATTTTCTCTTCCCATAGTCAACTTCTGCCCATTTTCAGGGTGTTCTATGATCTTTTCATTGACTCTTCTTATTCTTTTTGGGATCTCTGGAATAGTGCTACTCTCTACTTGTGTTCCTTGTGAGGAGACGTGTTCAAGAGCATCACTAATATTGTTCCTTGTGAGGAGACAGGCTCATGACAAAGGCACTATTCCAGACTTAGACTCTTTTTCTTTCTTTTCTTTTCTCTTAAGGGAAGATCAAGGAGAGACTGCAATTGCCTATCTGTTCGGACTGAAAGAGGAATCAAGTTCTGCGCATACCTAGTTCTTTGTAAGGGGATATGAACTCGCCCTGTTAGACTGATTCCACTTGTAGATTTCTACTTAGTAAGTCCTGCAATCAACTCTTATAGCAATGGTTCTTTCAAGTGTTAACTTTCTGTGGTTAGCTCCTAGAAAAACTGAAAGTTCCAACTAATTTTGACGCAATCAAACAATTTTTTTGAAAACTTTTGACTCAAGACTCAACTGACTCTCAAAACAAAACACAAGATTAGCAACCACCTCCCCCAGACTTGAATAACACTGTCCCCAATGTTACTAAGAATGAGTTTGGATAGAAAAAATTCGTGCCAAACTGTTGCAACAAAGAGAGAAAAAAATCGGATTACCTGACTTCTGCGCGTAGCGTCGATCGACACAGATGGTGTCGATCGTTGCTGTGATAGATGGCCGTGTCGATCGAAACTGGAGTGTGTCGATCGACACTCTGTCCGAAGACAGAGTTCTTCCACTCGAACTTTGATGTTGTTAAGTCAGATTGTTGTTAGAATTCTTCCAAGCTGTTAGAAAACTCAACAAAAGGTTAAAAGCACAAGAAAATCCAATAGGCTCAATGACTGCAACAAGTTTGAAACAAAGTACTGAAGCAAATGCAGACTCAAGAGAAAAAGAAAAACTGACTCAAAATACTAAAAAGGATGGAAAAGTCACTCGTCGTCATCAGCATGTGGTGGAGAGGAATGTGGTGGCGTAGGCGGTCGAACGCAGGTAGACACAGAGGCAATGGCGTTCCAGGTGGCCTGGAAGCTCTGAACCACATATCTCTTAAATGCAGCTTGCTCCATAGGGATCTCAGGAGCGTCTGGAAGGTGATGCGGTCCAATAGGCTCTAAAGGGGCATGTGCTCTGCGCCTAGAACAAGAAGATCGTGGGGCATCCTCAGCTGATCGGGAGGAAGTGCCTCTGCGTCTGGCAACGGGAGCAGTCCTAATCTTGTTCGGACTGGGGTGAAAGGCAAGGCGCTGAGGATCGCTGGTAATGTGAGTGAGATCCCTGTCAGATAACTGTATCAAACGCTGCACTCTCTGCTCGTCGTTGAATGCCCACAGTCTCTCTCCGGTCACCCAGTGAGTCCTCTTCAAGTACTCCCTATCCACAAAGGCACGCGATGTAACAATGGAACATGTAGAAGTGTCTATCCCGCAGTGCTGGAAGATGGGTGTAAGAAGACTCCCTGTAGTCTCTGGCTTTGCCTTCGTTCCACTGAAGGGCTTCATCTTCAAGGAAGCCAAGTGATGAGAAAATACTGTGCCAAGGTTCGCGCTAGCTGGTGCGTCATCATCCTCATAGATCTCAGACCAAAGACCGTGGTAAAGCAGAACCAACTCAGACACTCGCATCTTCCCGGGCTCGTGCTTACACAGAAGTGTAGTACCAAACAGTCGAACCAAGTAGCGAATGGTGGGACGGCGAATGTCTGTCTGAGTGGAGGTCTTCGGGTCATACCTCCCATTCCCGAAGTGCGACCAGAAATCCTGGTTATCTGGCAGCTGCGTCTGAAGAGAGACCCCAGTAGCATGCTCGTCTGCGAATCTATAGATCCCGCATAGGTCTGAAAGTGAAATGCGGTATCGGATTCCGCGGATTAGGAAGGCCAATGTGCCTTCCAGAGCATTCCTGTTGATCTCGTTCCAGTAGTAAACTCGGGCTGTGGCAATGAACTGGCGGACAAGTTCTGGGTAAAGATCGTACTGCCGCGTTGCAATGGTGCCCATCCCAATCATGTTCATCAAAGACAGGATGTCATCTTTGATTCCTAGCTCGCTCATCGTCTTCTCACAAGCAAAGCGAGTTGGAGCGATCTCTACTCGCAGCCACGCATCGTAGAACAGCGTGTCGTAAGCCTCCCATGTCTCGCTGATGTCTCTGTAGATACACGCATCCTTTGCCACCTCTGCAGCTGGTGAATCGTCCCAACTTCGTGTAACCCGAACCCTCACCTTTTCAGGCTTAGGCCAAGGAGGAAGAGCTGGAATTGCCTCGTCATTGGCAGTGCCTGAGGCTTCGGCGTCGGTTTCCCGTGGTCTCTTAGTCCTAGGAGCCATCTACAAAAGAAAATTAAACCAAAATCAACATCCCAAAGTCCAACAAACGAAACGCAAAGATTCTGTAATGGTCTGGTGTCGATCGACACAAAGGGTGTCGATCGACACCAAGTACGAAACTTCAACACTCCGACAGTTTTTGATCTGTAAACTCAAATTGTGCATCAATGATCGGTTCAAACTATCCTAGCATCATCAATCAACCAATTCAAAGCCATAATACCCAATAAAACTCCCTAAATTCGCAATATGCATCATTAATTTGCAAAATTCGAAAATTTCAAATTGTGCAAATTAGAGGAGTAAAAACAGTTGGGTAATGTTTCTAATCATGATATACAACCTAAATGAGCGTCATTCAAACAAGAAATCAAGCTAAATAGGTCAAATTCGAAATTTTTCACCTTAGTGCTGAAATTGATATTGGGAGATTTGAAGAACATGCCTTGTAGATCGAATGAATGGACAATGGAATGTGAAACAGGGTTAAAATCCGCACGGATTAGAGCAAAGAATCACTCAATTTGGTGAAGATTTGAGAAAGTTGGGTTTTGGGGGAAAAATCTCTCAAATTCGGGGTTTGAAAAAAATGAAAGAAGAAAAACTAAGTCTCGGGTTTTGAAGAACTTACCCGTGTCCTCGCTTGGTGTCGATCGACACAGTGGGTGTCGATCGACACTGAGCGTTGTGATACCCTCTTTTTTTTTTTATAAAGCCAAAATAAGATAATTAGTAAAACCAAATTCAAAATGTAAAGAAAAACTTACCTAACAGTGGGTTGCCTCCCACTCAGCGCTCGTTTAACGTCAATAGCTTGACTGTGCTTGCGTGATTTAGGCGTTGGGTGCATCATCCAAAGACACAATGTGTCCGTCTGGAATCTCGGCTTGAGCCCAATAGTGTTTCACCCTTTGCCCATTCACAGTGAACTCCTCTCCTTTGGCGTTCGTCAGGACAATTGCTCCATATGGTCTAACTTCTTTGATTGTGAAGGGACCTGACCAACGTGAACGCAATTTACCAGGAAACAATTGCAAACGAGAGTTGTATAGAAGTACCTGGTCATTTGGCTCGAATTGTCTGGAGATGATCTTCTTATCATGATATGCTTTAGTTCTCTCTTTGTAGAGCTTTGAGTTCTCATAAGCATGATAACGAAGTTCATCCAATTCGTGGAGCTGAAGTAGGCGCCTTTCTGCAGCAGGCTTCAAGTCGAAATTCATCTTCTTGATATCCCAATGTGCCTTGTGTTCCAACTCCACTGGAAGATGGCAAGCTTTGCCATTGAGCAGCTGGAAAGGTGTAGTTCCCAATGGCATTTTGTATGCAGTCCTGTAGGCCCAAAGTGCATCATCTAACTTTGTTGCCCAATCCTTCCTTGTCTTTCCCACTGTCTTCTCCAGAATTTACTTGATCTCTCTGTTGGAGACTTCCACTTGCCCACTTTTGTCTGGGGATGATAAGGAGTAGCCACGCGGTGCTGAACTCCATGTTTCTTCAGCAGCTTGTCAAACACCTTGTTGATAAAGTGAGATCCACCATAACTAATGACAATCCGCGACACTCCAAATCTTGGAAAAATGATGGTCTGGAAGAGCTTTAGAACCACAGCAGCATCATTGGTCTTAGAAGCAACTGCCTCCACCCACTTAGACACATAATCTACAGACACCAAGATGTACTGCATTCCGTAGGATGGAGGAAAAGGACCCATGAAGTCAATACCCCAGCAATCAAAGACGTCAACTTCAAGGATGAAGTTCTGTGGCATCTCATTCCTCTTACTGATCTTCCCTTTCCTCTGACAAACATCGCATTGCATGATGAACAGCTGTGCATCCTTGAACATAGTATGCCACCAAATCCTGCTTGAAGAACCTTGGACACTGTCTTGAATGTAGAAAAGTGTCCAGCATATTCAGATCCATGACAATGGAACAAGACATCACGAACTTCACTCTCTGCAATGCACCTTCTGTAAACATTCTCTGAACAATGTTTGTACAAGTGAGGCTCATCCCAATAGTATCTCCTAAGTTCTCTCATGAACTTCTTCTTCTCATAGTTCTTGAGATGCTTGGGCTCAATGTCAGCAGCAAGTGAATTCACAATGTCAGCGTACCATGGTCGATTCGCAGCATTAAAGGCAAAGATTGGTTGTCGAAACACCTCATCCAAGAGCTTACGAAGTGAAGCTCGCGTAGGGTGTCGATCGACACAGGTGGTGTCGATCGACACTCGGGCACAAGAATTGCTGAACTTTGATACGGACGGGGTTTGGATCGACACTCCCTTAGTGTCGATCGACACTAAGCTCGAAAGCTCTGAACTCTCAGCTTGAGAACGACTTTCGACGAGATAAACATTCTCTTCAGGCAGAAAATCATCTATTGGCACGTCATCTTCAATCCGAATCCTTGATAGATGATCTGCTATTTCGTTTTCAACTCCTTTCTTGTCCTTGACTTCTATGTCAAACTCTTGAAGAAGTAGAATCCACCTTAGCAACCTTGGCTTTGCATCCTTCTTGTGCATCAAGTACTTCAATGCAGAATGATCAGTGTGGACAATCACCTTTGAGCCAACAAGATACTGGCGAAATTTTTCAAAGGCAAAGACCACAGCTAGCAATTCCTTCTCCGTAGTTGCGTAGTTCTTCTGAGCATCATCCAAAGTCCTGCTGGCATAATAGATGGCGTGTAGCTTCTTGTCCTTCTTCTGTCCCAACACAGCTCCTACTGCGAAGTCACTGGCGTCGCACATCACTTCGAAAGGTAGATCCCAGTCCGGTGGTTGAACAATTGGAGCACTCACTAAGGCTTGCTTGATTTGCTCAAAGGCTGAAAGACATTCTTCTGTGAACTCAAACTTCACGTCTTTGCAAAGAAGAGCAGTGAGTGGTCTCGCGATCTTGCTGAAATCCTTGATGAATCTTCTGTAGAACCCAGCGTGGCCCAGAAAACTACTCATTGATTTCAGAGAATCTGGTGCATGTAGTGTCGTCATGACCTCTATCTTAGCGCGGTCCACTGCAATGCCTTCTGCTGAAACCTTGTGTCCAAGTACAATCCCATCTGTGACCATGAAATGACACTTTTTCCAGTTCAAAACCAAGTGCTTCTCTTCACATCGCTGCAACACTGCGCATAAGTTGTCCAGACAGTCTTTGAAGGATGATCCATAAACAGAAAAAGCATCCATAAAGACCTCCATAAACCTCTCAATCATGTCCGTGAAGATTGCCATCATACACCTCTGGAAAGTCGCATGAGCATTACAAAGTCCAAATGGCATCCTGCAAATGTACCATAAGGACATGTAAAAGTGGTTTTCTCCTGATCATCTGGATGGATTGGAATCTGGAAGAATCCTGAATAGCCATTCAAGAAACAGTAGTATGGATGGTTCGCCAATCTCTCAAGCATCTGATCGATGAATGGTAAGGGAAAGTGGTCCTTTCTGGTCGCCGCATTCAGCTTCCTGTAGTCGATGCACATCCTGTGTCCAGTCACAGTCCTTGTTGGAATCAGCTCGTTCTTCTCATTTTTCACCACTGCGACTCCTCCTTTCTTAGGAACCACATGAACAGGACTGACCCAAGCACTATCTGAGATGGGATAGATGATCCCTGCTTCCAAGAGCTTCATGATCTCCTTCTTGACTACTTCCTTCAGGTTCGGATTCAGCCTCCTTTGGTGTTCAATCGACGACTTGGTCTCATCCTCAAGGTGAATCCGATGCATGCATAAGTCTGGTGAGATACCTGAAATGTCATCAAGAGAATAGCCAAGAGCTTTGCGATACTTGCGCAGCTTGCTTAGCAACAAAGTGAGCTCTGCGTTGTTTAATGAAGCATTGACTATAACAGGGTAAGTCGAATTGGGACCAAGAAATGCGTACCTTAGCCCGGCAGGGAGCTGTTTAAGCTCAACTTTAGGTGCTTTGATCTCACTCCAATCGCCAAGTGATGCATCTGAGCTTGATGTCGCATGGTGTCGATCGACACAGATCGTCCTGTGCGATAAGTTGCATCACTTGCTCACTTGCGTCCATCATCTTCGCGTAACCAGCAGCAGCTACGTCGAGGTCTTCAATGTCCTTGGTAGAGGTGGTCAGAGCTCGCTCCAACGGGTCTGTAGGATGGTCTTCCTTGAAGATCTCTTCAGCAAGGTTGGTGAGTGTATCGACGTAGAAGGTCTGTCCATCAATTGTGGGTCTCTTCATCAGCTTCTCCATGTCGAAGTTCATCACCAAATCACCAATGTTTAGTGCGATCCTTCCCTTCCTTACGTCAATGATGGCTCCGGCTGTAGCTAGGAATGGTCTACCAAGTATCAGAGGGTCCTTGGGTTCCTCATCATAGGCTAATACCACAAAGTCTGTGGGTATTAGACAATTTCCAACTCTGATAGGAACATCCTCCAAAACACCTTCAGGGATCCTGATAGATCGATCTGCAAGGACTAAAGAGATTCTGGTGGCCTTGAAATCCGTCATATCCATCCTGAGAGCAACCGAAAGAGGCATCAAGTTGACACTAGAGCCTAAATCGCATAGAGACCTTCCAAATCTGTCTGAGAAAATGGAGCAATCTAGAACAAAGCTCCCTGGATCGGAGAGCTTTTCTGGTAGCCTGTTCTGAATGACCGCACTGACTTGCTCTGATATCATCATCACGCCTTCTTCCATGTCAACGTTATTGGTCATCATCCACTTCAAGTATCTCTTTATCATGGGAGTAGTTCTAATGGCATCCATCAAAGGAATTTCAACCACTAGTCTATCCATGATAGCCTTGCATCTGGCTTCCAGCAGCTCCTTCTTACTCTTCTTTGTGATCAGAGGGAAAGGGATCCTTGGCTTGTAAATTTTTTCTTCAGCAACAGTCTTGGTTTTAGCTCGATCTGCTTCAGTCCGTGGTGGGTGTCGATCGATACCCTCCTGGTGTCGATCGACACTGGTCTCTGGAGGAGTTGAATCCTTCGCGTCGCGTTTCTCTGATTTGTCGTTCATCTCCTCGGGTGTCGATCGACACAGGTGGTGTCGATCGACACTCTGCTCCGCAGCATCTTCTGTGTCTTCAAGCTCCTCGAATTCTGCAGTGCTGAGCCCTCTTTTCTGCACGGTTTGAAGTGTCTTGCCACTCCTTAGCGCAATGGCATTCACGTGGCGTTTGGGATTGGTATCCGTCTTCCCTGGAAGGAATCCTTCTTGCCTGTTTACAACTCCTGCAGTTTGGGCAACTTGAACATCTAGCTTCTTCACATGAGAGGCCAAGCTCTCTATCTTACCATTCAGGTCCTCATATAGCGCATCAATCTTGCCATTGAATGACTCCACCTCATTGGCAAAATGGACCTGCTTCTTCCCCACCAAGAGATCCAGCTTCCTGTTGACTTCAGCAATTTGGCTTCCTCCAGACACTCCAGCGTGTTGTCTCCTTTCGAATTCTGCGTTCTTGGTGCTGTTACTAGAGGCCAAATTCTCTAGCACCACTGCGTCTGCAGGAAATCTGGTGTTGAAATTTCCATTGCTTGTCGCGTCTAAGGCCATCTGGTACCTCCAGTCAATCCCGCGGTAGAAGATACCAAGGAGTTGCGGTTCGCTAAAACCGTGGTGTGGGCAGTCCCTCTGGTAGGCCTTGAATCTCACCCATGAAGCCTTGAATGCTTCAGTAGGTCCTTGCGAGAACGTGGTGATCTTCGTCCTAAGCTCTTCTGATCTTGCGTCGTCAAAGAAATTGCATATGAATGCATTCTTTGTGTCTTCCCAATTAGTCAAAGATCCTGGGTCCAATTGCTTCAGCCAATATGATGCATCTGCAGCAAGCGAGTAAGGGAAAAGCTTGCAAAAGAGATAATCATATGTACCTCCATTGGCCTTAATTCTTGAAGCCAAGTCTTCGAATCTCTCGATATGATCCATAGGGTGCTCGTTGGGAAGACCATGGAAAGGATTCTGAGCTACGAGCTGGAAGTAGGCAGGTTTCAGCTCGAAGTCATTCCTCTGAAATGCAGGAGGACGGATAGCAGCTCTATTAGCATAGAACTGATCTGGGCGATTGTATTCGCCCAATGTTCTTCCACGTCCAGCTTCGACGATGATGGCGCCGGCCTCATCAAGTCTCTGTCCTTGGGCGTTCCTTCTGTTACCCTGTAGGTCAACAAAGTTGCCAGCCTCGTTGCGTATCATGATCACAGGATCAGTCATCTCCGTCCGCGTAAGGTGTCGATCGATACAGACAGTGTCGTTCGACACTAAGGGTGTGTGTCGATCGACGCTCGTGCAGTCTTGCGGTTCGTACGTTCGAGACGGTTGATTTCCTGGTTCAAAGTGACTAGTTCTTCTTCCTTGTTGCTTCTAGTACTGGGCATGCACCTGAAACAAAAGATAGAAAACTAAATTAGTAACAAGAATAAAAGTAAAACCTAGACAGAATCCTAATACTAGATCCCGTAGGTAGCTATTACTTCCCCGGCAACGGCGCCAAAAACTTGATAGGGCTCAGGTTTTACCCAAATAATCAACTACTGCAAGTGCACAGCAATGCAGTTGAAGTATAAGGGGTATCGAATCCTCAGGGAAGTTAAAGCTACACTTATGGTTTCTAGGTTTAGATTATGCTAGGTCGAATAATGAAATTGAAAACTAAGCAATTAAAGCAAGTAATAAATCGGAATTAGATGGATTAAAGTTCAGGAGACGAGGCGCTAGGCAAGGATAATTATCAGGTTTGAATCCAAGAATGCAGAATCTAAGTTTATTAGGGATTTATTAAGAACCGTCTAGAACTCGAAACTCTAAGTTAAAACCAATCAACTCTCGTTGCAGAAGTTATCTATGCCTAGATTCCTAAATCCCAAATCTCTTTGCGAATTTAAACAATTAAGGCAAGCAATAAGAACAGGTTCGATTTGTTCACAAAATACCTAAACCAAATCTCTTTGCGAATAGATATTTTGCTCACCTATGATTAGTTCAAGTTATTAATAATGCTCTCGCATCTATTAAACAACCTAAGGTTTGATTTCTAAGTGATCAATTCAGAGAATCAAGTTAAGCACAAATCAAGGTGAAGATCCAATTGATTTCCCTAATAATTTCTAGTGATTCTACAAACTCTTCATCAAACCCTAAATCATCCTAAGCTAACTAGCAAACTACTCAGACATAATTATGCAAACACAAATCATGGCTGAAATAAATTGCATAAAAGAATAGAGAATGATACAGGGGTTCAAAATCTGGCTCAGATGAGTTAGAATTGTCTCCCCAAAAGCTCAGGATCAATCTCTCTCTAAGTCTCAAAAACAGAAAATAATGATAAGGTATTTTGCTAAACAATGCATGAAAACTATTTATAGAAGGGGATTTTTCGTCCAAGGGCAGACTTGTAATTCTTTAGAACTTGAGTGATTTCCTTTTTCTGATGGAATTGGGGAAACTTGGCCGACCATACTTGGTGTCGATCGACACTGATGGTGTCGATCGACACTCAGCACGTAAATCCAGCCTCTTGACTTCATCACTTCGGCTACTTCTCCAAAATGTTCCAAAATGCTCCAAAATGTTCCATAATCTCCCATTTAGCTCCAAATGCTCTCCATCCTGTACAGACTCTAAAAAGACTCTAAAACTAGCAAAAGACTCTATAAAAACACTTATGTCATGGCTTAAAAACGGGTAAAAACCATGATATATCAATACGCAAACGCGATCTTGTTAAGGAGTGGAAAACAACTACCACAACAATCTGTGCTTGAAGACAATGAGGACATTGTGGTTCAAGAGGGGGAGAATGATCAAGAGATCACCTTTGACAATGTCTACATTAGGAGACCAAAGAAAAGGAGTGAAAAGGTTTTAGAAAAGAAAGTGGAGCAAGTTAGCAAAGAGAAAGAAGCTTTCATTCCCCCACCAAACAAACCAAAACTCCCTTTCCCTGGCCGCTTCAAGAAGCAAATGATTGAGAAGCAAAGGACCTTGTTGGAGAAACACTTGAGGAACGTCGAGCTGAGATTGCCATTGGTAGATTGTTTGGCTATGGTACCTAAATACGCGAAGTTTTTGAAGGACACCCTTGCCAAAAAAGCCAAAGAAGATGGAGAAGAGGTCATGGTATTGAGTCAGGAGTGCAGTGCTATTATCCACAAGGAAATAGCTCCCAAAAAGCTTGGAGACCCGGGCTCATTCACCATACCTTGCGCTCTAGGTCCTTTGAAGTTCGACAATTGCTTGTGTGACCTTGGAGCAAGTATAAACCTCATGCCTCATTCCATTGCCAAGAAGTTGGGATTCACAAAGTTCAAGGAGTGTAGGATATCTCTTATCCTAGCTGATCAAAGTATAAGACTCCCGGTAGGCATGCTTGAAGATCTACCAGTCAAGATAAGCAATGTGAACGTCCCAACCGACTTTGTGGTTTTGGAAATGGATGAAGAGCCTAAGGATCCTCTAATCCTTGGTAGGCAATTCCTGGCGACTGCTGGAGCGATCATCGACGTGAAGAATGGCAAGATCTCGCTACACCTTGGCAAAGACATCAAGCTGAACTTTGACATCAATGAGGTCTTGAAAAAGCCAACCATCGGTGGACAAGTCTTCTACATAGAAGCTTTAGATGCATTGGCCGATGAATTGCCTGAAGAGTTGGCGCAAGAAGATCATCTACAGCTGGCCCTGACAAAGGAGTGTGGGGAGTTTGGTTACCTAAACGAACAGACCCAAGAGTACGTTCGCATCCTTGACTCTCGCAAGATTGTCCCGGAGATCGACTGTGAGATCGAGCAGATTACTCGATCTGAGGAATGGATTGAGAGCCATATCGACCCTGTGAATCGAACTTGGGGTCCACGTAATGGAGAACGACTAAGCGAATTGAGAGAACTTACTCGATCCAGTCTTGATCGAGTGGCAGATCGACCAATTCACTCGATCTCGGAGGGACAGACGTTGGGAGAAGGTAGCTTGGAGGCTCATGACTCGGGATCTAAGGAAGCAGATGAGGACAGCAACGTCCACACAAGCCACAATGAGGATTGGAGTGAGCTGCTAGCCCCAAAGGTGGACCTCAAGCAGCTACCAATTGGGCTAAGGTACGCTTTCTTAGGACTAAATGAGACCTACCCGGTCATTGTAAACGATAACCTAAAGGATGATGAGTTAGACTCGCTCCTTAGGGAGTTGAGGAAGTATAGGAAGGCCATTGGGTACTCTCTCAGTGACATCAAGGGCCTTTCACCATTACTTTGTACTCATAGGATTCATTTAGATGATGAAAAATACTTCTTCTATAGAACACCAAAGACGCTTGAACCCAAACTTGAAAGAAGTGGTTAAGAAAGAAATTCTTAAACTTTTAGAGGCCAACGTGATATTGATATGTCTATATTTACATCATATTTCCCTACATTTAGTGTAAGTTTCTATTTATTTAGGAACCTAATTAAGCATCATTGTATTGCAATTTGATCATTTAGAGTTCTAGGGTTGTATTTGCATAGTCTTTGCATATTTTGGTGCATTTGGAGTCTTGATCAGGTGATTTGTATGCTATGGAGGCATGAATGGAGTTGGAGAAGGATGGCATAGCAAAGGAAGGGCAAGAAATCATCAAGAGGAGGAAGAGAAGCAGCTAAATGAGAGGCAAAAGTCTTGTAGAAGCATATCAAGAATTTGGAGGAGCAAAATATATGTGTCCGGAAGAAGGCCTTGAACTTAGAATCAGGCTCTGAAGCCTTATTAAGAGCTGTAGAGGATCCAATTTTCTTTCTAGTGCCGTTGGAATCAAGTCCTTCAGACCTGTGGTTAGAAGGTTACATCGATTTTAGTTTGGTTCGATGAGTCGGATTGACGAGCTGCTCGAACCGGAAGTCCAGGGGTTCAGTTCGACCAAATGGTTCGACGAACTCGTAGAACCGAACATCCAGGGGTTCAGTTCGACCAAATGGTTCGACGAACTCGCAGAACCGAACACAGACGAACTTTTTTTGTCCACTTTTTGGGTCCCTCTTATAAATACTCTCTAGGCCTAATTTTTATCCCAACTTTTATTCTCTTTGTTCTAAACCTAAACTTTTAGCCACTTTGAGGAAAAACTTTGTTTATGCTTGGATCTTTAAGTTTAATGCAATATCTTTCTTAGATTTCTTGTTTTATATTTTTCTAATCATGTTTAACCTTTCCCTAATATTTGATTTGATGGGTTTAACTATGATTAGTAAGTAGTTCCTTAGGAACTTGGGGATGGGTTAGATTTAGGGTTTTCTAATGGTTCAATCTTTCAGTCTAGGATAGATTCTTCCATTTCTCTTCTTATTAAGTAGTTCCTAATGCCAAATAGCTAATCTTTGCTATTTTGGATCTCAAGCATTTCATACACCCACCAAGTGTTTGATGAAATGTTTGAACCAACTTAATAAGAGTTTTACATTCCTAGCCTAAGACATTAGTTGGCTAGGGTGTTTATCATGCCATTTAGACTTGTATTTAATGCTTGTTAATCATTCTAATGCTAAAACATCATTAGTTCATTAGGGTGATTAGTAAAGGGATTAGTGCCACACATCATGGTTTAATCTTATTTAAGTGTTCTAGGCATAGAGTTAGCTTGATTAGTTGCTTAAATGATTGCAAAGTTGTCCATTTAGTTTCCCAAATCAATGATTCCATCCCTAGGTTTCGTTTTTAGTTAATTTGATAATCTTGATTAGTAGTAATTGCTTGATTAGT
>JAHZTW010000001.1:374911716-374922970 GCA_020283515.1 Alliaria petiolata
GGTTTGGAGCTTGTAGAGAATCTTGTCTTGAGTGATGGTAATTACAATGAAGACTATGATAGAGCTCCAAGGGGAGGTGAATATGAATCTCACAAGAAAGAAATGAAGTCTCTACATGACAAGATGGACAAGCTCCTATCCTCCAATCAAAGGCATGTGCATTTTGTTGGTAAGAATCAAAAAGATTGTGATGAGCAAGTTGAGTCTCAAGAGTGTGAAGAAGTGGTAAATTTCGTGGGAGGCCAAGGAGGCTACAACAACAACTACAACAACAACTATAAGGGGAATAACAACCTCTCTTATAGAAGTACTAATGTAGCCAACCCCGAAGACCAAGTCTACCCTCCACAAGCTCCTCAAAGCACACATTTAGTACCTTACAACAATCAACAAAAGGGTTATGCACCAAGGTCTAACTACCAAGGAGGAAACCAAGGCTACTTTGGTGGGCAAAAGTATAACCAAGGCAATGCTCCATCGGGTTTTACTCAACCTTCACAAGGTCCTCCACAAGAAAATGTTCAGCTTATGCTTCAACAAATACTTAAAAGTCAAGCCCATAGTGATGTTAATATGGGAAAGAAAATTGCTGAAATTAATACAAGGATGGATTCTTCACTCAATGAGCTTGCAACTCAAATAGGAGGTCTTCAACAAAAGTTCAAGCAACTTGAGAAAGGCAAGGCTTCTAGCTCCAATTCTCAAGGCACTTTACCCGGTAAAACCGAAGCTAACCCAAAAGAGTATTGCAATGCTATCTCCACTATTGATGAAGATGAGTATGAGCTTGTTGTGCTAGAGTTTGAGAAACTAATCGAAGCTCATAATGATACATCTACATTCAATGAAGACATTGAAATTCAAGATGGGGAGGTGGTCATTGAAAATGACTACATGGTTGTTGCTACAGAAATGGGTAAAGAAGTATTTGATGAACCCAAAACTTCTACAAAGGCAAGAGTTGAAGAGGATGTAAGAGACGTGGCTAAGAAGAGTGAAGGAGGAGCTTGTGATCTCCTTATCTATAAGCCACCACTCCCAAATCCTGAGCGGATTTTGTGTAAGGCACAAAAGAAAGTGCTCTCAAGCTTTAGAGGAAGTATGAAGAAAGTTGGTGCACCTTTACCCAAGGGGGAGAGTTTATCACAGGTCAAGGATCAAATAAGGTTCATCAAAGACTTACTAGCTAATAGGGAGGAGGAAGAAAAGCTGATGGAAAGCCTTGATACACCTAGCACAACAAGGAATGAGACTAAGACTATTCCAAAGCTTGATAATCCAAGAAATTTTTTGATTTCTTGCTCTCTTGGGAATTTAAAGATTGATGAAGCTTTATGTGATTCGGGATCAAGTGTCAATATGATGTCCTTTAAAATGTTTGAGAGCCTTGGGATTACAAACCTAAAGAAGTATCCCTCACCTATTAACTTTGTTGATGCTTCCTCAAGACAACCTATAGGCCTTGTTGAAGATTATCCATTGAAGATTGGTGAGTATCTAGTCCCAACTGACTTCATAGTCATGGACATGATTAAAGCAACATCGCTGCCTCTTCTCCTAGGAACCCCCTTCCTCAATACAGTTGGAGCGAGCATTGATTTCACAAAAAGTGGGTGATTGTAGCATCCGCGACCAGAAATCCTAAGTACGGTCGTGCGGGTCATGGGATGACCGTTGTATATACGTTCTGGTATGATGGAGGTTCGTTTGTTTCTGTAAATAAGTATGTACAGTGGTACATCTGTGAGGTCAAGGACTGTACCGTGGTATGTCTGTGAGGTTAAGTATCGTACCATGGTTGGACCGAGTATATATTTTTGTGTGGAAATTTTCTAAGTGTTGGTAGACAAGGCTGTTGGGCCGTGGGACGTGGTTTTACTCTAGGGAAATCGGTTTATCCCGAGTGAAAAAGGATTTATCCCGTGTTTGGCCGAGCGGTTTAAGTTTTGCCGAGAGAAAAAGGAAAGTTGGCCGGTTTGGCCGAGAGAAACTTGATTTGGACCGAGAGAAAGTAAAACCGCGCGGGTTAAAGTCGGTTTGGACGGTCGAGCTAGGGCTTTTGGGTTTTTCTCGCTATAAATAAGCTTTTCTCTCGCGGCCGCGTGAGAGAATCACAAGTTATCCCGAGAGAAAATCCGAGCCGCCGAGAGAAATCCGAGAGCCGTCGAGAGATTGTTCTGTTCGTCTAGTTTCTGAGATTTCTGTCCGAGAGAAGCGACTTGGAAGGGTCGATTTGTCGAGAGAAGTGTGTTCGGCCGAGGGATTTCTCGATCGGATCGCGAAGCATCCGAGAGATAATCAAGGTAATCCGTTTTCAACGAGAGAATTCTGTTCTGATGCGATTTTCACCGAGAGTTGATCGTGTAATCTGTTTGTAGGCAAGGTTTGGCCGAGTTATCCGAGAGTTTCCCGAGGGTTGTTCGATCGGATCGAAAGTTACCCGAGAGAAGGAAAATCTGTCCGAGAGATTTCGGTAAGTGATGAGAGATCACGAGTTTTATTGAGTTTCTGTCGAGTAACATCGAGTTAATCCTCATGTTTTGGCCTGTTTCCGAGGGAATAAAGATTATTGCTCGAGGAAAAGTGAGCGGTTTGAAAGATAGCCGAGTGGGGATTGGATCTCGCGGATTTGGCCGTAGCGATAGCCGAGAGAACGCAAGTGCGTCCGACTATCTCTGTTTCTGACCGAGAAATCACCGAGTTTCTTCCGACTGAAACGATTAACTTTGTGTCTAAGGTGAGTGCGTGACTGTAGCTTGTATCTGGAACCGTAGGATTTCTAGGTTATCTGATTTCATTGATTGCTTGTGTAAGTTTGTGTATGCTTAGCAAGGTCAATGTGTTTCTGTGATTGGTATTGGATACCGTGGTTTATACGTGGTGTCTAACTGGCTGTGTGAATGTCCGGATCGAGTTGCTAGCTCAAGGGGATGCGTGATTCTCGCTTGGAGTAGAACCGAGGCCGTGAGGAAATTCACAAGTAGTTGAGATGATC
Organism: Alliaria petiolata; assembly: GCA_020283515.1. Taxonomy (NCBI): domain Eukaryota; kingdom Viridiplantae; phylum Streptophyta; class Magnoliopsida; order Brassicales; family Brassicaceae; genus Alliaria; species Alliaria petiolata. The sequence continues at coordinate 374,914,712 of JAHZTW010000001.1, forward strand.
ATAGAACCGTGATTCTGTTTTTTGTTCTTGCTTGCTAAGTGATAATGTAATTTGTATAACTGTTGCTTGATTGCGTTTTCTGGTATTGGCTGGTGGTACGGGACGACCGTACTCACTAAGCATTTTTGATAATGCTTATGCCTCTCTTATGTGTGGAGTGTGCAGGTAAAGATGTTATCCGGGACGTTTAGTCTTGAAGGCGGACTTGAAGGCAGTGAAGAAAGAAGTGGATTAGGACTGGGTTTGGGGGTTTTTTTTATCATGAGTTATTCTGGATAATTGGCTTTGCATTTTTGTTATGACTTAGAACGAATCTGGCTAAGTTAGTTTATGTTTATGAACCTTTGTTATATTTGGATTGGAATATTTATGCAATGAGAATGGGCTTTTTATGAATCGAATGCGTTGTTTAAGTTTAAGAAAAATCTGAAAAATATGCTAAGTATGGAATCTGGTTAGAGTTAGACTCGGGACGGCCGACCTGGTTAGGATTATCGGGTTGGGTCGCCACAGTTGGTATCAAAGCATGGTTGATTCTAGGATAGTTCATTTGCATAGTTGGGGTTAGAAACATCCACCTTTCACTGCCGAGTCTCGCGGTCTGTTGTTTTCTGTGGAGTTTGGAACTCGTGTCTGGTGTTAGCTTCGGGCTAACATGTTCTGTTGTGACTTGCAGATGGCTCCGAGAAGGACAAGGAATGCAAGGTTGAATGGTGCTGTGAACTCGGGGAGTTCTGGAACTGGGAATGCGGTTAAGAACCAGCATGAGATTGAGGCTGCTGCGGCGGCCGAGGCTGCGACTGCGAATGATGCGGCTGTTGCGGCTGCGAACGCGGCTGCTGCGAATGTGGATGCTGTTGTAGCTGAAAACGTGGCTGGGAATGCTGCTGGTGCTGTTCCAGACAGGCTAGAGGCTGTGTTGGGATTGCTAGCTCAAGTGTTGGAGCGTTTACCGGTGGTTGTACCTGTACCGGGAGTGGTACCGGCCGTGGCACCAGAAGTGGTTGCGCCTGTACCCGAAGTGGTACCGGTCGTGGCACCACAAGTGGTGCAAGCGAATGTTGGGAACGTGGCTGTGGAGGAAGCGGGTCAGGTCGTGGCGATCCCGTCTTACCTCAAGGTTCTGGATCATATGGTGAGATTGGGAACCAAGTTCTTTGCTGGAGGAACTGCGCCGATTGAGGCTGATGAGTGGATGATGAGACTTGAAAGGAACTTCGAGTCTATCCGATGTCCTGATGAGTATAAGAGGGACATAGATGTGCATTACCTGGAGGGTACTGCGCATACCTGGTGGAAAGGGACCACGGGACGTTTGGTGAATCCGAATTTTTCGTATGAGACGTTTTTTGTGGTGTTCCAAAGTAAGTACTTCCCGCAGGAAGCTTACAATCAGCTGGAAGCTGAGTTTCTGTATCTGCGCCAAGGGACCAAGACGGTTCGGCAGTATGAGACTGAGTTCAACCTGTTACGCAAGTATGTGGGACGTGACCATGATACTGAAGAGAAGCTGATTCGAAGGTTCATGAGCGGACTAAGGGTCGAGCTGCGTAATGGTTGTCTGGTGCGTGACTATGCGACGGTCACATAGCTTGTTGAGAAAGCGGCCTTGTTGGAGACTGGACAAGCCGAGGAGGCCTTGTCTAGGGCTGGTACCGTGGCCAGGAGTGGCCAAGTGTCTGGAGGACAGAACCGCAAGTTTGGGAAGAATGTTCCAGCTAAGTCGAGTGGAAACCGCAGCGTGTGTGGATCTTGCGGAAAGGTGCATGTTGGCGTGTGTAGACGTACATCTGGAGCTTGACAACGTTGTGGTAGCTTGGAGCATAGGGTTCGAGATTGTCCTGAGCCAGACTCGAGGTTGGTGAGAGTGTCGGATGGAAGTAACACGTCAGTTGTGTGTTTCGGTTGCGGAGAGCCGGGACATTACAAGCGTGATTGTCCGAGGTCCAGAGCAGTTGGGCAGGCGGCCACTCAGCCTAAGCGTGCAGGGGATATACTGGCGCAACCGACTAAGAGTCAGGCCATCATGCCAAGGGTGTATGCAGCGACCGCAGATGGGACTGGGGATCCGACCACTTCTCGACCGATCACTGGTAAGTTTTAGTACTTACGTTTTTCGGAGTTTGTTTGTGTATGCATGTTCTGTTAAGTGTCTTAGCATTCTAAGGATTGAATGTGTAGGGACCTTATTAATGGGTGAGGTGGAAACTCATGTTCTGTTCGACTCCGGAGCGAGTCATTGTTTTGTTAACCCAGGGATGATTGGGAAAGGAGGATTCCAGAAGGAACCCGGGGAAGAGTTCGGACTAGTGAGGGCGGCTGGAGGCCAAGTGATGTTCTCACTAGGGACTGTTCGCAACATTGCTGTCTGGATTGGCGAGGTCAATATGCCAGCAGACTTAGTGATTTGCGAGGTTAAGTCTTACGATGTCATCCTCGGAATGGATTGGCTCGGTAAGCATAAGGCGCATCTGGATTGTCGCCGAGGCAGGGTGGAGTTCGAGAGGGATGGCCAAGTTCTGGTTTACCAAGGAGTGAGACCGACTTCTGGTAGCTTGGTTGTGTCGGCAATTCAAGCGGAGAAGATGTTAGAGAAAGGGTGTGAAGCATATCTTGCGACGATATCTTCAATCGAGGTTGGACCAGACGCGGAGTTAGGGGACATTCTAGTGGTACAAGAGTTTGAGGACGTTTTCCAAGCTCTGACTGGAATGCCACCGGCTCGTTCAGATCTGTTCACGATTGAACTTGAGCCGGGAACTGCTACAGTGTCTAAGGCACCGTACCGTATGGCTCCGGCCGAGATGGCTGAACTAAAGAAGCAACTGGATGATCTTCTAGACAAGGGATTTGTAAGGCCAAGCAGTTCACCATGGGGCGCACCTGTTCTGTTCGTAAAGAAGAAGGATGGAAGCTTCCGGCTTTGCATCGACTACCGAGGGTTGACCCGTGTTACTGTGAAGAACAAGTGTAATAACCCGGTCGAGAGCTAAGAACGTCCGCGCTGAGGACGACAGGGAGAAAAGTTTGGTCAAGGGAAGGTCCGAAAATCAAAAGCCAAAAATCGACTCGAGTCTACTTGGATCGACATGTTTGGCCAAGATAAAGCACTTTAGTCGTAGAGTTTAAAAGAATAGTAGGAAGAATAAGAAGTTAGCCAAGGACCATCCTTTCGGCCAAGGTGGATAGGCGAGGTGGCCGGCTAAACTGAAAAGGACAAGCCGGGACAAGCAAGCACGAGGTGTCTAGGAGTGTTTCATCATCAATAATCATTGGATAAGCACGGATTGGGATAAGGATGACGTGTCTATGCCTATTCCGTCCTTATACATCCGGAAGACTGCTATTCCGTTTTTATACAACCAGAAGACTGCTATTCCGTCTTTATACATCCAGAAGACTGTTATTCCGTCTTTATACATCCAGAAGACTGCTATTCCGTCTTTATACATCCAGAAGACTGCTATTCCGTCTTTATACATCGAGAAGACTGCTATTTCATCTTTATACATCCAGAAGACTGCTATTCCGTCTTTATACATCCGGAAGACTGCTATTCCGTCTTTATACATCCGGTGGACTGCTATTCCGTCTTTATACAACCGGTGGACCGCTATTCCGTCTTTATACATCCGGTGGACCGCTATTCCCTCTTCATACATCCGGTGGAACGCTATTCCGTCCTTATTTATTCGTGGATAAGCATAGGTTGCTGTTTCGTCTTCATAGATCAGCGGATAAGCTTGAACCAAAAACGAACTAGAGAGAGAAAGGGGAGAGAGAGAGAGAGAGGAGAGAAAAGGCGTTCAGGTATAAGAAGAACCGGAGGTAAGGAGGCCAAACTAGGACCCATCTGTGGTAGTGAAGTCTAGTCTAAAAACCGTTCAGCCGAAAGCACTGTGAGTTGTGGTGATGTGTGATTGTTTGTTAGGATTCAATTGCTAGATTGCGTGTTTTGTTTGCAGGATTTTGGGATGGTTGAGTTATTTTATTATGATACTTTATTGTTGTAAATTGTTCTTTTTACGTGTGAGGTTCTATGACTACTCAGCCGAATTTTTATGGTGATTGGTGTTGTGATGTGATGTGATGGCGGTTCGATCCTACCTCGTTTCCCCATTGTTAGCGAAAGGACAGGCTAAGTTGGAAGACTCGGAGAGACGAGATTGCAGCCTATGGCCGGGTTCTGTCCGACGGGACAGTTGGGGCAGCAGAGTAAAGCGGACCCTGCCTGTAACACCCCCGGTTCGATCTAGACATAGATGAACCGGAAGCGCCACAGTATGATCACCGAGAGCATTCAGGTCCTAGTACTAAGAACGGATCAGAGACTAAATCATAAATACTTTCAGCAATATAACATCTACACCTTTGGCCTAAGGCGTTTCAACCAGTACCAAGGTTTCAAGTTATGTTAGCTTGGACTAGCTAATATCATTCAACACAAGCCACTTTCACAAAACATACTCCATATATTATACCATTCCAAAGTATGGTTCACACAAACATTATATAAGTTTCGGCCAAGGCCTAGAGCCAAAAGATTATACATATATCATACAACCAACCGGTTTTACAAAAGCCAACGCCAATCTACTCCGTCTCCTAGCGTTTCCCGCCGCCCTTACTTACCCCGTCTACGGGTTACCTGAAACAAAAGGGTGAGGCATGAGCAATCTAAGATTACCCAGTGACTCCAGGACCCTCTATACAAACATTATAAACCCAACCCAAACCCCAAAATAAAAACAAAGCATGCATGCTCACATCATGCAACAATATCAAAGCAATAACACAAGCGGAAGCTTAAACAATGGCAACCTTCAGATTACTAAGCCCAACCGTGGAACACACACCCTAGCCCTTCATGGCTACCTGTGTTCCACACTCGACTAGACATTGAACCAGGACCCGAGCCCTACATGGCTATTCTTGTTCAACGCTAGCTACCAAACATGACCCTAGCCCTTCATGGCTATGCATGTTCCACTCCACGCGGGTTGTCGAGGCCTCTAGGTGTATCGGTTCACGGCTCCCTAACTTGAACACCTCCCTACTTCCCACAGAGGACCGTAGGCGAGAACATCAATGCCGACATGTCCTTGCCTCGACAGTCGGTCCGTTATGTCTTTCATGACAATCGACGACTTATAGATAAGGAGATCACAAGCTTCTCCTTCACTCTTCTTAGCCACTTCTCTTACATCCTCTTCAACTCTTTCCTTTGTAGAAGTTTTGGGTTCATCAAACACTTCTTTACCCATTTCTGCAGCAACAACCATGAAGTCATTTTTAATGACCACCTCCTCATCTTGAACTTCAGTGTCCTCATTGAATGTAGATGTATCATAAGGATCTTCAAATAGTTGCTCAAACTCTAGCACAACAAGCTCTAACTCATCTTCATCAATAGTGGAGATAGCATTGCAATACTCTTTTGGGTTAGCTTCGGGTTTACCGGGTAAAGTGCCTTGAGAATTGGAGCTAGAAGCCTTGCCTTGCTCAAGTTGCTTGAACTTTTGTTGAAGACCTCCTATTTGAGTTGCAAGCTCATTGAGGGAAGAGTCCATCCTTGTATTAATTTCAGCAATTTTCTTTCCCATATTAGCATCATTGTGAGCTTGACCTTGAAGTATTTGTTGAAGCATGAGCTGAACATTGTCTTGTGGAGGGCCTTGTGAAGCTTGAGTAAAACCTGGTGGAGAGTTGTACTTTGGACCACCATAGTTGCCTTGGTTTCCTCCTTGGTAGTTGGTGTTTGGTGCATAACCCTTTTGTTGATTGTTGAAAGGTACAAAAGGTTTGTTTTGAGTGGCTTGTGGAGGGTAGACTTGGTCTTGGGGGTTAGCAACATTAGTACTTCTATAAGAGAGGTTATTATTTCCCTTATAGTTGGTGTTGTAGTTGTTGTTGTATCCTCCTTGGCCACCCACGAAATTTACCACTTCTTCACACTCTTGTGACTCAACTTGATCATTACAATTGTCTTGATTCTTACCAACAAAATGCACATGCCTTTGAGTGGAGGACATGAGTTTGTCCATCTTGTCATGTAGAGACTTCATTTCTTTCTTGTGAGATTCATATTCATCCCCCCTTGGAGCTCTATCATAGTCCTCATTATAATTACCATCACTCAAGGCAAGATTCTCTACAAGCTCCAATCCATCTTCTACTTCTTTCCCTAAGAAGTTACCATTGCTTGCGGTATCAAGAAGCATTCTTATCTTTGGAAGGACAACTCTATAGATGGTGCTTAGTAGAGACTCTTGTGTGAAGACATGATGAGGGCATTGCATTGTGTAGCCATTGAATCTTTCCCATGCTTCATTGAAGGACTCATTGTTCTTTTGAGTGAAGCTAGAGATCTCATTCCTCAACTTGGCGGTCCTAGAGTTGGAGAAGAACTTAGATAGAAAAGCTTTCTTGCACTCATCCCATGTAGTGATAGTACCTTGAGGCAAAGTTTTCTCCCATTGCCTTGCTCTATCCCCAAGAGAGAAAGGAAATAGTCTTACCTTGAAGGCATCTTCACTCACACCATTCATCTTGAATAAGCCACAAACTCTATCAAAGTTGTCCAAGTGATCTAGAGGATCCTCCATTGGCAACCCATGGAACTTGTCTTGTTGAACCATAGAGATGAAAGCTGGCTTCACTTCAAAAGTATTGTTTTGAACCGGTGGAGGATTGATACCATAGCGATTTTGATGTGTATTTGGAGCATCTCCTTCCCCAATAGTCCTCCCTAAGCGTGGCGCATGTAAGGGGTTTCCATTCCCCCTTGGTGCTTGCGCCATGTGTGGTGGAGGGACTTGATCTCTTTGTTGTTCTTCCATTCTCAACCTCTCTAACCTTGCAGCTTCCCTTCTTGCAATCCTTGCAACCCTTTACAATTGATCAATGTCTTGAAAGCCTTAGAAGTTGTCCCATTTTGACCTCAAATGCATGCAAGGAAAACTGAAATCTAGAAAAGTAGATGGTCAATAAACACAAAAGGATTACTTAGTCTTAAACTAAACTCAAATCTTAAAGATCAATCAATCCCAATATGGCAACGGCGCCAAATTGATACAGGACTTTTTATGTCTTGCAAGCAATTCCTCAATTGCTCATATCATTGCAATATATTGAGGTATCAATCCATATTGGGAGATGATGCAATAAGAATACAAAGTTAAGTCTAAGCTAAGCTAAAATGATAAATGCAAGTCACAAACAACAATTGAAAGCAAACTATAAACTAGAAGAGACACTACTAGAGCAATACTATGAAATTAAGCCTTAATCACTACTAATCAAGATACTAAACAAGGATTACTACTAAGCAAAATTAACAAATTAACTAAAACGAAACCTAGGGATGGAGTCATTGATTTGGGAAACTAAATGGACAATCTTGCAATCATTCAAGCAACTAATCAAGCTAACTCTATGCCTAGAACACTTAAACAAGATTAAACCATGATGTATGGCCTTAATCCCTTTCTTAATCACCCTAATGAACTAATGATGTTTTAGCATTAAGATAATCAAAAAGCATTAAATTCAAGTCTATAAGGCATGATAAACACTCTAAAAAACTAATGTCTTAGGCTAGAAATGTAAATCTCTTATTAAGTTGGTTCAAGCATTTCATCAAACACTTGGTGGGTGTAAGAAATGCTTATGATCCAAAATAGCAAAGATTAGCTATTTGGCATTAGGAATCACTTAACAAGAAGAGAGAATGAAAGAATCTATCCTAGATTGCAAGATTAATCCATTAGAAAACCCTAAATCTAACCCATCCCCAAGTTTCTAAGGAACTACTCACTAACCATGCTTAAACCCATCAAATCAAAGATTAGAGAAAGGTTAAATATGATTAGAAAAAGATAAAACAAGAAATCTAAGAAAGATAATGCATTCAACTCAAAGATTAAAGCTTAAACAAAGTATTTGCCCAAAGTGGCTAAAATTTTAAGCTAAGAACAAGAGAATAAAAGTTGGGATAAAAAATAGGTCTAAAGAGTATTTATAAGAGGGACCCATAAAGTACACAAAAAAGATTCGTCTGGGAAAGTTTCTGCGTAGCTCGTCGAAACTTCTCGTCGAAACTTCGTCCTGGAGGAAAGTTTCTGCGTAGCTCGTCGAAACTTCTCGTCGAAACTTCGTCCTGGAGGAAAGTTTCTGCATAGCTCGTCGAAACTTCTCGTCGAAACTTCGTCCTGGAGGAAAGTTTCTGCGTAGCTCGTCGAAACTTCTCGTCGAAACTTC
>JAHZTW010000001.1:374934112-374970198 GCA_020283515.1 Alliaria petiolata
CCTAGATTGCAAGATTGAACCATTAGAAATCCCTAAATCTAACCCATCCCCAAGTTTCTAAAGAACTACTCACTAATCATCATTAGGCCCATCAAATCAAAGAGAGAAGATAAGCAAAACATGATTAGAGAAAGATTAAACAAGAAATCTAAAAGAGATATTGCATTAACTCAAAGATTCAAGCTTAAACAAAGTATTTGCCCAAAGAGGCTAAAAAGTTCTTGACAAGACTAAACAGAAAAAAACTTAGGATAAAAATTAGGTCTAAAGAGTATTTATAGGAGGGACCCATAAAAGTGACCAAAGGGATTCGTCTGGGTTTAGATAGACGAACTTCGTCGATCCAAGTCGTCGATCCAAACCCCTGGAATTTTGGTTCGGCGTCCTTCATCGATCCGTGTTGTCGATCCGTCGTCCTGGATTTCGATCCAAATTAAAATCGATGTAACTTTCTAACCAGGGATCCGAATGACTTGATTCCAAAGGCACTAGAAAGCTCACTGGATCCTCTACAACTTTTAAGAAGGGATCAGAGTCTGAATCTAAGTTCAAGGACTTCATCCGGACATATATAGTTTGCGCCTCTAAATGCTTGATATGCTTCTTCAAGACTTTTGCTTCTAATTTGGCTGCTTCTAATCCTCCTCTTGATGATTTCTTGCCCTTCCTTTGCTATGCCATCCTTCTCCAACTCCATTCATGTCTCCATAGCATCCTTATCACCTGATCAAGACTCCAAATGCACCAAAATATGCAAAGGCTATACAAATACACCCTAGAACTCTAAATGATCAAAATGCAATACAATGATGCTATATTAGACTCTTAAATGATGAGAAAATTATACTAAATGGATGCTAAAATGATTCAAAATATAGACATATCATCGATCGACACCACCTGTGTCGATCGACACCTGACACGAGCTTCACTTCGCATGATCCTGGATGATGTGTTTCGACAGCCAATCTTTGCCATCAATGCTGCGAACAGACCTTGGTATGCTGACATTGTGAATTCACTTGCTGCTGACATTGAACCAAAGCATCTCAAGAACTATGAGAAGAAGAAGTTCATGAGAGAACTTAGGAGATACTATTGGGATGAACCTCACTTGTACAAGCATTGTTCAGACAATGTTTACAGAAGATGCATTGCAGAAAGTGAAATTCGTGATGTCCTGTTCCACTGTCATGGTTCTGAGTATGCTGGACACTTTGCTACCTTCAAGACAGTGTCCAAGGTTCTTCAAGCAGGCTTTTGGTGGCCTACTATGTTCAAAGATGCGCAGCTGTTCATCACGCAATGTGATGTTTGTCAGAGGAGAGGAAAGATCAGTAAGAGGAATGAGATGCCACATAACTTCATCCTTGAAGTTGAAGTTTTTGATTGCTGGGGTATTGACTTCATGGGTCCTTTTCCTCCATCTTATGGAATGCAATACATCTTGGTGGCTGTGAACTATGTCTCTAAGTGGGTGGAAGCAATTGCTTCTAAGACTAATGATGCTGCAGTGGTTCTCAAGATGTTCCAGACCATCATCTTCCCAAGATTTGGAGTGCCTCGGATTGTCATTAGTGATGGTGGATCTCACTTTATCAACAAGGTGTTCGACAAGCTGCTAAAGAAACATGGTGTTCAGCATCGCGTCGCGACCCCTTATCATCCCCAAACAAGTGGACAAGTGGAAGTCTCCAACCGGCAAATCAAGCAAATTCTGGAGAAGACAGTAGGCAAGACGCGGAAGGACTGGGCTGCAAAACTGGATGATGCACTTTGGGCATACAGGACAGCCTACAAAACGCCACTTGGGACTACACCGTTTCAGCTGCTCTATGGCAAAGCCTGCCATAGTGGAACTCGACACAAGGCGCATTGGGCTATCAAGAAGATGAATTTTAACTTGAAGCCAGCTGCAGAAAGGCGCCTGATACAGCTCAACGAGCTAGATGAATTGCGCCGTCACGCTTATGAGAACTCAAAGCTCTACAAGGAGAGGACAAAGGCATATCATGACAAAAAGATTGTCACCAGACAATTTGAACCAAATGACCAGGTACTTCTTTACAACTCTCGTTTACAATTGTTTCCTGGCAAATTGCGTTCACGTTGGTCAGGTCCCTTCACAATCAAAGAAGTCAGACCATATGGAGCGATTGTCCTGACGAACGCCAAAGGAGAAGAGTTCACTGTGAATGGGCAAAGGGTGAAACACTATTGGGCTCAAGCCAAGATTCCAGAAGGACACATTGTGTCTCTGGCTAATGCACCGTCTGCCTAAACGCATGAGCAGTCAAGCTATTGACGTTAAACGAGCGCTGAGTGGGAGGCAACCCACTGTTAGGTACGTTTTTCTTTACATTTTGTTTTGATTTTACTAATTATTTTGGCATTTATATAAAAAAAAAAGAGAGAAGGAGGATCGATCACCAGGAGTGTCGATCGACACCCCCTGTTTCGATCGACACCACGCGAGGATACAAGTAAGTCTTTAAAACCCCGATTCTCTTTCTTCTTCCTCATTCTTCAAAAACACGAGACTTAGAAAAATTTCCCCCAAATCCCAACTTTTTCGTTTCTTAACCAAATTAAGTGATTCAAAGCTATAATCCGTGCGGATTTCATCACTATTTCATAATCTATCATCCATTCATTCGATCTACAAAGGTATGTTCTTCAAATCTCCCAATTTCATTTTCGGACCTAAGGTGGAAATTTTCGAATTCAACCTTTCTAGCTTGATTTCCTTGTTGAATCATGTTTATTTAGGTTGTCTAACATGGTCTACGTCATTACCCAACCGTTTTTCATCCTCTAAATTGCACAATTTGAAATTTTCGGATTTTTGGAAATTGATGATATATGTTGTGAAATTGGATTGTTCTTTGGGTTTTATGGTATAGACTAGGTCTATTATTGCTATTGGGACTGATTGGATTGATGTTTGATGATTGAATGAAGTTGCAAATGTGATCTTTGAATCGGAATTGATTTCCCGCAAGGTGACACCCGACCCGAACTGACATTTTGTTCTTCATTTCTTAGATTGTGGATTTGATTTTGGTTTAATTTTCTTTTGCAGATGGCTCCTGCGAGTAAGAGACAACGCCAGACTGAAGCTTCCGCCTCCGGAACCGCTAATGATGAGGCAATACCGTGTCTTGCTCCATGGCCAAAGCGTGAAAATGCAAAGATCCGGAGTACACGACGTTGGGAGGATCCACATGCTACGGAGATTGCTAAGCAGGATTGTACTCTTCGAGGCATTGACGAGTCCTGGGATGACTATGACACGCTCTTCTACAATGCGTGGATTGGCGTGAAGATTGCTCCGACTCGCTTTGCTTGCGAGAAGACGATGACTGCATTGGGCATCAAAGAGGACGTTCTGCAGTTGATGCGCAGAGTTGGTATGGGCACCATTGCGACGCGGCAGTTCGACTTGTACCCTGATCTAGTCCGTCAGTTCATCGCCACTGCCAGAGTCTACTACAGGAACGAGATAGTCCGCTACGCTCTGGAAGGGACACTTACATTTCTCATCCGCGGGATCCGTTACCGCATTTCACTTCCAGAGCTTTGCCAGCTCTATGGGTTCGAAGATGAGCATGAGACATGAGTTTCTCTTCAGTCACAGCTTCCAGACAACCAGGATTTCTGGTCTCACTTCGGAAATGGAAGATATGATTCCAAGACCTCTACTCATACAGACATTCTCCATCCGACCCTGCGCTACTTGGTACGCCTCTTCTCTACTACACTTCTGTGTAAGCATGAGCCAAGGAAGATGCGCGTGGCAGAGTTGGTCTTGCTTTACCGAGGTTTTTGGTCTGAGATCTATGAGGAGCAGGACGCACCATTGAGCGCGAACCTAGGCGCAATCTTTGCACATCACTTGGCTTCTTTGAAGACCAAGCCTTTCTCTGGTACGCAGGGGAAACCCGAGACAATTGGCAGTCTCTTTACTCCCATCTTCCTGCACTTCGGGATTGACACTTCAAGCTGTACCATTGATACTTCACGATCTTTGGTTGACATGGAGTACCTGAAGAGGACACATTGGGTGAAGCCAGAGAAGCTTTGGGTTTTCGCAGACGAGCAGAGAGTACAGTACTCGGTACTTCTACCTGACCGTGACCTTACTCGCATCACTTCAGATCTAGGACGCCTCGCATTTCGTCCTAGTCCGAGCAAGCTCAGGGCTATTCCTACTGCCAGATCCAGAGGCACATCATCCCGGCCAGATGCAGCCACCGTTCGCCCTTCATGTTCCAGGCGCAGCATCACATCACGGGCTATTGGTACTCATCAGCTTCCAGAGGCTCCTGCGATTCCCATGGAGCCAGACGTTTTCCAGAGATATGTGGTACCGAGTTTCCAGGCGATTTGGAGCACCATTGCTACCATGTCTACATGCAGCTGCGTTCGCCCACCCACTCCACCACGTTCTCCACCACATGATGATGACGATGAGTGATTCTCCATTCCTTTTAGTCTTTTGAGTCAGTTTTTCTTTTACTCTTGAGTCTGCATTTGCTTCAGTACTTTGCTTCATAACATGTTCCACTTATTGAGATTATTGGATTATCTGTGCTTTTAACGTTTGTTTGAGTTTTTCTAACAACTAGGCTAACTCTAACAACAAATATGACTTAGCAACAATCATGTTCGAGTGGCAGAACTCTGTCTACGGACAGAGTGTCGATCGACACAATTTTTGTCGATCGACACCAATTTCCGACACAGCAACGATCGACACCATCTGTGTCGATCGACGCTACGCGCAGAGGTCAGGTAATCCGATTCTTCTCTTTGTTTGTAATAGTTTGGCACAAATTTTTTCTATCCAAACTCATTCTTAGTAACACTGGGGACAGTGTTATTCAAGTCTGGGGGAGGTGGATGCTAATTTTGTGTTTTGTTTTGAGAGTCAGTTGAGTCTTGAGTCAAAAGTTTTCAAAATCTGTTTTATTGAGTCAAAATTAGTTGGAACTTTCAGTTTTTCTAGGAACTAACCACAAAAAGTTAGCACTTGAAGAACCATTGTTAAAAGAGTTGATTACAGGACTTACTAAGTAGAAAGGTACAAGTGGAATCAGTCTAACGGGGCGAGTTCAGATCCCCTTATAAGAACTAGGTATGCGCAGAACTTGATTCCTCTTTCAGTCCAAACAGATAGGCAATTGCAGTCTCTCCTTGATCTTCCCTTAAGAGAAAAGAAAAGAAAGAAAAAAGAGTCTAAGGTCTGGAATAGTGCCTTTGTCATGAGCCTGTCTCCTCACAAGGAACAATTTTAGTGATGCTCTTGAACACGTCTCCTCACAAGGAACACAAGTAGAGAGTAGCACTATTCCAGAGATCCGAATGAGAATAAAAAGAGTCAATGAAAAGATCTTAGAACACCCGGAAAATGGGCATAAGTTGACTAAGGGAAGAGAAAATAGGGGAGCTGTATGAGAATGTCTTGTTCAGGCACTAAGGAAGGGAAAAGAATCAGAAAAGTTCTATAGCATTACCAATGATAGAGTTCGAATTTGTTACAAAGGAAAGGATCTGGATTTGAACTGGGAGATTGCTAAGCTTGTGGTAAGTACATTGAACATTTCCTAAGGTTGGCTCTAATATCATGTAGATTCAAGAGTTGTTAATCAATGTGGCGTTTTGAAGAAGTGATTGGAAGTTCCTGTTTTCAAACTTCTACTTCAGTCTAAGTTTTTGTTTTGCTTGAGGGCAAGCAAAGGGTAAGTCTGGGGGTGTTGATATATCATGGTTTTTACCCCTTTTAAAGCCATGATATAAGTGTTTTTATAGAGTCTTTTGCTAGTTTTGGAGTCTTTTTAGAGTCTTTACAGGATGGAGAGCATTTGGAGCTAAGTGGGAGAATCTGGAACATTTTGGAGCACTGTGGAGAAGCAGCCGAAGTGATGAAGTCAAGAGGCTGGATTTACGAGCTGAGTGTCGATCGACACCATCAGTGTCGATCGACACCAACGATGGACGGCGAAACTTGACGGTTTCCAATCAGGAAAAGGAAAGAAGAGCAAGTTTTGAAGAATTACAAATTTACCCCTGGACGAAAAATCCCCTTCTATAAATAGTTTTCAGGCATTGTTTAGCCAATTACCTTATCATTATTTTCTGTTTTTGAGACTTAGAGAGAGATTGATCCTGAGCTTTTGTGGAGACAATTCTAACTCATCTGAGCCAGATTTCGAACCCTTGTATCATTCTATATTCTTTTATGCAATACTATTCAGCCATGTTTTGTGTTTGCATCATTATGTCTGAGTAGTTTGCTAGTTAGGTTAGGATGATTTAGGGTTTGATGAAGAGTTTGTAGAATCACTAGAATTATTAGGAAAATCAATTGGATCTTCACCTTGATTTGTGCTTAACTTGATTCTCTGAATTGATCACTTAGAAATCAAACCTTAGGTTGTTTAATAGATGCGAGAGCATTATTAATAACTTGAACTAATCTTAGGTGAGCAAATTATCTATTCGCAAAGAGATTTGGTCTAGGTAATTTGTGAACAAATCGAACCTGTTCTTATTGCTTGCCTTGATTGTTTAAATTCGCAAAGAGATTTGGAATTTAGGGATTTAGGCATAGATAACTTCTGCAACGAGAGTTGATTGGTTTTACCTTAGAGTTTCGAGTTCTAGACGGTTCTTAATAAATCCCTAATAAACTTAGATTCTGCATTCTTGGATTCAAACCTGATAATTATCCTTGCCTAGCGCCTCGTCTCCTGAACTTTAATCCATCTAAATCCGATTTATTACTTGCTTTAATTGCTTAGTTTTCAATTTCATTATTCGACCTAGCATAATTCAAACCTAGAAACCATAAGTGTAGCTTTAACTTCCCTGAGGATTCGATACCCCTTATACTTCAACTGCATTGCTGTGCACTTGCAGTAGTTGATTATTTGGGTAAAACTAGACCCCTATCAACCTTGTGAAGCTTGATTAAAACCCGGTGGAGCATTGCCTTGGTTGAACTTTTGCCCTCCAAAGTTGCCTTGGTTTCCTCCTTGGTAGTTAGACCTTGGTGCATAACCTTTTTGTTGATTGTTGTAGGGAACAAAAGGCTTTCCTTGAGTAGCTTGTTGAGGATAAACTTGGTCTTATGGGTTAGCCACATTAGTACTCCTATAAGAGAGGTTGTTGTTCCCCCTTATAGTTGTTGTTATAGTTGTTGTTGTATCCTCCTTGGCCACTCACAAAATTTACCATCTCTTGACCCTCTTGGTACTCCATTTGATCACCACATTCCTCTTGGTTGTCTTCAACAAAATGTACATGCCTTTGGGAAGAAGACATGAGCTTGTCCATCTTGTCATGTAGAGACTTCATTTCCCTCTTGTGAGCATCAAAATCACCTCCTCTTAGGGCTCTATCATAGTCCTCATTGTAATTACCATCACTCAAGGCAAGATTCTCCACAAGCTCTAATCCATCTTCCACTTCTTTGCCCAAGAAATTCCCATTGCTTGCGGTATCAAGAAGCATTCTTATCTTTGGGAGAACACCTCTATAGATGGTGCTTAGTAGAGACTCTTGTGTGAAGCCATGATGAGGGCATTGCATTGTGTAGCCCTTGAATCTTTCCCATGCTTCATTGAAGGACTCATTGTTCTTTTGAGTGAAGCTAGAGATCTCATTCCTCAACTTGGCGGTCCTAGAGTTGGAGAAGAACTTAGATAGAAAGGTTTTCTTGCACTCATCCCATGTAGTGATAGTACATTGAGGCAAAGTTTTCTCCCATTGCCTTGCTCTATCACTAAGAGAGAAGGGAAATAGCCTTAGCTTGAAAGCATCTTCACTCACACCATTCATCTTGAATAAGCCACAAACTGTATCAAAGTTGTCCAAGTGATCTAGAGGATCCTCCATTGGCAACCCATGGAACTTGTCTTGTTGAACCATAGAGATGAAAGCTGGTTTCACTTCAAAAGTATTGTTTTGAACCGGTGGAGGATTGATACCGTAGCGATTTTGATGTGTATTTGGAGCATCTCCAGCCCCAATAGTCCTCCCTAGTCTTGGCGCATGTAAGGGGTTTTCATTCCCCCTTGGTGCTTGCGCCATGTATGGTGGAGGGACTTGATCTCTTTGTTGTTCTTCCATTCTCAACCTCTCTAACCTTGCAGCTTCCCTTCTTGCAATCCTTGCAACCCTTTCCAATTGATCAATGTCTTGAAAGCCTTGAAAGTTGTTGTCTCCTTGTGATCTAAAATGCATTCAAGGAAAAACTGAAATCTAGAAAAGTAGATGGTCAATAAGCAAAAAGATCACTTAGTCTCAAACAAAACTCAAATCTTAATGATCAATCAATCTCAATATGGCAACGGCGCCAAATTGATACAAGAGTTTTTATGTCTTGCAAGCAATTCCTCAATTGTTCATATCATTGCAATATATTGAGGTACCAATCCATCTTGGGAGATGATGCAATAAGAATACAAAGTTAAGTCTAAGCTAAGCTAAATTGGTAAAAGGAAGTCACAAACAAGTATTGAAAGCAAAGCACAAACTAAAATAGATACTACTAGAGCAATATTATGGAACTAAGCCTTAATTACTACTAATCAAGATACTAAGCAAGGATTACTACTAAGCAAGATTAACAAAATACTAAAACGAAACCTAGGGATGGAATCATTGATTTGGGAAACTAAATGGACAATCTTGCAATCATTTAAGCAACTAAACAAGCTAACTCTATGCCAAGAACACTTAAATAAGACTAAACCATGATGTGTGGCCTTAATCCCTTTCTTAATCACCCTAATGAACTAATGATGTTTTAGAATTAAGATAATCAAAAAGCATTAAATTCAAGTCTATAAGGCATGATAAACACTCTAAACAACTAATGTCTTAGGCTAGAAATGTAAATCTCTTATTAAGTTGGTTCAAGCATTTCATCAAACACTTGGTGGGTGTATGAAATGCTTAAGATCCAAAATACCAAAGATTAGCTATTTGGCATTAAGAACTACTTAATAAGAAGAGAAGTGAAAGAATCTATCCTAGATTGCAAGATTGAACCATTAGAAAACCCTAAATCTAACCCATCCCTAAGTTTCTAGAGAACTACTCACTAATCACAGCTAAGCCCATCAAATCAAGGATGAAAGATAAGCTAAACATGATTAGAGAAAGATAAAACAAGAGATTCAAAAGAGAAATTGCATTAAACTCAAAAGATTCAAGCTTAAACAAAGTATTTGCCCAAAGTGGCTAAAAGTTTAGGCTAAGAACAAGAGAAAAAAAGTTGACATAAAAAATTAAGTCTAAAGAGTATTTATAGGAGGGACCCATCATGAGGGGCTAAGAGAGGAAAATTGTGCGTTCGTATCGACGTACTATGTCGATACAGTACGCCGATATGAACCTCTGGAAAACCGTCTCGGCTTGCCTCGTCGATACAACAGGTCGAGATGAACGTCAGGTAACGCGTCTTAGCTCCTCGTGCGTGTCTCGGCGTGCTTCGTCGATATGGCTGCTCGATATGAACCTCGGGTGAGAGTGTATCGGTCTCGTAGGTCGGTACGCTAGGTCGATACGTTTCGAGACTTCTTCTTCATGCTTCGCTTGCTTCGTCTCGGCTGAGGGAGGTCGATACATTTCGTCGATTTGAACCTCGGGTTTCTTGTTTCGGTCTGGCTCGTCGATACACCATACCGAAACAAGCAAACAATCTTCCAATAAATCCCTTCTTCTCTTCAAAACGTCTTGATGACTTTTCTCTTGCAATGCTGTCCTTCTCCATCTTCAAGCATGCCTCCATAGCCTCCATACTACCTGTTTGAGACTCCAAATGCACCAAAATATGCAAAGACCATGAAAATACTCCCTAGAACTCTAAATGATACAATGCAACACAATGATGCTATATTAGACTCCTAAATGATGAGAAACTTATACTAAATGGGTGCTAAAATCATGCAAAATATAGACATATCAGTGTACTCGAAGAATCCGGAAGATCATGAGAAGCATTTGCGGATTGTTATGGGGAAGTTGCGAGAGCAAAAGTTGTTTGCCAAGCTGAGCAAGTGTAGCTTTTGGCAACGGCACATTGGGTTCTTGGGTCACATCATTTCGGACAAGGGAGTGTCCGTGGATCCTGAAAAGATCAAGGTCATTGTGGATTGGCCGAGACCTGAGAATGCAACGGAGATAAGAAGTTTTCTGGGGTTGGCTGGGTACTACAGGCGTTTTGTTAAAGGCTTTGCAAGTATGGCTCAGCCGATGACACGCTTGACCGGGAAGGACATTGAGTTCGTATGGACAGCCGAGTGTGAGGAGTGTTTCTCGAAGCTGAAAGGAATGCTTACAAGTGTACCAGTGTTGGCTCTACCTGAGCCGGATGAACCGTATGCGGTGTACACAGACGCTTCTGGTAAAGGACTAGGGCGTGTTCTAATGCAGCACGAGAATGTGATTGCATATGCGTCTAGACAGCTAAGGAAGCATGAGGCGAATTATCCTACTCATGACTTGGAGATGGCGGCCGTAGTCTTTGCGTTAAAGATATGGCGATCTTACTTGTATGGTGGGAAGGTTCAGGTGTTTACCGATCATAAGAGTTTGAAGTACATCTTTACTTAACCTGAACTGAATCGGAGGCAACGAAGATGGATGGAGTTAGTTGCTGACTACGATCTGGAGATAGCTTATCATCTGGGAAAGGCTAATCTCGTTGCTGATGCACTAAGCCGGAGAAGGGCTAGTGTATCATCTGCTAAGGACGTGGAAGGAGTTGTGAATCTCCTAAGGACGTTAATGCTGAATGTTCTGACTGAGGATACGGAACCGTTGGGTTTGGGAGCTGCGGATCAGGCTGATTTGTTAACGAGGATCCGGTTAGCTCAAGAGGAGGATGAGAATCTGATTAAGATGTCAAAGGCTGACAAGACCGAGTATCAAGCTTCAAAAAATGGGACGATTGTGTTGAATGGCCGAGTATGTGTTCCTAACGTGAAAGAGTTAAAGGAAGAGATCCTTAAGGAAGCACATCAGTCTAGGTTTTCTGTTATCCGGGAATGACCATGATGTACCGCGACCTGAAAAGGTACTATCATTGGGTCGGGATGAAGCGGGACGTGGCCAAGTGGGTGGCAAGTTGTCCGACGTGCCAGTTGATTAAGGCCGAGAACCAGTTTCCGAGTGTTTTGTTGCAAACATTACCAATGCCGGAATGGAAATGGGATATGATCACAATGGACTTTGTGATGGGTTTATCGAAGACTAAGAATAAGAATGACGCGATTTGGGTCATTGTGGATCGACTGACCAAGTCTGCTAAAGAGTTTACTTCACGATTCTGGAAAGAGTTAACGAAAAAGTTTGGGACGAAGGTACACATGAGTACTGCGTATCATCCGCAAACGGATGGTCAGTCTGAGAGGACCATCAGGACGTTAGAGGACATGCTGAGAGCGTGTGTACTAGACTGGGGTGGTAACTGGGATAGACATCTACCATTGGCTGAGTTCGCGTATAACAACAGTTACCAAGGGAGCATTGATATGTCTCCGTATGAGGCGTTGTATGGACGGCCGTGCAGAACACCATTGTGTTGGACCCTAGTGGGGGAGCGGAGTGAGTTAGGACCCGCGATAGTCGAGGAGACTACTGAAAAGATTCGGTTTCTGAAAGTTAAGCTGAAAGAGGCTCAAGACCGGCAAAAGAGTTATGCCGATAAGCGCCGTAAGGACTTAGAGTTCAGTGTGGGCGATCTGATTTATCTGAAGGCTATGACCTACAAGGGGAAAAGCCGAGCAATGTTTGATGCTAAGTTGAGTCTGAGGTACATGGGGACGTACCAGATTCTGGAAAGGATTGGGGCAGTGGCGTATAAATTGGACTTAGCGCCGGAAATGAGTGCTTACCACAATGTGTTTCACGTGTCGCAGCTGAGAAAGCACATAACCGAACGTGAGAATGTGATATCTGAACCGCCTCCGGAACTGCAAGAGGATCTGACCGTGGAAGGTAGACCGATCCGTGTGGTTGGCCGGAAAGAAAAGGTTAAGCGTGGTAAAGTGGTCAAGATGATCAAAGTTCTGTGGGACTGTAATGGCGACGAGCAAACGACTTGGGAAAAAGAGTAAAGGATGAGTACAAGGTTCCCGAAATGGTATGAGAAACTTCCTGAGGAAGAGCCAGATTAGAGGACGAATCCAAACTGAGTGGGGGAGAATTGTAGCATCCGCGACCAGAAATCCTAAGTATGGTCGTGCGGGTCATGGGATGACCGTTGTATATACGTTCTGGTATGATGGAGGTTCGTCTGTTTCTGTAAATAAGTATGTACAGTGGTACGTCTGTGAGGTCAAGGACTGTACCGTGGTATGTCTGTGAGGTTAAGTATCGTACCATGGTTGGACCGAGTATATATTTTTGTGTGAAAATTGTCTAAGTGTTGGTAGATAAGGCTGTTGGGCCGTGGGACGTGGTTTTTCTCGAGGGAAATCGGTTTATCCCGAGTGAAAAAGGATTTATATCGTGTTTGGCCGAGCGGTTTAAGTCTGGCCGAGAGAAAAAGGAAATTTGGCCGGTTTGGCCGAGAGAAACTTTATTTGGACCGAGAGAAAGTGAAACCGCGCGGGTTAAAGTCGGTTTGGACGGTCGAGCTAGGGCTTTTGGTGTTTTCTCGCTATAAATAAGCTTTTCTCTCGCGGCCGCGTGAGAGAATCACAAGTTATCCCGAGAGAAAATCCGAGCCGCCGAGAGAAATCCGAGAGCCGTCGAGAGATTGTTCTGTCCGTCGAGTTTCTGAGATTTCTGTCCGAGAGAAACGACTTGGAAGGGTCGATTTCTCGATCGGATCGCGAAGCATCCGAGAGATAATCAAGGTAATCCGTTTTCACAGAGAGAATTCTGTTCTGATGCGATTTTCACCGAGAGTTGATCGTGTAATCTGTTTGTAGGCAAGTTTTTGCCGAGTTATCCGAGAGTTTCCCAAGGGTTGTTCAATCGGATCGAAAGTTACCCGAGAGAAAGAAAATCTGTCAGAGAGATTTCGGTAAGTGATGAGAGATCACGAGTTTTATTGAGTTTTTGTCGAGTAACATCGAGTTAATCCTCATGTTTTGGCCTGTTTCCGAGGGAATACAGATTATTGCTCGAGCAAAAGTGAGCGGTTTGAAAGATAGCCGAGAGGAGATTGGATCTCGCGGATTTGGCTGTAGCGATAGCCGAGAGAACGCAAGTGCGTCGACTATCTCTGTTTCTGACCGAGAAATCACCGAGTTTCTTGCGACTGAAACGTTTGCCTTTGTGTCTAAGGTGAGTGCGTTACTGTAGCTTGTATCTGGAACCGTAGGATTGCTAGGTTATCTGATTTCATTGATTGCTTGTGTAAGTTTGTGTATGCTTAGCAAGGTCAATGTGTTTCTGTGATTGGTATTGGATACCGTGGTTTATACGTGGTGTCTAACTGGCTGTGTGAATGTCCGGATCGAGTTGCTAGCTCAAGGGGATGCGTGATTCTCGCTTGGAGTAGAACCTAGGCCGTGAGGAAATTCACAAGTAGTTGAGATGATCATAGAACCGTGATTCTGTTTTTTGTGCTTGCTTGCTAAGTGATAATGTAATTTGTATAACTGTTGTTTGATTGCGTTTTCTGGTATTGGCTGGTGGTACGGGACGACCGTACTCACTAAGAATTTGTGATAATAGTTATGGATCTCTTATGTGTGGAGTGTGCAGGTAAAGTTGTTATCCGGGACGTTTAGTCTTGAAGGCGGACTTGAAGGCAGTGAAGAAAGAAGTGGATTAGGACTGGGTTTGGGGGTTTTATTTATCATGAGTTATTCTGGATAATTGGCTTTGCATTTCTGCTATGACTTAGAACAAGTATGGCTAAGTTAGTTTATGTTTATGAACCTTTGTTATATTTGGATTGGAATATTTATGCAATGAGAATGGGCTTTTTATGAATCGAATGTGTTGTTTAAGTTTAAGAAAAATCTGAAAAATATGCTAAGTATGGAATCTGGTTAGAGTTGGACTCGGGACAGCCGGCCTGGTTAGGATTATCGGGTTGGGTCGCCACAGTGATTCTCAAGAGTGTGAATGATAAGGTCTTCTATCCTATGAAGCCTTCTACCTTTGGTTTTTGAGGCACAATCACATGTGCTACTATGGAAATTGATGAAAAGCCACCATATACAAAGGAGCAGCTGATGGGATTCACTTGTGTGACGCTGAAGGATAATAACACCTTGGACCACAATGAGTATGATGGGTCAAGCTTTGATGGTGTGAGTCTTCTTGCTATGTTTGATGGAGTCAATGTGAGGGAACATATAGCTGAGCCACCAAAGAGGGCAAGAAGGAGGTCTAAGAAGAAGAAGAAGGTGTCAAACATTGGAGAAAACACCATGTTCATCGAGAAGGGAGGTGGAACTTCATATCCACTCCATGACCATCCCACTCTTGCCTAAAAAGGTTTGAAAAGTCGAGCTAATGACGTTAAACAAGCGCTCTTGTGAGGCATTCCCATGGTTATCCTTGTATATATTCTTGATTTAGTTATATGATTATGTTTCTTTGAGTTTTTGGTAGTTTTAGGTTGAGTATGGAGGACTTAGACTTGAAGAAAAGGTGTGGAAATTTTTTTTTAAAATTGGTTCGGCGAAACACGTCGAACCAGAACTTCAGGGTCACCGTTCGACGAACTGGTTCGGTGAAGGAGGCCGAACCACTTTTCCAGGACATCCGTTTGACGAGTTGGTTCGGTGAAGGACGTCGAACCACTTTTCCAGGAGTTCGGTTCGACGAAGACGTTCGACGAATCACGCCGAACCGTTTTTCCAGGGTCACGGTTCGACGAGATGGTTCGGTGAACTCGTCGAACCGTTTCCAAAAACAGGTTTGCTTGACTTTTTTTCCTTCCTTTGACGGGTTTAATGTTGACCGGCGCAAAAGTGTTTCTGGAAAAGCTCTGTGTGGTCACGCCTCTTCTGAAACCCTAAGGTTCCTTTATATAGGCTCTCGGTCTTCAGAAAGTGGGCTTCACGTTTTAACCTCGGGAAAATATCGGATAAGTGCAAACGGGCTCGGGATGGGCCAGAGTGGTGTGGCCGCGCGAGCGACCAGGCGTGGCGCGGCCACTGGTCTTCTGAAGATCTGTGGCGCGGCCATCCTTCTTCTGGGAATGTGTCTGACGGGCCTTATTGCTTCCTTTGTAACTTGAGATCCAACCGTGTGATTGAACTCGGACCACCTCGGCATGAAAGACAGCTGGAAGGGCTACCTTGTCTCCAAATATGAGCTTGATCTTGTGGTGGGAAGGTCGTCATCTGATGCTGAACTTATGGCTCCGAGCACATGTCCTTGAAGTTCCCGCTTTGCTCCAAAATGTGTCCTTTTTGTCCAATTTTTCCCTGAAATGACTTTTAAAACTAGGAAACGTGGAAATCACTTTAAAACCGTTGAAAACCGGGTCAAAACACTTATAAATGATCTTGAAATAAAAGGTTTTAGGAGTAAAATATGAGTGTTATCAGTTCATTAGGGTGATTAAGAAAGGGATTAGTGCCACACATCATGGTTTAATCTTAATTAAGTGTTCTAAGCATAGAGTTAGCTTGATTAGTTTCTTAAATGATTGCAAGGTTGTCCATTTAGTTTTCCAAATCAATGATTCCATCCCTAGGTTTCGTTTTTAGTTAATTTGATAATATTGATTAGTAGTAATTGCTTGATTAGTACTTGATTAGTGATAATTAAGGCTTAGTTTCATATTATTGCTCTAGTAGTGTCTATTTTAGTTTATGCTTTGCTTTTAATTGTCACTTGTTACTTGAGTTTGCCAATTTAACTTAGCTTAAACCAAACTTTGTATTCTTAGTGAATCATCTCCCAAAATGGATTGATATCTCAAGTATTGCAATGATATGAGCAATTGAGAAATTGCTTGCAAGAGATAAAAACTCTTGTATCAGGAAGTTTTATAGATTTGATTTTATCTCAATAGAATCTCCTCTTTTGTTCAGCTGTATATTTGAAATAATCCCCAAAAATATAGGATTTATAAGCACTAGGGTTTCCTCTTGACCTTGTTTTTGCTATCTCATTCGCCACATACCCTTATTTTCCCTTTGAGGATTGAATTTCAGGAACAATAGCACATAAGAAGAGAAGCAGAGAAGCAGCTCAAGAGGGGACACATCAAGTGGTGGAAGAAAGGGTTAAGTGGAGCAAGGAAGAGAAGAGCGCAAGGGAACGTTTGGGAAGGTTGCGGTTCGAGCACACAAAGTTTGCAAGAAGGGATCTCTTGCAAAAGATGGGGTTGTTGGAAGACTTTGATCTGCTCCTCATCGACATGGGTTTGGATTGCCTCTCAAGGATGGACTGTCCAACATACCCCGAAGCCACACTCCACTTCCTTTCTACCTTGGATTTCACTTATGAAAATCTAAGTGTCAAGACTCCATCCGAGGGACACATCACATTCAAGATAAGGAGGCAAGCCTACCACTTCTCATTCTCTGAACTTTGCCAAGCCTATGGTCTCAAGGCTGACGCCTCACTAGTGGAATTCCCACGGCTCAAGTCGGCAAATGCCCTATGGGACTTCGTGAGCGATGGATATTACGCGCACAACACCGCTAAGATCAAGAAAGTGTGGAATCCTGTGCACACTCAAGCTGCTGGGTAACACGTTTAGTGGGAGATCCATAACCTCAACAGTGACAAGGAATGACTTATGCTTCCTCTTCCAAGGAGTGAAGAAGATAGTATGCAATGGCGAGGAAAATGAGAGCCGTTTAGCGGATGAGCTTGGAGACGACGTCAACTACGGCTGCATCTTAGCCTCCTCCTCGGTCAGATACAAGGCATGGGCAATGAGATGCAAGGCAACCTCAGCTCTAATTGGAGGGTTCCTAACACCATTGTACATACAAGTCGGGGTGCCGTTAGCTGATTTTGAGCCTTGTGCGGAGCGCGCTTTCATGGATGAGATCTATATGCGCAACACGGATTCCTTGGACCATACTCCAGCTCCAGGATTCTATGCCTACTTGTTCTCCAACCATACAAATGAGAAGAAGGTTTGCATCCTGCCCAATCCCAAAGAGACGCATTTACAAAGCATTGGGACAATAGAGTTCCTACCCGACGATGAAGAGTGCTTTGCGCCACTTGGAGGAACAGTAGCTCCACCTCAGCTTACTCACACGCCATCGGAGTCACCTCCTACTGATGCCGAGATGCCACCAAACTTTGAACTCCCCAAGTTAGGCTATGAGCCGCGCACCAAGGCGGAAAAAATCCTTGCCTTAGTTGTGGAGATCCAATGCAAGGTGAACAAGTGGCAAGGGAAGATGATTAAGAAGTTGGTGAAAAAGATCAAAAACCTTCAAGGAGAAAGCTCATCAGGGATGATATTGAGTGAAGAGGTTGATCAAGGGGGAGATAATATGAGAAGGCATTCAACCGAGGGCTTTGAGATCCGTGAGCCACAAGAAGGAGATCGAGCTGCACGTCTCTCTTTTCACCAAGCACCAACCACGAGCAAGGGTATAGAGATAGCCATAGATACTCCAAGAAGGAGCAGGAGGATCGGAGCAACCTCAAGCTCCGGTCGTGCCTAGCTTTGAGGTACCAAAAACACCAACCATTGTAAATACCATGCATCATTTTATTTTTGCTTTGGATTTTGGTCTCCTCTTGGACTTGTTTGACACCGAGACGTTGTCATTCAAGTTTGGGGGAGAATGTGTGCTTTAACATGTTTTATTTGAATCTTATTTTGTGTTTGCATCTTGAGTCTTCATGCATCCATCTAAGTGCATAGAAAATTACAAAAAATTCAGAAAATTTTTCAAAAATTTCAAAACAAATTCATGTAGCTTGCATTTACATTGTAGAATATTTTAGGATTGAGACTAGAATTTTATCATTTAGGATTGCATTCATTTGCATAGGGAGCAATGATGAGCTAATCCAAGTAGGTTGTTAACTTTTGTGATCAATTCAACACCCTAGTTCTTAATTGTTTGATGCTTGTGAATGGAATTGAAAGTAAGGAAGAACCATGCTTGGACCACCTCATCTGTCACTAGTCTTTAGTCGAAAATAGGTCTTGAAATTGAAAGCCAACCCTACATACTTCAACCGAATTTTGACATTTAATTATCATGCTTGCATTGAAAGTAATTCATGGATTTAAAATACTTGAGCTTTCTTATCCACTTTGCCACCCTCTTGCTAGCTCAAGTAGCACGCCTACCTTAAACAACCCTCCTTTGAAGCCAAACGTTCTTGTGTGATTACTTGTGAGGCCTTATTTTGATTGAACCTAGCATAAAATGTTAGGTTTGGGACGACAAGTATAGGTTTTCATGTAGATTCTAGCCTTGCATTTAGAGGCTAGCTTTAGGCTTAGGATTTGGGGTTTGTTGGCCGTGGTACTACTTGGTATTTTGTGGAAGATTTGGAAAGAAAGAGGCGTTGGATAAGGGAATGGTGAAACTAAGGGGAAACTTGGTTTGAAATGGAGAGTCTTGGGTTTTAAAAAGAATAGCTCTATGTAATTAAAGAAAGAAAATTTGCTAGGTGGTCTTAAGAAAAAAAAAAAAAAAAAAAGAAAATCAAAAGAGCCAAACGGCCAAGTTAGAAAAGAAAGAAGGCCACCTAGAGTTAAGAAAAAGAGTTAAGTTATTGAGATGAGGCTACTCCATTCGCCGAGAGTAATAGGTTGAATAAGTTCCCCTTAGAGCTTTGAAAAGGAGAAAGTGTGTTTGAAATTCAAAGGGTTTAGCAAGGCACAAAGAGCCTTGGGGAAAGGGTAGATTCTAGAGGGTTGAGTGAGCGGAAAGAAAATGAAAGAGAGGGGTATAGGATCATTGATAGCATTTCGGGTAGATGGAAATCTATGTTTGTATGCATCACTTGTTTCTTACCTTTAGTATTATGCATATGGTTCAATCCTTTTTGAGTGTTACCCTTACTAAATGCAAAACCGGATGAATTGAGATCATTTTTATCTCAAAAACCCAGTCCCTTAGCCAAATGAATTTACTTGCCTTGCAATGTCATGATTCACGGTTTCACACTTAATGAATGTTAAAGAGTTGACTTGATAGGGCGACTTGTTTAGATTGAATTCTTAGTGCATTTGAATTTTGAAATGAGCATGGCTAACTCTTTTGTAGTAGAATAGATTCACATGCATCTTAGAATTAGTAAATAGGATGTTGAGTTGATCATTATTGTTAGCAATCTTGGATATTGAGCTCCCACTTGTAAACCTCTCTCCCTAGCTCGGATTTTGTTTGCTTGAGGGCAAGCTAAAGGCAAGTTTGGGGGAGTTGATGTGTTCATATATTTCATATATTTAGCTTGCATTTAGGACATAAATTGCATACATATTGCATTCATACTTAGGGAAATTGTAGCTTTTGTTCCATTTTAGGTCCTAAGGCATTTTGCATTAGCATTTGCATGTTTCTTACATTCTTGCATCATATTCAGGTCGTTTTGGATACACTGGAGTTTTGGAGAACGCGTGGACAAGCTAAGGATCAAAATGATGTCTATGGACACTTGGGAGAGCTCTGACATCAAGTAGGGGATCCGAGATCGAGCTAAGGATCGAGACAGGCAGGTCGATCTTGAGAAGATCGACCACAAGATCGAGTCACGAGACCATTCGGTGGAAGAAGATCGAGGTCAAAGAACGAACAAGATGATCGAGCTCAGGCACGGACGCGAATATAGAATGAGAGCCAGATCGAGCCCAAGACTCGATCATCCGAAGATCGAGTGGACGATCGACAGAGGAACCCGATCTCTGCAGTTGGAAAGACTAGGCGATCGAGCAAAGGAAGGAGTTCTACTGCCAAGATCGAGTAAGAGATCGACGACCAAGGTCGATCTCTAACCTTATCCGGACAGCTAACGGTTTGGAGTTTAGTGAGGGGACCATTACCCTTTTTGTATAAAAAGACCTTGACCTATTTTTGGCAAAGGATCCGAAAACTTGCGTTTTGGTCCTCCTTCTTTGAGCAAAACCACCATTGTTAGTCTTTCAAGCTTTTTATGTTTTAGAAAAAACCTTAATCTTTAAAGTTTATCATAAGTACCTTGTTAAATGTTTTGCTTAATCGTTTAATCATGTTTAGCTTTCCTTCCTTTACATTTTCCAGCATCTTAATCATACATAGTGAGTAGTAATCTTGTGGGTTTTCGGTTTGAGGTGATTAAGGGTTTTAAGGGTTTAAGCTTTGGTCTTTTTCTTGTTCTTTAAACCATTCTCTTCTTAGATTTGGGCGTTTAAGGCCTAGAGGATCTCGAGAGAGACATCTTTGATCCAGGGATTTCCTTGTTCTAGACAGATCTAGGAGATCCCTTAAATCCAAATCCAAGAGACTAATCCATCCTTTCCCAAACGCCATGGTTTCTTAGGGGATTAGTTAAGACACTTTTTGAGATCTATGCATTATGCTTCTCATCCTTTCTTTCCACCACGATCAATGGGTTAGGAGGAAGGGATGAGGAAGGTTTCATACCACACGCCATGGATGAAGAAGCTAGCTTAAGCTTCTCAAGGCTTAGAGAAAGCACAAAAGTGTAGATCTATGTTTTTAAAACCCAAACCTTGAATCTTGAACCCTCTAAGTTGATCCTCAAACCGTGAATCCATTTCTTATCATCTGAAAACATAAAAATCATCCTTCTTTAATTTAAAGTTTCAGTCTTTTAGCTTAAAACTATTTAGTTGTTTATTTCTTGCATTAAAGCTTTTTAATTTCATAAAGTTGCGTTCTTGGTCTTGCTAGTATTTTCAAAATCACCTAGTATTATTTTTCGCACCCTGGTAGAGTTTAAAAGTCAGTAGATTTTCATTTCCATTTCTTAAAATTCGTTCCAAGTCTTAGGCAATTTACTGTTTTGTCAGTCCTTAGTTTTGCATTTTCTAAAATTAGTAGTCGTGCGTTTTAATCCTTTAAAAGTAGCTTTCTAATTGTTTAACCCCTTGGTCGGGATTTTAAAATAGTTTTCAAGACCAGTAGATTACCTTGAGTATTTTATTTCGGCTTATTCCCCCATTTAATCCGAATCTGCTTACCTTTTCTTGTATTCTTAGTATCCTTCAACTCTCCCAAATTGGATTGACCCTTAAGTACTGCAATGAAATGAGCAAGCTTAAGGTTTGACAAACACAGCAAAAACGTGTTATCACCTTGTGGGAAGCGGTTTGAGTTCCAGTTTTTGAGCATTGAGTTCGCTCCAGTCTCCGTGCATGCATGGCTCACCTGAGCTAGTTATCCCCTTATCGGGATGATCCCGATTTTCCTCTTCCCTTTTTTTCCAAGCAATCCTATGCCTTCCTTGCTCAAGGTCTTCGGGGAATTAATCGTCTTCAGCGACTCTTCGCGCATCATGTTGCATGACATAAACTTCACTTTCTTGATTTAGGTGTCCATGCTCTCTCTTCTCCCTTGTCAATGCTACCAGCAGGGGGTCTTTTAATGACAGCTCTTCAAAAAGCTCGTCATTGAGCTTATCTAATGTGTCTACCCAAAAGATCTTCCCTCCTATAGTAGGCTTCTTCATCACGTCTTTTATATCGAATTTGAGCACGATGTCTTTTCCTAGATTGAGCTCGATCTTTCCTTTCTTAACATCGATCATTGCCCCTGCCGTGGCTAGGAATGGTCTACCAAGGATCAAAGGATCCCTCGGTTCTTCATCCATTTCGAGGACCACGAAATCGGTTGGCACGTCGATATCACCAATTCAGATTGGAACGTCTTCTAGCAAACCCTTCGGCAGTCTCACTGATTGATCTGCTAGTATCAATGATATTCTGCTTGGCTTGTACCTTCTGAAATTGAGTCTCTTGGCTATGGAGAGTGGCATGAGGCACACACTTGCTCCTAGGTCACAAAGGCAATTGTCGAACGTGAGAGAACCGATAGAACACGTGAGGGTGAAACTTCCTGGATCTTCTAGCTTGTTTGACACCACCTTCTTCTGTATGATGGCGCTGCACTCGTGTGTTAAAACCACCATGCCGTGCAGTTCTTTTATTCTCGCAAGAATTGCATCTTTTATGAACTTTTGGTATGGCAGTACCAAAGCTAAAGCATCGACGAGGGGCATGGTGAGTTCCACTTTTCTCAAATGCTCTCCGTACTGTGCCTTGTATTTCTTGAGAAGTTGTTTCTTAAATCTACCTGGGAAAGGATAAGGAGGTTTATATGCAGGTGGAACAAACCGTGGTTCCTTTGGTTTTTCACAACGAGCATGATATACTCATATATTTCGCATATTCAGCATACATTTACGATAGGTTTCCATGCATTTTACACTCTTTATAGGATAGTTTGCATCATTAATCTCATATTAGGTCGTAGAACACTTTGCATTAGCATTTGCATAGTTTCTTGCATATTTGCATAATTATCAAGTTGTTTGGAGTGCATTGGAGCTATCCTGTATGCGTGGACATGCTGAGGTTCAAAGGGAGGCTTGTGGACACTTGGAGTAGTTTGGACAAGCAAACACTCGCTGGGATCGAAGAAGGAATCGAGCAAGGCAGGCCGATCTAAACGAGATCAACCACAAGATCGGGGCACTCAGACTGTTTCAAGGGAGAAGAACGAGCCTCAGATCGGCCATATCAATCGAGCGTCTCTACGGACCCAAGGACATCACCCAGGAAGAACGGAGGCAAGATCGGGGTTGAGGAACGATCCCGAGTTGAACGACCCGAAGATCGAGCAAGTGAGTTGATCTCGGAGTTGAAACGATCAGAAGATCGAGCAAAGCAAGCTGATTTCAGCCCGAGATCGAGCACAAGATCGACGACTCAGCTCGATCCCAAATCTTATCCGGACAGCTCATGTTTTGTCCTCTTGTGAGGAGACCATTTCCCTTTTGGGTATAAAACGTTTTCAGACTTATTTTTGGGACCATCTCCTCTTTTCTTACGTTTTGTTCTTCTTCTTTAAGCTCTCGGCCGCCATTGTTAGTTTTCTTCAAGCTTTTCTTAGTTGTAAAACCTTGATTTTTAATCTTAATCCTAAGTACTTACCTTTAATCTTCTTTATCACAAAAGGACTTAGGGATCTCGTAAGCCCATCCAAGAGACTATCTCCTCTTAGCCCACGACGGTGGAGATTAGGAGGATAGTTAGGCCGAGTTAAGAAAGATGTTTTCTTGCTCATCAATCATTCTTTTCCACCAAAGACCCTGGGTTTGGAGAGAAGGATTAATGAAAGGATTCTATCCACAACCCATGGAAGGATCTATATTTGTTTCTTAGGCTTAGAGTTAGCACATATTTTGTGTAGATCTACTTTTATAAAAACCCAAGATCGAGTTTTGAACCTCCCTAGTTGATAACATGCATATTTTACCCGTTTTTACTATCATAAGTAAGTGCTTTAATAAGCATTTCACTATGGTTTTAATGCACAAACACTAGATTTCGAGTATTTGGTTGTTCAAGACTCTTTTCAGGTAAACTTAGCAAAAGACGCATATTTTGGAGCAAAAAGGACAATTACATAAACAGTGCTCAAGGACAGAAGTTCAACATCCAACGAAGGCCTTCCCACCACGAGATCAGGCACATATTTTGAGACAAGGTAGCCTTATCAGCTGTCTTTCACCTCGAAGTGGTTTGAGAACAATCCCACGGTTGGATCTCAAGTTATGGAAGAAGCAAGAAGGTCCGTCAAGCACCCGGATGGATGAGCTGGCCGCGCCACGGCCGAACCAGACGACCAGTGGCCACGCCACGACCAGTCGCTCGAGCGGCCAGGCCACTTACTGATTCCCGAGCCCATTTGAAGCCCAACTTAAACCCGTAGCCGTCTTATGCAAGCCAAGACCTAATCCACGACCTAGGGCACTTGAAAACCTATATATACTCGTCGTTTAGGGTTTTTCTAGATATCAACTTTCATTCCAAATACTCTAAGTTACATAATTCTCTTTGGCGGCCGCGAATCTCTGTTTCGTGGTTTCCACCTTGTTCTTTGAGTGAGATTGATTTGTTCTTGAACCCTCTTTCCTTTTCATCGATTTATACAAGTTATGCATTCATCAATCACGTTTTCTACTTCTTCTTTCATGTATGAGTAGTTTATTTTCGTTGGGTATTCTTTAAGGGGATCTATGGGAAATTTCAATAACTGTCGTTGAACCGATTGTTTAGGCCGAAGATTAGGCTTTTCGGTCTCACCATATTCGTTCTTATTGCATGAGTCTAGCGTCATGAACTATATTCTGATCGCAGGGTCTTGAGAGTGACGAACGTCCTGAATCTCAAATCTAGACCAAAATAGGGTAGAGAGCATCCTTTAAAAGATGTCTGAATGTTTATTGTCCCGATCTTACTGCGTGTTCGTCTAGGACGCAGGATACGACAATATACCTGCGAAATAGATGTTCACAGATCGACCTTGCTTGATAGAGTTAGGTTGTTAAAACAAGTGAATAGTTTAGTAAAAATCGCGTAGTCTCGTTTGCCTGCCTTTTGTGTGTTTGATTTCTAGTTAGAACCCCATATATTTCCCGTGAAGATTCCCAACGTGTTCGCCCCATCTGCTTTTACATCGAGATTTACGCACTTCAATATTTACTTTTCCTGCACTGCTTACCTGATTTCCTTTTTACAAGTCCTAAAGTTTATTTTCCTTTTCCCGTTGGTTATAGAAGAGATTGACAACCTACTCTATATAAGGCGTGATAATGCTTTCTTTATTTCCTGCAAAAATCGTGACACTTACCCCAAAACCCCAGTTCCATGCGTCTTTGGTTGCCTTGATTCTTCTGTTTTGCAGTTGACCTCCTCCCTGTGGATCGATACCCTAAGTACTATAACGCACGCTGTGGACTTGCAGCTTAGGGTCCTACAAATTCAAAACTCGACGAGTCCCCAAAGAAATCCTCCAATCTTGGATGACTATTTAGACCCCATCACTAGACAAGACCCTTAGCCTCGGATCTATCTTTTATATTTGACAAATCAATAATCAATCTTTCTTATTTTCCAAGTCTTTTGTTTAAGTAGCTAGAAACCCTTTTATTTTGCTTTTAGAGTTTGAAATCCTCTAGCTTTGTTTCTTGTCAAGTTTACAATTTTAGAAATTGCCTAGGATAGGATTTGATAGTCTAGTAATCTCTTAAGATTTATTTATTTGTATAAGTAGTTTTTAAAATTCCATCACCACTTAGATCGACCTTGCATTCTTAGTGTCCTTTCCTCCCAAGTTGGATTGATAACCTCTAATACTACAATGGCATTAGTAGTGTTGGGCATTGAAAAAGAGTACAAAAATACTACTTATCAATTGGCGCAGTTGCCGAATTGGGATTGGAAAGCATTAGGATTTGGAACTTGGTCAAGACTAAATTTTTCTTTTACTTTGGATACTAATCTTTTTACTTAATTGTTTGTATTTTCATGTACATAAATTTGAGGTCTAGAGGGGACAACAATCTATTAAAACCTCTAGACAACATTCATCTCCTTGGAAGTGCACGTTTGAGAACGGAAAGAGAGAAAGCCGTTGAAGGATAGTTTGTAGAAGACGGTATGGCTGATCAAGATGCAGCTCCTCCACCACATGCTGCTACTGGTAGGGGAAATGGAAACCCCAACCATGTCCCAAGGCAGCCACGGATCATCAGTGCTGGTGATGCGCCAAACACACATACCAACCGGTTTGACATCACCCCTCCTCCCGTTTTCACTTGGTGATAAGTCTCGGCATTGGGAGAAGACCTCGCCTCAAGGGATCATCACCTCATGCTTATTGCAAGAAAGCGTTTCTGTCCAAGTTTTTCTCAAGCACAAGGACAACACGCTTGAGAAGTGAAATTAGCGGCTTCACGCAAAAGAGCAATGAGACGTTTAGTGAAGCTATGGAGCGGTTCAAGGACTACACTATTCAATGTCCTCACCACGGTTTCAGTAAGGAGTCTCTCTTGAGCGCAATATATAGAGGAGCATTGCCCAAGATAAGAATGCTCTTGGACACGGCAAGCAAAGGAAACTTTCTTGGCCAAGAGGTGACCGCGGGTATGGAGCTCATAGAGAATCTTGCCTTAAGTGATGGCAACTATAATGAGGACTATGACCGAGCACCAAGAGGATCTGATCTTGAGGCGCACAAGAAGGAGTTGAAATCACTCCATGAGAAGATAGACATGTTGGTACTTGCAAATAAAAGGCATGTACATTTTGTGGGTGAGGCTACGTATGTTCTAGAAGAGCTAGAACAAAGCCATGAGGAAGCCAATTGGGTTGGTGGTCAAGAATATCCAAGACCCAAGGCTACTTTCCCAAGTACCAAGGCAACAACAACTTGTCCTATAGAAGCGACAATGTTGAGAATCCACAAGACCAAGTGTATCCTCAACAAAAACAGTTTATGAACCAAGGCGGATATGTGAACAAGAACACATATCAAGGACCAAGACAAGGAAACTACCAAGGTCCACAACAACAACAAGGACAAGCCTCTACTCAAAACACGGTCGAAGTGATGCTCCAACAGCTTATGCACGATCAAGCAACATTGGCTTTGCGTGTCACAAAAACGCTTGATGTTTAGTACATGGTCGGATTCTTGTCAAAACGATCTTGACATTCATATCTGAAACCTCAACACAAAGGTTACACAACTTGCAAAAGGCAAAGCTGTTTCGCAGCCATGATATATCACCGACCAAACCAACAGAATATGCCAAAGCCATTACCCTCCGAAGTGGAAAAGAGCTGCCACCACGTTCTACACCTAACAACAATGAGGATATTGTGGTTCAAGAGGGGGAGGATAGTCTTTCAAAACACCAAGGAATCACGTTTGATGATGTGTTCATTGAGAGATCAAGAAAAGGTAAGGAAACGGCTAATGAAAAACCGTTAGAGGACACAACAGAGAAGCAAGAAGTATTTGTTCCTCCTCCTTACAAACCGAAACTCTCTTTCCCAGCAAGGTTCAAGAAGCAACTAATAGAGAAGCATAGAGCATTATTTGAAAAGAATATGAGGAAAATCGAGATGAAGATGCCTTTGCTTGATGCCAAGTTCTTGAAAGATACACTTGCAAAAAGGGCAAAGGATTCTCAAGAGGTCATGATACTAAGTCAAGAATGCAGCGCCATCATTCACAAGGAGATATAACCTAAGAAACTTAGAGACCCCGGTTCCTTCAACATTCCTTGCGCACTTGGCCCTTTGAAGTTTAACAATTGTCTATGCGACTTTGGAGCAAGCATAAACTTCATGCCTCACTCTATTGCCAAGAAATTAGGGTTCACAAAATTCAAGACGTGTAGGATCTCTCTAGTCCTAGCTGACAGGAGCATTAGGCTACCGATTGGAGTGTTGGAGGACTTGCTCGTGCGAATAAGCGATGTTAGTGTGCCCACCGATTTTGTTGTGTTGGAAATGGATGAAGAGCCTAAAGACCCTCTAATACTAGGATGGCCATTTTTAGCAACTGCTGGAGCCATAATAAATGTGAAGAATGGAAAAATTTATTTGCATTTGGGTAAAAAAATCAACTAGACTTCGACAACCATGATGTTTTGAAGAAACCAACGATAGATGGTCAAGTGTTCTACATTGACACTATGGACGCTTTAGCAGATGAGCTGTTGGAGGAATTGAGCCAAGAAGATCATTTACAGCTAGCTTTGACAAAAGAAAGTAGAGAGCACGAGTATTTAAGCAAGGAGACGCAAAAGTACGTCCAAATGCTTGATAACCGCGAGATTTTGGGAGGAAATGAAGAAATCTACCTACAGATCGAGGAAGAGATCGATTCATTTCCCCGATTCATGGAAGAGAATGGATCTGGGATCGATCAAGAAACATCGTTTTATCCGAAGATTGAGCCCGATAATCGATTCGACCCTCGACCCTTTCTAGAACGATCTGAAGAATCGATAGAGGTCACTCGATCGAGTCTCGATCGACCCAATGATCGATTAAGTGGATCGATTTCTGCTGATGAAAAAAATGAAGAAGGAAGTCTTCTCGTGCAAGGCTCGAGTTCCAAAGGAGTTAAAGAGGGAAGCAACCCCAACCTAAGTGAGGAAAGAGGCTGGAGTGAGCTACTTGCACCAAAAGTGGAGCTCAAGCAACTTCAAAACGGGCTAAGGTATTCTTTCTTAGGATCAAACTATACTTACCCGATCATTTTCAATGAGAGTCTAAGTGATGATGAGCTGGGCTCACTCCTTAAGGAGTTGAGGAAGTACATGAAGGCCATTTGTTACTCACTACGTGATATCAAGGGTCTTTCACCACTGATAACAAGCTTTTTAGGCAGGTTAACCAAACCTTAGCATGCTCATGTCATTGCAATACTTAAGGGTCAATCCAAATCTGGTGGTTTGAACAATACCAAGAATACACAAGCTTTTTGTGAATCTAAGTGAAATCCGAATAATTGGGGGATAAATCCGAAATAAAATGATTGTAACTACAGAAATACTTGGAAAACTATTTTAAAATCCCAGGCGGGATGTCTACTAGCTATCTAAAGACTTCTAAGAATTTTAAACAAGAAACTACTAGTTTTAGAAAATCGAAATCTAAGATGCGACAAAACAGGAAATTTCTAGCTAAGGAAAGGATTTTTAAAAACTAAAAATAAAAATCTAGTGACTCCTAAAATTTACCAGAATGCGAAACAAGCTACTTAGGGATTTTTAAAATACTAGCTAATGCAAAAACACTACTTTATGAATTTATAGAACTATTAAGAAAGAAAAAGACAACTAGACGATTTTTAAGCTAAAAGATCAAGAACTTAAACTAAAGGAAATCGATTTTGTGTTTTTAAAAGCTAAGGGAGGATTAGCGTTTGGGGATCATGTTTAAAGGGGTTAAAGTTTAAAACTTTGGATTTTATAAAAATTGATCTACTCATTTCTTATGAGCTTTCTCTAAACCTTGAGAAACTAATCTAGTTTTACCCATGGTTTGTGGTGTAAAACCTTTTCTCACCCCTTCCTCCTAACCCATAGTTCGTGGTGGAAAGAAGAGGCCAGAAACGTGATGCATAGATCTCATCTGTGATCTTACTAACCCCCCTCGCATCCATGGTGTGTAGGAAGGGATGGGTTAGTATCTTGAACTTGGTTTTAAGGGATTCCCTAGATCTTTCTAGGACAAAGAAATCCCTGAAATCAAAGAGGTCTTTCTCAAGATCCCCTTGCCTTAAACCCCCAAATCCCATAAGAGATTTTTATTAAGAACTAAAGGAAACAAAAGCTTAAACCATTAAACCCCCTTAATCACCCCAAACACAAAACCTNTTGGATTTTATAAAAATTGATCTACTCATTTCTTATGAGCTTTCTCTAAACCTTGAGAAACTAATCTAGTTTTACCCATGGTTTGTGGTGTAAAACCTTTTCTCACCCCTTCCTCCTAACCCATAGTTCGTGGTGGAAAGAAGAGGCCAGAAACGTGATGCATAGATCTCATCTGTGATCTTACTAACCCCCCTCGCATCCATGGTGTGTAGGAAGGGATGGGTTAGTATCTTGAACTTGGTTTTAAGGGATTCCCTAGATCTTTCTAGGACAAAGAAATCCCTGAAATCAAAGAGGTCTTTCTCAAGATCCCCTTGCCTTAAACCCCCAAATCCCATAAGAGATTTTTATTAAGAACTAAAGGAAACAAAAGCTTAAACCATTAAACCCCCTTAATCACCCCAAACACAAAACCTTGGAGGATTACTCACTCCTCATGATCGAACCACTCACAAACATCAGTTTTGAGAGATTCAACATGTTCGAAATAAGCAAGGAAAAGATTTAAGCAATAAAAACTGGAAATACTTCTATTGAAATCAAGAACTACAATGTTTTTCAAAAGAAGAAAACTTAGAACATGAAAACTAGAGAGAAAATGATGGCTAGACCTAAAGGGGAAAGAAGACAATCAGAATATTCGGTGGTGATCCCAAAAAGAATGGGATTAGCTGTCTTATCTCCAAAAGTGGTCCCCCACAAAATTACAAAAAGCAAAAAGCAAAAGCAAGAGGATAAGGCTGCGCCTGGGTGTCAGAGATCGAGCTCAGAAGTTGATCCCTCGGGTCGATTTGGAGTTGGTCGAGTGGCTTGGTCGATCTTCCTGCTCGATCTCCTTGCTGTCCATGCGAATGCTCTGTCTCAGTCGATCTTCCTACTCGATCTCCCGACTGATCTGGTTGGCTACTCGATCGTCTACTCGATCTCGTCTCGATCGAGTCCTTTGGTCCGATCTGCTGCTCGATCTCGGCCCCATTCTCCTTGTGCGAGTCCTCCTTGGTGTTTCCACGAACTCCTAAGCTATCCTCTCGAACATTCCTCAAACTCCAGCATAGATTCCAAAGCTCCAAGTACCAAACAACCTGAAAAGAATGCAAATATGCAAGAAACTATGCAAATGCTAATGCAAGGAGTTCTAGGACCTAAAATGTTGTAAATGATGCAAACTAGGCTATAATGCAGGATTTATAGATG
Organism: Alliaria petiolata; assembly: GCA_020283515.1. Classification (NCBI taxonomy): domain Eukaryota; kingdom Viridiplantae; phylum Streptophyta; class Magnoliopsida; order Brassicales; family Brassicaceae; genus Alliaria; species Alliaria petiolata. Next base: position 374,964,626 of record JAHZTW010000001.1, read on the forward strand.
AAAACCTATCCTAAATGCAAGCTAAATATGCGAAATATGAGAGTATATCAACTCCCCCAAACTTGCCTTTTTGCTTGTCCTCAAGCAAACAAAGACTAATAAGGGAGAGAGGTTTGAAGGTGGGAGCTCAACATCCAAGATTGTAAACAATAATAATCAACTCAACATCCTAGTTCTTAGTTCTAAAGTGCAGGTGAATCATTCTACTCAATAAGAGTTAGCCATGCCCATTTCAACATTCAATTGCACTAAGATTTCAATCAAAACAAGCCTCCCTATCAAACCAACTCTTTAACATTCATTAAGCTTGTAACCGTGAATCATGACATTTCAAGGAAAGTAAATTCATTTGGCTTAGGGACTGGGCTTTGAGATAAGAATGATCTCAATTCATCCGGTTTTTCATTTAAGTGGGGGTGACACTCAAGAAAGATTGAACCATATGCATAATGCTAAAGGTAAGAAACAAGTGATGCATACAAGCATAGACTTTCATCTACCCAAAATGCTATCAACGATCTTATACCCCTCTCATTTATCTTTTTGCTCACTCAACCCTCTAGAATCAACCCTTTTCCTAAGGCCTTTTATGCCTTGCTAAAACCTTTTGAATTGCAAATACATTTCTTTCCTTTAAGGCACTAAGGGGAACTTTTTCAAATTAAGGAAATGGAGTAGTCTACAAAACAACTTAGCTCTTTTTCTTATCTCTAGGTAGCCTTGTATTTATTATTTTTTTTTTATTTTTCTTTGGCCTTTTGTCTCTTTTGTTTTCTTAAGGCGACCTAGAATTTTTTTTTTTTTTCATAGAGCTATTCTTTTCTTTTAAATCCAAGACTCCCCATTTCAAACCATGTTTTCCCCTTATTCTTGCCGAACCCTTCATTCAACTCTCCCTTTACAAACTTTTCCATAATCAACAAGTATAACCACAGCCAATCAATCCCCCAAATCCTAAGCCTAAAGCTAGCCTCAAAATGCAAGGCTAGAATCTACATGAAAACCTTTACTTGTCGTCCCAAACCTAACACTTTATGCTAGGTTTAATCGAAATAAGGCCTCACAAGAAATCACACAAGAATAATTGGCTTCAAAGGAGGTAAGGTTTGGTAGGGGTTCTACTTGAGCTAGCAAGAGGGTTGCAAAGTGAGAAAGAAAGCTCAAGTATTTTAATCCATGAATTCACTTTCAATGCAAGCATGATAATTAAAAGTCCAAATTCGGTTTAAGTGATTAGAGTTGGCTATCAATTTCAAGACCTATTTCAACCAAAAACTAGTGACAAATGAGGTGGTCCAAGCATAGTTCTTCCTAAATTTCAAATGTATTCACAAGCATTAGAGAATTACTAACTAGGGTGTTGAATTGATTACAAAGGTCTAACAATCTACAAGGATTTTGCTCATCATTGCTCCCTATGCATATGCAATCATCCTAAATGATAAAATTCTAGACTCAATCCTAAAATGTAAATGCAAGCTACATTAATTTTTTTGAAAATTTTTCAAATTTTTCTGATGATTTTTATTTTATTTTTTATGCACTTAGATGAGACTCAAGGATGCAAACACAAAATAAGATCCAAATAAAAACATGTCAAAGCACAAACACTCTCCCCCAAACTTGAATGACAACGTCTCGGTGTCACACAAGTCTAAGAGAGAGCAAACAAACAATGCAAAAGATTAAACTAAAAATGCGTGGTATATACAAGGGTTGTTGTTTGTGTACCTCAATCCTGCGAAGTGGAGGAGGAGGTTGGTGAGGAGGAGTCTATGGAGATGGGGATTGTTGTTGTGCTTCCAAACGCCATGTAGCACTCATCATCCGGGGGTAGGAACTCGAGTCCTTCTAGACTGTTGGTTAGCATATCGTGGGGGCTTGGAAGGATTTAAGCCTTTCTCCTGTTTTTCTTATTCTTAAAGTACTAAGCAAACATGTTTGGAGCTGGTGGGAGTCCAAAGAAACCCTTAGCGAGCATGTAGGCATGATCCATGTATGTCCTCTCGGTGCATGATTGAAAGAATGAGAGGTCCACTCTCGCTTTCTCGAAAAGTGGAGTTAGAAATCCCCCTATGTTGATGGAGCATGATCTCGACCTTCGGACCATTCCCTTGTAGTTCACCAACGAGGCAGCTATGATGCATCCGTAGTTGACATCTTGGCCGGTTATCATCAACCGGGTCTTCGTCATTGCCCGTGACTCATCCCTCGTCCCACAAGACTTCTTTCACGCCCTCAAAGAGAAAGCTAAGCTCCTTCCTTCCCACTGTTGAATCCCATATCTTCACCGCGATGGTGTTTGCTAGGAGTTGCAGCGTGTATCGAAGCAAAGGATTCCTAGCTTCTTCAACTTTGGACTCGTCGCACTTAAGGTCTCCTTCACCAATTAGATCCCACAATGCCTTGGCCGACTCAAACTGCGGGAACTCGACTAGAGGGGCTTCAGGATTAAGCTGGTAAGCTTCGCAGATGTCCACATCAGTTAGGTGGAAAACATTTCCCCGGACCTTGAACGTCATGCGTCCCGTTTGAGGAGTTGGTGATCTCGGGTCGTCGTATGCAAATTCCATCGTGGATAGGAAATGCAAAGTCACCTCCGGATAGGTCGTATGCAAATTCCATCGTGGATAGGAAATGCAAAGTCACCTCCGGATAGGTCGGACAGTCCATGGTAGACAACATGCTGAGCTCCATGTTGTCGAGCAACTGATCAAAGGGACCGAGGAGTCCGATGTTGTTCAAGAATGTTCGACTTGCAAATCTTGTAAGTCCAAAACTCCTATTCTTGAGCCGCATGCGAGTTTTCTTCTCTTCTTCAGTCCATACCAAGAGTCCCGCTTGTGGTGAGTAGCCAAACGTCGACGCCATTGTTCCTGAAATTTTAAAAGCTCGCAAGAAGAATAAGGAGATGGTAGATATCAAAATGATGATCAAGAATTTAAACCTTATGCAATATTCCCAAGATTTCGTGATTAATAGAGAAGATGCCCTTAGATTTAGGTGAGCTTTTAGCTCAACCACAAAGGATTTTCAGAATATCCCCTAGATCTTAGACACCTTTTAAAGAAAGTGAAATTCCAACACCCAATCAATTCATACTCCACAATTCTATCAATTAGTCAATTCGACAATAATATCAAAATACCTTAAGAACTTGCGACAAGGAGTATGAAAGACAAGCTCTTGCCAAAACCGAATCGCACCCTTCTTAATAACGAATTTTCAGAAAATGGGTTTGAAATATAAATGAGAGGAGTGTGAAGGCAAGGTTTTTATAAAGGGTGAAAGACAAAAATTCTTGGGATAATGCACATGCAAGAAATCTCGTGAATCGTGGTCAAAGCACAACCACCATGGTCAAAGGTGTCAGCTTTGACCACGATTCAAATTCAAAAATGGAGGGAAAGAGAAAGATTGGGAAATTTGAAAACTTACCTCGGCATGAGATCGAGTCACATAGGTCGATTTGGACCTCGATCTCATGCCTGTCTCGTCTGCCATCGTTCGCCTTACTCGATCGGGAGCTCGATCTGGATTGAATCGAGCCTCAGTTCGATCTTCTTAGTGGATCGTGAGGTTTCTCTGACGGAGATCGAGTGATTCAGTCGATCCACACCCCGATCATAAGTGCAATATTAACACGTGGGTGGGTCATCCTATCGAAATCGACTGATCCACTCGATCGTCCTACTCGATTCCTTCTTAGATCGAGTGAGATCACTCATTTGCCTAACTCGATCTTGTAAGGATCGAGCAAAAATGGGCCGATCTGTCACTCGATCTATTTGCTCCATTCTTCTTTCCTCGCCTTTTAGTCAATTCAAGATCATGATCCCTGGATCCTAACTCTTCTTGCCTGAAAACATAATCATAAAAGCATAAAATTGAACTAGTAATATATACAAAGATAGTCATGGGATTGCCTCCCAAGTGCGCCTTTGTTGAACGTCGTTTAGCTCGACTTTCCTTACTCCCTTAGCGTGGAGCTCGGTCGGTTGGAGTGGGGATGGATGTGGTAGAGCTTATCCCTGGCTGAATCTCCACGGTGTAGGTAGTGTTTATTATCTCTATTACCGTGCCCTTGTCTCTCCCGATTAAGTCATGCGGAAGCAGAAACCTTGCTTTTGCAAACGGTTTCGCACCACCCTTCCTATTTACCTTGCAGAGTATGGAGTCATCCTTGAGCTCAAACGGATGCAAACTCAAGGTGTTAGGATTTGGTCGGCTGTATCCGGATCCTTTTTTATCAGCCTCAAAGAGAAACTTGAGAGTCTTCCTCTTTATTTTTCTCTCCCTTGGTACTATCTCCGGGTGAGCCTCTTTCTCCTCACAACTGATCAGTGCCAGCAGACCCTTTTGATGTGGTTCCCCATTCCCTCTGCTCTTGTCTTCCTGACTGATCGTTTCTCTCGTGGATACCAAGAAACAAGAACCCCATTCAAATGCATCCTTGCCTATCAAGGCTACGGGTTGCACTTTCTTCCTAATTGAGTCGGCTTCACCGTGATTCTCTTTCTTACTAGGACCTCCTATGTCCATTAGGATGTTTTCCTCCTCTTCTGGATTCACCCTTCTTGTGATGCCAACTTGGAAAGCTTGACCGTTGATAGTTGGCTTTTTCAAGCCATTCCTTGTAGTTAACTCGAACTTTGCGCCCTTTCCCAAGTGTAGGAAAATCTTTCCGTGCTTCACGTCGATCACAGCTCCTGCTGTAGCCAAGAATGGCCTTCCCAATACAAGGGGGTCTTCATCCTGATATCTCTGTAATTTGCATGATTTTAGTACATATTTCATGATAGTTAGGACTTCATTCTTGCAGTTTAGTGATAGCTTGCATCACATTTTCACCCATGTTAGGATTAGATGCATTAGGTTAGGTTTTTGCATAGTCTTGCATGTTTGGAGTGTGTTCTCAGGTGCTTAGGATGATCCGAAGAAGAGACCAAGGAGGGAAGTCACAAATGGAGAATGAGCCGGTAATATCGAGCATGGATCACGACACGAGGTCGATTTAGACCAGTAGTAGCGGCTTAGTCCCGAAAGGAGAACCTCGGTGTGAAGATCTTGCAAGAAGATGCCCAAAGGACGGATATCGGAACAAGGCAACGGGAAGTGCCCGATTCAAGTACCAAGGAAGGGAAGCCTTAACGACATGACCCCGAAATCCTTGCCCGATATGGAGCCTGCCCGAAGAATCAGAAGAGTTAGCGTTTCGGCTCGTCCATCCCGACATGAGCCCGAAACGCTAAAAGCCAAAATAGTACCATTTCGGGAAAGTGGTCCCAACGTTTATTTTTTTCCCTTTTTGTGTATAAATACCTACTCCCTTACCCTTATCTCTTGACCACGTTTTCTACTTTTATTTTCTGTCTTCTCTTTGAAGAACCGAAACTCTGTATTTTTTCCACCATTGAAGCTTGTTTAAAGCTTTGATTTTTATGCAATCTTGAAGTTTTTAGTCTTATAGCTTAAGTGTTATTTTCTTAAAGCTTCTTCCTTTTCTTGTTTTTGATTATCTCACGGCTTATGAGTTACTCTCTCATCCTTATGGATCTTGAGGTTTCTCAAAT
>JAHZTW010000001.1:374971085-374988168 GCA_020283515.1 Alliaria petiolata
AACTTTTATTCTCTTGTTCTTAGCTTAAACTTTTAGCCACTTTGGGCAAATACTTTGTTTAAGCTTGAATCTTTTGAGTTTAATACATTATCTTTCTTAGATTTCTTGTTTTATCTTTCTCTAATCATGTTTAACCTTTCTCTAATCTTTGATTTGATGGGTTTAAGTATGGTTAGTGAGTAGTTCCTTAGAAACTTGGGGATGGGTTAGATTTAGGGTTTTCTAATGGATTAATCTTGCAATCTAGGATAGATTCTTTCATTCTCTCTTCTTATTAAGTGATTCCTAATGCCAAATAGCTAATCTTTGCTATTTTGGATCATAAGCATTTCATACACCCACCAAGTGTTTGGTGAAATGCTTGAACCAACTTAATAAGAGATTTACATTTATAGCATAAGACATTAGTTGTTTAGAGTGTTTATCATGCCATTTAGACTTGAATTTAATGCTTGTTGATTATCCTAATGCTAAAACATCATTAGTTCATTAGGGTGATTAAGAAAGGGATTAAGGTCACACATCATGGTTTAATCTTGTTTAAGTGTTCTAGGCATAGAGTTAGCTTGATTAGTTGCTTAAATGATTGTAAGGTTGTCCATTTAGTTTCCAAAATCAATGATTCCATCCCTATGTTTCGTTTTAGTTAATTTGTTAATCTTGCTTAGTAGTTAATCACTTGTTTTGTGCTTGATTAGTAGTAATTAAGGCTTAATTTGATATTATTGCTCTAGTAGTGTTTCTTTTAGTGTGTGCTTAGCTTTTAATTGTCATTTGTCACTTGCATTTACCATTTTAGCTTAGCTTAAACATAACTTTGTATTCTTATTGAATAATCTCCCAAGATGGATTGATACCTTAAGTATTGCAATGATATGAGCAATTGAGGAATTGCTTGCAAGACATAAAAAGTCTTGTATCAATTTGGCGCCTTGCCATATTGGGATAGATTGATCATTAAGGTTTGAGTTTTGTTTGAGACTAAGTGATCTTTTTGCTTATTGACCATCTACTTTTCTAGATTTCAGTTTTTCCTTGAATGCATTTGAGATCACAAGGAGACAACAACTTGCAAGGCTTTCAAGACATTGATCAATTGGAAAGGGTTGCAAGGATTGCAAGAAGGGAAGCTGCAAGGTTAGAGAGGTTGAGAATGGAAGAACAACAAAGAGATCAAGTCCCTCCACCACACATGGCGCAAGCACAAAGGGGCAATGGTAACCCCTTACATGCGCCACGCTTAGAGAGGACTATTGGGGATGGAGATGCTCCAAATACACATCAAAATTACTATGGTATCAATCCTCCACAGGTTCAAAACAATACCTTTGAAGTGAAGCCAGCTTTCATCTCTATGGTTCAACAAGACAAGTTCCATGGGTTGCCAATGGAGGATCCTCTAGATCACTTGGACAACTTTCATAGAGTTTGTGGCTTATTCAAGATGAATGGAGTGAGTGAAGATGTCTTCAAGCTAAGACTATTTCCCTTCTCTCTTGGGGATAGAGCAAGGCAATGGGAGAAAACTTTGCCTCAAGGTACTATCACTACATGGGATGAGTGCAAGAAAGCTTTTCTATCTAAGTTCTTCTCCAACTCTAGGACCGCCAAGTTGAGGAATGAGATCTCTAGCTTCACTCAAAAGAACAGTGAGTCCTTCAATGAAGCATGGGAAAGATTCAAGGGCTACGCTTGTTTCAATTTGGCGCCGTTGCCATATTGCGATTAATTGATCATTGAGATTTAAGTTTGGTTTGAGACTAAGTGATCTTTTTGCTTATTGACCATCTACTTTTCTAGATTTCAGTTTTTCCTTGAATGCATTTGAGATCACAAGGAGACAACAACTTCCAANTAGTTGTTTAACCCCTTGGTCGGGATTTTAAAATAGTTTTCAAGACCAGTAGATTACCTTGAGTATTTTATTTCGGCTTATTCCCCCATTTAATCCGAATATGCTTAGCTTTACCAAAAGTTCTTGTATTCTTAGTATCCTTCAACTCTCCCAAATTGGATTGACCCTTAAGTACTGCAATGACATGAACAAGCTTAAGGTTTGACAAACACAACAAAAACGTGTTATCAAATGGCGCCGTTGCCGATTTGGGATTAAGTTTTAAGTATTAGGATTTGGAATTTAGTAGCGACTAAGTCTTTGTTTTTCAATCTTTAGTTACTAATTTCTCTTCCCTTTGATCTGTGTTTTCAGGTACATTAACTTGCGGTCTAGTGGTGATACCAACTTGATTCACCCACTAGACAACATTCATCAACTTGGAAGTGCAAAACATAGAAGAGAAAGAGGGCAAGCGCTTCTACAAGAGTTTGTTCAAGAGGCTGCACAAGAGGTCATGGCTGACCAAGACCACGTTGGGGAACCACCACAGAATGGTGCTGGAAGGGGTAATGAAAACCCCATCCACGGCCAAAGACCACCACGCATCATAGGTGCGGGTAATGCACCAAACACTCACCATAATCGTTTTGGCATCACCCCTCCTCCGGTGCAAAACAACAACTTTGAGATCAAGTCGGGCTTCATCTCAATGGTCCAGAACAGTAAGTTCCACGGCCTTGCTTTGGACGATCCCTTAGAGCACTTGGATAACTTCGAACAAGTGTGTGGCATGATCAAGATTAATGGGATTTCTGAAGACAGCTTCAAGCTTCGTTTATTCCCATTCTCTCTTGGGGACAAAGCTCGCCATTGGGAAAAGACCCTTCCTCAAGGTACCATCATATCTTGGGCAGAGTGCAAGAAGGCCTTTCTCTCAAAGTTCTTTTCTTCTACAAGGACGGCTCGGCTAAGAAGCGAAATCAGTGGCTTTGCGCAAAGGCAAAACGAGACCTTTAGTGAGGCCATGAAAAGATTCAAGGACTACACCATTGCTTGTCCTCATCATGGTTTCACGGAGGAGACACTTCTTAGTACAATCTACAGAGGAGCTTTTTGCCAAAAATCCGCCTACTACTTGATACCGCAAGCAAAGGAAACTTCCTTGGACAAGAAGTGACCGCGGGTATGGAGCTCATAGAGAACTTGGCATAAAGCGATGGCAACTACTCTGAGGACTATGACAGAGCACCAAGAGGTACTGAGATGGAGTCACACAGGAAGGAGCTGAAAGCCCTTCATGAGAAGCTCGACAAGATGATGCTTGCAAATCAAAAGCAAGTACACTTTGTGGGAGAAGCTTCGGAGGTGTTTGAAGAGGGCTGTCAAGAGGACATTGAGGAAGGAAATTGGTTCGACTACAACAAGCAACAAGGATATGCTCCACGGTATCAAGGCAACAATAACCTTTCATACCGAAGCACCAATTTCGAGAACCCAAAGGACCAAGTCTACGCACCACAACAAGGAAAACCCTTTGTCCCTTTCAACAAGAGTGGGTTTACACAAAACAGTGGATATCAAGGCCAGAGGCAAGGCAATTATCAAGGACAACAACAGCAAGGGACCAAGAGTTATCCTCCTGGTTTTGGGCCACAGCAGCAACAAGTGCAACAACACCAACAAGATCCGGTCCAAGCTATGTTCCAACAATTGCTTCAAGGGCAAGCATCTACAAATCAGAAATTTGTGGATATCAACAACAGGCTGGACTCTTCTCTCACTGATGTATCTACACAGATCACTCAAATAAACAACAAGATCAGACAACTCGAGAAAGGAAAAGCAAGCACAAGCGGACACGGTAGCTTACCCGGCAAGTGTGAAACTAATCCGAGAGAATACGTGATAGGGCTCAGGTTTTACCCAAATAATCAACTACTGCAAGTGCACAGCAATGCAGTTTAAGTATAAGGGGTATCGAATCCTCAGGGAAGTTAAAGCTACACTTATGGTTTCTAGGTTTAGATTATGCTAGGCGATTTATATGTAATTAAAACTAAGCAATTAAATAAGCAGTAAATCGGATTAACATGGATTAAAGTTCAGGAGACGAAGCGCTAGGCAAGGATAATTATCAGGTTGAATCCAAGAATGCAGAATCTAAGTTTATTAGGGATTTATTAAGAACCGTTTTGAACTCGAAACTCTAAGTTAAAACCAATCAACTCTCGTTGCAGAAGTTATCTATGCCTAGATTCCTAAATCCCAAATCTCTTTGCGAATTTAAACAATTAAGGCAAGTAATAAGAACATGTTTGATTTGTTCACAAAATACCTAAACCAAATCTCTTTGCGAATAGATATTTTGCTCACCTATGATTAGTTCAAATTATTAATAATGCTCTCGCATCTATTAAATAACCTAAGGTTTGATTTTTAAGTGATCAATTCAGAGAATCAAGTTAAGCACAAATCAAGGTGAAGATCCAATTGATTTCCCTAAAAATTTCTAGTGATTCTACAAACTCTTCATCAAACCCTAAATCATCCTAACCTAACTAGCAAACTACTCAGACATAATTATGCAAACACAAATCATGGCTGAAATAAATTGCATAAAAGAATAGAGAATGATACAGGGGTTCGAAATCTGGTTCAGATGAGTTAGAATTGTCTCCCCAAAAGCTCAGGATCAATCTCTCTCTCTATAAGTCTCAAAAACAGAAAATAATGATAAAGTATTTTGCTAAACAATGACTGAAAACTATTTATAGAAGGGGATTTTTCGTCCAAGGGCAGACTTGTAATTCTTTAGAACTTGAGTGATTTCCTTTTTCTGATGGAATTGTGGAAACTTGGCCGACCATCCTTAGTGTTGATCGACACTGATGGTGTCGATCGACACTCAGCACGTAAATCCAGCCTCTGGACTTCATCACTTCGGCTGCTTCTCTAAAATGCTCCAAAATGTTCCATAATCTCCCATTTAGCTCCAAATGCTCTCCATCCTGTACAAACTCTAAAAAGACTCCAAAATTAGCAAAATACTCTATAAAAAAACTTATATCGTGGCCTAAAAACGGGTAAAAACCATGATATATCAACTCCCCCAGACTTAGCCTTTGCTTGCCCTCAAGCAAACTTAGACTGAAGTAGAAGTTTGAAAACAGGGACTTCCGAGTTCTTCTTCAAAACGCCACTTTGATTAACACTTCTTGAATCCACATGATATTAGAGCCAACCTTAGGAAATACTCAATGTACTTACCACAAGTTTAGCAATCTCCCAGTTCAAATCCAGATCCTTTCCTTGGTAACAGATTCGAACTCTAACATTTGTAATGCCATAGAACTTTTCTGATTCTTTTCCCTTCCTTAGTACCAAAACAAGATATTCTCATACAGCTCCCCTATTTTCTCTTCCCATAGTCAACTTCTGCCCATTTTCAGGGTGTTCTAAGATCTTTTCATTGACTCTTCTTATTCTTTTTGGGATCTCTGGAATAGTGCTACTCTCTACTTGTGTTCCTTGTGAGGAGACGTGTTCAAGAGCATCACTAATATTGTTCCTTGTGAGGAGACAGGCTCATGACAAGGCACTATTCCAGACTTAGACTATTTTTCTTTCTTTTCTTTTCTCTTAAGGGAAGATCAAGGAGAGACTGCAATTGCCTATCTGTTCGGACTGAAAGAGGAATCAAGTTCTGCGCATACCTAGTTCTTTTAAGGGGATCTGAACTCGCCCTGTTAGACTGATTCCACTTGTAGCTTTCTACTTAGTAAGTCCTGCAATCAACTCTTATAGCAATGGTTCTTCAAGTGTTAACTTTCTGTGGTTAGTTCCTAGAAAAACTGAAAGTTCCAACTAATTTTGACTCAATAAAACAGATTTTGAAAACTTTTGACTCAAGACTCAACTGACTCTCAAAACAAAACACTAAATTAGCAACCACCTCCCCCAGACTTGAATAACACTGTCCCCAGTGTTACTAAGAATGAGTTTGGATAGAAAAAATTCATACCAAATTGTTGCAATAAAGAGAAAAAATCGGATTCTTACCTGACTTCTGCGTGTAGCGTCGATCGACACAGATTGTATCGATCGATGCTGTGTCTGAAGGTGGTGTCGATCGACACAGATGGTGTCGATCGACACTCTGTCCGTAGACAGAGTTCTGCCACTCGAACATTGAAGTTGTTAAGTCAGATTGTTGTTAGAAGTCTTCCAAGCTGTTAGAAAACTCAACAAAAGGTTAAAAGCACAAGATAATCCAATAAGCTCAATAACTGCAACAAGTTTGAAACAAGGTACTGAATCAAATGAAACAAAATGCAGACTCAAGTGAAAAGAAAAACTGACTCAAAATACTAAAAAGAAAAAGGATGAGAAAGTCACTCGTCGTCATCAGCATGTGGTGGAGAGGAACGTGGTGGTGTAGGTGGTCGAACGCAGGTAGACACAGATGCAATGGCGTTCCAGATGGCCTGGAAACTCTGAACCACGTATCGCTGGAAAGCAGCCTGCTCCATAGGAATCTCAGGAGCGTCTGGAAGGTGATGCGGTCCAATAGGCTCTAAAGTAGCCGGTGCTCTGCGTCTAGATGGTCGTGGAGGATCCGCAGCTGTGCGTGATGAAGTACCTCTGCGTCTGGCAACGGGAGCATCCCTGAGCTTGGTCGGACTAGGCTGAAATGCTAGGCGCCCTGGGTTGCTGGTAATGTGAGTGAGGTCTCTGTCAGGTAGCTGAATCAAACGCTGCACTCTCTGCTCGTCGCTGAATGCCCACAGTCTCTCTCCGGTCACCCAGTGAGTCCTCTTCAGGTAATTGATATCCACCAAGGCACGCGATGTAACAATGGAACATGTAGAAGTGTCTATCCCGCAGTGCTGGAAGATGGGTGTAAGAAGACTCCCTGTAGTCTCTGGCTTTGCCTTCGTTCCACTGAAGGGCTTCATCTTCAAGGAAGCCAAGTGATGAGAAAATACTGTGCCAAGGTTCGCGCTAGCTGGTGCGTCATCATCCTCATAGATCTCAGACCAAAGACCGTGGTAAAGCAGAACCAACTCAGACACTCGCATCTTCCCGGGCTCGTGCTTACACAGAAGTGTAGTACCAAACAGTCGAACCAAGTAGCGAATGGTGGGACGGCGAATGTCTGTCTGAGTGGAGGTCTTCGGGTCATACCTCCCATTCCCGAAGTGCGACCAGAAATCCTGGTTATCTGGCAGCTGCGTCTGAAGAGAGACCCCAGTAGCATGCTCGTCTGCGAATCTATAGATCCCGCATAGGTCTGAAAGTGAAATGCGGTATCGGATTCCGCGGATTAGGAAGGCCAATGTGCCTTCCAGAGCATTCCTGTTGATCTCGTTCCAGTAGTAAACTCGGGCTGTGGCAATGAACTGGCGGACAAGTTCTGGGTAAAGATCGTACTGCCGCGTTGCAATGGTGCCCATCCCAATCATGTTCATCAAAGACAGGATGTCATCTTTGATTCCTAGCTCGCTCATCGTCTTCTCACAAGCAAAGCGAGTTGGAGCGATCTCTACTCGCAGCCACGCATCGTAGAACAGCGTGTCGTAAGCCTCCCATGTCTCGCTGATGTCTCTGTAGATACACGCATCCTTTGCCACCTCTGCAGCTGGTGAATCGTCCCAACTTCGTGTAACCCGAACCCTCACCTTTTCAGGCTTAGGCCAAGGAGGAAGAGCTGGAATTGCCTCGTCATTGGCAGTGCCTGAGGCTTCGGCGTCGGTTTCCCGTGGTCTCTTAGTCCTAGGAGCCATCTACAAAAGAAAATTAAACCAAAATCAACATCCCAAAGTCCAACAAACGAAACGCAAAGATTCTGTAATGGTCTGGTGTCGATCGACACAAAGGGTGTCGATCGACACCAAGTACGAAACTTCAACACTCCGACAGTTTTTGATCTGTAAACTCAAATTGTGCATCAATGATCGGTTCAAACTATCCTAGCATCATCAATCAACCAATTCAAAGCCATAATACCCAATAAAACTCCCTAAATTCGCAATATGCATCATTAATTTGCAAAATTCGAAAATTTCAAATTGTGCAAATTAGAGGAGTAAAAACAGTTGGGTAATGTTTCTAATCATGATATACAACCTAAATGAGCGTCATTCAAACAAGAAATCAAGCTAAATAGGTCAAATTCGAAATTTTTCACCTTAGTGCTGAAATTGATATTGGGAGATTTGAAGAACATGCCTTGTAGATCGAATGAATGGACAATGGAATGTGAAACAGGGTTAAAATCCGCACGGATTAGAGCAAAGAATCACTCAATTTGGTGAAGATTTGAGAAAGTTGGGTTTTGGGGGAAAAATCTCTCAAATTCGGGGTTTGAAAAAAATGAAAGAAGAAAAACTAAGTCTCGGGTTTTGAAGAACTTACCCGTGTCCTCGCTTGGTGTCGATCGACACAGTGGGTGTCGATCGACACCGTATCTGATCGAGCCTCCTTTTTTTTTTTATTTTTTTAATAGCCAAAATAATTAGTAAAAACCAAAACAAAATGTAAAGAAAAACTTACCTAACAGTGGGTTGCCTCCCACTCAGCGCTCGTTTAACGTCAATAGCTTGATTGTTCTTGCGTGATTTAGACGTTGGGTGCATTATCCAAAGACACAATGTGTCTGTCTGGAATCGCGGCTTCAGCCCAATAGTGTTTCACCCTTTGCCCATTCACAGTGAACTCTTCTCCTTTGGAGTTTGTCAGGACAATTGCTCCATATGGTCTGACCTCTTTGATGGTGAAAGGACCTGACCAACGTGAACGCAATTTACCAGGAAACAATTGTAAACGAGAGTTGTATAGAAGTACCTGGTCATTTGGCTCGNAATTCGGGCTTTCTGCGATTCTCAGCTCGTCGCTAACCAATTCAATGGGGAATACACTGCAAGGGACGACAGGATGGAACCATACTTGGGCGTTGTCCAGAAACTTTCAAAGGAATTAGTCAAGTTCGAACTAACGAGAATTCCTCGGGGCGAAAACGCTCAAGCCGATGCATTAGCGGCCCTCTCCTCGTCGTCTGATCCCGGGCTTAAGCGAGTAATCCCAGTGGAGTTCATCGAACGACCCAGCATCGAAAGCTCCAAAACTATTAACCTTATCGAGCCAGCTGAAATTCCTACGGAGCCAAGCGACGAGCAAGAAACAGCCGCGACGACACAAGACCATCAGGACGAATACGGATGCGACCAAGAGTGGATGCGAGCAATCCGAACGTACATAATGGACGGAGAGGTCCCCATAGACAAGTGGGCAGCACGCAAACTTAAGGCTCAGGCTGCTCGTTATATCCTGCTCGACAGGGAGGTCTTCAAATGGAGGTTCTCAGGACCGTTAATGACCTGCGTCGAAGGGAAAGAAGCTCGTAGGATAATGGAAGAAGGTCATGGAGGATCTTGCGGCAATCCCATCGGCGTAAAGTCCTTGTCAATAAAGATAAAACGCCACGGATAATACTGTCCTACCATGGTAAAAGACTGCTAAATTTTTTCTCGGAAATGTGAGTAATGTCAACGTCACGCCCTGACAATCCACCAACCTACGGAGTTGCTCTCCTCAATCTCGTCCCCTTACCCTTTCATGCGATGGTCGATGGACATCGTCGGTCCACTGCATCGCTCCAAGCAGAAGTGTTTCCTGCTAGTTTTGACGGATTACTTCTCAAATTGGGTCGAAGCAGACTCTTTCTCCAGTATCAAAGATGTCCAGGTCGAGAATTTCGTCTGGAAGAACATCATCTGCCGGCATGGTGTCCCGTACGAAATAGTAACCGATAACGGCTTGCAATTCATCTCAACACTTTTCGAGTCTTTTTGCGAAAAGTGGAAAATCAGACTGAGTAAGTCGACGCCTCGATACCCACAAGGCAACATACAAGCAGAAGCGGCAAACAAGACGATACTCGACGGACTGAAAAAACGTCTCGATGCCAAGAAGGGAAGATGGGCTGACGAACTGGAAGGAGTCCTATGGTCAAATTAAGAAAGATACTTCGGCAGGATATAAAGACGGAATCACATAAATATAGTACGGTGGATAAAGCTGTCCAGGCACTTTGTTCGAAAGAAAAAGATAACGGAGATAAAAAAAAATAATCAGACAACAGAGTTTGGATCGGTAGCCTCGATGTTGGCACCCTCGGCAGATTTGGCGTTAGCACCCTCGGCAACATCGTCCTTTGGAGAAATCTCAACGGATCGCCTCTCAGAAAGCATCTCCACTATTCGGGGAGTGTTGGCATTCGACCCGGAGGGACGTGTGACCCCAACCTTCGAGGCCAAAACTTCAAGCTTTTCCCCACCTGGGAGACTTGGCAACGGATCCACCTGTACAGGAGAAGGCTTCAAATCTTCACGAAGATCCGCTGCGAGCCGGTCGAACTCCTCGTAGGCCCCTGCCAATCTCGGCTTTGCACGTCGTCAGCCTCGTTTTTTCATCTTCAAGAGCAGGAGGATCCGGACCCTGGAGAACGTCGATGAACTGGAGATTCCCCTCGACCTCGGCCAAGTCAGCGACCCTGTCCCGAACGTCGCCCTTGAGCAAAGCCGCTTTAGCCTCGGCACGAGAGATCCTTGCCCGGTACTTATCGGTGAGATCACGTCTCGCCTCTTGACGAGCCTTCTCGAGATTTGCCTTGTGCATCTCTCGTTCGGACGAAACTTACCTCTCCGATTCATCGCGCTGACGCTTGAAGATATCTCTCTCGGCTTGAAGGACCTTAACACGCTTCGCCGATTCCTCCTCTTTCCTGGCATGGCTAGCCTCGGCCTCGTCGAGCTTCGTCTTCATGGAAGCGGCGGCACCGCGAGCATTCTCAACCCGCCTCTGGTCGTCCCGGGCTTCTGCCTCGTACCCGAGAACCATCTCATTGGCTGCGGCGGCGAACTGCACAAACAAAAGCGTAAGCACGAGTAAAACGCGTCGGAACAATGAATAACTACCCTACGAAAAATCTTCACCTTAGTCGCTTTGAGAGCCATTTGTGCGTACATCCTCCTCTTGATGAGCGTGTCCGGAGGAGGAAAGAGAATGCCCGGGGGGAGGATTTTGGAGAAGAGAGCGGCTGCGACCTCGGGGTCATTGTAGGTCTCTTCAGTCACTTTGGGGTCGGCCTCAGGAACACTAGCCCGCTTTGTACTCTCCGGCGCCCGCTTCACTTTCTTCTTTTTCTTTGCCTCGGGCGATCCGAGTGCGTCAACCGCGGGACGCTTCCCGGATTTCTTGTCCTTAACCAAGGGTTGATCGTCTCGAGGGAGGGAAGGGACCGTATCCCCAGGCTTCGTCCCAGATTTGAGACCCGAAACTATTTCCTTGGGTCTGCTCGGGTTCTTCTCCGCATCTTCGAGCTCGGGAGAATCACACGCGTCCCTCTGCGCGGAAGCAGATTCCCGAAGTCACGAGCCATTTTCTTTCTTTCGCTCGGCGGGTTTCTTTTGTCCTTCTCTCTCCGAGCTCAGGAGCGTCGCGCGCGTCTTGCTCTTTGCCTTGAGCTCTTGCCTTTCGCGAAGAGTTAGCCTTTTCGCCATCTCTATCCGGGTGTCTTCGGACGCGCTAGGAGACTCGGAATCGCCTGCTTGGTAACCGCTAAGGTACAGGGCTCGGGCACGTTCGATTCGTTGAAGAGAGAAGGTCTTCTTCCAACGGACTTCCCTTTGATTAAAAGCCCTCGCGACTTCCCAAATATCTTCTGGACACCTAAGCACGAGGCGAGGAGCTGCGAAACGAGAGGCAAAAAGAATGTTAGTATAGTAAAAACCGAGACGGAGTATGTGGAAAAAATCCCTAGAGTCGCTTCGGTCTTCTACCAATTCGACCACATTCCGCCTTAGTTCTCTCAAGACAATCCTCCGAAACGGAAGCATCATTTATAAGGACGTAGAAGAATTTGCTTTCCCAGTCTGCGTCCTTGCTCGGGAAATCCTGGATTATCCTACAATCTCTCTTGTTCGAGATATAGTACACCTCGGCTTTGGGTTTACGTAGGATATCCAAGAGGTTTTTGAGATGGCCCAACGAAAGTTCTATCCCGCACTCATAGGTCAGAGTCAGCAATCCCACTAGATGTCGCAAGGCCCACGGTGTCAATTGGGCTAGGGCAAGACCGCGGGACCATAAGTACTCCGAGATAAGCTTCGGGATCGGGAACCATAGCCAGCATTCGGCGAGGAAGACTTCGTATATCGTAAGATAGCCGGCTGGCGGGCTGTCTGCTCGGTCCGTTTTGGAAGGAAGCCGAAATTCAACACCCTCACTAATCCCAAAACGAGCTCGGATGTCTGCCAAAAACCTCGGTGTCGAGAGAGAAGAACCGGGCGGGTCGGCAACTATCTTCTTTTTTCGACGCCGAGGCGTTTTCTCATTTTGAAGCCGCACTAGCTCGTCCAACTCTCGCATCGCCTTAGCTGGATCCCAGTTTCAGTCTTCATCCTCGGGTTTCGGCTCAGATGGGTTCTTAGACCCCGAAACATGCTCCTCAGCGCGGTTGGTAGATGAGAGCTCGGCGGAATGACGAGCGGGAGAGGAAAATATCTTTCTCCCTAGCCGAGTCGGAGAGTTGACCGAGCCAACGGAGTCCTCAAGGACCGAATCACCTCGGGGCGAAGAAAGACGCGCCCTCGGCTTGCTTCGGGGAGAGAGGATCGGAGTGTTTGTCGCACCTCGGGAGGTGGAGCAAGAGGCATCTCGTCGCCGAGGTGCTTATGGTCCCGTGGATCAAGATAGTGAACCACCTCGGTTCGAGACTCGAAGCGCGAAGGCGTTACAATCGCCGCGGGTATCACTTCGGTTCGAAGACTGGGTGAAGACATTGAAGATCAATCGGTTCTTCGGAGATCGCTTGAAGATGGATCGGAGAAACTCGAAAAACAGGCGGAATACTCGAAGATCGATCGGAGAACTAAGGCGGATGACGGCGGCTCGGTAGGAATCTGAAGAACCCTAATCGAAATCTAAACATAAACGAGAGAGAAAAGGGAGGGCGGAAAAAGAAACCAACCTTAAGAATTTTTGAGAAATGAAGATAGTGAGAGGATCAAGAGGAGATCTCGATGTTTTATAGACAAGCTAGCGCGTCGCCTCGGGAACACGCGAGACGGTTCCACTTTCCCAGGCGAGCTCGAAATTGGTAAACAGATAGTGGGCCTTAAGAGATAGTTGTAGGCCCAAGTTTGACGATGTCGGCCTAAAGTCGAAAGCCCAGACACACAAGAAGAAATCATAAAAAATTCTCTAAGTGTCAAAACGCTCCGAGGTGAATGGTTCCCACGGGAATAGCCGAGGCAACTTACACGCTTCGGCGAATAAGTTGGGCATCGTGGTAGCAAGTTAAAAACCGGGCAGAAAAATCAGCACCTCGGCGACGAGCTTCACACTTCACCTCGGCAAACAAGTTCATCTTGGTAAGAAGAGCCGAGCCAATCACTTGAAAAATGTTTCGACAGTAAGTTAACTAAACACTTAAATGTCTCAGCAACGAAGTCACTCACCTCGGCACTCGAGTGCAAAAACGCCTCGGCACAAAAAATTTTACTTCGTCGCTTAATCGAAATATTTCGGGAACGAAGTGAAAATGCCTCGGAACAACGTGAGACGTCAAGGACACAAGGCCAAACGCCTCGGACATCGACCTTACCTAACTTAACACCTCGTCACACACACTCGTGCGTCTAACGAGCTGGGGGGCTAACTGTTGGGGTCGGTTTTCACCCAGGCAAGATCGTGAAGGGAATGTCTTGGAGATCATACTTGTATACACTCTGATATAGTTGTAAAGTCGAGATAAGACTATCATGTGATGCTGGGTAATTATAATGCTTTGCTAGAAGCCGCTTATAACTTATGAGTTGTGAACTCATTGCCAACATCATGTGATCCTATAGGGTCACACACCTAAGCAAACTGGATAACAAATACTGGGAATGATCATTAAAGTAATGATCCCATCAATGTTTAATTGTTACACGTTGATATTGAGTTTACATGAGAGTGTCGATCGACGCAGCCTATTGGTGTCGATCGACACTACTCGGGATTAATGATACCGGGTTTAATTTTATGACTGAATTTAAACCGGTTAATCTAAGGGTTTATGGGATTTCGTGCTTGACTCCTATATATGTAAGTCAGAGCCACGAAATCACCAAGATGTAACCAAGGAACTTGCCCTAGCCGTCAAGTAAGAAACTCAGAAGCTCCCAGAGGCACTAGCATCCCTGATCCAGTCTTGTGTGCGTGTGGAGTAGCTATAGAGGCGCAGCATCTGAGGCGCTCCAGATCTCGTTTTACCTATCCATTTCGCTGCCAATCACCAGGTAAATCTCTGATCTGAGGACATAGATTCAATAAGCATGATCTTGTGGCAATAGGAATTTGACAGTATTAAAGAGTTAATACCCACCAATTTCCTTCAGTGGTATCAGAGCCATATATTTAATTGAATCTGTAACATGCTGTTCATGTGTAATGAATTCGAATTTGATTTTTGAAATCATTAAAAGTTGCATGTTAGATCTTTCATTCAAAAATCGTTTTGGAAAAGGAGAAATTTAGGGTTTTCTGCGCGGCTGTTTCGATCGACACCAAGCGTGTGTCGATCGACACGGGCAGAGTAAAATTAAGTTTTCTGCACGGCTGTGTCGATCGACACCAAGCGTGTGTCGATCGACACGGGCCTGAAACGCAGCGTAAAACACTAAGTGTCGATCTATTGATCGACGTTCCGGAAATCGCTGTGTCGATCGATACAAGGGTTGTGTCGATCGACACGCGTCGATCGCTGTCGGTTCAATTGGATTGAACCAGATTAATGCTATCGGTCTGATCGGGATTAATCGATTTCATCACGGTTAAACTGGTTAGCTTGTGTCGACCGACACAAGAGTTGTATCGATCGACACATGCGTTAAACCGAGACCGGTTCAATTGGATTGAACCGGAATTGATTGGTTTAATCGGGTTAGATATTTAACCGCGATTAGATCGATTGAAAAAGGGGTTTCACGCAATTTCGAATCATGAGGTGTCGATCGACACAAGCTATTGGTGTCGATCGACACTAGAACAGATTCGGTGTTCCAAACTTAATCAATTTAACTAGATTAAAAATATTTTTTTTTTAAAAAAAATATTAATTCTAATCTTTCTCAAATACATATATGATATGTAATGAGATACATGTTTCATTCCTCAAACGTAATATCAAACATTTAAGTCTTCCCAATTCCTGTCAACTGCCAAGTCTTATTTTGTTGTATGATGGGCTTGCCAAAGCAAGGCATTTACAACTACACGAGTACGGCAGGTGGTAATCGTGGTACTACATGACTGAAAAGATTGGTTTGTTTGACTCGGCTATCAAAATGGTTTTGGGCCTGGAGACACATGATCGGTTTTGATATATGATATCAATCCGAGACAAGAGTCATATTGGATATACTTAGCAAATGGATTGCTTACCTAAATAACTGAAGTCTGGGCGATGAGCCAAAGCTCACTCAGATTTCAGTGAGATATGGATCTTGGATCATTATATTCTAAATTGAGGAAAATTGACTTAGAATATAAAGTGAGTCTTCTTAATAGTTAAGATTACTCATCCTTTGAAACATCAAAACCAATTAAACTCTCTTCTTTTCTTGATTCAGCTATGTCAACCAACAACACTAGCTCATTCTCGTTGAGATCCGTCCTTGAGAAGGAAAAATTGAAAGGATCCAACTTCTTGGAATGGTATCGGAATATGAGAATAGTTCTCAGACAGGAAAAGAAGGACTATGTCCTTGAAAGGCCTCTTCCTGATAAGCCGAGATCCAATGCTCCCAGTAATGAAAAGGACAAGTGGGAAAAGCATTCGGATGATGTGACAAATGTGATTTGTCTGATGCTGGCCACGATGAACTCGGAGCTGCAAAAGCAGTTCGAGAACGCGGGGTCACCGATCGAGATGATCACAACCCTGAAATCTATGTTTCAGGAGCAGGCTCGCACTGAGAGGTACCAGACGGTTAGGTCCCTCATCGAGTGCAAGCTGTCTAAGGACAGTCCAGTGAGTCCTCATGTCATAAAGATGATGGGTTATATTGATAACCTGGCTCGACTGGACTCTCCCCTTAGCCAAGAGTTGGCTACGGACATCATCCTGCAATCCCTGCCGTCTAGCTTCGATCAGTTTGTTCTAAACTACAATATGAACAACCTGACGAAGTCACTGAATGAGCTGCATGGCATGCTCAAGACGGCAGAGCCCAATATCAAGAAGGCCAAACCTGAAGTACTTATGGTACAGAAGGGTAAAGGGTTTAAGAAATCCGCTAAAGGCAAAGGAAAGGCCAAGGCTGTCCGAGTTGAGAATCAGGACAAGCCTGAGCCGAGCTCCAAGCCCAAACGTGGCCCCACTGATGCTGACATTTGTCTTTACTGCAAGAAACCGGGGCATTGGAGGAGGAATTGCAAAGAATTCCTGGAAGGTTTGAAGAACCTGAAGAAGTCGTATGAGACGACATCTAAAGGTATTTATGTTATAGAAATAAATGTTGCTTCATATTCAGGTTCTAATTCTTGGGTATTGGATACCGGCTGTGGTGCTCATATTTGTACTAATATGCAGGACCTGCGCAGCAGTAGAACGCTGAAGAAAGGACAAGTGGACCTGCGAGTTGGAAATGGAGCAAGAGTTGCTGCATTAGCCGTAGGAACTTATCATTTGTCTCTGCCTTCTGGCATGATTTTAGAGTTGGAGAATTGCTACTATGTACCTGCGATAAGCAGGAATATCATTTCTATTTCTGTTTTAGACATGAATGGTTTTGAGTTTTCGATTAAGAACAAATGTTGCTCTTTCATTCGAAATAATATGTTCTATGGTAGCGCCCCATTAGAGAATGGGCTTTATATTCTCAACCAATCAACGCCGGTCTATAACATAATTAACAAACGGTTTAAAACTAATGACTCAAACCCGACCTTTCTCTGGCATTGTCGTTTGGGCCACATTAATGAGAAGAGGATTCAAAAGCTCCATCGAGATGGGCTTTTAGACTCATTTGATTATGAATCATTTGAAAAATGTGAATTCTGCTTAATGGGCAAAATGACTAAAACCCCTTTCAATAAGAGAAATGAAAGGGCCAGTGACTTGTTGGGCCTTGTACATACAGATGTATGTGGCCCAATGAGCATAAGTGCTAGAGGAAACTTTAGGTACTTCATTACATT
>JAHZTW010000001.1:375037813-375062518 GCA_020283515.1 Alliaria petiolata
AAGTTGTTCCCGGGCAAGCTCAAGTCAAGATGGGGAGGCCCCTTTGAGATTAAGGAAGTGTTGCCATATGGAGCCATCACATTGATAGGAAAGAATGGTGAAGACTTCACAGTCAACGGTCATAGGGTCAAGCCATTCTTGGTGCATGAGTCAAAGGAGGAGGCAAGCTCAATTCCTCTTCAAAACCCCCCTCTAGCCTAAAAGGTTTGAAAAGTCAAGCTTAGTGACTTTAAACAAGCGCACTTGGGAGGCATTCCCATTGTTATCTTTTGTATATATTCTTGATTTAGTACTATGATTATGTTTCTATAAGTTTTTGAAAGTTTTAGGTTGAGTATGGAGGACTTAGACTTGAAGAAAAGGTGTGGAGGAAACTTTTAAAGAAATTTCGGTGAACATTTTCGATGAAGTTCATCGAAATTTTCGTCCAGGGAGACTTTTCGACGAAACATTTTGACGAAGCACGTCGAAATTGTTTTCCAGGGTGAATTTTCGACGAAACATTTCGACGAGTTTGGTCGAAAATGTTTTAAAAACTAGGTTTGCTTGACTTTTCTTCCTTCCTTTGACCGGTTTAATGTTGACTTCTCACACTTATATTGAACCGATTTTAGAGGATTTAAGACCCTTTCTTCCCCAATTCCCTCATTCACCACGATTTTCCCCATTTCATAAGAACAAGAACTTGTTTTTATCATTTCTCTCTCAATTCTTCATCAAATTCTTTGATTCCAAGTGCATTAATTCCGAAATTTTTGGTCATTCTTGATTCCTTAGTGAACTTCGACCATACCTTTGCGTGGAACCAAGGTTTGCCTTCTCATCCTCTCTCTTTATCTTTGAATTCTCCTTGAGAATGAATTGGAATTTAGGATTGATAGAAGGTCTTTGAATGAGTTGTTTGAGCTGGGTATAGTAGATTGTTGTTATTGGTGATGATTGCTGAGGTTTTTCAAAGAATAACATGGGAAAATTTTGATTTTTGAACATTTTTATTTTAAGATTTTGGAGAGTTCCGAAAATTCATGTTTTAACCTTATTAATGTTCAAAATTTTGGAATTTGGTTTCTTTGAACTTGTTTTCCCATGTTATATAGGTAATTAAGCTAGAAACCTCTTGAATTTTAAATCATATTCACTTAGAGGGTGCTTAATTTGAATAATTCCTTGTTAAAATCTTTGAATGCTAAGAGAAATTTTCACTAAATTGGGTTTATTTCTTGCTTTATCATTAATTGCCATTGAGTTTTAATTCTTGCAAACCTCCATGGAATTTTATAATTGCATGATTGTGGTTTTCAAAGTTTATAATTCATCACATACTCACTCTTCTCCAAGATTTTGCTTGTATAGGTACTAATGGGGAGAACAAGGAGTGAGGCTAGCAAGAGACAAGGCAAGAGGCCCGTGGAAGTGGAAGAAGAGGATCCCGAGCAGAGTCCACCGGTCATAAGGAAGTTGTCCCAAAAGAGGGACATTAGTAGGGAGAAAGCAAGAGTAAGGAAAGCTGAGAAAGCCGCGGCCACTCCTCCAACACCCCCGGAGGTATACAAGGCCCTTATGGAGAGACCTTTTAGGGGAACTAAGTACCCGGATCATGAACTGCTAGAAGAGCTAGGTCTCTTGGATGATGTAGCAAGGATCTTTCGGAACATGGGATGCGCAAGGTGGTTCAACAACTCACACCCGAGTTACCAAGAGGAGACTTGCCAATTCCTCTCTACTTTGGTGGTGGAAACTTCAAGCTCGGCTGGGATTGATAAATTAAGGGATGGTTTCGGTTTCATCAAGTTCCGGGTTCGCAACAAGTCCTACAAGATGGGTTTCAAGAAGCTAAGCGAAGTACTTGGGTTTGATGAGGGCACCGGGCCGGGATCCCGCTTGAATGTTAGGAAGAGCGAGTTGGAAAAGCTATGGAAGTTTGTTGCCCATGGGGATTTCAAGGCCGGGAGAGTGAGGAACAAGATGATCCGACATCCTTCTATTCGCTATGATCACAAGGTGTTAGCTAACACCTTCTTTGCCAAGAAGGAAACCGTGGTTGTGACTTCTGAAGAGTGGGAGATGCTTGCTGCTGGGCTTAAGGACATCATCCGCTACTGTCATGACAACATCCTACTGTATGGGGATACCACGGGGAATGGGATGGTACAGCTTTGGTTGGATCATGCAGCGACTTACCATGCTCATGCATTTAGCAAGAAGGACCGCTCAATCCCAATAGCCATTGGAGGTATGATCACACAGATCCTTGAGGAAGTGGGTATCACCTTAGGCGAGCCATCAGCCAAGAGAGAGTTTATAGACTCCTCCTACCTCCTTAAGGGTCATTTCTTGGTTAAGGAAGGAAGTGGCTACCGGTACAAGTTTGATGTGGAGAAGCTCAAGGAGGCTACAATCCGATTGCCTTGCATTCACCTCACTAACCTAAGGGAGAGGTCAAACGCCACCTTCACTCCATCCGACGAAGAGCTTGATGACATAATGACACATCCTATAGGTTCATGGGACACTTCCCACCAGCCTTACCAAGCTCCCTCGGTTTATGGCAGTGATAGGTACAGCTTTGTACCTTATGAGACAACCAACCAAGGAGAGACTTCAAGGAAAGCCCATGAACACGTCAAGTTCCTTCAAAGGTGGAACAAATGGCAAGACAAAACCATAAGGAAGCTTGTAAAAACTGTCAAGGAAATGGGAAGGCAAATCAAATTCCTCACGACCAAGATTGAAGGAGTCTCATCCTCAAGGCATCAACAAGAGCAGCAAGAGGATCAAGAGGGGGATAGTCACATGGAAGAAAGGCGCCATTCCTTCCAAGGAACGCCAAGTACAATGGAAGCGGAAGATGAACCGCGCCCCTCCTCCTATGAAACACGTCGGCGTGGAAAGCGTGTGATGAGGTCTCCCACTCCCCAATCAAGCAATCCGTCCTACTCCATGGACTCATACTCATCCTCCTCCATGCGATTTTGATCAAGGTACCACTCCATACATTGTAAATACCATTAAGTCTTTTATTTTTGCTTATTGAAATCTTCTCCAAGCTTGGATTATACAAGAGACTGTGTAATTTAAGTTTGGGGCAGTATGGTTTATTTGATCTTGTGTTTTGTGATCTTATTTTTCTTTCTCATGCATTCTTGAGTCTCATGCATACATCTATGGCGTAGAAAAAACCAAAAAAATTGGAAAAATTTCAAAGATTTCAAAAAAAATAGCATGTAGTTGCATTTCCATTTGTTACATAAGTAGGATTGAGTCTAGCTTTCATATAGGATTGCATTCATGCATATGGGACAATGATGATTTTTCCTTGTAAGGTGTTTAGCTCATGAATTAATTCAAGGCCCTAGTTAGTAGTTCTTTGATGCTTGAAGTGCAAATTTTGAAAGTTAAAGTTGAACCCTACTTGGACCTCACCATTTGATATTCAAGTTTTAATTGAAGCAAGCTTTGAATAGAAACCAACTCTAATCACTTGAACCGAGTTTTGACATCTAATTATCATGCCTTGCATTGAAAGTGAATTCATGGATTACATACATATTTGAGCTTTCTTACTCACTCTACCACTCTCTTATTGGCTCAAGTAGTTACCCCCCACCTTACCTTACCTCCTTTGAAGCCAATTGTTCTAGTGAGAATATTTGTGAGGCCTTATTTTGATTGAACTTAGCATAAAGTGTTAGGTTTGAGACGACAAGTTTAGGCTCTCATGTAGATTCTAGTCTCACATATCGAGGCTAGCTTTAGGCTTAGGAATTTGGGGTATGGGTCGTGGTGTTGCATGATGCTTTGATTTTGGAATTATATGCTTGCATTTAGCATGTTGAGTTGTGGAAAAGAGAAGAAAGAAAAGGGTGATAAAAGGCTTGGAAGGAAATAAGGGAAGCATAGTTTGAAATGGTGGATCTTGTGTGATTAAATGTATAGCTCTAAGTTTGAAAAGTTATAGGTAGCCCTAAGAAGAGAAAAAGAAAAATCAAAAGAGCCAAAAGGCCAAAGAAAAGAAAGGGTTACCTAGGAATAAAAAGAAGAGCTAAGTTTGTAAAAGATCACACCATTCGCTATGAGATAAAGGTTGAAGAAGATTCTCCTTAGAGCTTTAAAAGAAGAGATTCATGGGTTTAGCAAGGCACAAAGAGCCTTGAGAGAAAAGGGTAGCTTTAGAGGGTTGAGTGAGCTTGAAAAAAAAAATGAATGAGAGGGTTTAGGATCATTGATAGCATTATGGGTAGATGAGAGTCTAGTCTTGTATGCATCACTTGTCTTTTACCTTTAGCATTATGCATGAAGTTCAATCCTCTTTGAGTGAAAACCCTTATGCGAATTGGAAGCCACATGAATTGAGATCATTCTTATCTCAAAGCCTAGTCCCTTAGCCAAATGAATTCACTTGCATTGCATTGTCATGATTCACGGTTTGCAACTTAATGAATGTTAAAGAGTTGGTGAAAATGAATGCTTGTGTAGGTTGAGGCTTGGGTTCACTTGAATGAGTATGGGTATGGCTAGACCTTTTGGAGTAGAAGTTTGTATTAGGGCATCCTAGAATTGAGAATAAGGACCATTGAATTGATTCTCTTGCTAAGCACCTTTGGATTTGAGTCCCCACTTTCAAACCTCTCTCCTTAGCTTGTGTTTCATTTGCTTGTGGACAAGCAAAAGGCAAGTTTGGGGGAGTTGATATGTCTATATTTTGCATCATTTTAGCATCCATTTAGTGCAAGTTTCTCATCATTTAGGAGTCTAATATAGCATCATAGTGTTGCATTGTACCATTTAGAGTCCTAGAGTGTTTTTGCATGGTTCTTTGCATACTTTGTTGCATTTGGAACCTTAATCAGGTGAAAAGGACGCTATGGAGATGAGGATGGAGCTGGAGAATGATGCATACTACTTGGAGGGGCAAGAAGAAACAAAGAAGATGAAGGAGAGGATTTTTCGTGATGGATCGACGAGTGTCGTCGAACCATATTTCCAGGAGCTTGGATCGACGACTTGGATCGACGAGACACGCCGAACCAGATTTCCAGGGGCTCGGATCGACGAGCTGGATCGACGAACCTCACCGGACCAAAACCAAACGTCAAGAGAAGGAATCCAAGACGGATCGACGAGACGGATCGATGAGCTCGTCGAACCGAGTTTCTGAGGTGTCGGATCGACGACTTGGATCGATGAACACGTCGATCCGACCCCAGACGAATTCTTTTTCTTCATTCTCATGGGTCCCCCTATAAATACTCTTTAGACCTAATTTTTATGTTAACTTGGATTTCTCTTGTTCTTAGCCTAAACTTTTAGCCATTTTGGCAAATACTTTGTTTTATGCTTTGGATTTGAGTTTAATGCAATATCTTTCTTAGATTTCTTGTTTTATCTTTCTCTAATCATGTTTAACCTTTCTCTAATCTTTGATTTGATGGGTTTAAGCATGATTAGTGAGTAGTTTCCTTAGGAACTTAGGGATGGGTTAGATTTAGGGATTTCTTATGGTTCAAACTTGCAATCTAGGATAGATTCTTCCTTTTCTCTTCTTATTAAGTAGTTCTTCATGCCAAATAGCTAATCTTTGCTATTTTGGATCATAGGCATTTCATCCACCCACCAAGTGTTTGATGAAATGCTTGAACCAACTTAATAAGAGATTTACATTTCTAGCCTAAGATATTAGATGTTTAGAGTGTTTATCATGCCTTATAGACTTGGAATTAATGCTTTTTGATTATCTTAATGCTAAAACATCATTAGTTCATTAGGGTGATTAAGAAAGGGATTAAGGCTACACATCATGGTTTAATCTTGTTTAAGTGTTCTAGGCATAGAGTTAGCTTGATTAGTTGCTTAAATGATTGCAAGGTTGTCCATTTAGTTTCCCAAATCAATGATTCCATCCCTAGGTTTCGTTTTAGTTAAATTGTTAATCTTGCTTAGTAGTTAATCCTTGTTTAGTATCTTGATTAGTAGTGATTAAGGCCTAGTTTCATAATTATTGCTCAATTTCATAGTTATTGCTCTAGTAGTATCTAATTAAGTTTGTCTTTAGCTTTCAATACTTGTTTGTGACTTGCATTTGCTATTTTAGCTTAGCTTAAGCTTAACTTTGTATTCTTATTGCATCATCTCTCAAGATGGATTGAGACCTCAATATATTGCAATGATATGAGCAATTGAGGAATTGCTTGCAAGATAAAAAGTCTTGTATCAAGCACCCTCGGCAACATCGTCCTTTGGAGAAATCTCAACGGATCGCCTCTCAGAATGGATCTCCTCTATTCGGGGAGTGTTGGCATTCGACCCGGAGGGACGTGTGACCCCAACCTTCGAGGCCAAAACTTCAAGCATTTCCCCACCTGGGAGACTTGGCAACGGATCCACCTGTACAGGAGAAGGCTTAAATCTTCACGAAGATCCGCTGCGAGCCGGTCGAACTCCTCGTAGGCCCCTGCCATCTCGGATTTGCATGTCGTCAGCCTCGTTTTTTCATCTTCAAGAGCAGGAGGATCCGGACCCTCGAGAACGTTGATGAACTGGAGATTCCCCTCGACCTCGGCCAAGTCAGCGACCCTGTCACGAACGTCGCCCATGAGCAAAGCCGCTTTAGCCTCGGCACGAGAGATCCTTGCCCGGTACTTATCGGCGTGTTCACGTCTCGCCTCTTTACGAGCCTTCTCGAGATTTGCCTCGTGCATCTCTCGCTCGGACGAAACCTGCCTCTCTAAGGAAGCCAAGTCGGCCTCCAGCTGAGCCCTTTGGTCCAAGAGACGCGACGTCTTTTTCTCTGATTCATCGCGCTGACACTTGAAGATATCTCTCTCGGCTTGAAGGACCTTAATGCGCTTCGCCGATTCCTCCTCTTTCCTGGCATGGCTAGCCTCGGCCTCGTCGAGCTTTGTCTTCAAGGAAGCGGCGGCACCGCGAGCATTCTCAACCCGCCTCTGGTCGTCCCGGTCTTCTGCGGCGGCGAACTGCACAAACAAAAGCGTAAGCATGAGCAAAACGCGTCGGAACAATGAATAACTACCCTACGAAAAATCTTCACCTTAGTCGCTTTGAGAGCCATTTGTGCGTACTTTTTCCGCTTGATGAGCGTGTCCGGAGGAGGAAAGAGAATGCTCGGGGCGAGGATTTTGGAGAAGAGAGCGGCTGCGACCTCGGGGTCATTGTAGGTCTCTTCAGTCACTTTGGGGTCGGCCTCGGGAACACTTGCCCGCTTTGGACTCCCCGGCGCCCGCTTCGCCTTCTTCTTTTTCTTTGCCTCGGGCGCTCCGAGTGCTTCAACCGCGGGACGCTTCCCGGATTCCTTGTCCTTCACCAAGGGTTAATCGTCTCGAGGGAAGGGATCGTATCCCCAGGCTTCGTCCCAGATTTGAGACCCGAAACTATTTCCTTGGGTCCGCTCGGGGTCTTCTCCGCATCTTCGAGCTCGGGAGCATCATGCGCGTCCCTCTGCGCGGAAGCAGATTCCCGAAGTCCCGAGCCATTTTCTTTCATTCGCTCGGCGGGTTTCTTTGGTCCTTCTCTCTCCGAGCTCAGGAGCGTCGCGCGCGTCTTGCTTTTTGCCTCGAGCTCTTGTCTTTCGCGAAGAGTTAGCCTATTCGCCATCTCTATCCGGGTGTCTTCGGACGCGCTGGGAGACTCTGAATCGCCTGCTTGGTAACCGCTAAGGTACAGGGCTCGGGCACGTTCGATTCGTTGAAGAGAGAAGGTCTTCTTCCAACGGACTTCCCTTTGATTAAAAGCCCTCGCGACTTCCGAAATATATTCTGGACACCTAAGCACGAGGCGAGGAGCTGCGAAACGAGAGGCAAAAAGAGTGTTAGTATAGTAAAAACCGAGCCGGAGTATGTGGAAAAAATCCCTAGAGTCGCTTCGGTCTTCTACCAATTCGACCCCATTCCGCCTTAGTTCTCTCAAGCCAATCCTCCGAAACAGAAGCATCATTTATAAGGACGTAGAAGAATTTGCTTTTCCAGTCTGCGTCTTTGCTCGGGAAATCCTGCATTATCCTACAATCTCTCTTGTTCGAGATATAGTACACCTCGGCTTTGGTTTTACGTCGGATATCCAAGAGGTTTTCGAGATGGCCCAGCGAAAGTTCTATCCCGCACTCATAGCTCAGAGTCAGCAATCCCATTAGATGTCGCAAGGCCCGCGGTGTCAATTGGGCTAGGGCAAGACCGCGGGACCATAAGTACTCCGAGATAAGCTTTGGGATCGGGAACCATAGCCAGCATTCGGCGAGGAAGACTTCATATATCGTAAGATAGCCGGCTGGCGGGCTGTCTGCTAGGTCCGTTTTGGAAGGAAGCTGAAATTCAACACCCTCACTAATCCCGAAACGAGCTCGGATGTCTGCCAAAGACCTCGGCGTCGAGAGATAAGAACCGGGCGGGTCGGCAACTATCTTCTTTTTTCGACGCCGAGGCGTTTTCTCCTTCTGAAGCCGCACTAGCTCGTCCAACTCTCGCCTCGCCTTGACTGGATTCCAGTTCCAGTCTTCATCCTCGAGTTTCGGCTCAGATGGGTTCTTAGACCCCGAAACATGCTCCTCGGCGAGGTTGGTAGATGAGAGCTCGGCGGAATGACAAGCGGGAGAGGAAAATATCTTTCTCCCTAGCCGAGTCAGAGAGTTGACCGAGCCAACGGAGTCCTCAAGGACCGAATCACCTCGGGGCGAAGAAAGCCGCGCGCTCCGCTCGCTTCGGGGAGAGAGGATCAGAGTGTTTGTCGCACCTCGGGAGGTGGAGCAAGAGGCATCTCGGGGTTTAATCATGCTCGTCTCGGGAACCACTTCGGTCCGAGACTCGGAGTGCGAAGGGTTACAATCGTCGCGGGTATCACTTCGGTTCGAAGACTGGGTGAAGACATTGAAGATCAATCGGTTCTTGGGAGATCGCTTGAAGATGGATCGGAGAACTCGAAGAACAGCCGGAATACTCGAAGATCAATCGTAGAACTAAGGCGGATGACGGTGGCTCGGTAGGAATCAGAAGAACCCTAATCGAAATCTAAACATAAACGAGAGAGAGAAGGGAGAGCGGAAAAAGACACCAACCTTAAGAATGTTTGAGAAATGAAGATAGTGAGAGGATCAAGAGGAGATCTCGGTGTTTTATAGACGAGCTAGCGCGTCGCCTCGGGAACACGCGAGACGGTTCCACTTCCCAAGGCGAGCTCGAAATTGGTAAACGGATAGTGGGCCTTAAGAGATAGTTGTAGGCCCAAGTTTGACGATGTCGGCCCAAAGTCGAAAGCCCAGACACACAAGAAGAAATCATAAAAAAATTCCCTAAGTGTCAAAACGCTCCGAGGTGAATGGTTCCCACGGGAATAGCCGAGGCAACTTACACGCTTCGGCGAATGAGTTGGGCATCGTGGTAGCAAGTTACTAACCGAGCAGAAAAATCAGCACCTCCGCGACAAGCTTCACACTTCACCTCGGCAAAAAAGTTCATCTTGGTAAGAAGAGCCGAGCCAATCACGTGAAAAACGTCTCGACAATAAGTTAACTAAACACTTAAACGTCTCAGTAACGAAGTCACTCACCTCGGCACTCGAGTACAAAAACACCTCGGCACAAAAAAATTTACTCCGAGATAAGCTTTGGGATCGGGAACCATAGCCAGCATTCGGTGAGGAAGACTTCGTATATCGTAAGATAGCCGACTGGCGGGCTGTCTGCTCGGTCCGTTTTGGAAGGAAGCTGAAATTCAACACCCTCACTAATCCCGAAATGAGCTCGGATGTCTGCCAAAGACCTCGGCGTCGAGAGATAAGAACCGGGCGGGTCGGCAACTATCTTCTTTTTTCGACGCCGAGGCGTTTTCTCCTTCTGAAGCCGCACTAGCTCATCCAACTCTCGCCTCGCCTTGACTGGATCCCAGTTCCAGTCTTCATCCTCGAGTTTCGGCTCAGATGGGTTCTTAGACCCCGAAACATGCTCCTCGGCGCGGTTGGTAGATGAGAGCTCGGCGGAATAACAAGCGGGAGAGGAAAATATCTTTCTCCCTAGCCGAGTCGGAGAGTTGACCGAGCCAACGGAGTCCTCAAGGACCGAATCACCTCGGGGCGAAGAAAGTCGTGCGCTCGGCTCGCTTCGGGGAGATAGGATCGGAGTGTTTGTCGCACCTCGGGAGGTGGAGCAAGAGGCATCTCGGGGTTTAATCATGCTCGTCTCGGGAACCACTTTGGTCCGAGACTCGGAGCGTGAAGGCGTTACAATCGTCGCGGGTATCACTTCGGTTCGAAGACTGGGTGAAGACATTGAAGATCAATCGGTTCTTCGGAGATCGCTTGAAATTGGTAAACGGATAGTGGGCCTTAAGAGATAGTTGTAGGCCCAAGTTTGACGATGTCGGCCCAAAGTCGAAAGCCCAGACACACAAGAAGAAATCATAAAAAAATTCCCTAAGTGTCAAAACGCTCCGAGGTGAATGGTTCCCATGGGAATAGCCGAGGCAACTTACACGCTTCGGCGAATGAGTTGGGCATCGTGGTAGCAAGTTACTAACCGAGCAGAAAAATCAGCACCTCCGCGACAAGCTTCACACTTCACCTCGGCAAACAAGTTCATCTTGGTAAGAAGAGCCGAGCCAATCACGTGAAAAACGTCTCGACAATAAGTTAACTAAACACTTAAACGTCTCAGTAACGAAGTCACTCACCTCGGCACTCGAGTACAGAAACACCTCGGCACAAAAAAATTTACTTCGTCGCTTAATCGGAATATTTCGGGAACGAAGTGAAAATGCCTCGGAACAAAGTGAGACGTCAAGGACACAAGGCCAGACGCCTCGGACATCGATCTTACCTAACTTAACACCTCGTCACACACACTCGTATGTCTAACGAGCTGGGGGGCTAACTGTTGGGGTCGGTTTTAACCCAGGCAAGATCGATCGAGGAAACGACTGAGTATGGAAGGAGAGTTCCGAAGCGTGCATAAACCTAGCGCAAACCAGGCTCGGCTCGGTACACAAACCAAGCACAATCTGGGCACAACTCGGTGCATAAGCCAAGCACGATTTGGGCTCAGCTCGGTGCACAGACCGAGCATGGTCTGGGCTCGGCTCGGTTCGCAAACGTTCCAGGAACCGAGCCGAACCACACACAAGCCGAGCACGACCCGGGTTTGGCTCGGTGCACAAACTGTGCATAAACCGAGCCATACCGAACCAAACCAAACCGTGCATAATCTTGTGTGGAGACCGAGCCGAACCGAAGAATGTACATCTCCCCTTGACGATCCGAACAGCGGGCCCACGAAGTGATCCGAACCCAAAAGCAAGGGAAGAGGCCGAACCTAAGACAAATTGTTATGCAAATGGGCCGAGTCCAAGCCCACGAGGAGGTCCGAAGCGGAGTTCGCCCTAGAAGACGAAGCCTTGAGGAAGGGGAGATCAAGAAGAATCTACTAGAAGATTTTAGGGATCTTCACTTAGATTTACGAATAGATATGTATAAATAGGACCCTTAGCTCATGGAGCAGGGGATCCGCGCTTTACCGAGCAAAATACTTGCACCCTAAAAAGCTTATCACAGCAACTCTAATAAAATCTCCATCTTTGGATCTCTGTTTCGGTTTCTTACTTAGAATCTTTGCGTCCTCTTTATTTTCCTAACAAATAAATCGTTGTGTGAAATCCAGCACGCACAAGCATGGGAACCAAACTTTTTGGGGGTAAGCCAAACCCCACAGCTGCAGATAACTGGAAAAAGAATTTATAGAGAAACCTTGACGCATTCAGGTGTCCATTGGAGTACCGTAATTGGCAGTGCAGTATCTGAAGGATGATGCATTGGTATGGTGGGATGGTGTGGTAGCAGGAACGCGAGGGCCTTATGAGCTGACTTGGAATGACTTTATGGAGGAATTTATGAGGAAATACTTTCCGCGGGAAGCTATGGATCAAATGCAGAGTGAATTTCAGGACCTTCGTCAGGGAAACCGAGACATCAGAGAGTACGAAGAGGAGTTCAACAGTTTGAGAAGGTTTGCAGGCAAGTACCTGGATGAGCAAGATCTGATCCGGATGTTTATAAAGGGAATGTGGATTGAGCTTAAGAATCGTTGCCAGCTAAGGAATTACAATGACATGGTCGAGTTAGTTGAAACGGCAGCGACGCATGAAAAATGATTGGAGGAGGAGCTTAAGCAGAATAAGACTGTCCAAGCAAAGACAGAAATGGGAACGGGAAACCATAAGTGGACATGGGATATCGCCAATGCAGGACAATCATCAGCCGCACCAAAATGCGTGTAGGACGTGTGGAAAAAGGCACCATGGAAGATGTTTGAACGATGTTATTTGTCACAAATGCAATCAGCGGGGACATTATCAGAAAGATTGCACCAAGAGGACACAACCATTTAGGGGATGTTTCCGCTATGGACAAGCTGGTCACATCGTTAAGGACTGCATGACTCGACTGCCAGGTAAGCAGCAAGGAGACCGTAATCAGGGACAATTTCCGCCACCACCGAAAAGGCAGACCGTAGTCCCGCGCGTGTTTGTTGCTGGAGACCATAACGGCGCCGAACCGATTGCCGGTACTTAATGTTTTATTTTACTTCTATCATGCTTAAGGATTGTGAGAAAAATTGTGTGTGAAGTTTGATGGCATGCTTAGTCGTAAATAAAATATGTGTAGGATCGGTTTTGGTTGGGGGTGGGCTAGCCTTTACGCTTTTCGATACCGGAGCAACACATAGTTTTGTGAGCCCGAGATTGACAAAGTATTGGACTTTTGTGGGAACCTATATTTCAAAGAAGAAAGGAATTCAGACGGCTGGCACAGAAAAAGCAGAGTCCACTGGAATCTACGAGGATGTCCCCATCGTGCTTCAAGTGATAGAATTAATGGGAAATTTCAGAGAAATGGAGTTAAATCACTACGACGTGATTCTAGGAATGGATTGGTTGACTCGTCACAAGGTTATGCTAGATTGTCAAAGGACGCGTGTTCATATTTCCAGAGCGGAAGGACGGTTGGTCTACCAAGGGGTAAAGACAACAAGCGGGATTCCTATGATCTCGATGTTGCACGCCGAAGAGTTGTTGAAAAATGAAATGAGGCTTATCTGGCTACTATCTCTATGATGAGAGAAAAGGCGGAAAAAGAGTTGGACTCCATACCAGTGGTATCGGGATACGCGGACGTATTCGAACCTCTAAAAGAACCGTCACCGACACGAGGAGATGCATTCACCATAGAATTGGAACCGGGAGCGACACCTGTATCTAGAGTGCCATATCGTCTGGCACCAGCAGAGATGGCCGAGCTGAAAAAGCAGTTGGAGGATTTAACTGATAAATGATTCATCCATCCGAGCAGTTCACCGTGGGGTGCACCAGTTTTGTTTGTTAAAACGAAGGACGGGAGTTTCCGACTTTGTATTGATTATCGCGGCCTGAACAAAGTGACCATTAAGAATAAGTACCCGTTGCCACGGATTGACGAGTTTTTGGATCAACTACAAGGCGCATCGTGGTTCTCAAAGATCGATTTAGCTTCTGGGTATCATCAGATTTCGATAGCTGAAGAGGATGTTCGGAAAACAGCTTTTCGGACACGGTATGGACACTACAAGTTTGTAATAATGTCGTTTGGCTTAACTAACGCACCCGCAGCTTTCATGAAATTGATGAACAACGTGTTTCGGGAGTACTTGGATAAGTGTGTAATCATGTTCATCGACGATATATTGATCTACTCAAGGAGCGAGAGAGAGCATGATTGGCATCTGCTAGTGGTACTGAATATATTGAGAGAGCAGAAGTTGTATGCGAAGCTGAGCAAGTGTAGTTTCTGGCAAAGGAAGATCGTAAATTTGGGTCATGTTGTTTCGGAGACCGGTGTGGCTGTAGATCCGAAAAAGATTGCTTCGATCTCGAGTTGGCCGACGCCAAAGAATGCCACGAAAATCCGAAGTTTTCTGAGTTTAGCAGGTTACTATCGAAAGATCTTTAAAGGGTTTGCCAGCCTAGCAAAACCAATAACGCGCCTGACTAGAAAGGTCGTGAAGTTTGTGTGGTCGGAATCATGTTCAAAGAGTTTTGAAAACCTAAAGGAGCATTTAACGTAAATGCCCGTACAAGTTTTACCCAAGATGGGAGTGCCGTATGTGGTTTACACGGATACATCAGGATCAGGTCTAGGATGAGTGCTTATGCAGGACGATCGAGTGATAGCATATGCATCTAGACAGTTGCGAAAGCACAAGACGAATTACCCGACTCATGATTTGGAGTTAGCTGCAGTTTTTTTTGCTCTTAAGATTTGGCGCGCCTACCTGTATGGAGAAAAAGTGCAGATAATGACAGATCACAAGAGCTTAAAATATATTTTCACCTAGGGAGATTTGAATTTAAGGCAACGCAGAGGGGTAGAATTATTGGCGGAATATAATTTGGAGATTACTTACCATCCAGGGAAAGCATATCAGGTGGCTGATGCTTTGAGCAGACGGAGAGGAGATGCCTCAAATGTTAAGGACGTTCAAGAACAAGTTGCGACATTGGCTAGCCTGAGTTATGCGCTACGACAGTAGAGGAAAATTCTACGGGACTAGAAGCAGTAAACCAGGCAGACTTACTGTGGAGAATTAGAGAGGCGCAGAAAAAGGATTTTGCTTTACGAAAATTGGTCAATAAGGAAGTAATTGGGTATCACACCGCAGCCAACGGAACGTACCTGTATCGGAACCGGGTATGCATTCCCGAGGATGAGGAACTAAGGAAGCAGATCTTGCGCCAGGCGCACTAGTCTCGTTTCTCTGTTCATCCTGGAAACACCAAGATGTACAGGGATTTGAAACAATATTACCATTGGGGCGGAATGAAGCGAGACGTCGCTACTTGGGTATCGCAGTGTCAGACATGTCAGTTGGTGAAAGCGGAACACAGAGTTCCTAGTGGATTGTTACAAAATTTGCCACTACCTGAATAGAAATGGGATATGATAACAATGGACTTCGTTACCGGGCTACCAATGACTAGTGGTGGTAAAAAGGCGATCTGGGTAATCGTAGATCGACTCACCAAGTCGGCTCATTTTTAGTAGCGATTAAGAAAACGGATGGAGCATATCAGCTAGCTCAGAAATATCTGGATGTAATTGTAAGACTACATGGAGTGCTAGTAAGCATTGTGTCTGACAGAGACTTTAAGTTCACATCGATATTCTGCCAGGCATTTCAGAAGGCACTAAGGACGAGGATACACCTTAGTACAGCTTATCATCCGCAGACGGATGGACAGTCAGAAAGAACAATTCAGACATTGGAGGATATGCTGAGAGCATGTGTACTAGACTAGGAAGGGAAGTGGGGAAAATAATTACCGTTAGACGGGTTCGCCTACAACAACGGCTATCATTCTAGCATTGAAATGTCACTATATGAGGCTCTGTATGGGAGACCGTGTCGCACACCCCTCTGTTGGACAGAAATGGGAGAGCGCAGAGACTTAGAGCCGGAAATGGTTCAAGAGACAGTCGAGCAAGTAGAATTGCATCGGAGCAGACTTAAAGAAGCGCATGACCGTCAGAAAAGTTATGCAGATAAGCGCAGAAAAGATCTGGAATTTGCGGTGGGAGATGAAGTGTATTTGAAAATGAGAGCGTTTAGAGGGAATGACAAAACTCGAAAACTGAAAAAGCTTAAGCCGAGATATATTAGACCGTATGTTATAACGGAAAGAATTGGTGCAGTGGCTTATAAGCTAGAGTTACCACAAGAGCTGTCAGACTTTCACAACGTGTTTCATGTTTCAGTATTGAGAAAAGTTGTTAGAGAGCCAGAGTTAATCCTTTCGCATCAGCCTGCAGATTTGACGGGAAGTTTGTCCGTACTAAGCCGTCCGGTAGAAATTTTAGATCGATAAGAAACTGAGGTTCAGGGAAAGAAAGTTAAGTCATTGAAAGTATGTTGGGAAAGAGATGGTATTCGTGAGGAGACTTGGGAGCCAGAATCAGAAATGCTAGTCAACTATCCCGAGCTCTTTTAGGACAAGAGCGGTCTTACGAGAAATGGATCGAATTCAGGGACGAATTCTTCTAAAGCGGGGGAGAATCGTAACGAACCGAGCCCAAAAAATCTTGGAAAGGCCCAAACCAATTGTCAAGCCCATAAGGGCCCAACCCTAGACGTGTCATCTTCTTCCTCTGCGTTTAAAAGCCGCAGCGAGCAGACCGTCGAGCCGCACGCTCCATTGACAACGCTGAAGTTCTGCCCAGATCCCGTCAACCCCGCCGTCGCTGCTACCACTCAAACCACATCGTCTGATCCTCGCCGTGAAGCCGTAGACGCAAGGTAAAGCCGACGAGAAGTTATCCCGAGTCATCGACTTCTCGACTCCGCCGCCAGGACTCACCACCGTCGTCGTTCTGCTGCACCGAGTCATCGCCGTTAGAGAATCGTTCTGTGGTAAGCCGTTTAGTCCGTCACTGTCTCCGTTACGTTTACCCGAGAATTGCGTGATGTTAATCACCATTTTTGTTTGTGCCTTAAGGTACCTTTGGATCGTTGTTGTTCAGATCCGTTAGTTGCTGATGCGATTGAAGTAAAGTTGTCATTGTTGCTGGTGAGTGAGATCACGCGTTTCACGTAACGTGTTAAGCGTTTTCATGGTTGCTTAAGGTCCAAGAAGCTGTTGACCTCTTTAAATATTGTTTCAGATCCGTTAGCTCCTCAAGCCGTCGTCCAGCCTCATAATCTGTCCGTTCCGTTTCCGTCTAAGACTAAGGTGAGGACCGTGGGGTGCAATCGATTTTCATACGTTTATATTTACGTACATCATGTTTAGTCTTAGGTTAAAGTGCATATACCTACGTATATCTATAACTATATACGTATTTGAGTGATATAAAAATATATATATAATTATATATATATATATATATATATATATATATATTTATTTATTTTTCGTATTTGTTTGAGAAGAACCTAGATGTGGTTAAGATTGTTTAAAAATGAATACGGTTGAATGATGTGATGAATAATACATGTTGATGCTTGTTCATAAAAAGTAGTATCGTTTACGAGACAATAAGAGTTATAGCCGAAAGGCATGTGGCGATGTATATGCGGTCACAAGTGGGACGGGTTTACTCTCACTGTGTGGTCATGTGGCGGATATATTTGCGGTAGCGGTCACAAGTGGGATGGATTTATCCTCACTGTGATCCGTTTTGTGTGTTGAGCTATGAGGACGGGCCTTGCATGGGTGGTCATAGTTCAGGGTTGGCTGACGAGCCGGGTCCTGCATGGGCTGACGGGTGGACTCCCGGAGCCAGAATGGATGCAGGGACACCATAGTATTTTTAGGAGTTGATCCTTGTTGTAATGGTGCATTTTGTATATTGTGCATTTTGAGTCTTAATTAGGTACATTGGAGGCTTGGAGGACCTCTTTGGAGAGTTGGGTGATATGGAGGAAGAAAAGAAGGGAGCCAAACATGGAGCAGACGAATTGTAGAAGTATATCGACCTTGGTGTCGACCTACCAAGGTCGATATAGCTCGGCAGGGAAGATGTAGTGCGCGTATCGGACGATTGTATCGAGCTGCTAAACTCGATACACGGGCCACCCGGGGTTTTGAAGACGACGTATCAAGCATTCGTATCGGACTGCTAAGGTCGATACACTTCTCATCCGAAGTTGAAGACTGGCGTATCGGGCATTTGTGTCGACCTGCTGAGGTCGACAAACTCCTTGAGAAAACCTTTAGCAGCGTATCGAGCTGCGTATCGACCTAGCAAACTCGATACGCTGCCCGATTTTCAGACCTAAACCGGGTCAATACCCGGTTTGTTCCGGGTTGACCCGGGTCGTCCACTGTTCGCTATAAATAGGAAATGACCTAATTTTTCCTAAGTATCTTTTAATCTCTTGTTCTTGCTTAGAAAACTTTCCGTTTTGGTTTCTAAGTGATTTTGTAAGACATTTCTTTAAGTTTATGCAAATCTAGTATTTACCTCTTTTAATCTTTCATCTTCTATCTCTCTAATCATGTTTATCTCTATCTCTTTCATAGGATTTAAGGGATTAACCATGATTAGTGAGTAGTTTCATTAGGATCTAAGGATGGGTTAGATCTAGGATGTTTTAAGGGTTAATCTTGATGCCTAGGATTAGATTCTTCCATTTCCCTCCTTGTTTAGTGTTCTAAATGCTAGTTTAGCCTTGATCATTCTAAAACTAGGCCTTAGGGAATTTCACACCCACAAGGTGTTTGATGAAATTCCCCAACCAACTGAACAAGGGATTTACATTCCTAGCTCATGGAAGTGAAATTTCACACCCACAAGGTGTTTGATGAAATTCCCCAACCAACTAAACAAGGGATTTACATTCGTAGCTCATGGAAGTGATTGTCTAGGGTGTTTATTGGTAATTTAGAACTGTTTTATAATGCTTGTTACCTTCCTTTTCACTAATGAAAGTCTGTTCTTGATTAGGATGATTAATGAAGGTAGTGCCGTGAAAGTGGATTAGTCTAGCTATTGAGTTATAAGCCTAGGGATTATCTTATATTGTGTGAATGTTTGGCATTAAAGATTGATTCTTGGAACACCTTAGATTGATAACCCCATCCTTGGATTCGTTTTAGTCTTTTGATAATCTTGATTAGTAGTTAATTAGCTTGATTTGGTTGTTTTGATCAATTAGGTTGTTAGTTAAACTTCGAACCTTTATTTCTAGCTTGGATTAAAAAGTTGTATGAATTCCAAGTGTCTTAGCTATATCCATATGGATTGATCCTCAAGTACCTACAATGACATGAGTGGGTTTGAGTAATTGTTAAGTCTCACCAAGAAAACCGCTTATCAATTTGGCGCCGTTGCCGGGGATCGAACCCGGGTCACCCGCGTGACAGGCTGGAATACTTATCAATTTGGTGCCGTTGCCATTTGGATATAAGGTTTAAGCATTAGGATTTTACTTCTTCTTGAGACTAAGCCTTATTTTTCTTTGAATACTAATCTCTTTTGCGTGTACTACTCTCTCTCTTATTAGGTACAAACACCACTACAATACATTGCTTTGAGAGATTGGGTATG
Organism: Alliaria petiolata; assembly: GCA_020283515.1. Classification (NCBI taxonomy): domain Eukaryota; kingdom Viridiplantae; phylum Streptophyta; class Magnoliopsida; order Brassicales; family Brassicaceae; genus Alliaria; species Alliaria petiolata. The sequence goes on from JAHZTW010000001.1 coordinate 375,056,888, forward strand.
GACATGCACAAGGTTTAGGAGGTAATGGACAACCACCAATGCGACACACACACATCGGTTTTGGTGACTCTCCTCAAACTCATACTTCTCGCCATGGTATTACTCCTCCTTCGTTTCAACAAAACAGTTTTGAGATCAAAAGTGGGTTGATTTCCATGGTGCAACAAAATAAGTTTCATGGATTGGATATGGAGGATCCTCTAGACCACTTGGATGAGTTTGAGAGGATATGTAGCTTGACCAACATCAATGGCATCTCTGAAGATGGATTCAAGATGCGATTATTTCCCTTCTTCTTAGGGGATTAGAGCGCACATTTGGGAAAAGAATCTACCTCAAGGTTCGATCACTACTTGGGACCAATGCAAGAAGGCATTCTTGGCCAAGTTTTTCTCCAACACAAGGACAGCTAGATTGAAGAATGCGATCTCTAGTTTCAACCAAAAGGCTAAGGAAAGCCTTTGTGAAGCATGGGAAAGATTCAAGGGTTATACTACTCAATTCCCCCACCATGGTTTTTCCAATGAGACTCTACTTAGCAGCTTATACAGAGGAGTCCTCCCTAAGTATAGAATGCTCCTAGACACAGCTAGCAATGGAAACTTTTTGGAAAAGGAGGTTGAAGAAGACCTTGAGCTAATAGAAAACTTAGCTCAAAGCAATGGGAACTATGGTGACTATGATGATGGCTATTCAACTAATGGGAAGGAAAATGAGGAACAAAGGCAAAAGAAGATGAAATAACTTAATGCAAAGATGGATAAGCTACTGCATGCTTCATCGAAGACGGTTCACAATGTTGGTGAATATTTGGACAGTTTTGATCATAGTCAAGGGATGCATGCCGCAACACAAGAGGAGCTCCACTATGTTGGTAGGCAAAGCTCTCCAATGGGTTTCAACAAACAGTATTGGAACCCAACCTACCAAGGACAAGGAAACCAACAAACCTTCGCACCAAAGACCTACTACCAACAAGGTTTTGTACCACAAGGAGAACCAAGCAATACCTTCCACCAAGAACTAGACATGAAAAGCTTGCTACAACAAATCTTTCATGGACAAGCCAATGGGACAAGTGAGTTGAACAAGAAAATGGAGGACATGAGCAACAAGGTAGATGATATATCATGGTTTTTACCCGTTTTTAGGCCATGATTTAAGTGTTTTTATAGAGTCTTTTGTTAGTTTTCGAGTCCTAGTTGAGTCTTTACAGGATGGAGAGCACTTGGAGCTAAATAGGAAAATCTGGAACGTTTTGGAGCACTTTGGAGAAGAAGCTAAAGAGACGAAGTCAGAAGAGAGAAATAACGAGCTGAGTGTCGATCGACACCATCAGTGTCGATCGACACCAAGTCAGATTCGTCCAAAGCGTGACTGTTTCCAATCAGAAAAAGGAAAGAGGCCAAGTTTTGAGGAATTACAAGATTACCCCTGGACGAAAAATCCCCTTCTATAAATAGTTTTCTGGCATTGTTTAGCCAATTACACTTTCATAATTTAGAGATTTTGAGACCTAGAGAGAGATTGTTCCAGAGCTTTTAGGGAGACAAGTCTAACTCATCCGAGCCAGATTTTGAACCCTAGTATCATTCTCTTCTATTTATTTATGCAATTTATTTCAGCCATGATTTCTGTTCCAGTAATTATGTCTGAATAGTTTGCTAGTTAGGTTAGGGTGATTTAGGGTTTGATGAAAAGTCTGTAGAACCATTATCTTTGTTAGGGAAATCACTTAGATCTTCACCTTGATTTGAACTTAACTTGATTTCTGAATTGATCACTTAGGAATCAAACCTTAGGTTATTTAATATATGCGAGAGCATTATTACTAACTTGAACTAATCATAGGTGAGCAAAATAGCTATTCGCAAAGAGATTTGGTTTAGTTATTTTGTGAACATATCGAACCTGAACTTTAATACTTGCTTAGATTGTTAGATTTCGCAAAGAGATTTGGGTTTCTGGAATTTAAGCATAGATAACTTCTGCAACGAGAGTTGATTGGTTTTAACTTAGTGATTCGAGTTCTAGACGGTCCTTAATAATTCCCAAATAAAAATAATATCTGCATTCTTACTATATGCAGATATTAATATATGCGAGAGCATTATTACTAACTTGAACTAATCATAGGTGAGCAAAATAGCTATTCGCAAAGAGATTTGGTTTAGTTATTTTGTGAACATATCGAACCTGAACTTTAATACTTGCTTAGATTGTTAGATTTCGCAAAGAGATTTGGGTTTCTGGAATTTAAGCATAGATAACTTCTGCAACGAGAGTTGATTGGTTTTAACTTAGTGATTCGAGTTCTAGACTGTCCTTAATAATTCCCAAATAAAAATAATATCTGCATTCTTTCCACTCGCAGATATTAATATACTCGAGAGCATTATTACTAACTTGAACTAATCATAGGTGAGCAAAATAGCTATTCGCAAAGAGATTTGGTTTAGTTATTTTGTGAACATATCGAACCTGAACTTTAATACTTGCTTAGATTGTTAGATTTCGCAAAGAGATTTGGGTTTCTGTAATTTAAGCATAGATAACTTCTGCAACGAGAGTTGATTGGTTTTAACTTAGTGATTCGAGTTCTAGACTGTCCTTAATAAGTCCCTAATAAAAATAATATCTGCATTCTTGGATTCATCCTGATAATTTAGCCTCACCTAGCGTTTTCGTCTCTGAATCTTAAAACCGTTTTACATCACATTTACTTATTCGCATAGTTTAATTTACATTAATACTTATTTGACTTAGCATAATATGAACTTAGAAACCATAGCGTAGTAACTACTTCTCTTGGGATTTCGATACCCCTTGTACTTCAACTGCTTTGCTGTGCACTTGCAGTAGAATATTTAGGGTAAAACCTGACCCCTATCAAGTTTTTGGCGCCGTTGCCGGGGAAGTAGATTAACTACCTACGGAATCTAGCACTAGGATTTTGACTAGGTTTTTCTTTTAATTTTTGGTTACTGATTTAGTTTCAAAATTCTTTGTTTTTCAGGTGCATGCTTAACCGCAGTACCAGGAGCAACAAGAACCAGGAACTAATCCCGTTGATCCAGGAGCTAGACCGTTTCGAACGTACGAACCGCAAGTCTGCACGAGCGTCGATCGACACAACCAGTGTCGATCGACACCTAGAGCCAGAACCAGCGTCGAACGACACCAAAGGCATCGATCGACACTGAGCGCAGACGAAGATGGCAGACGTCGTGGTTCTAATTCAGGACGCTCTGGGCAACTTTTTCGACCGTCAGGGCAATAGAAGGAACACCGACGGACAGAGACTTGATGAGGCTGGCGCCATCATAGTCGAACCAGTGAGGCAACTTGCACCCGCAGAAGATGGACGTGGAAGAACACTTGGCGACTACAACCGCCCAGATCAGTTCTATGCAAATAGAGCTGCGATCCGTCCTCCTGCATTTTAGAGGAATGACTTCGAGCTGAAGCCTGCCTACTTCTCGCTCGTAGCTCAACACCCCTTCCATGGTCTTCCGAACGAGCACCCTATGGACCATATCGAGAAATTCGAAGACTTGGCATCCAGCATCAAAGCCAATGGAGTTCCATATGACTATCTCTTCTGCAAGCTTTTCCCTTACTCGCTTGCAGGAGATGCATCGTTTTGGCTGAAGCAGTTGGAGCCTGGCTCGCTAACTACTTGGGAAGAAACAAAGAATGCATTCTTGTGCAATTTCTTTGACGATGCGAGATCCGAGGAGCTTAGGACGAAGATCACCACATTTTCGCAGGGACCTACTGAAGCATTCAAGGCTTCTTGGGTAAGATTCAAGGCCTACCAGAGGGACTGCACACATCACGGTTTCAGCGAACCGTAGCTGCTTGGTATTTTCTACCGCGGTATTAACTGCAGATACCAGATGCCTTAGACGCAGCAAGCAACGGGAACTTCAACACTAGAGTTCCTGCAGACGCCGTGGTGCTTATAGAGAATTTGGCCTCTAGTAACAGCACCAAGAACGCAGACTTCGAAAGGAGACAAAGCGCAGGAATGAATGGAGGAAACCAGATTGCTGAAGTCAACAGGAAGCTCGACAACATGCAGAATCTCTTGGTAAGAAAGAAGCAGGTCCATTTTGCCAATGAGGTGGCGTCTTTCGAACCAGAGGAAGGCTGTGAAGAAGAGGATGTCAACTACATCAACAATGGTGGATTTCAAGGCCAAAGGTTTGGGAACCATCAAGGAAACAGGAGCTTCAGCGAAAACTATCAGAAGAGCTCCTTCACAGGAAATCAGAACTCTTCTGGTTACAACCAGAAACCCCCATTCCAGAGCAGTAATAGCAACTACACAAGGAACTATGGTTCATCCTCCTAACAGAAACCACCTCCGCAAGATAACAAAATGGAGGCCATGCTTGAGCAACTGCTGGAAGGACAACAGAAGATGACAGTGAGCTTCAATGGCAAGATCGATGCACTGTATGAGGACCTGAATGGGAAGATTGACAACATACATTCTCACATGAAGAAGCTGGATATTCAGGTTGCTCAAACCACAGAAGCTGTTAACAGGCAAGAGGGATTCCTTCCGGGAAAGACGGATACCAATCCCAAACGCCACGTGAATGCCATTGAGCTAAGGAATGGCAAGACACTTCCAACCGTGCAGAAGAAAGGACTTACCACTGCAGAAATCGAGGAGCTAGAAGACGTCAAAGATGCTGCGGAGCAGAGTGTCGATCGACACCACCTATGTCGATCGATACCCGAGGAGATGAAAGACAAACCCAACGAACGCGACGCGAGAGATTCGACATCAAAGGCCAGCGTCGATCGACACCAGGAGGATGACGATCGACGCCCATCACGGACCACAACAGATCAATATGCGACACCAAAGAATGAAGCTGAAAGGGTTTACAAGCCAAAGATCCCTTTCCCCCTGATCACGAGGAGGTCCAAGAAGGAGCTGCTGGAAGCCAGATGCAAAGCCCTCATGGATAGACTAGTGGTTGAAATTCCTTTGATGGATGCCATTAGGACTACTCCTATGATAAAGAGATACCTGAAGTGGATGATGACCAATAACATTGACATGGAGGAGGGCGTGATGATGTTATCAGAGCAAGTCAGTGCTGTCATTCAGAACAGGCTACCAGAAAAGCTTTCCGATCCAGGAAGTTTTGTTCTCGATTGCTCCATCTTCTCAGACAAGTTTAGGAGGTCTCTATGTAATTTAGGCTCAAGTGTCAACTTGATGCCTCTTTCAGTTGCTCTCGGAATGGACATGACAGACTTCAAGGCCACCAGAATCTCTTTAGTTCTTGCTAATCGATCTGTCAGGATCCCTGAAGGTGTCTTGGAAGATGTTCCTATCAGAGTTGGAGATTGTCTCATACCCACAGACTTTGTGGTATTAGCCTATGATGAGGAACCCAAAGACCCTCTCATACTTGGTAGACCATTCTTGGCTACAGCTGGAGCTATCATTGACGTGAGGAAGGGCAGGATTGCACTGAATATTGGCGACCTAGTGATGAATTTTGACATGGAAAAGCTGACGAAGAGACCCACAATTGATGGACAAACCTTCTATGTCGATTCACTCACCAACCTTGCTGAAGAGATCTTCAAGGAGGACCATCCTAC
>JAHZTW010000001.1:375064784-375074939 GCA_020283515.1 Alliaria petiolata
AGCTTGGCGTGAATAGCCTTGTTGATTTGGGTAGTTTCTAGAGGGTAAGTGAGCTTGGAAAATATAAAAATGAATGAGAGAGGGATTAGGATCATTGTTAGTATACTTGGGTAGATGTGAGTCTAGTCATGTATGCATGCATTGCCTTTTACATTTAGCATTATGTATAAGTTCAAAACATTTTTGAGATAAACCATTGCTTGGAGTACCCATTTGAATGAGATCATTTTATCTCATAACCTTAACCCTTACCAAATGTATTCGGTTTTAAAAAGCACAAGTGTGATTCACGGTTTGGAGCTCTTAATGAATATTAAAGGTTTTGATTCTTGGATTGCTTGGATTAAACAGGTCATGATTTGAATTTCGATTTGTGATGATTATGGCTAAGTCCTTTTGAGTAAATGCTTGTGCACTGTAACCTAGAATTGAGAACTAGGACCGCTGAATTTATACATTTGAAAAACACTTTTGAATTTGAGCCCCCGTTTTTAATCATCTCTTCCTATCTTGAATTTGGTTTGCTTGAGGGCAAGCAAAAGGCAAGTTTGGGGAAGTTGATATAGTCATATATTTCGCATATTTACCATGCATTTAGAATAAGTTTTCATCTATATTTCATTTATAGGTAAGTATAATGATAGTATTTGATCATTTATAGGATTTAGAACATTTGCATTAGCATTTGCATTTTCTTTTGTGTATATGCATCATTTCAGGTTATTCTATGGATTTGGCGACAATGTGGAAGCTGGAAACATAAGATGATGAGCTAGAAACAAGTAGAGAGCAAATTGATGTCATATGACTTGCTGTACCGAGATGTTGCAACCAATTCAAATCCATGCCACCTAAAGCGACTTAAAGATCAAACTTTACAAAGACTTTCCATTCCGATTCAGCTTCCGAAATCTTCATAAAACTCATAGCCAATTGAGTTACATTTCGTTAAGAGGTTATTTCAAGTCATTATGGTCAGTGGTTCAGAAGATACGGCTATTTAAGTAACAACATATCCGTCTGGAAGTTTGGCGACCAATTTCGTTAACTGAACGATCAGCTCGGATGAAGGGTTTTTCATTGCGATTTAGCCTCGACAGTCTTCATGAGAATTTTAGTAAATTGAGTTAGCTTTAATTTGGTGGTGATTTCAAGTCAAACCGTTCAGTAGTGCAAAAGATACAGATCGATCAATCCATGTACCCGAACCAAAAGATACCACTTGCAAAGTACTCCAAAAAAAAGTGTTTATGCTTTAGTAAAAGTGGGATTAGAGAGGTCCCTTGTCCCTTGCCCCTTGTCTCTTGCCCCTTGACCCCTCTTTTAAGGCCAAGAGCCATATTTAAAACTCTATATAAGGAGTGTGTGTGTGCTTGTAATAATCATTCAGTTTTCATTCAAGTTTTTAATCAAGTCTTATATTCTCTCTTTCAAAAGTCTTCTTAGTGTTCTTGTAAGTTTTCTTAGTGTTCTTGAAGTGTTCTTGAGTTCTATAGTTCTTACTAGTTAGTTTCTTAAAAACTATTATTTTTATTATATATATATCTTATTTAAGTTATTCTAATGTCAAGTCTTTCTTCTAAATTCCTGATTAACTCTTTGTGAAAAATCTTTCGTGTTTTTAATTAATATTCAATTTTATTTCTAATTCTAAAGTCAGGTTCTTCTTAATACTTATTGTTTTCTTTGTAAAAATCTCTTGTGTTTTTATTATAGCAAGTATTTAAACACTTATAATTTCAAGTTTTTCTTCTCAACCCCATAGATCATGTTCTGTAACTCTAAACTTATGTTTAAAAGAGGTAAGAACATGATTTGTGAGTAAACCGCTTAAGGTTTGAGGTTGGGATGATTAAGGAGGTTGGAAACTAAAATATTGGTTTGTGTTTATCTTGTGCTTTATTTTAAATCTCTTCTTGGATTTGGTGGTTTTAAGGTCTAGAGATTCTCCTTGGAGATCTCTTTAATCTAGGGATTTCCTTATCCTAACAAGACTTAGGAAATCCCTTAAAATGGCAGATCTAATCATTTGGGACGAAGCACCTATGATGAGCAAGCACTGTTTTGAGTCTTTATATCGTAGCCTAAATGATCTTTTTGGGAATAAAATTAAAAAGCTGTTTGCTGGGAAAGTTGTTGTTTTTGGAGGTGACTTCAGACAGGTACTCCTTGTAATACCTGGAGCTTCTAGGGCTGAGATAGTTATGGCTTCACTAAATGAATCATATATTTGGGATAACTGCAAAGTGTTGAAGCTCACCAAGAACATGCGACTTTTTTCCAACAATCTGTCTGCAAAGGAGGCAAAGGAGCTTCTAGATTTTTCTAATTGGATATTGGCCGTTGGAGATGGTAAGATATTTGAACCAAATGATGGTGAGGCTTTAATAGAGATTCCAGAAGAATTTCTTATTACTGACTCAGACGAACCAATTGAAGCTATCAGCAAAGAAATATATGGAGATACATCTTCCTTACAAGACGGTAATGATCCTAAGTTTTTCCAGGAAAGAGCTATTCTATGTCTTACGAATGATGATGTCAATAGGATTAATGATCATATGCTGGATAAACTAAAAGGTATGTTCTTTGGTTAAATTTCGTCTATTCTTCAAGTTTTATTAATTTCTATGAATATCTGTTTCTTAGTCATTTTTTAATATAACAGGAGAGGAAAGGATTTACCTTAGTGCTGGTTCTATTGATCCTGCCGATCGCAGCTCAGTTAATGATGAAGCTCTAGAACCTGAATTTTTAAACCAAATCAAGGCATCTGGATTACCCAACCATAGTTTAAGACTAAAGATTGGTTGTCCAGTTATGTTGTTAAGGAACATTGACCCCATGGGAGGGTTAATGAATGGTACTAGACTTCAAATTACTCAGATGGCAGATTTCATGGTGAAGGCTATAGTTATAACCGGTGAAAAGGTTGGAGTTAAAGTTTTAATACCTAGATTGTTGATAACACCATCATATCTTCGACTACCTTTCAAGATGCGTAGAAGACAGTTACCACTTTCTGTTGCTTTTGCGATGACAATCAACAAGAGTCAAGGTCAATCACTATCTCAGGTTGGTCTATTTTTACCTAGGCCTGTGTTTTCATACGGACAACTCTATGTCGCTATTTCTAGAGTTACATCAAAGAGAGGATTGAAAGTTATAATCGTTGACAAAGAAGGAAAGCCACAGAAGGAAACTATGAACGTTGTGTTCAAAGAAATTTTCCAAAAGCTCAACAACCAGGGAAATATAGAAGCTCATCAAAGAGAGGATTGAAAGTTCTTTTTTTTTAAATATATAAAACTTATTTCCATTTTTTTGTATTCACCATTTATAGAAGTTTTTTTTTTTTTAATATACATTTATATTCCAGCATTAAAACTATAAAAGACAATAATAAAAATTTCAGATTCTAACAAACCACAAGTTTTAAAAAAATTTATGATTTTTACAAAGTACTTTGTCCGCGCTCACGCGCGGGTGCTTACTCTAGTGTTGGATTAAGCTTGAATATAGTTTAAGACATAAGCTATTCTAAGTAGATAGGGTTTAGGAATATATTTAGGAGTTATCTAAATATATAGTTGTAATCCTAATGGAAATAGGATTTGTCTAAACCTTCTCTATATAAAGAGATGTCAAAGTGTGACATAACTTTAAAGAGAGATTGAGAGTTTAAGTTTTGAGGGATTTTCTTAAACTAATAAAAGAGAGTTAGTCTTTTATCAATCTTTGTGTTCATAAGTTCTTGTTACAATTTTATAATTGGTATCAGAGATTTAGAATTGTGAGATTGCAATACAACAAAACGCGAGGATTGTTGTCATGTGAGATCGTGGAGCAACATGGGAGACATCGTTGCAGCAGCAGCAGCAACGAGACCTAAAGAGGGAGGAGGATCTTCGTCAATCACATGTCCTATGCTGAATACAACAAACTACACGGTATGGGCCATGAGGATGAAAATAACCCTCAAGGTCCATAAAGTTTGGGAGGTTGTTGAGACGGAGGCGAGTCCGGTTGATGGCGAGAAGAACAACTTGGCAATAGCTTTACTATTCCAATCGATACCCGAGACGCTTATCTTACAAGTCGGAGAACTTGATACAGCTAAGCAAGTGTGGGAATCGATCAAAGACAGACATGTAGGTGCTGAGAGAGTCAAAGAATCTCGGCTACAGACGTTGATGGCAGAGTTTGATCGTCCTTAGATGAAAGACGTAGACAAGATTGATGACTTTGCGGGGAAGTTATCCGAAATCTTCTCCAAATCAGCCGCGTTGGGAGTAAGCATTGAATAACCAAAACTGGTCAAGAAGTTCTTCAAGAGCCTCCCACGGAAGAAGTACATACACATAGTGGCTTCCCTTGAGCAAGTTTTAGATCTCAACACCACAAGTTTCGAAGACATCATCGGACGACTAAAAGCTTATGAGGAGCGAATCTTCGAGGAAGAAGAAAGTTAAGATGATCAATCCAAACTCATGTATTTGAATGAAGAAACACAAAGTAACATGAGATTACAATGGAGAGTACAGAGGAAGAGGTCGAGGAGGACGAAATAGAGAAAGAGGTCGTGAACGCTCTAACGGAGGAAGAGATACGTCTAAAGTGATATGTTTTTGATGCGACAAGTTAGATCACTATGCTTCGGTGTGTCCTGACATATTGCTCAAGCTACAAGAAACTCAAGAGGATGACAATAACGATACACAAGACGCAGACGAACTCATGATCCATGAGGTTGTGTATCTAAACGAGAAAAATTGCAATCCAAGCAATTATGAAAAGACAACCAAGGAGGAGAACGTATGGTACCTTGACAACGGTGCTAGCAATCACATGACAGGAGTCAAGAGATACTTCAACAGAATCGATGATTCTGTTACTGGAAAAGTACGATTCGGTGATGATTCATGCATTGATATAAAAGGAAAAGGCTCGAATTCCTTTATCGACATGAATGGTAACCCAAGGACGATGTGTGATGTCTACTTCATCCCTGATTTGAAGAGTAACATCATCATCTTAGGACAAGCGACAAAGTCCGGTTGTGACATAAGGATGAGAGGAGGACAGCTAACAATGCATGATCACGAAGGGAAATTACTCGTTACAGCTGAAAGCATTGGCGGAGGCAGAACTTTTTTCTACCGGGGGCAAAAAAAATTATAAAAGATAAATTAGCAAAAAAAAAATGGTTACAAATATACCATACGTTAACTAATTGTTTGAAATCTTTTTTATTACGGTTTTATTTGTTACATCTTTAAATAATTTTTTTGATAGAACAAACAAAACAATGAATTAAAAAATTGATTACCAATACGATTTTGTATCATTCGTTAATAGAGATTTTTTTCAGTAATCGATCCATTAGTTATCTAGTGAAAATAACAAAATAATAATTATATTGTCTTCGAATTCATAGATAAATATAAAGCTTGCATTTTTTATGAGTTAAAGTCATATCATATATAATTTAAAAAAAACATAAAACATACTCTAAAAAGATTAAAAAAAATTTAAAAAAAATATAATGAAATATAAGATGAACATGTGAGATGTTTTACTTGTTTTAATTCTTTGGTGAATAATAAAAAAATTAGAAAAAAACATAGACTATAAAAAGAAATGACGAAGAGAAGGGTTTGTTTTTTTTTTAATTTTTATCAGCTAATAATTAATTGAAACTAGTTAAAATAATGAATTATTTTTTTGTATGTAAGTGGGCTTAAATTAAAACTAAGCCAAAAACCAAAATAAAATCAATTACCCAATTTAAATATGTTTTTTTTATGTTTCTGATATTTTTTATGGGGTCAACAATTTTTTTTTTATGGGATCATAAATAATTTTAACCCAAAAAGATATATAAATTTTTTAATTAAATTAGGTCAGCTGACCCCACTCTCACCTTACTGCCTCCGCCCCTGGCTGAAAGGGCTAAAAAACTGACTTTACAAGGTGCATATGGGGATAAGGGAAACCGCGTGTCTACATCTAACAGCAACATCCGAGTCAAGCAGATGGCACGCTAGAATGGGACATATAAACTTCGAGACAATGAAGTCTATGATCATGATATAAGTGTTTTTATAGAGTCTTTTGGCTATTTTCGAGTCTATATAGAGTCTTTACAGGTTCAGGTACAATTGTTGACAAATTGGAGATTTGGATACATTTTGGAGCTTAATGGAATGAAGTCACGAATTGCAACACGCTGAGTGTCGATCGACACCAGGTTTTTCAATTTCCAGAATCGAGAAGTTTCCATATTTTGAAGAAAAGGAAATCTCCAAGACTTTTCCTAATCTTCCAAGGAATTGAAGATGCGAACCTAGGCCTATAAATAGAGTTTTTCAGCCATTGTTTAGGCACAACACACACATTATTTTAGAGAGAGATTTGTAGAGAGTTTTTGGAGAGAAGAATTTGACTCCTTTAGAGCAAATTTGGAACTCCCTTTATTTATTCTATTGATTTCTTTCATGCTTTCTATTCAAATAATGATTTCTGTTTCATTAATCATGTTTGAGTAGTTTGCTAGTTAGGTTTAGGGTTTTTCAAAGGTGATTGATGAATTGTTAGGTCGAATTAAATTGTTAGGATAAAATCATTAGAGTTCTTCATCTGGATTTGTGTTTAATGCTTATTCTAGCTTCGCGACCTAGAATCTGATCTTAGGTTAATTAATAGATGCGAGAGTATTATTGATTGCCTGAACTAATGTTAGATGAGCAAAATACCTATTCGCAAAGAGATTTGGTTTAGGGTTTTGTGAACAATTGAACCTGAACTTTAATGCTTGTTTGAATTGTTAGAATTTGCAAAGAGATTTGGAATTCTAGGGTTTAGACATAGATAATCTTCGCAGCGAGAGTTGGTTGATTTTACATTAGTGATTCGAGTTCGAGAACAGATCTTAATAATTCCTAACATTCTGTCTAGACCTGCAATTTAGATCACCTGAGAATTTCCCTGAACCTAGCGTTTCGTCTCCTGAATCTAAATCGTTTAATTGCTTTCTGTCTTTTAATTCCATATTATTTCTTAGCTTAATTCGAAATTAGAAAACTGCTGTGTGACTATCCCTTCTCTGTGGATTCGATCCCTAAGTACTACAACTGATCTCTTAATTTGAGAGAGTTGCTTTAGGGTAAATTTGACCCATATCAAATTTTGGCGCCGTTGCCGGGGAAGGAGATTAGTTGCCTACAGATTTCTAGTATTAGAATTTTGTCTAGGTTTTTATTTTTGTTTTTGTTACTGATTTAGTTTCTTATCTTTGGTTTCAGGTGCATGCCCAGTACCAGAAGCAACAAGGAAGAGGAACTAATCCCATTGAACCAGGAGCTCGGTCATCTCGAACGCACAAACCGAGCATCTGCACGAGCGTCGATCGACACAAAGAGCATCGATCGACACCTTACCTCAGCGTCGATCGACACATCTAGCATCGATCGACACCTTGCGCGGACAGAGATGGCAGAACCTGTGATCATGATACGCGACGCGGATGGCAACTTAACCGACCTACAGGGCAACAGAAGGAACGCCCAAGGACAGAGACTTGATGAGGCTGGCGCCGTCATAGTCGAACCAGCGATACAAATCGCCGGTGCAGAAGCTGGACGTGGAAGAACATTAGGCGAGTACAACCGCCCAGACCAGTTCTATGCTAATAGAGCTGCGATCCGTCCTTCTGCATTCCAAAGGAACGACTTCGAGCTGAAGCCTGCCTACTACACATTGGTGGCTCAGCATCCCTTCCATGGTCTTCCTAATGAGCATCCCATGGACCATATTGAGAGATTCGAGGACCTCGCATCAAGCATATAGGCTAATGGAGTGACTTATGATTATCTCTTCTGCAAGTTGTTTCCTTACTCGCTTGCTGGAGATGCATCATATTGGTTGAAGCAGCTTGATCCAGGATCCCTGACTACTTGGGAAGATACAAAGAATGCATTCTTATGCAATTTCTTTGATGATGCGAGATCCGAAGAGCTGAGGACAAAGATCACCACATTCTCCCAAGGACCTACTGAAGCATTCAAGGCTTCTTGGGTGAGATTTAGAGCTTACCAGAGGGACTGTCCACATCATGGTTTCAGCGAGCCGCAGCTTATCGGTATCTTTTACCGAGGGATCGATTGGAGGTACCAGATGGCCTTAAACGCAGCAAGCAATGGCAACTTCAACACCAGATACCCAGCTGACGCGATGGTGCTCATAGAGAATTTGGCCTCTTGTAACAGCACCAAAAACGCAGACTTTGAAAGGAGATAACAATCTGGTGCAAATGGAGGAAGCCAAATTGCTGAGGTCAACAGGAAGCTGGACAACGTACACAATGTCTTGGTGTGAAGGAAGCAAGTTCAGTTTGCTGCAGAAGTGGAGACCTTTGAGCCAGAGGAAGAAGAAGTTAACTACATCAATGGTGCTGGTTTTCAAGGACAAAGGTTTGGCAATCAGCAGGGCTATGGTTCTTCTTACCAGAAGCCTTTTCAGAACAACAACTTCCAGAGAAGCTATGGTTCTTCTTCTTACCAGAAGCCTCCTGCACAAGACAATAAGATGGAAGCTATGATGGAACAGCTTTTAGAAGGGCAACAAAAGATGACAGTGAGCTTTAATGGGAAGATTGACACATTATATCATGATGTGACTGGAAAGATGGACGCCATGTACCAAGACTTGAATGGGAAATTCGAATCTCTGAACAACCATGTCAAGAAATTGGATACTCAAGTTGCTCAAACTGTATAAGCTGTTCGTAGGCAAGAAGGTTTCCTTCCAGGAATAACTGATACTAATCCAAGACACCACGTGAATGCCATCACAATCCAGAGTGAAAGAGGCCTTCAAACAGAGCTGAAAAGGGGTCTAAATGCTAAAGAGTTCGAGGAGCTTGAAGATGTGGAAGATACTGCGGAGCCAGTGTCGATCGACACTACTATGTGTCGATCGACACCCAAGGAGAAACTAGACGAAACGAGCAAACTCTACACGGGGATCTCGACACCAAAGGCGAGTGTCGATCGACACCAGGAGGGTGTCGATCGACGCTCTACACGGACTTCACCAGAACAGCTCACAACAACAAAAGTTGCAGAAGAAAGGGTGTACAAACCAAAAATACCCTATCCCCTGCCTCCCAGAAGATCTAAACAAGAGAGAGAGGAAGCTAGATGCAAGGAGATGATGAGTAAGCTGATGGTTGAGCTACCCTTAGTTGATGCAGTCCAACTTTCACCTGCATTAAGAAGATATGTCAAGAGAATGGTAGTCAATGGTATAAGCCCTGAGGAAGGAGTATTGCTTACCAGAGACATGAATGCAATTCTCTTGAACATAGTTCCAAGGAAGAAGAAGAAGGTGTGGGTTTCAGAACAAGTCAATGCTGTGATTCAGAGGAGAATTCCAAAGAAGTTACCCGATCCAGGGAACTTTGTGCTAGATTGCTCAATCTCAACAGGAAGATTTCCTCATTCCCTATGTGATCTAGGTTCAAGTATCAACTTGATATCATACTCAGTTGCTGTTAGACTTGGAATGACTGATGACTGATTTCAAGCCAACCAGAATCTCCCTTGTCCTAGCTGATCGATCAAAGAGAATTCCAGAAGGTGTTCTAGAAGATGTTCCTTTGAAGATTGAAGGCTGCATTATTCCCACAGACTTTGTGGTTTTGAAGTATGATGAAGAACCTGCAGACCCTCTTATTCTGGGAAGATCATTCTTGCCTTCAGCTGGTGCCATCATTGATGTGAGAAAAGGAAAAATGGAGCTTGATTTGGGTGATGTTGTCATGAATTTTGACATGGACAAGTTAAGGGGACCTTCCACCATCGACGGTCAATCGTTTTTAGTAGAGTCGCCCATGGATCAAAACCCAATCATGGAGCATTCAGACGACACTAATGCTGGGAATGTCAAGGAGTTGGATTCTAAAGAGCAAGTGAACAAACTGGTTGTTCAAGAGGCATTAGCTGAGAATTCTGAGAAAGCTGTGGAGCTTGAAGATTGGAGTGGAAATAATCATATCTTCAGGACTTTGGGCGAGGATGAAGGTCTAAACAATGCCAAACTGATGGATGAGGACGTGTTCATCATGGAGACAAAGATTGCGGAGCTGAATTGCAG
>JAHZTW010000001.1:375140849-375190393 GCA_020283515.1 Alliaria petiolata
AAAAAACAAGCTAATAATAGCTACTAAGGTTCATCCAAACGACCACAATCCAAACCCAGAAATCAATTTTTGTTCGTGCTCTGCTTAGTTATTACAAAACCATACACGAAACTCTCACTTGAAATCTATCTAGAAAGCAAATATAGATAAATTACCAACAGAACATAGTAAGAACTCAGGATCAGTGGTCATTCTCACATCTCAGCATGGTTCATACCCGGCCGTGCACAGACCCGAGTTTGCCTCTTGTACCGCACCGTTTGAGTGGTACCGTCGAATCAGTGTTGAGACCATTGTATGTTCTTAATATCGATACCTTCTTTAACCATTTCATAAAGCAGACTCATTTCCCTCAACTTCTCAACTTGTTTAACCGTAAGATCGACCGATTTATCAATCTCTTCCTCTGTGGTAAACCTACCAATCCCAAACCTAATCGAAGTGTGAGCCATGTCCGCATCCACACCTAAAGCTCTTAACATATATGAAGGCTCCAAACTCGCACTAGTGCAAGCACTTCCACTAGACACTGCAACTTCCTTCAATCCCATCAAAAGACTCTCCTTCAACATAAGCAACCGACAGATTCAGATTCCCTGTATAACGACTCTCCATCGAACCGTTCACCACAACCCCATCAAGGTGCCTTCGTCGCGCCGGATAAGAATATGATCTCCTTAGGTGAAGCGGCAGTCAGTTTCGCGACCTGGATTCGTGCGACCTCGACCGCGTTCATTGCGTCGAATACTCTGGGATCAAGCGGAGTCGTCGATTGCATATCCAGATAAAGAGGCCTACCTGAAATTTGAACTCCTTATTGAAGAGAAGCCAAAAGAGAGATACGAGATAAAAGCTCAAGCAGCTGACTAGATGTGTTTACCGAGTCAAACTCGAGATGAGTCGAAAGAGATTGGGATTGTTGCGACGAAGCAGAGGAGGAAACGGAGAACGGCGACGGAAACGCCGATCGAAGTGGCCGTGGAACTCATGCCGAACGATTTCATGGTGGTGGAGTACCACGACTTGCTAGTGATCTCTCCAATGGTGATTTCTCTATTTCACGATTTGACTGATGTGGAGAAAGATGGTTTTCTCTCTCTTTGGTTTTTTCTGTGTTTTAGGAAAGGAGGGGCAAAAACGGAAATGGACAATTAAAAATGTTAGAGTTAGAAAAATTTCAGCGTCCATATTATTTTTGGCACAGAAACTTGATTAAGTGGTAAATATGAGAATTGCCCATAAAAATAAGTAATGTGTATTTTTTAAATACAATTATAAAAACATTGAAGATGCTTATGAAAACTTACCTAGTGATTTGAATTTACTAGGATATATAAATAAATAATGTGTATTTTTTAAATACAATTATAAAAAAATTGAAGATGCTTATCAAAACTTACCTAGTGATTTGAATTTACTAGGATATATAAAATTAGAAAGATTTTAAAAATTTTTGAGATTAGAGGAAAATTAGCAAAATTATTGTTAGAAATCATAGAGTGATTAAAAGAAACTCGATAAGATTTGAGAAACTAAGAAGTTGAAATTTTTTATTTGTTAAAATAACATAAGTCACTTCCTTTTGTTTTTAAAAATATGTCACTTAAAATATCAGAAGCGAGAATAAAAAAAATTGCAATGCAAATTCATAACAACAACAAAAGAAACACTTGAGAAATCATAATTTTGGCCTATGATATTATTGGTAAACGTCAACTCTTGAAATCCTATGGAAGCTATCTACTATTGGTGAGATTTGTATTGGTAACGGGGTTCATACTACTTGAGCTAACGGCTGTCGGAGCGGTTGAGGAATCCCCTGGGATCTGTTGCGGCTGTGATTGGTGGTGGGGGTGATGGTTGAGGTGTTGGTGGTTAACATCCATAAATGGAAACCTCAACAGCTCAGTTGCAAAACTCATTTTCCCAGGATGGTTCATCTCCATAAACTGTTGTTGGTTCCGATTATGACTATGAATCAAATTTAGGTTTTGAGGTTGCTCATAAAGTCCAACATGTTGAGCCACCGGACGATGAAACTGTTGATGTTTCTTATGTTGAAGTTGTTGAACAGAGTTAAAAAAAGACTGTGGCAGCGGTGTATGAGGAGGAAGACCCACCTCATGAATCATAGTGGCTGGAGCCATTGTAACCGCCACAAACGTCAATGATCCAATTCTTTCAGTAGGAGCCGCAGTCGCAAGTGCAGCAACATTGGAGGATTCACCAATCTCCATACCATGATTCTCTAAAATCTTGATCCTACGATTAAGATCATTAAGATATTAGTCAATCAAATAACCTAAATCATTAAGATCCAATATATTCAGATGAAACATCCCCATGTTTCCGACCAAACATTCGAACATGACTTTAGTCATCTCCCATTCCCTGGTCTTCTTCCTCTCTCTCTCTTCAAATGCTCGGACATTTTGGTTATGCTTTGTCTGAGAAAGGTCTCTTGGTCCACCGTTTTTTTTTTGCTCCATCACCGGCAATGCTCGGAATTCTGAAACAATCATTTGCACACCGGAATTTGATGGCCCCACCTCGGGATTGGAGTCATATGGACTGTAGATTATGGCACAGGCAGTGATACCGCATATAGTCGAGAGTTCATTCACTTTCTTTAGCAGACCCTTCTTTCTATTCTTAAAGGTTGTTAAAATTTATCAAAGGACATAATATGTTCAGATGACACCTCTCTATTAGTAACTAGCTTTTTGTGATCGATTTGCTTTTTTGACGATAAAGTTTTACTTCTGACAGCAATATTGTATCTAAAGCGATAGCAAAAAATCATTATGTGGAAATTTTAACACCAACAAACATAAGTTATAAGATCATTTGTTTTAACACCGTCATTTCCGGTTACTAACACTCAGATGGCTATACTAAAAACTTAAAATAGATGATGACGAGTATATTATAATTTGATTTACAATAAAGCGCAAGTAATATATATATAATATCGACAATGCTTAATACGTTTTAAGGTTTATAAATTTTAGTGAGGTTTATGACAAAATTTAAGGTTAATGATATTGTTATATTAGGGTTAATTTCATGATTTAGAAGAAGAAGAAGAAGTACAATAATAACAGAGAATAATAGATAAATAATGTGGTATGAACGGAGAATAACAGAGAAGTACAAGAATAATAAAGAAAGAATAATTGTTCTAGAAGAAGAAGAAGTACAAGAATAACAGAGAAATAATGTGGTATGAACGGAGAATAACAGAGAAGTACAAGAATAATAAAGAAACAATGTGGTATGAACGAAGAATAATAGAGAAGTAGAAGAATAATAAAGAAGAAGAAAGAAGTACGGAAAAGAACTAAAGAAGAAGAAAGAAGTACGGAAAAGAACGGGAGAAGAAGAACAACAACGGTAGAAGAACGGAAAAGAAGAAAAAGAACGGAGAAGAAGAAGAGAGAATAAAAAGGCAGAAAAAGAAGAAGAACGGAGAACAACATATGATATGATTATATAAATCTATTCTAAAAATTTACGGTGAAGAATTCGTTGAAAATTTGTTTGTTTAGCCTGATAAACATTAACGTTGACAGCTTTATTTATTTATTATATAATAATTATAAACATCTATTAAATTATAACACTTAAATTTTAGAATCTATACTATTATTTGAGCAGTGATTTGAGCTCTCCTTCAAAGTTAAAAACTGAATTACGCTTTTGCCATTAGTGAATACAAAGACTTAGGTGTATAATTTCCTAATTTAGCTAATCAATATAATTGTGGCGTTATTAATTATTACTTTCCTTTATTTGTTAAAAAGTAAATATTCCTTTTTTAAATTGAATGGATCAATAATAATTTTGTATCTTGCCCCATCAAATATTAACGGTTTGGATTTGACTATTTTTATTATTATGGTGTTAATCTAAAAGGAAATATGGTTATTTGTTTAAGTCGGCTAATTATCGAAGTTGCCCTTAAAAGAACGAAAACCCTAGATTCTAGAAAAACTATATATACTAAATTAAGTCTCATTCTTCTCTGCCGCTTAGTTTTATTTTTTTAATCCTGTAGGTATAGTTTAGTCTGTGTTTTTGTTTGCTATATTTTCTTTCATTACCTTCGTTTGGATCCTGATTTTGTCTTCTTGTGTTTCAACCTATTTGTGCAGGTTAGTATATATTATTGGCAGATCAGCGATAGCCTTTTCATGGAAGTAGTTCTCGCATGGTCAGCTCCGAGATCATTCAGCACCGCTGTCATGTACTCCTTTGCTGAGGTACTTTTTTCTTACTTTTGACCAACCCTAATTAGCGTTTTGTTTTACGTTTCATGTGTTATCGACCCCTTTTAGTTTGAGGCCGTAAGCTGCCACCGCTTCTTAAAAACCCTAATCTCTTTCGCTATATATATTGTTTGCTACTATTTGATTATTTCGTATCTTATACTTTAGTCTAAATATCATACATAGAGTTTTGGGGTTTACCCTATACTTTTTTTATAATTATCATACGTAAAGTTTCGATCTCTAGCATTCTAACATCAGCGGATTTAAGGAATATCTGAAATATGCATTTTTTTTATGTATGAATTTTTTTTTTGTGATTGTTGTGAACAGATTGTAACATCAATCTATCTCACACGGTATGATTTTATCTTTGTAATATATCTAGGGCGTCAATGATTATGTATGCGTCTGTTACAACCCCTATGCTTAATGGTGTTATATAGCTTCGTCGAGTTTTGCCTAATGTTATGGGGGATCCTTCGTATCTTCAGGAAATTGGCTGTCTAAGATTAAAGGCGTGTTCGTATTTTCTGGTTTCCTTTTGTTATTTTTGGATGAATTTTTGCTCATCTTTATCATCTAAGGGGAATGCGATATTGCTTGGGTATGCATTTTTTTCTTCTTTTTTTCGCATTGATCTCATGCTTCTATTAATCGGATAATTTTTTTGTTTCTTCAGATCATCATCATCTCTATGTCATCTATGGCGTCGTTGATTATGCATTCCTCTGTTTCGTAGTCATATAGCAACAAGAGGTGATCATTTATACAGTAAAAAAGGCGATCATAGGACAGCTTGTGCAATACCGGAGAAAAGGTAATGTATAATCGCTTCTATTCTTATTATTGTTTCAATAGAAGTTTATTTATAATTTCTTTTGTTCCATTTAAGCAATAATGTTTTCCTTTATTTTTTAATAGTTATATCATTTGCTCTTATCTCAGTTGAATGGCTACGGCTTCTTCAATCAATTTTGCTGGGTTTCTCTCTGTTTCTCTATAGATGGCCTGGAGATTTCATGTTAGTTCTTCAATTGACAGCGATGTTTCCGACATGAGTTTTAACGGTAATCACCTAACGAAAATTTGAATCTTCACAGCGGATTCTTTTTTAAGAGAAAATCGAAAACTTTGGTCGTTTTATGTGTGGAAATCTAAAGAAATTGACACGTATCTGAATTAAAAGGCTTAGGTTTATGCCACGAATAATCACAATTTCAAGAGGGTGAGGTTTTAATTCTCACGAGTGTTCGGTGGCTTTGGTTTATTTCAACCAAGGTGATTTCTTTTCTATTGGTGGAAAAAGCAACGGGAATTGTCTTTTTGCATTTATGGTTTTTGCTTCTACTGATTTTGCTGAAGGTGCTATCATTCTATTTCGTTTCGTGTTGCTTTTTCTTTGTTCTTTTATGCTCTTTTTAGTAGTATTTTGTTCATGTTTTCGTACGGTACGAGAGTTTACAGCCCCCAAATCTTAAGCCAGAACCAGAACACATTTTGGGTCTATCACATTCAACAGTGCTAATCGCATTTGTAATCTTTCTTTCTTTTTATGCACGTTTCATTTCAGCATTGATTGCTTACATTTAATCTTAGGAGCAGCCATAAATATTTGAATTTTCTTCTTTCTTCTAGGTGGAGAGATTTTAATAGGATCACGTTTTGGACCGGAGGCAGTTTAGTACTACTGCATACATTTTTCTCTCTCTCTGATATTGAGGTTCAAGAAAGGTGTTTTACGCAAATTCAGGAGTGACTGCAAGTTAGTTCGAGTTGGTTCAGGTACGACATTCAAACCAAGAATGTAGGACCTAACCCAATAGACCAAAACACTAAACTGATTCGGGTATTGTGTGTGAGTGCAGAACATACAAGGATTCATTTGGGACGAGGAAAAGGTTAACAAGTAGCTAATGACTTACATGACTCGCGCGCGGCTTCAGACTTAAAAGAGATGTGTAAGACTCACTCATGTGATCTCTGTAGCTCAAGCTACCATTATCCGAGGCTGGGGATCATGAGATCTTGGAAACTCGTTAATATTAAGACTACAATGCTTATGTATTGTTTATTTTGCTCTGTCATTTCATTCAATTATAGGGTAAACGAAATCTGATGCTAATCGCAGTTGTAATCTTTAAAAAATTTCTATCAATGGAAGCTACTTTGATTCAATTTGGAATCCTGGAAAACGATAGTCATTGTTAAAATAAAAGGTACAAACTGAAAAAGGATTAAAGTGAAAGAGAAGAATCCACCCTCTTCCTTGGCCTCTAGAAAGTTCAAACAAATAATTAGTAACTCTCTGATATTAAAACTATATTTAAAAAAAACAGCGGAAAAAAATTAGTGCTTATTTTTCTGTTTATAATGTTTTTAGTGTTTTTTTTAAAATAAAATCACTATAAATGTAGCAGCATTCAATATATTATAAATAGCATAATAGATATCTTACTCTTTAATCGGTTTTACTCAAAGTAACACATGATTTTTTTTTGAAGAATATCAAGGAGTTATTGAAGTTACTCGAGGAAGCATTGGCCAATAAACATCCAAAAGAAGATAACGGTGCTCTCAGTGAGAGCGAAAAAGACTATGATTTGATTCCAAAGGTGGTTGAGTTTTGTAAGGAGAATGGTCAAAGAAGTGCATAAGAGAAGTCTTTAGTCATAGAAGTGCAGAAGAGAAGTCTTCTAAAGTAGAAATTCTGGACGGCATGAACGTGAGATTTGAGGACATAGAAAAGCAAGAAGATTATCCAGATGGTAATGATGATGATACAATTGAAGTTGAAATTAAAATGTGGGAAAGTTCAGATCGAGAAGAAAGAAGCTTTCCTCAAGGAAAAACCAGAGCAAAGAGTATCCAACATGATACACAAGAAGAACTTGCCAACCTAAAAAAGCTGTGGTAAAACAGAGAAACGTGAACGTTGGACCCGTCACATCTACGTTTCCGTCCAAGTAGAAGGAAGAGCATCTGAAGAAGCCAGAAAAAAGGTGAGCAAAGTGTTCGGAGAGCAGGGGACCATTTACGTCGATTAAGACTTTTGTACAGTTCTTCTTGTGGTTTTCCTCTATTCCAAGTGGAAGAAATTAGTAATGCAAGAAATGAGTAATTCAATTTTCTTAGTATGGTTAAAATGAGTTTATTATTTGCATACAAAAACAAACAAGTAATTCGAACTTAATCGAGCTAAAATACTAACCTAAAGCCTAAGGATATACCCGATTAAAACTCGAATCCGAACAGAAGTCATAACCATACCTAATGTACTATTATTTATAACCCAAAAACACTTCAAACTCCAAAAACTAAACTGAAATGGATCAACAACCGAATTACACACTTTTATATCGGATCTTTAACCAAAATTTTTTTTTTAAGGATATTCACACATATCAATCACACTATATATATATATATTTTAATTAGTTGTGGAACTGGAGAAGAAACCAAGACAAGGGTGCAAAGAGTGGAAGAGAAAGAGAGTCTGATGAGTTTACGGGTTTCAATAGAAGAGGAACTCGCAATCAAGTTTATTCTTTTAAGGATAATTGGTGTGATGATAGAGAAAGTGGATTGAATGTTCGGATTCAAGGTAAGAGTAGTCAGGGCAAAGAATCATATATTAATGTGTTTTATTATTCTTTGTGTTTTTGGGATTTTATAAAATTAAAAAATTCCATTTTTTATTGTATCGAAAAAGTGTATATCCTGATTTAAATTAATATGAAAATGATAAATTACATAAATGATTAATTTGTATCGATGTTTATCAGGTGACCAAAATAAAAAAGGGTTTCAAATAATCAAAAAATAATACTTGGACTAACCCAAAATATGTGCTTTTTAAGAAGGACACATTTCTAAAACTAAGAAGGATGAGAGGAAGCCTACTGACTTCCATCGCAAGTAACAACCTTAGAAAATTTATTCAATTATGTACATACATATATGTGGGGTATGTTCATGATTTCTTTACAAGTTATTTTCCAATTATGTGGCACTGGTGAATATGTATGCACATATACTAATTATTTTAAGTTGCTCGGTCACTGTAATCCTCTCAGTTTCCCTATCGTAAGCATTTCATTTTAGTGTCTTTTTTTGTTCTTCAAACATGTATTTTAGAAATTACCTAAAATTCGTCAAACAATTTGTAAAGAGTTTAGAGAGTTTAGTGCTAACAAGATATGTGACGATGAGTCTCAATCTTAAGATTTTTTGTTTTTTTGTGTTAATTACAGTGTGGTATATAATGTCTTTTACATCTACTAAATCGTATAGTATTATTTCGACCGAATGTGTACTTTAATTAAATTTGTTGTTTCCTTGATCTATTATGAAGAAAGAAAAGCATAATAAGTAGAAGGAATAAGAAGAAGAAGATAACAGTTTAAATATCTATGAAAACGAAAAACTGGAAGAGAAAGACGAAGACAAATCGAATGAGAAAGAACAAGAAGTTGGAGAAGACACATGCAATCAAGAAGAAATAGAAGTGAAAGACGATTAATAAGAAGAAGAAAAAGAATTCAAAGACGATTAAGACGAGCAAGAGCAATATTTTACGATATTGTTGTTTTAAAATCGTTTGAATTAAAAGTAACACATATAAGATAACGTTTTATTTATATATATGATAGTTAACATAGTAAATTTATGTTTGCTAATGTTTTGTTTTCAAAATTAGTTGATTGTAATTTAAATAAGTTCTTTTGAATAACTAAGCCATATTCTATAAGGTAATTTTCGCATATAAAAGATTAATTACAAGAAACAAGTGTGAAAACATAAGAATTAAAAACTGATGTGGAGCTGTTAAAAATGCATTACGAAAACACTGATTTATAAGTTTTTGAGAAAATCGTTATGAAAAACTATCATATAATATTAATAAATTTAATATAAAGACATAACTGTATTCATTTTAATTAAATTGTATTTCTAAAAATATATTAAATAATATTTTTTGAGATTTTATACCTAGCTAAGTAGCTGTCATGCTTTGGTGAATTAATAGCAATAGAATAAAAATAAGCAAAAATATAAAGGAAAAACTTACGTGGTTCGGAAAAGAAGCAAGAAGTTAAAAACATTAAAATCCGATTTTTGCATTGTCACAATTATAAACTATACAATTTATTTAAAATCCGGTTTTTGCATTGTCACAATTATATACCAATAATTTTATGTTATTTAATGTTTATATTAGAATAAAAATAAGATAAAGTTAATGTTGAACAGTTGATGTATAGAAGTTTTTATGTTAACCTATGAAATATGTTAAGGGCTTTCTAACCATTTTTTTCTAAAGCTTTACGACCACTTTAACGTATTAAACTTGATTTAAAGTTTCCAATAAATCAAAAGATTCAATTGTTTTCGTTTACTATTAGCATGTCAAAGTAACGCCGCTGGAAGCAATGCTCATCCTTTGGATCCCAACACAAACACCGTAGTAACAACAAAACATGATATATATTTGCACAATCTCAATGGCACTAACTCCTTCTATTTAATTAATTTTTTTAGTTAGTTGATTTTGTGGAAACAGTTTAAAATGATTTGTTTCATATAGATCGAGTACGAGTAAAACAAGCATGCAAAATCTCGCAACCCATATATTGTACTGTAAAGATCATGATACTCTTTGTTGTGTTGACATTGCTACATTGTTTAGCCTGATATAAGGTGAGGGTGGAAAAATACATCACCATTTAAGATGTGTTATGTTTTTACGTGATTAATTTGCTCTGGTAAAATAATAATCAAAATTTCAATTGATTTAGTAAAAGTTTTAAAATAAAATCAATTAAAGTATTTTTATAATTATAAATATAGCATTCAATATATTATAAATAGCATAATAGATAACTTTCCATGTTCATTCACCAAATAATAAAATTATTATTATAACACTAAAAACAAAGAAGAATACGAATGAACAAAAAATAAAAACTAGGAGCAAAATACAGTGTAAGATCAAACAACTTGAAAAAGAATAAGAAAATGAAGAATTTGAAGAAAAAGAATAATAATCTGAAGACATAAGAAAAAGGAGAAAAACGAAAGAATAATACGAAAAAAGAAATATGAAAAAGAAAGAAGAAAAGTCACTAAGAAAGAAGAACCAAGAATATAGACACATAAAAAGAATAAAGAAAAATAAAAAGAAAGAAGAAGAAAAAGAACTTAGTGAACAAGAAAAAAGAAGAACGAAGATGTAAAAAGAGAAAATACCAAGAAAGAAGAAAGAAGAAAGAATAAAAGAAGAAGAAGAAAAACGAAATCAAAGACAATAAAGAAGAAAAAAAGGACGAGTGAGGAGCAATGTTTTACGATATTGCTACTTTAAAATATTTTGAATTAAAAGTAACACATATAAGAAAACATTTTACATTTATATGATAGTATAACGTACTCAACATAGTAATTTTATGTTTGATGCGGGTTTTGTTTTCACTATTAGTTGATATACAATTTAAATAAGGTGTACATAGCTTCTCCATATTATTTATTGATTTATGACACATTCTTTTCTTAAGTGTTATTTATGTATTGCCAATATACGAGAGCTATACAAACGAAGAGAAATTGTTGTCTTTGTTTATATCTTATCACATGATGTGTATTGGATAAAGTACACATATGCATAAAACGTAGTGCGAAGAATAGCAAAGAAAAGAAATTGGAGGAAACGAAGACAAAAAACGATAGCAACAAAATTAGTTGATTTTATTCGATTATTTTATGTGAAGAATATGATTATGGGTGTTTGGTGCATTTTTCTTTTTAGTATAATAAGGATGTTTTGACTCATTAAACAAAGTTTGTAATCATAAATATATATATATATAAACATTTATATGTCGTGATTTTTGTGTGGCTTCGCGTACAGATAAATTAAAAAACTTTTAGATCATTATTCTGTAACTCAATCTAATTTTGGTGTCCATTATGTTTACGTATATTTTAGAATAATTTTGAAACTACAAAGAGAAACACAAATAACAACCAAAAGAGGAAGAACTATGAGGAAAAAAAGATGGAACATGAAGAACGAATTAAAAGAATAAAAGAAAACCGGGAGGTGAATAAAAAGGTAAGATGAAAATGAAACGAGCGTATAACATTGTGGTCACATTTTCAATCAAATTTGGATCGAGACTCGGAAAATTGATTAAAGAAACTAACCTCATAATATGGACGAAGAATTGATAAAACTTTAGATAAAACGATGCGTAATATACTAAAATATGAAAAACCGGTTGGTGGTAAAAAAAATTTTAAGGAGACTTTAGACATATCTTGCCAGCGAACCCTAATGATGACAAGGTAAAATTGTTCTGAATATTTTAAATTCGTCGTTTCTTTGGTCTATGATGAAAAAGAAAAACCAGAATAGGTAGAAAGAAGAAGAAGAAGAAGAAGAGAACAGTTTAAAGAGATAACAAGATCAATGAAGAAGAAAAACCAGAAGAGATAGACAAAGACAAATCGAATGAAAAAGAAGAAGAAGTTGGGGAAGACACATGTGGTAAAGATGAAGAAATAGAAGTCAAAGTTGATTAAGAAAAAGAAGAAAAAAATTCAAATACAATAACGAGAGAGAGAGTGCGAGAGAGATAGAGTGAAGTAGAAAGAAAGAGAGACAAAGAGAATTTCTTTCATAAATAAGAAAGAGAGAGGGAGGGAAACAGAGAAAGCGAGAGAGATGGAGCAAGAGAATCTCCTTAACAAATAAGAACCAGAGAGAGAAGGAAAGGTAGATAGGGAGATAGAGAAGGAGAGAGAGGAATAGAAGGAGTATCTACTTCAAAAATAAGAACGAGTGAGAGAGATAGAGAGAGGAATAGAGGGATGTTCTTTGTGTATGGTTCTGGTGGTACCGGAAAAACGTATCTCTGGAGTTTGCTTGGT
Organism: Alliaria petiolata; assembly: GCA_020283515.1. Lineage (NCBI taxonomy): Eukaryota > Viridiplantae > Streptophyta > Magnoliopsida > Brassicales > Brassicaceae > Alliaria > Alliaria petiolata. The sequence continues at coordinate 375,153,047 of JAHZTW010000001.1, forward strand.
GCTGCTCTACGTTCAAAAGGACTTATTGTTCTTAACGTTGCGTCGAGTGGCATCGCCGCGTTGTTATTACAAGGAGAAAAAATTGCTCATTCTAGGTTTGGAATACCTATTGTGGTCAACAAGTTTACGACGTGTTGCATGAAGACTGATTCTAATCTAGCGGAATTGGTTAGGAAGACCAAGTTGATAATATGGGATGAGGCGTTGATGATGAACAAAGATTGCTTCGAAACTCTAGATAGAACGCTACGTGATGTCGTAAAATGTGCTAAGCCATTTGGTGGTAAGGTAATCGTCTTTGGTGGAGATTTTAGGCAAATCTTGCCGGTTATACCTAATGCTGGGAGGGTAGAAGTTGTCATGAAAAATTTAAATTCATCACCTCTTTGGAATCAATGTGAATTGTTAAAGCTTACAAAGAATATGCGGCTCATACCAGGATATAGTAGTAAGGAGATGCATGTCTGGCGGAGTTTTCGAAATGGATATTGGATATTGGTGACGGGAAGATAAATGGGAACGGTCTAGGCGAATCCGAGGTTGAGATTCCTGAAGATATGCTGATTATGGATGATGGAGATCCAATTAAAGCAATCGTTACCGAGGTTTATGGACGACTGTATGCAGGGAAAACAGATCCAAAGTTTTTCCAGGAAAGAGCGATTTTAAGTTCAAGGAACGATGATGTCGAGGTCGTAAATAACTACATGTTGTCGAAGCTACCAGGTAATTTTATTGTATTCTTTTTCAATTTGAGATTTAGTCACGATCGTTAATACTAGGTTTATAGCGTGTTTAATACCGATTGTTGTGCATACATTAGGTGATGAAAGGACGTATCTAAGTTGTGATAGTATTGATACAACTGATCGGGATATCGATAGTAACGAGACATTCGAAGTACCGTCCCTGACATCGGTGCCAAAAGTCGAAGGTGTACCTGGTAATATTATTTATACTAATGAGTTTCTTAATTCAGTGAAGTTGTCTGGTTTGCCAAACCATGAAATACGATTGAAAGTTGGAACACCAATAATGCTTCTCCGAAATATTGACCCTAAGAATGGTTTGTGCAATGGAACGAGATTGCTTATAACTCAGCTGGCTAATTATGTTATCGAGGCTAAAGTCATTACGGGTGACAAGGTTGGAGAAAAGGTTCTTATACCCTTGAGTTTTGTTTTTCCACCGGAAGCAAGACTTCCTTTCATAATGAGACGTAAACAGTTTCCAATCACTCTGGCTTTTGCGATGACCATAAACAAGAGTCAGGGTCAGACTCTTGCAAAAGTAGGAGTGTTTTTGCCAATACCGGTTTTTACCCATGGTCAATTATATGTTGCTTTATCAAGGGTAACAACGAGGTCAGAGTTGAAGATCTTGATAATGGATAAAGACAATAAACCGCAACGGAAGACTTTTAATGTTGTCTACGAGGAAGTTTTCCCGAAACCTAAATAAATAGGTATTTATGAGTTGGTTAAGTATCAATAGGTATTGTTTACGCTCTTCTTAATGATATCTATGCTATATTATTTATGCGTGTATTTTGTTTTCGTTACTTGAATGTCATAACTTTGGTTCGTTTATTCGGTCACGATATTGTGTCTTTTGTTCAAATTCTTGCATGCATTTTTTTTTTTGGGCCAACATTCTTGCATGTATCTACAAGTTCTTATTACACTACAAAGTATATCGTTATTAGGTTTGTTAAACAGTTGGTTCATTTCATCACGTGTAAAAATCTTTAGCATCGTGTTTTAAGAAAAGTCAACGGTTCAATTATTACAACTTCCATTAAAAACTTTTAAATTGGGTTTTGAGGTCAATATTATGTATTTAATATCATTGACACAAGTAGCCCGCACATTTGCGCAGGCCCACCCCTAGTAGATTTTTATAATCGTATTAGATGTCCGATCGAATCGAATTTTATATTAAGCACGTATTTACGGAAGATTGAATATGTTACATTTACAACTTTAAAATTCCGTACAAACAAATGTAATATCAATCAGGTTCAAAAATACTTATCCCACACAAACTCCAAAATCTAATTTCAATCCTCATAACATATAAAACTAATTTATAATTCGTATAACTATAAAAAAGAAACACATTTTAAATCTCATTTATCATATCTAATTTTATAAAATTTAATTTAATTTTTTTAAGAGATTTGCTTGCGGGCGCCAGGGTGGGAATCTAGTAATAGTTTAAAGTAGAGTGAGGGACCTCGTAAACCGATTAATCATCTGGATAAAAAACAAAACAAAAATCTTTGATTGATTTGGCCAAAACGGACGTTCTGGTGACTTTAGCCGTTTAAGCGGCCGGTTTTTAGAACTGTAGTTTTTTTCTATTGAACATATGCTGACATACAAGAAACACACGGATCTAATACAATATTTTAGATTTGAACAAGATAAAAAAATCTCAGAATAGTCATAAAATTAACCAAGCATCAAGAACTCAAAGCATATCAAGTAGTCCATCCCTCACCAAGACCGTAAGCATCTGTGTAACCAGCATGCGCATGCCCGTGGTCATGATGATTGTCATGGTCGCCACCGTCCTTTGCTTCATCTAACATTTTCTTAACATGCTCCGGAATAGGTTCTTCAGAGGCACGTCTGATGGATCTCGGGAGCAGAGAGACGAAATCTGCAATATAATCTGCAAGCTCGCCGGATTTGCTTTCCTGCATCATCAAAGTCTAGGATTCAAACCCCGAAAAACCACACCACCGATCAAACGCATAAGTAAGAAAACAAAAGAATCCACGGCGAATCTTGAATTTGTCTAATTACTCTCAGATACATACTATCAAATCAATGATGCAAATGCCAGTAAGAATGTGAATCTTGTTGCCATTTAACAAGTCAAGCAACACAAACATCGAGGCTATAGAGCTAAAGATATTCTGCTTATATCGATGGAGAGAGCACGGTGATAAAGAAACAAAACTACAGAGTGTGTTCAAGAAATCAATCAGATCCTATCAATGTTAAACCTCAATGATTGATTATGATACTCTAAATTCTGAAATTAGGTTTGGTTATAACCTTTCCTCATTACATGCTAGAAGTCATTTTAGTATAAACACAAGAAGTTAAAATGACTTTAAATTCCAATGAATCTCTAACCTGAGGCCACCGGCTGCCTGAGTGAATGACAAACTTTGCCTTTGGAAGAGCCTTGGCTACACACTGGCCCTCCTCGCTCCATTCTTTAGACCCTTCTCTAGACCAAATCACTTGCATCGGGATACCGTTGATCGCGTCTGAATTACCCCACTGTGCAATGTCAAAGCTATGGTTAAGCTTCTTCAATGAACCAACAACAGCNCACTCAATCATACGCATATTTGTCTTATACCAAAGATTGAAGCGCCTACTACTGTTAAAGACTATAGACCCATCAGTCTCAGTAATGTTGCGTATAAGATCATTGCAAAGCTTCTCGCTGAAAGAATAAAGCCTTGGTTACATAAGATTATATCAAAAAATCAGTCTGCATTTATCCCTGAACGACTGGTTACTGATAATATTCTTATTGCACATGAGCTAATTCACTCCCTACATACGAGGACAAGGAAGGACCCATTTATTGCTCTAAAAATTATTTTTTCTAAAGCTTTTGACAAGGTAGAATGGGCTTTTATTGATATTCTGAAGCAGAAAATGGGCTTCAATGCAGTTTGAAGAAATTGGATCATGAATTGTATTACTAGTGTAAGCTATTCACTACTGGTCATTGGTGTGCTTACAAAATAGATTATGCCTCAAAGAGAAATAAGGCAAGGAGATCCTATTTCACCGTTCTTATATATCTTTTGTACTGAAGGTCTTTCAAGTTTGATTCATATCTATAACAAGAAAAGACTCCTTCATGGATTCAAAGCATCTAAGAGTGGACCTGCAATCTCACATCTGCTTTTTGCAGATAATTCCCTGCTGTTATGCAAAGCCACAATTACGGAGTGTCGCCATCTGCTTAAGGTCCTTCATATCTACCAACAAGCATCTGGACAAAAGATAAATTACCAAAAATCTGCAATCACTTTCAGCAAAGGTACGCCAGCAGAGCTTAAAACCTCAATCATTAATGTAACTGGTATTCAAAAAGTTGGTGGATTTGGTAATATCTCGGATTAACAGAGCAAGTAGGGAGAAAAAAAATTGATACTTTTTCTTATATTGAGCAACGCATCAGCAATAAGCTTGCAAATTGGACTACAAAATACATATTCCAAGCTGGCAAAGAAATACTAATCAAAGCTGTTGCTACAGCCATCCCAAATTATGCAATGTCCTGCTTCCTCTTACCAAATAACCTACTTGACAGAATTACAACAGCAATCTGAAATTTCTGGTGGAATTCTGATCCTAGCAAGAAGAAAATTGCTTGGATCTCATGGGATAAAATGACTACATCTAAAAAAGAAGGGTGATTAGGACTAAGAGATCTTCGAGATTTTAATATTGCCTTGTTAACAAAGCAAGGATGGAGACTACTTACCTCTCCTTCTTCTTTATTAAAAGTATACAAGGATAAGTATTATAAGAACATCTCTTTTCTGGATGCACAAGCCTACTCCACCTCTAGTTATGCCTGGAAGAGCATTCTCCACTGCCAATCACTTCTTCAAAGAGGTTCTCGTTGGATGTGCGTGCTGGATTTCGCACAATAGATAATCTGTTAGTAAAACAAAAGAGGACGAAAAAATTCTAAGTTAAACACGACACGAAGATCCGAAGACGGGAATTTTATTCAAGGTGCTTTGATAAGCACTTAGGGTACAAGTATTTTTACTAGGTAAAACGTGGATCCCCCTACAAATGTTTTTACATTCTATTTATACATCTCTACCTAGAATCTAAGCGAGGATCTCGGGCTATCTTCCGTAGATTCTCCTTCCTTTTTTTTTTCCTGACGGCGCTTCTTTCCACGAGGCTTATTCTTCTAGCGCGAATGTCACTTCGGTTATTTTCGCGGGCTTGGGCTCGGCCCTGTTGCGTAAGTTCGTTGCTCGAGCCGTCAAGGGAAGAGATCGGTTCGGTTCGGATAGCGCACAGTTTGCATACCGAGAGGAGCCCGGTTTGTGTAACAAGGCATTTTCGGCTCGGGTTTATGCTTACTCCGGTTAAGCTCAGATTGTGCACGTTTTGTGCACGAAGTAAACCACCTCGGTTTTGCACGGTTTGTATACGAAGTGATTCACTTCGGTTTGTGCACGGTTCGTGCACCGAAGTCTCTTCACCTCGGTTTGTGCACAAAGTGGTTCACATCGGTTTGTGCACGGTTCGTGCACCGAAGTCTCTTCACTTCAGTTTATACACGGTTCGTGCACAAACCACGCACGGTTCAGAGATCACCTTCCATACTTAGTCTTTTTCTTTGATTGATCTCGCCTGGGTGGAAACCGACCCCAACAGTTAGCTCCCCAACTCGTTAGTCTCGGAGATGAGGGTGACGAGTTGCAAGGTTAGGTGAGATCAATGTTCCGAAGTGTTTTCACTTCGTTACCGAAATATCCTGTTTAAGTGACGAAATGAATAGTTTTGTGCCGAGGCGAACATTTTTTTATTTTGTGTGCCGAGGTGCAAAGCTTCGTATCGAGGCAACTTTGATCAAGTCCTGAGGTGAATGTCTTCGTACCGAGGCGTTCTCCAAGTTGGTGAGACGTTTGAGTTTTACCGGGCGTTCTCCCCGTCTACACTGGATTTTCACCTCGGTCTCAATTGTGAGAAACTGTTTCCACCTCGGTGCTTTTTACGCCTCACAACACTTAGGAAAATTTTCAGTTTTGTTATGTTGGACTTCGATTTGGGCCGAAGATGACGTTCGTCTGGGCCTGTGTTCGTCTCTCGAGGGCCCATTGTCAATTTGCAAAGAGTCGGTCCGTCTCGGAAGCGGAAGCGTCTCGCGTGTTCCCGAGGCAACGCGCCCCGACGCGCGAGCTCTTCTATAAGTATCGAGGCTTCCCCCAATTTTTTCATTATCTTCATTCCTCCGAAAATTCTCAAAGATTCGCTATCTCTCTTCTCTACTCTCTCTCTCTCTCGTTTATGTTTAGATTTCGGTTAGGGTTCTTCGAATTTCTACCGAGCCGCCGCCATCCGCCCTAGTTTTTCCGATTGATTTTCAAACTTTCTGATTGTTCTTCGAGTTTCCCGGCTGTTCTTCAACTTTTCCGATATATCCTCTTGCTTAAAAAAACTTCCGAGGTGAAGGTGATGTCTTCTTCTTCTACTTCCCGAACCGAGGTGATTCCTGAGGAGTCGACGAATAAATCTCGAGATGACCCGGGTTCGAATACCGCTCCCGTTACTTCCCGAGCAGAAACGGGTATTCGCGTAACCTCCTTCCGAGGTGACCCGGAGTCGAGGGCCTCTTCCTGCGACCGAGGTGAGTGCGCCCTCGAGGATTCTGTTGGCTCCGTAGTTTCCCCGACGTTGTTGGGACGAAAGATTGTTCCATCGTCTGTTGATCATTCGGATGGGCCTTCCGCAGCAAGTCCCGCCGAGGCGAACGATTCGGAGCCGACGCGTCGCACCGAGGCGAGTAGTTCAAGACTCGCCGACGTGAAGCCCGAAGATGAGGATTGGGATTGGAATCCAGTTGCAGCGAGGCAGGAACTGGATCAGCTGAAAGAAGAAAATAGTCGCCGACCCTCCTGGTTCCTCCCTTTCAACACCCGTCTCCTTAGCGGATATTCGTACTCGCTTCGGAGTCAGTGAGGGAGTGGAGTTTAAGCTCCCCTCTTCAATGGACTGAGCCGACAAGCCTCCTCCTGGTTACTTTACCATGTACGAGGTCTTTCTCTCCGAATGCTGGTTATGTTTCCTAATCCCATCGCTTATTTTGGAGTACTTATGGATGCGGGGTCTCGCCTTAGCTCAATTGACACCTCGGGCTCTGCGACATCTCGTGGGGCTGTTAACCCTGAGTTATGAGTGTAAGATCGAGCTTTCCTTCGACCAACTCGAAAATCTCCTGGATATTCGTCGCAAGCTGAAAACCGAAGTGTTCTATATTAGTAACAGGAAAAACCGAAGGATCAAAAGAGATTTCCCGAGCAAAGACAAGGATTGGAAAAAAAAATTCTTCTACGTCCTTGTCAACGACGCTTCCGTGTCGGAAGATTGGATCGAGAAAACTAGGACGGAATGGGGCCAAATTGGTAGATGACCGAAGTGAACCTTAGGGATTCTTTCCGTATATCAAGGCTCGATCCGAATGTGCTGATAGTTATTTTTTTTATTTCGCAGTTCGTCGACTTCTGCTTCGGTGTCCGAAGGACGTTTGGGAGATTACCGAGGTGTTCAATCGAAGAAAAGTTTGTTGGGAGAAAACCTTTTCCTTTCAGCGAATCGAACGTGCCCGCGCTCTCTAACTTAGCGGCTATCAAATAAGAGATTTTGAATCCTCCAGCGCATCCGAGGACTCCAGGATAAAGATGGCACAGAGGTTGACCCTTCGCGAACGACAAAACTTGGAGGCAAAGAGGATCGCCGAGGAGAAGGAAAAAAGAGGTTCGATGTCCCGGGGGCTTGTTCCTGAGAAAAATGGGGGGAAGGTTCCCAAGTTGAAGAATAAAGAGACAGCCGCCGAGGAGAAAAGGGGGGCTTCTAGAGTCCCGACCCCGATGGCGGCTTCTGATCATAGGCCGGAGGCTTCGAGCGGGGCTAAGCGGATAGTGGTTGGTCTTAGATCCGAGAAGAGACCCAAGGAGTCGATTCTTTCCGAGCACCAAGGTGGCGACAAGGCCGCGACCAAGAAGGACAAGAAGTCTGGAAAAGACTTGCTGCTGACGCGTCTGGTGCGCCCGAGGCGAAGAAAACTAAAGCACCGAAGCAGCCATCGGCGAGTATCAAACAGGTGGATACTTCCGAGGTCAATCCCACTACCACTGATGCATCTTACAACGATTCTGAGGTCGCAGCCATGCTCTTCTCTAAAATCCTTGTTCCGGGAAGTCTTTTCCCTCCTCCGGACACGCTCGCGAAGCGGAAGAAATACGTGCTGATGGCTCTCAAAGGGACCAAGGTGAGGTTTATTCCTTTTAGATACTTTCTTCGTACTTTGCTTCGCGTTCTGTGCCTAAGCCTCTTATTTTCTTCGTACAGTTTATTGNTTATTTTGGAGTACTTATGGATGCGGGGTCTCGCCTTAGCTCAATTGACACCTCGGGCTCTGCGACATCTCGTGGGGCTGTTAACCCTGAGTTATGAGTGTAAGATCGAGCTTTCCTTCGACCAACTCGAAAATCTCCTGGATATTCGTCGCAAGCTGAAAACCGAAGTGTTCTATATTAGTAACAGGAAAAACCGAAGGATCAAAAGAGATTTCCCGAGCAAAGACAAGGATTGGAAAAAAAAATTCTTCTACGTCCTTGTCAACGACGCTTCCGTGTCGGAAGATTGGATCGAGAAAACTAGGACGGAATGGGGCCAAATTGGTAGATGACCGAAGTGAACCTTAGGGATTCTTTCCGTATATCAAGGCTCGATCCGAATGTGCTGATAGTTATTTTTTTTATTTCGCAGTTCGTCGACTTCTGCTTCGGTGTCCGAAGGACGTTTGGGAGATTACCGAGGTGTTCAATCGAAGAAAAGTTTGTTGGGAGAAAACCTTTTCCTTTCAGCGAATCGAACGTGCCCGCGCTCTCTAACTTAGCGGCTATCAAATAAGAGATTTTGAATCCTCCAGCGCATCCGAGGACTCCAGGATAAAGATGGAACAGAGGTTGACCCTTCGCGAACGACAAAACTTGGAGGCAAAGAGGATCGCCGAGGAGAAGGAAAAAAGAGGTTCGAAGTCCCGGGGGCATGTTCCTGAGAAAAATGGGGGGAAAGTTCCCAAGTTGAAGAATAAAGAGACAGCCGCCGAGGAGAAAAGGGGGGCTTCTAGAGACCCGACCCCGATGGCGGCTTCTGATCATAGGCCGGAGGCTTCGAGCGGGGCTAAGCGGATAGTGGTTGGTCTAAGATCCGAGAAGAGACCCAAGGAGTCGATTCTTTCCGAGCACCAAGGTGGCGACAAGGCCGCGACCAAGAAGGACAAAAAGTCTGGAAAAGACTTACTGCTGACGCGTCTGGTGCGCCCGAGGCGAAGAAAAATAAAGCACCGAAGCAGCCATCAGCGAGTATCAAACAGGTGGATACTTCCGAGGTCAATCACACTACCACTGATGCATCTTACAACGATTCTGAGGTCGCAGCCAAGCTCTTCTATAAAATCCTTGTTCCGGGAAGTCTTTTCCCTCCTCCGGACACGCTCGCGAAGCGGAAGAAATACGTGATGATGGCTCTCAAAGGGACCAAGGTGAGGTTTATTCCTTTTAGATACTTTCTTCGTACTTTGCTTCGCGTTCTGTGCCTAAGCCTCTTATTTTCTTCGTACAGTTTATTGCCGCAGCCAACGAGGTTATTCTCGGGTATGAGATGGATGCCCGAGATGACCAGAGACGTGTTGAGAATGCTCGTCAGGCTGCTGCCTCTCTGAAGACGAAGCTCGAGGATGAGGAGGCTAATCACGCAAGGAAAGTTGAAGAATTCGCGACGCGCTACAAGGCCTTGGAGGCCGAAAGGGACGAGCCGGAAAGGCAGGCGATTTGCTTGTCAAATCAGAAGGTCCGGCTGGAAGCCGACCTGGCTTCTATGCATCGTCAAGTCCTTTACGAACGTGATATGCGCGAGGCGAACCTCGATCGCGCCCGAAAGGAGGCGAGGCGCGAGCTTGCGAGCAAGTACCAAGACAGGGTGCTGCGAGCCGAGGCGAAGTTCGACTTGCTTAAGGGAGATGCTCAGGTAAAAGTGGCTGACTTCGCTGAAATCGATGGAAACCTCCAATTTATCAGCGTCCTTCAAGGTCCCAATCCCCCTACTCTATAAGATGAAAAGGTGAGGCTGACAGGATGCATAGCTGAGCTGAGCTGATCGGTGCCTACGAGCATTTCGAGCGGCTCGCAACGGATCTTCGCGAGGACCTGATGCCTTCGCCAGTGTCGTCGGATGTGCTGCCAAGCCTCCCGGGAGGGGAGTCTTTAGAAGTTTTTGCTTCCAAAGCCGGGGTCGCACGCCCTTCCGGGTCGAATATTGGCACCCCATGAGTAGGCGAAATGCTTTCCGAGAGAGGATCCGAAGACTCTCCCTTGAAGGATGCTACCGCTGGTGTTGTCGAGACGAACCCTGCTGGCGCTTAATTTTTATGATTTTGCTTGCTGGTGTTGTACTCAGCTTTTCTTTTATTTTTTGAACAACGTGCATGGACGGCTTTATCCACAACATTATTTATGCGAGTTTTGGCTTATAACTTGTTTTGCTTTTACGCTTTAAGTAATGTTTTTGGATATGTATGATTCTGCCGAAGCGTTTTCAGCAGTAATCTCCGAGCCATTTATTGGCTTATGATTTAAATGAATGTGACAAGTAAATGAGTCAGCGGCGAAGCGATCGTAGCTTGCCGAGATCGGTAGTTTCGTTAAGTGACGAGCCGTTTGAGATGGCGGATATATTTGTGAAGCAAATTATTTAGGACTTAGGTCGTCTTTGCTTAGATGCGAGCCACGAGTTGGCCGCTGTTTGAACATATTTGTTTATCTCGTACTTTGGCGATAACCGTCCGTGCAGTACAACGTTCGTGAGATGTCATAGTCCCCATTATGGGGGAGTTGGTGGTTCGGGCGTGTTTGTTGAGGACGAATGGTTTATTAGACCGAGGCGAATTGGTATTCGTCTAAGCCCTGATTTAGACCGATGCTGCTCAAGGTCGAGCGGTTTATCGGATTTTAGTCGAACATGTTTAGTTATCTCGTACCTAGCATTAAACGCTCGAGCGGTACATTGTTCCCGAGATGTCGATGACCAACGTTACGTAAGAGTTGGGGTTTAGGTGTTCTTCTAGGTCGGGACTTGTGTGCCCGTTTCGAGAACAGCCGTCAGAATATTTCTCGGGGTATACCTAAGAGATATTGGATCGAGGTATACTCGGTTTGAATTTATATAGCGCGCTTTAAATTCGTGGAGGATGCAGAGAACCTTATGTGAAGGTTAAGATCCCGTTTGGAATGTAGATGTTCGTATACTGTAGCCAACAGCAAACGAAGTGATAAGAGTTGGTGGAATGAGCTAAGTAAACTTTTCATTTAAGAATATTTTTTGTTTACATAGCGTGGGAATATGTGTATATACGTACCCAACTCCCCCCCTTTTTTAGGGAGAGGGGGGGGGGGGGGGCAGTTGACCTCGTCATGAGACGAGCTGCCTACGTACCCCTTTCGAGGATCAAACTGCCCCGTAGTTCGTGTTTTTGTGGATCATGGTAACGAAGCGTCTGTCGAATGGTTGGCGAGCTCGTATACCCCTGGATTGACCACTTTGGTTATTTGATACGGTCCCTCCCAGTTAGCCCCCAGTTTCCAGCGTTTCGTTCTGCCGTGTTTTGAAAAACCTTGCGGAGGACCAGCTCTCCTTCGTGAAACCTCCGAATTTTGACGTTGCAATTGTAGTACTTTGCAGTGACTTGTTTATAGTTTTGAATGCGGATGAGCGCTTGATCGCGTCTCTCGTTGATTAGGTCTGCTTCGTTTAAGAGCATAAGATGGTTGAGACCCTCTTGTCCCGGGAGGAGTCGTCGCCGTATTTCCAGAAATTCTACTTTGGGGGGGATAACGCACTCCGTTCCATAGACAAGTACAAATGGTGTTTCGCCAGTCGCTCGCCTCGGGGTCGTCCGATGCGATCATAGGACTCCTTCGAGTTCGTCAGCTCATCTACCCTTCTTGGCGTCGAGGTGCTTTTTCAATCCGTCGAGTATAGTCTTGTTTGCTGCCTCGGCTTACCCATTGCCTTGTGGGTATCGCGGCGTCGACTTGCTTAGTCTCATCTTCCACTTTTTGCAAAAAGATTCGAAACGTGTTGAGATGAATTGTGAGCCGTTGTCGGTCACGATTTCGTATGGGACTCCATGTCGGCAGATGATGTTCTTCCAGACGAAGTTCTCGACCTGGATGTCTTTGATGCTGACGAAAGAATCTGCCTCGACCCATTTCGAGAAGTAATCCGTTAGAACTAGCAGAAATCTCTTCTGCTTGGAGCGATGCAGCGGGCCGACGATGTCCATTGACCATCGCATGAATGGGTAAGGAGACGAGATTGAGGAGAGCAGCTCAGTGGGCTGATGAATCATCGGGGCGTGGCGTTGACATTTTTCGCATTTCCACGAGAAAATTTTGCAGTCTTTCACCATGGTTGGCCAGTAATATCTGTGACGTTTTATCTTTATTGCTAAGGATTTTCCGCCGCTATGATTTCCGCAGGATCCTTCGTGGACTTCCTCCATTATTTTCCGCGCTTCTTTTCCTTCCACGCAAGTCATTAGTGGTCCCAAGAATCGCCTTTTGAAAACTTCTCCGTCGAGTAGGAAGTATCGGGCCGCCTGGGCCTAGATTTTGCGGGCTGCCTACTTGTCCGTGGGGACTTCTCCGTCCATTATGTAAGTTTGAATTGCTCCCATCCACTCTTGGTCGCATCCGTACTCGTTCTGCTGATCTTCTTTCATCACGACTGTCTCTTGTTCGTCGTCGGGCTTCTCAGGATCCTCGGCTGGCTCGATCACGTTGACGGTCTAGGAACTCTCGATGCTGGGTCGTTCGATGAATTCTATCGGGATTACTCGTTTGAGGTCGAGGTCGGATGACGAGGCGAGGGCTACCAACGCATCGGCTTGAGTGTTTTTACCTCGGGGAATTCTCGTCAGCTCGAACTCTTTAAATTACTTTGAAAGTTTTTGGACCACACTCAAGTATGCTTTCATCCTATCGTCTCTTGCCGTGTATTCCCGTTGAATTGGTTAGCGACGAGCTGAGAGTCGCAGAAGGCCCAAATTTTTTGAACCTTGATTACCTGTGCTAGTCTGAGTCCCGCGATCAAAGCTTCGTATTCGGACTCGTTGTTCGAAGCGTGAAAGACCATCCTAAGAGATTGATCCAAGACTTCGCCGGTTGGAGATGCAGGCGAATTCCGATTCCTGAGCCTTGTCTTGATGACGAGCCGTCTACGTTAAGTATGCATGTGGAGTCCTCGGTCGGCTCGTCTGTTCCGTCGATCGAAATCTCTATCAGGAAGTCAGCGAGGACTTGGGACTTGGCGCAGGTCTTGCTCCGATATTAGATATCGTATTCGCTGAGCTCAATCGCCCACTTCGCTAGTCTTCAGGATTGGCTTGGGCTGTGTAGTATAGCTCGCAGTGGGAAGGATGTCAGGACTACGATAGAATGCGATTGAAAATATGGTCTTGGCTTCCGTGCTGACATTACCACAACGAGCACCAATTTCTCCATTTGCGGGTATCTTGTTTCTGCATCTGCAAGTGTCTAACTCACGTAGAGGATTGGGCTCTGTTCTCCTCGTTCTTCTCGGACAAGTACTCCGCCGACTGCGGTATTTGAAACGGTGATGTATAGGTAGAGGGGCTCTCCCTCCACTGGCTTTGCGAGCACGGGTGGAGTAACTAGATACTGTTTTAGCTCCTGGAAAGCTGCCTCGCAGTCCATTCGAACTTCTTGTTACCTCGGAGTGTGTCGTAGAAAGCTAGACACTTGTCGTTTGATCTTGAGATGAAGCGATTTAAGGCAGCGACGCGTCTTGTTAGTCGTTGTACTTCTCGTTTGTTTCTAGGCGAGGCCATCTGGATTAACGCGTCGATCTGCTTTGAGTTTGCCTCGATACCTCGGGTCGTAACCAGATATCCGAGGAATTCCCCTGATGTTACCGCGAATCTGCACTTCACCGGGTTGAGCTTCATGTTGTGGTGATTTAGCCGTTCGAAGCATTTCGTTAGATGGGTGATGTGGTTGCTTTCTTCCAGTGATTTTACTGGCATATCGTCGATATATACTTCCATCGTCTTCCCCAGTTAGTGGGCGAACATTTTATTGACCAATCGCTGATACGTAGCTCCGGTGTTCTTCAATCCGAATGGCATCTCTTTGTAACAGTAAATGCCTCGGTCGGTTATGAACGCTGTTTTTTCATGGTCGTCGGGGTTCATCAGGATCTGATTATACCCATAAAAAGCTTCCATAAACGAGAGGAGCTTGTTTCTTGCGGTTGCCTCGACGAGACGTTCAATGTGGGGGAGAGGGAAACTATCCTTCGGACATGCTTTGTTCAGATCGGTAAAGTCGACGCATATACGCCATTTTTCGTTTTTTTTAACGACTACCGGATTTGCAAGGCAGTCTGGATATTTCGCTCGGTGATGGATCCGACTTTAAGCAATCTGTCCACTTCGTCGTTCACCGCTTTAGCTCGTTCGGGTCCGAGTTTCCTTCTCTTCTGCCTTATTGGTTTGAAAGTTGGATCCACATTGAGCTCGTGGCATGTAACGTTGATGTCGATCCCGGGCATGTCCTCTGCGGCCCAAGCAAAAGTGTTGACATTCTTCTTCAAAAAGTCGATCAGCTTGGTTTTGATCGTGTCATCCAGCCCAGCTCCCACTTCTACGCACTTTTCCGGGTTCTTATCGTCTAAGCATACGGATATCACCGGGGCACACCGCAGCTGATTGTCTTCGGCCTGCTCGGCTTTCTGTAATTGCTACAAGAGTTTTTTGGTACCGATCTTTGCTTCTCGGTTGGTTTTTATTTTTTATGAACGGTCTCCCCTTTCGCTTCAGTTTTGGGGTTCGCGACTCCTTCTGATTTCCCCAAATCGTTTGGATCCCCTTGGCTCCGGAGAATTTTAAACAGAGATGGTAAGTCGAGACTACGGCTCTCATAGAGTTAATCCATGTCGTTCCCATGATAATGTTGTACACCGGGGAACCTTCGGTTACCGAGAAGATGACGATCTTAGTAATATCTTTTGCCAGGACTGGTAATCTGATCGTTCCGATCGTCATCGTCGTTTCTCCGGAGAAACCGGTCAACGGGCTCGGGATCAGAATTATTTCGGACATATCGATTCCCATTTTCGCCAAGGTTTTGCGAAAAATGACGTCCACCGAACTCCCGGTATCAATCAGAACTCGAGCTACTTCGTGGTCCTTCACTATGAGTTCGATCACCAGGGGATCGTTATGCGGTCTATCTATACCCGTCGTTTCTCTTTTTTCGAATGTGATGACATCATTGGGATTTCTGCTCGGTGCATACCAATTAATCCTGGCTTCGGCTTTTCGTTGAAAGGCTTTTATCGGGGATACCGTGTCTCTGCAGTATTTCGATCCTCCCATAATCATGTTTATCCTTTGGCGCGACCCACCGGACTCCGAGTTGTTTTTGTTTCTTCTCCCTCGCTTTTGCAGACCGCCCGGTCGGGTTTCCGGCTCGGGTTGCTCTTCCTGCTCGGCATCGACAGGCTTCTCCTGCTCGAGATCCTTCAGGCTGACTGAATTGCCGAGCTCTCCGGCCACAAATTTTGCTCTGATTTTGTCTCCTAAGATTCGACAGTTGGCCGTTAGATGTATGTATGTCTTATGGATTTTGCGTAGGCCTTTTCGGCGCTGATCTGATAGTTGTGCGCTCCGCTGAAGTTTGGTTCCTCGTGGTGAACATAGGCGCTGTTCAGGCAATTTCTCGAATGGCTCGGCTGGCTCGGCACCACTTGATTCTTGTTTGCCGATTTCGTTGGTCCGAAGCGTTGGTCCAGGATTCGGAATTCCTCCTCCTCGAGTATGAAATCCGACGCCCGATGCATGGCGTCTTGGATGGATTGAGATTTGTTGCGCCAAATCTCTTTTCGTAACTCCGATTTATACCACAGGGACATCTTTAATGATCGAGTGCTCCTTTGTCGCTCACGTCACCTACTTTTGACATTACTGCTTTGAAGCGCCCCATGAAAGTCCTTAATGGTTCGGTCGGTCCTTGAGATAGCATCCAGAGGTCGGCGTCAAATACGCCTTGGTTCATGAACATGGAGTACTGCTTCATCGGAGATTGCCAATAAAATTGCCGATCGAATTGCGTTCTAGTCTGGAGAACCATTCGAGGTCCGGTCCTCGGAGATTCTCGACGAACAGAAGGCAGTATCCCGCATCTCGCTCGCCCTCTCTGAGGTTGGATCGCGCCCTCGCCGTGCGAAACGTCATGATATGTTCCTTCGGATCTGTCGTTTCCTCGTAAGTTGGGAGGCGAACTTTCTCGAGGTCTGACACTCTCGCCTCGATAATCGGTACTGTGAACGGCGTCATCTGGGCTTCCTCCAGCATTAAGTCAATCTCGGGCGCTGCGCTCGTCGCCTTGTGTACTTGCGATCGAATAGCTCTCACCTCCGCGTTTGCCCGAGCCAAATCAGCTCGGATTTGGTCGAGGACGTTGCCTCAGTAAATCTGCCTTGGTTTGCCCTCGGGTGCTTGTCTTGATAGTGTGCCTGCTCGACCCATAAGAGGTTTTCCTCTTCCTCAGCCAAGTCCTGATCTTGCTCCGAGTCGAGGCCTCCGAAGTTCCATCTCGTCGTGCCGCCGTGATGGTCGCCTCGTCAGGTTGCGACGTCGGCGCATCGGCTCGTTCTTTTCCTATTCATGTCGTGGCCGCCGAGCCGTCGTTGGGTTCGCCTAAGGTTCCGTCAAACCGCGGTGGTTCGGTGATGTTGGGCCTCGTGGTTGCGGGAGTTCGTTCTCTTGAGAGATGCTGCAATTGAAAGGTTCCCAAGCCTCCCGCTCGGCTGTTGTTCACTACTGAAGTTGCAAAGTTGAGCGCCGTCGGTTTGAGTCCGAGCTTCCTGATCCTGGCGGATGGATTCATCATGGGGGTAAGACTGCCGATTCGCCGGCTTTGGGCTCGACTCTGCGTTGTAAGGTTCTCGAGGGTTTTGCCTTGCTCCGCCGTCTTATTTGCCAGCGCCGTCATCATGGCTTTCGGCCATGGACGCGGAGATCGTCTCGGGTTGCTACGGCGTTTGCTGAGTGGCATTGGGCGCTCAGTCTCCCGCGGGAGGATTTACTTCGGTCCTACTGGTGACGTTTCCAGCTGCGGTTGTGTTGTCGGAGTCGGTCACTCTGGTGGTCATCTTTTCGGATTTGGTGTGCGTCGGTTCTTGATGTAAGAACTCTAATGCCCCCTCCGTCTAGCGCCAAATTGTGGCGTGCTGGATTTTACACAATAGATAATCTGTTAGTAAAACAAGAGAGGACGAAAAAATTCTAAGTTAAACACGACACAAAGATCCGAAGACGGGAATTTTATTCAAGCTGCTTTGATAAGCTCTTAGGGTACAAGTATTTTTGCTAGGTAAAACATGGATCCCCCTACAAATGTTTTTACGATTCTATTTATACATCTCTTCCAAGAATCTATGCGAGGATCTCGAGCTATCTTCCGTATATGATACTTCCTTTTTTTCCCTAACGGCGCTTCTTTCCACGAGACTTATTCTTCTAGGACAAATGTCACTTCGGTTATTTTCGCGGGCTTAGGCTCGGCCCAGTTGCGTAAGTTCGTTGCTCGGGCCGTCAAGGGAAGAGATCGGTTCGGTTTGGATAGCGCACAGTTTGCATACCGAGAGGAGCCAGATTTGTGTAACAAGGCATTTTCGGCTCGGGTTTATGCTTACTCCTCGTTTCTGCACAGGCTGAAGGTTCTTCCCACTCCTTAATGTGATGGCTTTCACATGGCGTTTGGGATTTGTATCAGTCTTCCCTGGAAGAAATCCTTCTTGCCTGTTAACAGCTCCTGCAGTTTGAGCAACTTTAACATCCAGCTTCTTCATATGAGAGTTCAAGCTCTCAATCTTTCCATTCAGGTCTTGGTACAGTGAATCATTCTTTCCATTGAAATCCACTGTCATCTTCTGCTGTCCTTCCAAAATTTGCTCTAGCATAGACTCCATCTTATTGTCTTGTGCAGGCGGCTTTTGGTAAGAAGAATTTTCATAGCTCCTTGTGTAATTGATGTTGCTGTTCTGGAATGGGAGTGATAACATGCATATTTTACCCGTTTTTACAATCATAAGTGACTGCTTTAATAAGCATTTCACTAAGATTTTGATGCATAAACACTAGATTTCGAGTATTTGGTTGTTCAAGACTCTTTTCAGGTAATCTTAGCAAAAGACGCATATTTTGGAGCAAAATGGACAATTCCGGAAACAGTGCCCGAGGACAGAAGTTCAACACCAAATGAAGGCCTTCCCACCACGAGATCAAGCTCATATTTGGAGACAAGGTAGCCTTATCAGCTGTCTTTCACCTCGAAGTGGTTTGAGAGCAATCCCACGGTTGGATCTCAAGTTATGAAGGAAGCAAGAAGGTCCGTCAAGCACCCGGAAGGACGAGCTGGCCGCGCCACGGCCAAACCAGACGACCAGTGGCCGCGCCACGGCCAGTCGCTCGCGCGGCCAGGCCACTCACGGATTCCCGAGCCCATTTGAAGCCCAACTTAAACCCGCAGCCGTCTTATGCAAGCCAAGACCTAATCCACGACCTAGGGCACTTGAAGACCTATATATACTCGACCTTTAGGGTTTTTTAGGGCATCACCACTTAGCATCACGAAATTCTCTTGTTACAAACTTCTCTTGGCGGCCGCGAATCTTTGATTCGTGGTTTCCACTTTGTTCTTTGAGGGAGATTGATTTGTTCTTGAACCCTCTTTTATTTTAATCGATTTATACAAGTTATGCATTCATCAATCACGTTTTCTACTTCTTCTTTTATGTCTGAGTAGTTTACTTTCGTTGGGTGTTCTTTAAGGGGATCTATGGGGAATTTCATTAACTGTTGTTGAACCGATTGTTTAGGCCGAAGATTAGGATTTTCTGTCTCACCTTATTCGTTCTTATTGCATGAGTCTGGCGTCATGAACTATATTCTGATCGCAGGGTCTTGAGAACGACGAATGTCCTGAATCTCAGATCTAGACCAAAATAGGGTAGAGAGCATCCTTTAAAAGATGTCTGAATGTTTATTGTCCCGATCCTATTGCGTGTTCGTCTAGGACGCAGGATATGAAAGTATACCTGTGGAATGGAAGTTCGCAGATCGACCTAGTTTGATAAAGTTAGGTTGTTAAAACCAGTGAATCAGTTTGGGGAAAATCGCCTAGTCTCGCTTGCTTAACTTTTGTGTGTTTGATTTCTAGTTAGAACCCCATAGATTTCCCGAGAAGATTCCCAACGTGTTCGCCCCACCTGCTTTTAAATCGAGATTTACGCACTTCCATACTTTACTTTTTCTGCACTGCTTACCTGATTTCCTTTTTACAAGT
Source organism: Alliaria petiolata (assembly GCA_020283515.1). NCBI lineage: Eukaryota > Viridiplantae > Streptophyta > Magnoliopsida > Brassicales > Brassicaceae > Alliaria > Alliaria petiolata. The sequence continues at coordinate 375,172,263 of JAHZTW010000001.1, forward strand.
TTTTAGGTTTATTTTCCTTTTCCCGTTCTTTATAGAAAAGGCTGACAACCTTCTCTATATAAGGCGTGGTACTGCTTTCTTTATTTTCTGCAAGAATCGTGACACTTACCCACAAACCCCAATTCTCTGCGTCTTTGGTTGCCCTGATTCTTCTGTTTTGCAGTTGACCTCCTCCCTGTGGATCGATACCCTAAGTACTACAACGCATGCTGTGCACTTGCAGCATAGGGTCCTACAAATTCAAAGCCTGACGAGTCCCCAAAGAAATCCTCCAAACTCGGACGACTATTTAGACCCCATCAAGCTTTTGGCGCCGTTGCCGGGGAGACTGCGTTTCGCTGTCCAAGACAAAGGTCAGGATCACAACTAAAAGACATTCTTTTCTCTGACTTCTAGATTTCTTTCTATGAGTTTTAGGAACTACCATATCATGGAGCATACAAGGAGCAGTCCCTGCATGCCCCCGAACTCACGCCCACCTGCAGAACGTCTGCACCATCTTCGGAGACCGCCGTCGACACCGCAACCACACAAGCGCTTCACGCCTCACCAACAAGGAGGATTCCCACCTCCTATTATTGGCGAAAGCGGGAGTCTCCACCTCCAGACGCCACCTCCTGCTCAGAACGATCAGAAAGTCACACCTGCTCCCTTGTATCAGCAAGTGGAGAACCTTATCGAGGCGATAACGGTAATGACTGATTATCAAGCTAAGTCTGAGAGATCTTTGCACGCCCGGATGGACTCTATCCAGGGTGAAGTCTTCCACAAGCTCCAGGAAGTCGCCAACAACGTAAAAGTATTGGAGAACCGCACTTTTTGCAGCATCAACAAACTATCCAGAACTTCCGAGGACTTGGCAGATCACAGAGGGGTCCTGAACCGTGGACTAGGCGATGTCGAGGAAACTCGTGGGACCACCTACAGCATCATGGGACGAATGGAGAAAGACATCCAGGAGAGGGAACGCGCCCAGCATAAGGTTGAGTCACAAGTCGAAGACTTGAGAGACGAAGTCGAGAACATGGGAAAGGGTCAAAAGAAAAACGAAGCCATCTTGGCTAGACTGTCCATGGAACAGAGGAGGCTTGACGGGCTCATCAATAAGCTTATAGGAGAACACGAAGCCCTAGCCTCTGGAGCCGAGAAAGCACCTTGTTGTTTCGTCCAGCCCCATCTGATGCACGAACCGACCCTTCGGGAAGAGTCACCCGAACTCACTGAAGACGGACCTGCCGCAGGTATCATTATCCACGTGGAGAGACCTCTTATGCTGCATATCAAGAGGGAAAGATTGGTAGAATTCCACAAGAAAATGGAGGGAATCCCGGTAAGCATAGGATTCGATGAAGCATGGGAAGCTATGGCTTAAAAGAATACTTTGAAAACAGCTTAGAGAGCAGGAACGAGATCAAGGTTCACTTTGGTCAAGCCAGACGTTCAAGCCCCTCTGCCAGAGCCGCCTACTTCTCCCGCGCTGAGAAATACGAGAGCTACACCAATAGGATCGCTCGAGAGAACCTCGGCGAGCTCAACGAGGTAGTTCGACGCCTTCCGTCAGGTATCACGTTCGCTGAAGCATGGACAGAGCATCTTATTGGGCACTATTTCTGTGAAAGCAATAAGACCATGCTGGAGATACAAGACCTTTTCGCACGAGCAAGGTCAGGAAGGGCACTTCGCACTCTGCACAAGACGAGGAGCCTTGGTCGATTTCTCGTCACGTGCGAAATCAAGGGAATCAAGGTCGAGGCATTATGCGACCCTGGCTCGACTATTAGCGTTCTACCTACCTACGCGGTGCGAGAACTCAGGATCAGGCACGCCCACACGACGGAAGTAGTGATTGGACTGGCTGATCAATCCTTCGCTGCCCCGAGAGGAGTCATTTATGATCTCCCGGTCATCATTGGCGATTGTAGAATCCCGGTAGACTTCTACATAGTCAAGACACGCCAAGAAGAAGCTGCACCTCTCATCTTGGGATGGCCGTTCTTAGCCACTGTAGGAGCCATCATGGATTGGCCAAACAGGCGAGTCTTATTTGCCAATATCGACGGAAAGAAGTTCTATCCCGCGTTACCTTACACCATGGAGAAACACCTTCTTGAGAAGGATGAAGATGCCATCATGGAGAGACTCGAGGAGCCTTTAGCAGAAGAGGCCGCGCAGAAGGCAAAAAGACCTTGCCTAAGGTCGAACTCCACCTCCAACTAAGCTCCCAAACTACCAAAGTCTAGCTAAAAGACTCTAAATAAGAGCAGCTCAATGGGAGACAACCCATTTTAGGTATTCTCTTTCTCATCTCTTTAACCATACTGATTTTTAGTTTTGGTTTCTTCTTAGTTTACAGCATTTTCATAAACCCCAAAAGCACAAAAAAAATCAGAAAAACCAGAAAATACCAAAAAAATGAAGAAGGAAACCCGAAGAACACTCACCGGGCGACGAACCGCCCGTCGGCCAGCCAGAAGGAGTCTGGCCGCGCCACGAGCCACTATGGCGCGGACGAATGACGCTCGGCCGCGGCCGCAACAACCCGTCGCGCGGCCGCCCTTCGTCTGAATTTGTTTCCGTCCCGACCTCACCAAATCGGACCTCCTTCAACCTGTTTCAAGCCTTTCAAGTATCCTCCTTGATTCAATGGCCTGAACACGACCTAAAGACCGCAAAGATCACTTCCACAACCGCGGCACATTGCTGTTGCATCAAAAATGGCGAGACAAGAAAAGACTCCATCCAAGTCAAGTCAAGTTAATGATCCATCTCTCTACTTACTTCGTCCAGCACGTTCGACGGACCTGTATCCACGAAAACGAAGAAGAACACCACGGTTCCAGAGGATGAAAACCGTAGTGCAAGCTCCAGAAGGAAGAAGATGCAACTTCCTTCACAAAACCGCGAAGAGGAAAGTTCCCGAAGACTAGCTTTCTCTCTTCCGCAACCAAGACCTTTACCGAAGCCAAGTAAGGATTTCGTATGGCATTGAAGTTCGTACTAGCAACACCTGTCTTCCGGGATCCCGAACAGATCACTGGATAGGCCAGCATAGACCCAAACTTCAAGTCAAGTTTCTGAGGTGACGCAATCTTCAAGACGCAAGGACGGAAGATTTTCCATCTCTCATTCACGGTGTTATCAAAGGTCAAGGAACCAAGACGAGTACTCAACAACCGGAGTACCTGTTCTTCACATCAAAGGCGAGCCAATCATCACCACCAAACGCCTATCACCATCCTCATCCATCACCCACACACGCCCACCACCACCATCCGAAGCAAGGAAGCTCAACCGCGCAACACATTTCCTTTCGAGCTAAGTTTTCGATTTCTTTTGTTCAATCAAATCGATTCTAAGCAGGGACATAAGGATAATGATCAAGTCCTTAGCTCAATCATACCACACGCCCATCCACCCATACCAAACCCAACGCCACTTTCAAGTAAGTCTTCACAAGCTTGTACTTGAATTTACCTATCTTTTTCACCTCAACTCGATTTAAACAAACTGGGGACAGTTTGATTTAAGTCTGGGGGGGTTTCTTATATTACTAATTATGCTTTTATTTGATGAGTCTTATGCATACTTACATCATTTATCGAGTCGTTTTATAGAGTCAAAACTTTTTTTTTTTTTTGTCGGAAACTATGAACTTTGCTAGGTACAAGTCACTTTGAACAAGGAACCTTAATGACCATTCTCACGGATTTAGAAGCAAGGTTTACTAAGTTGAACACGGCGAGTGGATCATTCCAGCGGAGAAAGTTCTAATCTCTAGAGTACTCGAAGGATCTTGCGTTGACTCCGCACCTAATGAATCAAATCTTCTCGTCAAGGGGCTTGAGGTACTTCGAACTTTGCTCCTCTTTTAGACTCTAGCATGACTAAGTAGATGCAATGCAACCTCTCCTTGATCTTCCCTTGTTATAGAAAAGAAAAAAAAAAAAAAAAGAAAGGTTTTAGTTTGTGAATGGCAACCAGAGTTCCTTAAAGGACAATGACGGTTCGCAGCAATCATGTAAACTTCAAAGAAGTGATCATTCTCAAGCTAAGAAGAAAGAAAAAAAAATGGAATAAGAAAGTCGATAGAAAAAATAAAATGATACCCTAGAAAAGTAGGGAGAAATCGACTAAGGGAAGAGAAAATAGGAGAGTTGTGTCTGAAATGTCTATGTCTAGATGTTTGGAAGAGAAAGTATAATGTCTCGTCGACCAATACTCCCTCGATAGAGACCGCACGCCTAAATGAATAAAGGAGTCAACAAGAGGGAGCTCGAAATACTCAAAGGGACCATGAAGCGTATCCGGGAAGGGTGAAAAGCTCAAGGTAACTAGACCCAAACGCCTTGAAGCTGAATTCCGAGTTATGTGGCTCAACAGGTCGATTGCTAGACTTGATGAGTTCCCAAGTATTGGTGAGTTTCCACGTTTTCAAACCTCTTTTCCTTACTTAGATTTCTGTTTTGTTTGAGGACAAACAAAGGTTTAAGTCTGGGGGAGTTGATAACATGCATATTTTACCCATTTTTACTATCATAAGTGAGTGCTTTAATAAGCATTTCACTAAGGTTTTGATGCATAAACACTAGATTTCGAGTATTTGGTTGTTCAAGACTCTTTTCAGGTAATCTTAGCAAAAGACGCATATTTTGGAGCAAAATGGACAATTCCGGAAACAGTGCCCGAGGACAGAAGTTCAACACCAAATGAAGGCCTTCCCACCACGAGATCAAGCTCATATTTGGAGACAAGGTAGCCTTATCAGCTGTCTTTCACCTCGAAGTGGTTTGAGAGCAATCCCACGGTTGGATCTCAAGTTATGAAGGAAGCAAGAAGGTCCGTCAAGCACCCGGAAGGACGAGCTGGCCGCGCCACGGCCAAACCAGACGACCAGTGGCCGCGCCACGGCCAGTCGCTCGCGCGGCCAGGCCACTCACGGATTCCCGAGCCCATTTGAAGCCCAACTTAAACCCGCAGCCGTCTTATGCAAGCCAAGACCTAATCCACGACCTAGGGCACTTGAAGACCTATATATACTCGACCTTTAGGGTTTTTTAGGGCATCACCACTTAGCATCACGAAATTCTCTTGTTACAAACTTCTCTTGGCGGCCGCGAATCTTTGATTCGTGGTTTCCACTTTGTTCTTTGAGGGAGATTGATTTGTTCTTGAACCCTCTTTTATTTTAATCGATTTATACAAGTTATGCATTCATCAATCACGTTTTCTACTTCTTCTTTTATGTCTGAGTAGTTTACTTTCGTTGGGTGTTCTTTAAGGGGATCTATGGGGAATTTCATTAACTGTTGTTGAACCGATTGTTTAGGCCGAATATTAGGATTTTCTGTCTCACCTTATTCGTTCTTATTGCATGAGTCTTGCATCATGAACTATATTCTGATCGCAGGGTCTTGAGAACGACGAATGTCCTGAATCTCAGATCTAGACCAAAATAGGGTAGAGAGCATCCTTTAAAAGATGTCTGAATGTTTATTGTCCTGATCCTATTGCGTGTTCGTGTAGGATGCAGGATATGAAAGTATACCTGTGGAATGGAAGTTCGCAGATCGATCTAGTTTGATAAAGTTAGGTTGTTAAAACCAGTGAATTAGTTTGGGGAAAATCGCCCAGTCTCGCTTGCTTAACTTTTGTGTGTTTGATTTCTAGTTAGAACCCCATAGATTTCCCGAGAAGATTCCCAACGTGTTCGCCCCATCTGCTTTTACATCGAGATTTACGCACTCCAATATTCACTTTTCCTGCACTGCTTGCTTGATTTCTTTTTTACAAGTTCTTAAGTTTGATTTCCTTTTCCCGTTGGTCATAGAAGAGATTGACAACCTCCTCTATATAAGACGTGATACTGTTTTCTATATTTTCTGCAAAAACCGTGACACTTACCCCCAAACCTCAATTCTCTGCGTCTTTGGTTGCCCTGATTCTTCTGTTTTGCAGTTGACCTCCTCCCTGTGGATCGATACCCTAAGTACTACAACGCACGCTGTGCACTTGCAAATTAGGGTCCTACAAATTCAAAGCCTGACGAGTCCCCAAAGAAATCCTCCAAACTCGGATGACTATTTAGACCCCATCAGAGAGCTTTTGAGTATAACCAGAAGAGTTTTGATTTCCTGTGAAGGAGCTCTTCTGATAATTCCCATTGAAACTCATGTTCCCTTGAAAGCCACCTCCGTTGATGTAGTTTACATCCTCTTCTTCACATTCTTCATTAGGTTCGAATGTCTCCACTTCATTAGCAAAGTGGACTTGCTTCTTCCCCACCAAGAGGTCCAGCTTCCAATTAACCTCAGCTATTTGGTTTCCTCCAATTGCACCAGCATGTTGTTTCTTCTCAAAGTCTGCGTTTTTGGTGCTGTTACAAGAGGCCAAATTCTCTATAAGCACCATCGCGTCATCTGGATATTTGGTGGTGAAGTTGCCATTGCTTGTTGCGTCTAAAGCCATCTGGTACCTCCAATCGATTCCTCGGTAAAAGATTCCGAGCAACTGTGGCTCGCTGAAGCCATGATGTGGGCAGTCCCTCTGGTAGGCCTTGAATCTCACCCAAGAAGCCTTGAATGCTTCAGTAGGTCCTTGGGAGAATGCAGTGATTTTGGTCCTCAGCTCTTCAGATCTTGCATCATCAAAGAAGTTGCATAAGAATGCATTCTTCGTTTCCTCCCAAGTGGTCAAAGATCCTGGATCCAACTGCTTTAGCCAGTATGATGCATCTCTAGCAAGCGAGTAAGGGAAAAGTTTGCAGAAGAGATAATCATAGGACACTCCATTAGCCTTGATGCTTGATGCCAAGTCCTCGAATCTTTCAATGTGGTCCATATGATGTTCATTGGGAAGACCATGGAAGGGATGCTGAGCTACAAGTGTGTAGTAAGCAGATTTCAGCTCGAAGTCATTCCTCTGGAATGCAGGAGGATGGATCGCAGCTCTATTAGCATAGAACTGGTCTGGTCGATTGTACTCGCCAAACGTTCTTCCACGGCCGGCTTCTGCAGGTACGACTTGTATTGGTTGCTCGATGACAGCTCCATTCTCATCAAGTCTCTGTCCTCTGCGTTCCTTCTGTTGCCTTCTCCATCGAACAGGTTGCCTTCAGCGTCGCGTATCAAAACCACAGGCTCATCCATCATTGTCTGCGCAGGGTGTCGATCGATGCTAGTGTTGGTGTCGATCGACTCTCGTGCAGTTTTTCGGTTCGTACGTTCGAGACGGCCAAGTTCCTGGTTAAGTGCGATTAGTTCCTTTTCCTTGTTGCTTCTGGTACTGGACATGCACCTGAAACCAAAAATAAGAAACTAAAAGCGTCAGTAACTAAAACAAAAATAAAACCTAGTCAAAATCCTAATACTAGATTACGTAGGCAGCTATTACTTCCCCGGCAACGGCGCCAAAAACTTGATAGGGCTCAGGTTTTACCCAAATAAACAACACTGCAAGTGCACAGCGATGCAGTTGAAGTATAAGGGGTTATCGAGTCCCAAGGGAAGTAGATGCTACACTAAGGTTTCTAAGTTCGAATTATGCTAGGTCGAATAGAGTAAAAGTAATTAAGCACCTAAGCGAATACGTAAACGAGATTAAAAGTGGATTAAAGTTCAGGAGACTAAGGCGCTAGGCAAGGATAATTCTCAGGTTGAATCCGAGAATGCAGAAATTATGCTATTAGGGAATCTATTAAGAACCGTCTAGAACTCGAAACACTAAGTTAAAACCAATCAACTCTCGTTGCAGAAGTTATCTATGCCTAAACTCCTGAATTCCAAATCTTTTTGCGAATTCAAACAACTAAGGCAAGCATTAAAAACAGGTTCGATTGTTCACAAAATACCTAAACCAAATCTCTTTGCGAATTGATATTTTGCTCACCTATGATTAGTCCAAGTTACTAATAATGCTCTCTCATCTATTAAATAACCTAGGGTTTGATTTCTAAGTGATCAAAGAAGAAATCAAGTTAAGCACAAATCAAGGTGAAGATCCTATCGATTTTTCCCTAACAGCCTTAATGATTCTACAAACTCATCATCAACCCTAAATCATCCTAACCTAACTAGCAAACTACTCAGACATAGAGATGAAAACACAAATCATGACTGAATTAACTTGCATAAAATAAGAATAGAGAATGATACACGGGTTCGAAATCTTTTTTGGAAAAGTAAGAATTGTCTCCGCAAAAGCTCAGGATCAATCTCTCTCTAAGTCTCAAAAACAGAAAATAATGATAAGGTGTTTGGCTAAACAATGCCTGAAAACTATTTAGAGAGGAAGATTTTCGTCAGGGGCAGTCTTGTAATTTCTTCAAACTTGGGTTGATTTCCTTTTTCTGATGGAAGTCCGTAAAACTTGGCGGTCTTCATTGGTGTCGATCGACACCAAGGGTTAGTGTCGATCGACACCTTGCGTGTAATTCAGCTCCGACTTCATCACTTCGGCTGCTTCTTCAGAACACTCCAATAAGTTCCAAAAACTCCCATTAAGCTCCAAATGCTCTCCATCCTGTAAAGACTATAATAGGACTCTAAAACTAACAAAAGACTTTATAAAAACACTTATATCATGGTCGAAAAATGGGTAAAAACCATGATATATCACCTTACCCAAAGAACTGGTGTTACCACTGCTAATAAAAGTTTTTGAAGCAGAGTTGAAGCATCAAAAGCATCTACAAACAAAAGGAAGACACAGTTTCGTAAGGGTCTATTTATTAAATGGAATATTTTTCTGAATTTATCCTTATCATTGAATCATATAAGTGTGCAGAGATCAATTGTTTAAATACTTATCTAGAGCATATTATGATTATATTTATTTCATTAAAACATTGGTCCTTATATATTCAGGGGCAGACAAAGAGGATTGCAATGTAACTCGCGCTGCTAATAAGAAACGTCTAACTGCTGGGAAGTCATGTAATTTGACCAAGTGTAACTACTTAATCCCACATTCTTTTAACCATCTTTTAGATTTTTTTAATATGTATAATGTTTTTCTTTGTAGCCAATCAAAGCATTTTATCCCGATTAACAACTAACCAAATAAGAAATTCTAGAGAAGTAAGGAGGACTGCTAATGTGGTTCTTAAAGATATAACAAACCTCCCAACAAGTTCATCAAGAATTAGGACCGCTTTTATATCTAGCAGTGATGTAGACACCATTCAAGATCCACTCGAGCTGCAATCAGATGAAGAATGTTTTACTGAGTTCGTTGATCATGATTCTGAAGGTATTCTTAGTTTTTTTAATTACAACCCCCATAATATTTTATTTTGAAAATCTTATATTATTTCCAGAGGAACAAGAATATGACGTTAGCAGCCAAGAAAATTCTGAAACCGAACAAGGTGAAACAAATACTCCACAAAGTAAGTTCACAGGAACAAATACTCCAGAAAGCAAGTTGACAGAAACAAAAGAGCAAAACGCAAAAATTCTATCAATGGCCGAGATGTTTAAAAAGTCATTTTCTGACCTAAAAGCTCCAAAAGTCAAAAAAGTTTCTAAAACAACGCAGGGAATTCTTGATTGTAAGTAATCCATTCTTTAATATATATATATATATATATATATATTATTTATCTGTACTAACACATAAACTACTTAAACAATTTACATTGATGAAGGTGATCCTACATACACATGTAAACACTGTGGGGCTATTATGTGGTACAACGAACGTATAAATAGGAACAAGGCTGCATGTCCTACATTTACTCTATGTTATTTACAAGGTCAAGTCATATTGCCCTTAATGAAGGATCCTCCAGATTTGTTGAAGAAACTACTTACTGGAATTGATACATTGAATAAGCATTTCCAAAAAAATATTAGGGGAACGAATATGGTTTTCTCATTTACTTCTCTAGGTGGAAAAGTTATCCGGTCTATTATGAAATGAAAGGGGCCACAAATGTTTCAGCTACACGGTGAGAACTATCATCTTATTGGAGGATTAACACCAGATGAGGGGAATGATCCCAAGTTCTCTCAGCTGTATATTGTTGACACGGAGAATGAGGTAGAAAACAGAGTAAAAGCTTTGAGGTATAATTTCTGATTTTATATATTTTAATTCTAACACAAATTAGTTAAACACTATATTAAAGCATACTTTCAACTGCAGCAAATCTGATGAAGATAGAATTCGAAAGAAGAATGAGACTTTGAAGAAGGAAATGATTGAAGCCATCGTTAAAATGTTAGATGATGTGAATCCATATGTTCAAAAGTTCAGAACAGCCCGAGAAAGATTTAATACTAATCCAGAGAAAACATTTCGCATGAGGATAGTTAGCGATCGTGTGTCTGATGGAAGGACATATAATATTCCCACGGCATCTGAAGTTGCTGCACTCATTCCAGGTGATTTTCAATTAGGAATGGATAACCATGATATTATTCTTCAAATGAAAACTGGACGCCTTAGAAGGATTACTGAAATTCATCCTTCATATCTTGCATTTCAATATCCTCTTTTATTTCCATATGGTGAGGATGGTTTTAGAATTGGAATAAAAAAAGGAGACACAAAAAAGACAAAGAAGGCCAAGAAGGGTTCTATATCTATGAGACAATTCTTTGCATTTCGTCTTCAGGAAAGAAAGAATGAGGGACAAACTATTCTATATTCTAGGCGACTGTTCCAACAGTTTTTGGTAGACGCATTTACAATGGTAGAATATAATCGGCTACAATATCTACGGATGAATCAGAAATCTTTACGTTCTGATTCTTATGACTCTATCAAAGATTCAGAAAATGCTGGTATAACTGATTTGAACGAACAAGGAAATCAGTTTTTGTTACCAGTTTCTTTTGTTGGTAGTCCTAGATACATGAAGAATAACTACCTTGATGCCATGGCTATATGTAAGCATTTCGGATTTCAAGATCTTTTCATCACACGTTTACCTGCAACCCGAAGTGGCCAGAGATCACTAGGTATCTTCAGGATCGCAACTTAAAACCCGAAGATAGACCAGATATTATATGCCGGATTTTTAAAATGAAACTCGATTCTTTGATGATTGATTTAACAAAGAAGCATCTTCTTGGCAAAACTGTTTCATATATGTTACAAACCTTTCAATATTTTTATTTCGTATATTTTGTTTTACTTATTTGGGATTAACAATGTTATTACTTTATTTAACATGCAGCAATGTACACAATTGAGTTTCAGAAAAGAGGTCTACCACATGCTCACATTTTGCTTTTCATGGAAGCTTCATCAAAATTGCCTACAACTCAAGACATAGACAATATCATTTCTGCGGAAGTTCCAGACAAAAAAAGAAGATCATGAGCTGTACGAGGTAGTGAAGGACATGATTATTCATGGTCCTTGCGGCGCTGCTAATATGAACTCACCATGCATGGAGAATGAAAAATGTTCAAAGTTATACCCAAAGGACTATACAGAGAAAACTTTTATTAATAAAGAAGGTTTCCCAGTATATCGAAGACGTGAACAATCACAGAGGTTTGTTGAGAAGAATGGTTTCAAGTGTGTCAATAGATATGTTATACCCTACAACAGGAAACTATCTATCCGGTACGAAGCACATATTAATGTGGAATGGTGCAACCAAGCTGGTTCTATTAAGTATTTATTTAAGTATATTACAAAAGGTCAGGATCGTGTAGCTGTTGTTGTTGAACCACAACAGAAAGGCGGAACAAACAATGGTAGTCACACAACAAATGGTCCTACCGTAGAAAGAAATCTTTCATCAAATACTAATGAAACTAAATACTATTTTGACTGCAGGTTGTTAATTATAAGATTTCTAACATTAGTCGTCATTTAGTTTCTCATTTTCTTTGCTCATCTCATATTGTCTTTTTTTGCTTTTTCAGATATGTTTCTGCTTGTGAGGCTACATGGAGACTTTTTAAATATCCTATTCATTATCGATCAACATCAGTGGAGAAGCTGACTTTCCATCTTCCTGGGAAACAGAACATTTTTTTCTATAAAAAGGATAAAGTTCATAAGGTGGTAGGTCGCAAGCTCATAGAGAATACGATTTTCTTAGACTGGTTTGATTTGAATTTAGTTGATGCATTCGCTAAAACTAAACTTTATGTGCAAATCCCTAATTATTATACTTATGATAAGAAGCTGAAAAAGTTCAAGTTGAGGCAAAAAGGATTCAGTGTTGGGAGAATTAATTATGCTCCCCGGAAGATTGAAGATGTTTACTATTTGCGTATTCTCCTTAATGTTGTAACTGTTCCTACCAGTTTTGATGACATTAAAACATACCAAGGAGTTTTGTATCCTGGCTACAAAGAGGCGTGTTATGCCAGGGGTTTGTTAGAATCTGACCAGGAGTATATTGATGATTTAGTTAGGAGAAGTTTTGCCAGTTCCCTAAGCTTTCTTCACAGCTTTTTGTTGTCGTGCTTATGTTAGATAGTTTAACTAATCCAGAGGTTGTTTGGGATCATACTTGGGAAATTCTCTCGGAATACATTGAATATAATAGAAGACGATATTTAGATAGGCCAGGTTCGGTTTTACAAATAAGTATTGTTTTTTTGAATTAAAATTCTATATTACTTTATAAATAATCGTGATGACAGTTAATTTCTATTTTTTGTCTGACAGGCTTGTGCTTAAGTGATAAAGATAAAAAGAAATATGCTCTTCAGGAGATTGAGAAGATAATGAAAAGTAATGGTAGTTCATTATCTTTTTAATATGCCAAAGGACTTTAGAGATGATGGTTATGTCGGCAATGTTTTGATTTTTGATGAGACGAACTATAATCGGGAAGAATTGAAAGCAAGCCATGATGAAGACATTAAAAAGCTTACTGAAGAGCAAAAGAAGGTTTATGATGAGATAATTGGAGCTGAGTTACGGAAAGAAGGTGGAGTTTTCTTCGTTTATGGTTTTGGTGGTACTGGAAAGATATTTCTTTAGAGAATTCTTTCTGCCGCAATCCGATATACATGTGATATTGTTCTTAATGTTGCATCCAGTGGTATCGCGTCTCTTTTGTTACCTGGTGGTAGAACAGCTCATAGTAGATTTGGAATACCTATAAACCCCGATGATTTTTCAACATGCCATATGACACATGGAACTGATCTTACTGAGTTAGTGAAGAAGGCAGATCTAATCATTTGGGACGAAGCACCTATGATGAGCAAGCACTGTTTTGAGTCTTTATATCGTAGCCTAAATGATCTTTTTGGGAATAAAAATAAAAAGCTGTTTGATGGGAAAGTTGTTGTTTTTGGAGGTGACTTCAGACAGGTACTCCATGTAATACCTGGAGCTTCTAGGGCTGAGATAGTTATGGCTTCACTAAATGAATCATATATTTGGGATAACTGCAAAGTGTTAAAGCTCACCAAGAACATGCGACTTTTTTCCAACAATATGTCTGCAAAGGAGGCAAAGGAGCTTCTAGATTTTTCTAATTGGATATTGGCCGTTGGAGATGGTAAGATAATTGAACCAAATGATGGTGAGGCTTTAATAGAGATTCCAGAAGAATTTCTTATTACTGACTCAGACGAACCAATTGAAGCTATCAACAAAGAAATATATGGAGATAAATCTTCCTTACAAGACGGTAATGATCCTAAGTTTTTCCAGGAAAGAGCTATTCTATGTCTTAAGAATGATGATGTCAATAGGATTAATGATCATATGCTGGATAAACTAAAAGGTATGTTCTTTGGTTAAATTTCGTCTATTCTTCAAGTTTTATTAATTTCTATGAATATCTGTTTCTTAGTCATTTTTTAATATAACAGGAGAGGAAAGGATTTACCTTAGTGCTGGTTCTATTGATCCTGCCGATCGCAGCTCAGTTAATGATGAAGATCTAGAACCTGAATTTTTAAACCAAATCAAGGCATCTGGATTACCCAACCATAGTTTAAGACTAAAGATTGGTTGTCCAGTTATGTTGTTAAGGAACATTGACCCCATGGGAGGGTTAATGAATGGTACTAGACTTCAAATTACTCAGATGGCAGATTTCATGGTGGAGGCTATAGTTATAACCGGTGAAAAGGTTGGAGTTAAAGTTTTAATACCTAGATTGTTGATAACACCATCAAATCTTCGACTACCTTTCAAGATGCGTAGAAGACAGTTACCACTTTCTGTTGCTTTTGCGATGACAATCAACAAGAGTCAAGGTCAATCACTATCTCAGGTTGGTCTATTTTTACCTAGGCCTGTGTTTTCACACGGACAACTCTATGTCGCTATTTCTAGAGTTACATCAAAGAGAGGATTGAAAGTTATAATCGTTGACAAAGAAGGAAAGCCACAGAAGGAAACTATGAACGTTGTGTTCAAAGAAATTTTCCAAAAGCTCAACAACCAGGGAAATATAGAAGCTCATCAAAGAGAGGATTGAAAGTTCTTTTTTTTTAAATATATAAAACTTATTTCCATTTTTTTGTATTCACCATTTATAGAAGTTTTTTTTTTTTTAATATACATTTATATTCCAGCATTAAAACTATAAAAGACAATAATAAAAATTTCAGATTCTAACAAACCACAAGTTTTAAAAAAATTTATGATTTTTACAAAGTACTTTGCCCGCGCTCACGCGCGGGTGCTGACTCTAGTGTTGGATTAAGCTTGAAAATAGTTTAAGACATAAGCTATTCTAAGTAGATAGGGTTTAGGAATATATTTAGGAGTTATCTAAATATATAGTTGTAATCCTAATGGAAATAGGATTTGTCTAAACCTTCTCTATATAAAGAGATGTCAAAGTGTGACATAACTTTAAAGAGAGATTGAGAGTTTAAGTTTTGAGGGATTTTCTTAAACTAATAAAAGAGAGTTAGTCTTTTATCAATCTTTGTGTTCATAAGTTCTTGTTACAATTTTATAATTGGTATCAGAGATTTAGAATTGTGAGATTGCAATACAACAAAACGCGAGGATTGTTGTCATGTGAGATCGTGGAGCAACATGGGAGACATCGTTGCAGCAGCAGCAGCAACGAGACCTAAAGAGGGAGGAGGATCTTCGTCAATCACATGTCCTATGCTGAATACAACAAACTACACGGTATGGGCCATGAGGATGAAAATAACCCTCAAGGTCCATAAAGTTTGGGAGGTTGTTGAGACGGAGGCGAGTCCGGTTGATGGCGAGAAGAACAACTTGGCAATAGCTTTACTATTCCAATCGATACCCGAGACGCTTATCTTACAAGTCGGAGAACTTGATACAGCTAAGCAAGTGTGGGAATCGATCAAAGACAGACATGTAGGTGCAGAGAGAGTCAAAGAAACTCGGCTACAGACGTTGATGGCAGAGTTTGATCGACCTAAGATGAAAGACGTAGACAAGATTGATGACTTTGCGGGGAAGTTATCCGAAATCTTCTCCAAATCAGCCGCGTTGGGAGTAAGCATTGAAAAACCAAAACTGGTCAAGAAGTTCTTCAAGAGCCTCCCACGGAAGAAGTACATACACATAGTGGCTTCCCTTGAGCAAGTTTTAGATCTCAACACCACAAGTTTCGAAGACATCATCGGACGACTAAAAGCTTATGAGGAGCGAATCTTCGAGGAAGAAGAAAGTCAAGATGATCAATCCAAACTCATGTATTTGAATGAAGAAACACAAAGTAACACGAGATTACAATGGAGAGTACAGAGGAAGAGGTCGAGGAGGACGAAATAGAGAAAGAGGTCGTGAACGCTCTAACGGAGGAAGAGATACGTCTAAAGTGATATGTTTTTGATGCGACAAGTTAGATCACTATGCTTCGGTGTGTCCTGACATATTGCTCAAGCTACAAGAAACTCAAGAGGATGACAATAACGATACACAAGACGCAGACGAACTCATGATCCATGAGGTTGTGTATCTAAACGAGAAAAATTGCAATCCAAGCAATTATGAAAAGACAACCAAGGAGGAGAACGTATGGTACCTTGACAACGGTGCTAGCAATCACATGACAGGAGCCAAGAGATACTTCAACAGAATCGATGATTCTGTTACTGGAAAAGTACGATTCGGTGATGATTCATGCATTGATATAAAAGGAAAAGGCTCGAATTCCTTTATCGACATGAATGGTAACCCAAGGACGATGTGTGATGTCTACTTCATCCCTGATTTGAAGAGTAACATCATCATCTTAGGACAAGCGACAAAGTCCGGTTGTGACATAAGGATGAGAGGAGGACAGCTAACAATGCATGATCACGAAGGGAAATTACTCGTTACAGCTGAAAGCAATGGCGGAGGCAGAACTTTTTTCTACCGGGGGCAAAAAAAATTATAAAAGATAAATTAGCAAAAAATATGGTTACAAATATACCATACGTTAACTAATTTTTTGAAATCTTTTTTATCACGGTTTTATTTGTTACATCTTTAAATAATTTTTTTGATAGAACAAACAAAACAATGAATTAAAAAATTGATTACCAATACGATTTTGTATCATTCGTTAATAGAGATTTTTTTCAGGAATCGATCCATTAGTAATCTAGTGAAAATAACAAAATAATAATTATATTGTCTTCGAATTCATAGATAAATATAAAGCTTGCATTTTTTATGAGTTAAAGTCATATCATATATAATTTAATAAAAACATAAAACATACTCTAAAAAGATTAAAAAAAATTAAAAAAAAAAATATAATGAAATATAAGATGAACATGTGAGATGTTTTACTTGTTTTAATTCTTTGGTGAATAATAAAAAAATTAGAAAAAAACATAGACTATAAAAAGAAATGACGAAGAGAAGGGTTTATTTTTTTTTAATTTTTATCAGCTAATAATTAATTAAAACTAGTTAAAATAATGAATTATTTTTGTGTATGTAAAGTGGGCTTAAATTAAAACTAAGCCAAAAACCAAAATAAAATCAATTACCCAATTTAAATATGTTTTTTTTTTATGTTTTTGATATTTTTTATGGGGTCAACAATTTTTTTTTATGGGATCATAAATAATTTTAACCCAAAAAGATATATAAATTTTTTAATTAAATTGGGTCAGCTGACCCCACTCTCACCTTACTGCCTCCGCCACTGGCTGAAAGGGCTAAAAACTGACTTTACAAGGTGCATATGGGGATAAGGGAAACCGCGTGTCTACATCTAACAGCAACATCCGAGTCAAGCAGATGGCACGCTAGGATGGGACATATAAACTTCGAGACAATGAAGTCTATGATCCAGAGAGAAGTCGTTAAAGGAGTCCCACTACAAGAAAACAGGGTTTTTGCGACTACATGTCGCGACTACAAGGGCAGTCGCAAAACTTTCCGACTAATTAGCGAATCCCACATATGACGTTCGAGAAAGAAGTGTGCGGTTCATGCTTACTTGGTAAGCAAACGAGACAAGTTTTTCCCCAAGCTTCCTCATATCGAGCAACAAAGATACTTGAGCTTATACATGGAGATCTCTGCGGTCCGATAACACCAAGTACAGCCGCTAGAAATAAGTATGTCTTTGTCCTCGTCGATGATCATTCCCAGTATATGTGGACAATGTTGTTATAAGAAAAGGGTGATGCCTTTCATAAGTTCAAGAACTTCAAGCGGCTGGTAGAAAAAGACTATGGGGCGAGCATAAAGACCTTCAGACCGGACAGAGGAGGAGAGTTCATATCTCAAGAGTTTAATTCTTTCTGTGACGAAGCCGGTATAAAGCGTCATATCACAGCTCCGTATACCCCGCAGCAGAATAGAGTGGTGGAGAGATGTAACATGACTCTAATGGAGATGGCACGAAGTATCCTGAAGCATATGCGTGTACGAAATTACTTATGGGGGGAAGCAGTACGTCACTCTACATATCTCTTGAATAGAGTGGCAACAACGGCGCTTAAGGACAAGACACCGTATGAAGGTTTCTGGTCAAAGAAGCCAAAGATAAACCACCTCAGAGTCTTTGGATGCATTGGTTTCGCGAAGACAGATAAGACTGATATATCATGGTTTTTACCCATTTTTAGACCATGATATAAGTGTTTTTATAGAGTCTTTTGGCTATTTTCGAGTTTATATAGAGTCTTTACAGGTTCAGGTACAATTGGAGACAAATTGGAGATTTGGATACATTTTGGAGCTTAATGGAATGAAGTCACGAA
>JAHZTW010000001.1:375202802-375250695 GCA_020283515.1 Alliaria petiolata
TACACTAGTACAATTCATCTTTAAGAATAAATGGTCATTGCTTCATAGCTTATAGTATAAGTTTACAGACAGTGTTAAAGTATGAATAAATTAAGAGGATTGTATTTGATAGAACTTCTAAGAATTGAGGATTGCTTCGTGGAATACTTGATAGATTTTAAGAATTGAATCAAACACAAAGCAATCAACACCAATAGGTATTTTACAAAATAAAGAGTCATATATTATAGACTCAACATAAAGGGAAAGCGAAAAACAAAATGAATATCGGGAAATGTCTATTATTTCGGAAATATAGAAAGATAAAAGAAAAAAAGAGTAAGAAATTGGGAAATGTTTAAAACGAGAAGCGATTTCTCCGGTTTAGTTTCTTCGGGTTCTCTCTTTTTCCGGCTGGTTTGGACGGAGGTTTAACTGATTGCGGTAGCGTCGCCTGATTCTGAGTGAAGGTCACCTGGAGATTGCGAAGCCCGCACAAGATAATTGTTACCAAAATTACCCCAACATTTTCTACTTAGATTGCTTCACAACATTTTCTCTAATAGTGTTGTAGTCTTTATAGCATTTACTTAAGTAATCTCAGCATCTTTGATGGGTTTTTGCTTGCCAAGGACCGAATGTAGCAGATTATAGCGGTTGTGAGTTGGTTTAGTGAGGGCTGAGTTTATAACGATTTCTTGGCAGATTGTTTAGGTGGTGGATTGTTCTAGGGTTTGCTTGGGAATTAAGACTTTGTCATTTACTATCAAGTCTTTTTGGTCCTCCTTCTGCTTATATTAACTATACAGAGGATTTTAAAAAATCATTTTCTTCTCTGTTACATTTCTATGTATATACTCGAGTCTTGGTTTGACTATAGGAAGGTGTTTGAATGCAGGACTTTTGTGAGATATGCTCTGAGAAGCTTCAAAACTATGAAGAGAAGGTAGAGAGCTTTTTCGAAGAACATCTGTACACGGATGGAGAGATCCAATACTGCGTTGCAGGAAGTGGTTCGTATACCTTTTTATTGGCTGCTTTAATGTTTAATATCCTTGGAAAAAAAGTTTACTTTAATATAGAGATAGTCCTATTTAGATAGTATTTGGTTTGCATCATCTCTGGAGATTACTTAACATTTCTCTGGAGATATAGTCCTATTTAGATAGTATTTGGTTTGCCTCATCTCTGGAGATCCTGATGATAGTCTGGTTTATTACTACTTCTTCGCTCATCTTGCAATCAGTATTCATATAGTATTTGGTTTGCCTCATCTCTGGAGATTACTTAACATTTTCTACTTAGATTGCTTCACAACATTTTCTCTAATAGTGTTGTAGTCTTATAGCATTTACTTAAGTAATCTCAGCATCTTTGATGGGTTTTTGCTTAGCATCAATATTTGGTGTCTTCTTGTATCACATGTTAATGTGTATTATGTGTGTGTGTTTAGGATGGAAGAGAGGAAGTGGTTCAGGCAGGATCAGAGACTTCGGATCCGAAGGAGAGTAGAGCTTAGAGTACTTCGCTGGAGACTTGATGCTGATAACTAACGAAACTGATGAGGAATTGAAAAAGATCCGTGAATATTTGGTGGCTTGTGGACTTTATTTGATGGCTTTTATATATCATTTGTTTGTTATCCCTTAGACTTGAATGCTAGATCTTTTAGTTTCGAACCAAGTGCTATCTTGATACGAACAGTGGGTCTACTACTTGAAGAAGTTTAGCCTCTCCAGCCTTATCTATAACTAGCCAAGGACCGAATGTAGCAGATTATAGCGGTTGGGAGTTGGTTTAGTGAGGGCTGAGTTTATAACGATTTCTTGGCAGATTGTTTAGGTGGTGGATTGTTCTAGGGTTTGCTTGGGAATTAAGAGTTTGTCATTTACTATCAAGTCTTTTTGGTCCTCCTTCTGCTTATATTAACTATACAGAGGATTTTAAAAAATCATTTCCTTCTCTGTTACATTTCTATGTATATACTCGAGTCTTGGTTTGACTATAGGAAGGTGTTTGAATGCAGGACTTTTGTGAGGTATGCCCTGAGAAGCTTCCAAACTATGAAGAGAAAGTAAAGAGCTTTTACTTTGATGTAAGGGATCGCAATGAAGCTGATATGCCTCAGAATGTGTACTTCAGAAAGAAGAAGCCAGAGAACGCAAAGTGGAAATGAAGAAGGAGAGATAGAAGCGGTCAATGAGGGTTGACTTTGGGAAGGCAGCAAAGACTCTAGTCCTTTTAGAGTCTTTAATGGGTTGTTGCTTAGCATCAATATTTGATGTCTTCTTGTATCACATGTTAATGTGTGTGTGTGTGTGTGTGTGTGTGTTTGATGAGATATCATGGATCCTTCAATGTAAACTTGTCAAATTGAGTAAAACATCCATAACAATCGTTTTGTTATGATAGAGATTAGTGGCTGATCAGAGATTTTGTACCGTTGATTTTGATGTGAGCTGCAGCAATTACTTGAGCTCTCAGAAGCTTTGTTTGTTTGCCAAATGAGAGACATGGCGATTTTCTTATTCAGAATTGATATTAGAATATATGGATAATTGCACTTGGAAAAGAAGAAAATAACTAGTTTTATTATGATTCAACTAAATATAACATAATCAACTTAAAACCAATATAGAATTTAAATACTACTAGTCTAGACTACATTAGCTAGAAACTCGAAATTATAAAGGTAGACCATGTATTGGAAGCAACAAATTGCAAAAATACCACTGAGTGGGTGACAGTTCTGAGAAACAGATTCGATGGCTAATTGACCACAACAAAAGGCAAGAAAGAGAAGGAAAAGAGCATGTCCAATGTCCATCGTGCAAGAGAGTTGATAGATTGAGATTCCTCCGGCAAGCAACGAGAAGATCGTCATGAAAACATCCATGGTAGGGTAATAAAAAGGAACGAAAAACATGAAGGACAATATGATAAAAGAGGTCACAAATCTGATACACTTTAGAACGGGAGTTGTAGGGCTCGGACGTTCGACGAAGAACAAACACCTGAGTAGCATCACGGCGAAGAAGGCCGTGACGCCGAATCTGATGGGAGCAAACAAAACTTCTTTGCCATATATCAACAAGCCAAAGCACGAGAGGATCGTCGACGCATAACATATCCCACGAGTTAATACACGAAAACCCATCAGTATCTCATTCTCCAGTTTTTCCCACAAACTCGTCATCATACAATAGGAATTTGTGTTTTCCATTTTTGTTGAGACTAGTGTGTTTACGATATTCAGATGAGGGATTGATCCTTCTAGTAGCTGTCTCTTATACACATCTAGATGTGTATAAGAGACAGCACCTGAGTAGCATCACGGCGAAGAAGGCCGTGACGCCGAATCTGATGGGAGCAAACAAAACTTCTTTGCCATATATCAACAAGCCAAAGCACGAGAGGATCGTAGACGCATAACATATCCCACGAGTAAATACACGAAAACCCATCAGTATCTCATTCTCCAGTTTTTCCCACAAACTCGTCATCATACAATAGGAATTTGTGTTTTCCATTTTTGTTGAGACTAGTGTGTTTACGATATTCAGATGAGGGATTGATCCTTCTAGTATTATATATATATATAAGCTATTAGGTCCAAACCTAAAAATACCACGTCAAGAACGAGGACCAGTCCAAGTAGTATCGAATCCCTTAATAATCTCTTAATTAACCATGATCCGTTAAGGATCTACATGAAAATATCATCAAATCCCTTAATAAGTGTAAAACCAAATAAACTTGTGATCTTTACCAACAATAGCAAGTTACGGGATAACCGCTTGTGCCAACAAATTTATTATTTGCTAAAATATCAAACCAAACAAATTATATGACCTAAAATCACTACATCCACCTTCTCTCGCGTCTGCCTCCATCACTATCAACTTTGTTAAAAGTCACCTTTTTCAAACATTATAATAATTAAAAATGTATTAAACTTATAATATAGCCCTTGGGAAGATTACTTAAATAGCTTAAAATTTAATGTTAATTACTATACTAACTCTTATTTTAATTTAATTACTGATTTATTTTTCATGTCTATAATACTTTTTTAACCTTTGTTAGGAAAAAACTATTTACAGAAATGCCATTAATTTTTTTTCCACCTCAGTAAAAAATATTCAATATTAACGAAATTGCCACTGAATTTTGAACGAAAAGATATGGTCTATTGCCAAAAATCTGTCGTTTATTTACTTCGAGTGGCAGACTTGTATTTGATGACAGATTTTTCCAATAAGTCTATGGCACGAGCTAGCAGTTTTTTTGTTGTGATGGCAGTTTTAGTTAGTGTGATAGATTTTTTTCACAGATTTGTTTTCATGATATAACAGATTTACAATTTTTTTACGGACTTATTATGTTGTGACAGATTTATCTCACAGACTTATTTTTCTGGCAGATTAATAGTTTTACTTGATAGCAAATTTATTTTAACGAAAGATTTATAATTAGTTTGTTATCAAATCAAATTTAAAATTTTATTACTAAACTAGCTTCTACGTTATAACGGTTTTTGTTTCACTTCACAACAGTTTTGTATTTTTGAACGAAATATATTTATTTGATGACAGTTTTTAGTTCATAAGAGACGACAAATTAATTTCTTTACTAGTATAACCTTTTGCATTTTTCCTTTGACAACAGACTTCTGGAGTAACAGATTTATGGTACTCTTGTCATGACAGTTTTTTTAAATTTAAATAAAAAAAAAAAAAAAAAAAACAAAAAACAAAATAAAATTTTTTTTAAGTCCAATTTTATAACTTCTTACGAGCAATGGCTCTTTGTTTCCTCTAGGTTGTTGGTCTTTCAACATGAGAGTTAACTACTTTATGATTTTTGTTTGATCGATTGGTTCCCCTTTTAAAGTTTCAGAAAATGGAAGAGAAACTTCAGCTCATACCTGAGCAACTTTGAAGAGTTCGTATAGTCATTTCAGGTCGAGATGAGAATTATGTAACAAGCCGTCGTACCTGGTATTGACAACACATTCAGTCACCTTTTTAGCTAGTTTTACATATTTATTTAGAAAGTAAAAAAACTAGTAAAAGGTGTAGGATACTAGTCTGTTTACACGTTTGAGAATACGATCCACCCTACTTATGTAACTGAACACAAACTTATTGTCTTCTTACAATTGTTTAGGTAAAAGTACAAGTAAACGTATAAGAGCGTGAGTTAGAAAAAAATACAAAATTTGAATAAAATTGAAAACAAAATTTGATTAAAATATGAATATACATATTGTAGTTTAACATTACCGCCAAACCTGCATAAAAATAGAAAATCTTAGTTCAAGAATGAGTTAAACAAAACCAAAATTTGAATAAAACTAAAAACAAAATTTGAATAGGTTCCTCTTGTAATCGTGAGTTACAAAAAAATCACTTTAATATGTAATATGTAATAATGTAGTTTAACATTACATCAAGCGGGAATGAAAATAACAAATCTTATCTCACAAGGACAAATACTAAAAAAGGTTGATCATCAACCAATGACCATATTTCATAAGGGTTTAGCCAACTAATGTGTAAGCAAGTAATGGGCAGTTTTCACGGACCATATGTAAGGAACCTCTCTAAGTTTCACAATAACTCCAACAAAAGAAGTCTTCAACGCATCCCACACATCAACTCCAACTCCTTCTTTAAGCATTTGTAAATTGAACAAATAAAAGTTGTGGTCCATACTTCTTATCTGATTAGAAGCTTTTCCCTTTTCATATAGCTTTGGAAGATATCTGTTTTTCCCGTTTGATGAAGCCATCTACAAAAAAAAATTGAAAATATACATATCATGAGACACTAATAAATCCGTTCTACTCTTAATAGTTTAGGAGATCCCTGAAGAATTATAATCCTAATATATAGATACAATTCATGCATCTGTTTCAACCTTAACTCACTCAGTGATGACTCATTATTTTCCCATGAGATATTGTTCATAAGCACTATAACCACATGACATTGGTGAAAGCACACAAACAATACAACACGACAATTGGTGAAAGCACACATACAACTAAATCCTCGTTAACAATGCAGACGATATAATTCTCATCATACCAAAGTGAATTTTGATTAAACAAAAAGGTTTCATAAGCAAAAACGAAAGCAAAAGCAAAATCCGACAATCAAAATCCACCAAAATAGACAAAAGATAGCATTTCAGATTGGAATTTACCTTTAGGTTTTGGGCAGTTTAGATGACAAGGGTAGTAACATGAGGCTGAGTGGACAACAGGCGGAACCAAAGGTAGACTGCAAGTTAGTTCGAGTTGGTTCAGGTACGACATTCAAACCAAGAATGTAGGACCTAACCCAATAAACCAAAACACTAAACTGATTCGGGTATTGTGTGTGAGTGCAGAACATACAAGGATTCATTTGGGACGAGGAAAAGGTTAACAAGTAGCTAATGACTTACATGACTGGCGCGCGGCTTCAGACTTAAAAGAGATGTGTAAGACTCACTCATGTGATCTCTGTGGCTCAAGCTACCATTATCCGAGGCTTGGGATCATGAGATCTTGGAAACTCGATAATATTAAGACTACAATGCTTATGTATTGTTTATTTTGCTCTGTCATTTCATTCAATTATAGGGTAAACGAAATTTAACCAAAAAAAAAAATTTAACGATATTCACACATATCAATCACAGTATATATATATATATAATTTTTAATTAGTTGTGGAACTGGAGAAGAAACCAAGACAAGGGTGCAAAGAGTGGAAGGGAAAGAGAGTCTGATGAGTTTACGGGTTTCAATAGAAGAGAAACTCGCAATCAAGTTTATTCTTTTAGGGATAATTGGTGTGATGATAGAGAAAGTGGATTGAGTGTTCGGATTCAAGGCAAGAGTAGTTAGGGCAAAGAATCATATATTAATGTGTTTTATTATTCTTTGTGTTTTTGAAATTTTATAAAATTAAAAAATTCCATTTTTATTGTATCGAAAAGTGTATATCCTGATTTAAATTAATATGAAAATGATAATTTACATAAATGATTAATTTGTATCGATGTTTATCAGGTGACCAAAACAAAAAAGGGTTTCGAATAATCAAAAAATAATATTTGGACTAAACCAAAATATGTGCTTTTTAAGAAGAACTTAAGCGAAAGCGCAACGGAAGAATAACGTAGGACGAAGGAGAAAAACAAAGAAGGAGGAGAGGAAGCCTACTGACTTCCATCGCAAGTAACAACCTTAGAAAATTTATTCAATTATTTACATACATATATGTGGGGTATGTTAATGATTTCTACAAGTTATTTTCCAATTATGTGGCACTGGTGAATATGTATGCACATATACTAATTATTTTATGTTGCATGTCTTGGCTATGGTGGTTCATGAGGAAAAGAAGCTCGGTCACTGTAATCCTCTCAGTTTTCCTATCGTAAGCATTTCATTTTTAGTGTCTTTTTTTGTTCTTCAAACATTTATTTTAGAAATTACCTAAAATTCGTCAAACAATTTGTAAACAGTTTAGAGAGTTTAGTGCTAACAAGATGTGTGACGATGAGTCTGAATCTTAAGATTTTTTGTTTTTTTGTGTTAATTACAATGTGGTATATAATGTCTTTTACATCTACTAAACCGTATAGAATTATTTCGACCGAATGTGTACTTTAATTAAATTCGTTGTTTCCTTGGTCTATTATGAAGAAAGAAAACCATAATAAGTAGAAGGAATAAGAAGAAGAAGATACCAGTTTAAAGAGATAACCAGATCTATGAAAAAGAAAAACCGGAAGAGAAAGACGAAGACAAATCGAATGAGAAAGAACAAGAAGTTGGAGAAGACACATGCAATAAAGAAAAAATAGAAGTCAAAGACGATTAATAAGAAGAAGAAAAAAAAAATAAAGACGATTAAGACGGGCAAGAGCAATATTTTACGGTATTATTGTTTTAAAATCGTTTGAATTAAAAGTAACACATATAAGATAACATTTTATTTATATATATGATAGTTAACATAGTAAATTTATGTTTGTTGGGGTTTTGTTTTCAAAATTACTTGATTTGCAATTTAAATAAGTTCTTTTGAGTAACTAAGCCATATTCTATAAGGTAATTTTCGCATATAAAAGATTCATTACAAGAAACAAGTGTGAAAACATAAGAATTAAAAACTGATGTGGAGCTGTTAAAAATGCATTACGAAAACACTGATTTATAAGTTTTTGAGAAAATCGTTATGAAAAACTATCATATAATATTAATAAATTTAATATAAAGACATAACTGTATTCATTTTAATTAAATTGTATTTCTAAAATATATTAAATAATATTTTTTTGAGATTTTATACCTAGCTGAGTAGCTGTCATGCTTTGGTGGATTAATAGCAATGGAATAAAAATAAGCAAAAATAAAAAGGAAAAACTTACATGGTTCGGAAAAGAAGCAAGAAGTTAAAAACATTAAATGTGAAAAATATAAAATATACAATTTATTTAAAATCCGGTTTTGGCATTGTCACATTTATATACCAATAATTTTATGTTATTTAATGTTTATATTAGAATAAAAATAAGATAAAGTTAATGTTGAACCGTTGATGTATAGAAGTTTTTATGTTAACCTATGAAATATGTTAAGGGCTTTCTAACCATTTTTTTCTAAAGCTTTACGACCACTTTAAAGTATTAAACTTGATTTAAAGTTTCCAATAAATCAAAAGATTCAATTGTTTTCGTTTACTATTAGCATGTCAAAGTAACGCCGCTGGAAGCAATGCTCATCCTTTGGATCCCAACACAAACACCGTAGTAACAACAAAACATGATATATATTTGCACAATCTCAATGGCACTAACTCCTTCTATTTAATTAATCTTTTTAGTTAGTTGATTTTGTGGAAACAGTTTAAAATGATTTGTTTCATATAGATCGAGTACGAGTGGAACAAGCATGCAAAATCTCGCAACCCATATATTGTACTGTAAAGATCATGATACTCTTTGTTGTGTTGACATTGGCTACATTGGTTAGCCTCGTATAAGGTGAGGGTGGAAAAATACATAACCATTTAAGATGTGTTATGTTTTTACATGATTAATTTGCTCTGGTAAAATAATAATCAAAATTCAATTGATTTAGTAAAAGTTTTAAAATAAAATCAATTAAAGTATTTTTATAATTATAAATATAGCATTCAATATATTATAAATAGCATAATAGATAACTTTCCATGTTCATTCACCAAATAATAAAATTATTATTATAACACTAAAAACAAAGAAGAATACGAATGAACGAAAAATAAAAACTAGGAGCAAAATACAATGTAAGATCAAACGACTTGAAAAAGAATAAGAAAATGCAGAATTTGAAGAAAAAGAAGAATAATCTGAAGACATAAGAAGAAGAAGAAAAACGAAAGAATAATACGAAAAAAGAAATATGAAAAAGAAAGAAGAAAAGTCACTAAGAAAGAAGAAACAAGAATATAGACACATAAAAAGAATAAAGAAAAATAAAAAGAAAGAAGAAGAAAAAGAACTTAGTGAACAAGAAAAAAGAAGAACGAAGACGTAAAAAGAGAAAACACTAAGAAAGAAGAAAGAAGAAAGAAGAAATAATAAAGAAGAAGAAGAAAAACGAAATCAAAGACAATAAAGAAGAAAAAAAAGACGAGTAAGGAGCAATATTTTACGATATTGCTACTTTAAAATATTTTGAATTAAAAGTAACACATATCAGAAAACATTTTACATTTATAGGATAGTATAACGTACTCAACATAGTAATTTTATGTTTGATGCGGTTTTATTTTCACTAATAGTTGATAAGCAATTTAAATAAGGTGTACATAGCTTCTCCATATTATTTATTGATTTATGACACATTCTTTTTTTTATGTGTTATTTATGTATTGCCAATATACGAAAGCTATACAAACGAAGAGAAATTGTTGTCTTTGTTTATATTTTATCACATGATGTGTATTGGATAAAGTACACATATGCATAAAACGTAATGCGAAGAATAGCAAAGAAAAGAAATTGGAGGAAACGAAGACAAACAACGATAGCAACAAAATTAGTTGATTTTATTCAATTATTTTATGTGAAGAATATGATTATGGGTGTTCGGTGCATTTTTATTTTTAGTATAATAAGGATGTTTTGACTCATTAAACAAATTTTGTAATCTTGATATATATATATATATTTATATGTCGTGATTTTTGTGTGGCTTCCCGTACAGATAAATTAAAAAACTTTTAGATCATTATTCTGTAACTCAATCTAATTTTGGTGTCCATTATGTTTACGTATATTTTAGAATAATTTTGAAACTACAAAGAGAAACACAAATAACAACCAAAAGAGGAAGAACTATGAGGAAAAAAAGATGGAACATGAAGAACGAATTAAAAGAATAAAAGAAAACCGGGAGGTGAATAAAAGGGTAAGATGAAAATGAAACGAGCGTATAACATTGTGGTCACATTTTCCATCAAATTTGGATCGAGACTCGAAAAAATGATTAAAGAAACTAACCTTATAATATGGACGAAGAATTGATAAAACTTTAGATAAAACGATGCGTGATATACTAAAATATGAAAAACCGGTTGGTGGTAAAATTGTTGTTTTAAGGAGACTTTAGACATCTCTTGCCAGCGAACCCTAATGATGACAAGGTAAGATTGTTTTGAATATTTTAAATTCGTCGTTTCTTTGGTCTATGATGAAGAAGAAAAACCAGAATAGGTAGAAAGAAGAAGAAGAAGAAGAGAACAGTTTAAAGAGATAACCAGGTCAATGAAGAAGAAAAACCAGAAGAGATAGACAAAGCAAATCGAATGAAAAAGAAGAAGAAGTTGGGGAAGACACATGTAGTAAAGATGAAGAAATAGAAGTCAAAGTTGATTAAGAAAAAGAAGAAAAAAAAATCAAATACAATAACGAGAGAGAGTGCAAGAGAGATAGAGTGAAGTAAAAAGAAAGAGAGAAAAAGAGAATTTCTTTCATAAATAAGAAAGAGAGAGGGAGGGAAACAGAGAAAGCGAGAGAGATGGAGCAAGAGAATCTCCTTAACAAATAAGAACCAGAGAGAGAAGGAAAGGTAGATAGGGAGATAGAGAAGGAGAGAGAGGAATAGAGGGAGTATCTACTTCAAAAATAAGAACGAGTGAGAGAGATAGAGAGAGGAATAGAGGGATGTTCTTTGTGTATGGTTCTGGTGGTACTGGAAAAACGTATCTCTGGAGTTTGCTTGGTGCTGCTCTACGTTCAAAAGGACTTATTGTTCTTAACGTTGCGTCGAGTGGCATCGCCGCGTTGTTATTACAAGGAGAAAAAATTGCTCATTCTAGGTTTGGAATACCTATTGTGGTCAACAAGTTTACGACGTGTTGCATGAAGACTGATTCTAATCTAGCGGAATTGGTTAGGAAGACCAAGTTGATAATATGGGATGAGGCGTTGATGATGAACAAAGATTGCTTCGAAACTCTAGATAGAACGCTACGTGATGTCGTAAAATGTGCTAAGCCATTTGGTGGTAAGGTAATCGTCTTTGGTGGAGATTTTAGGCAAATCTTGCCTGTTATACCTAATGATGGGAGGGTAGAAAATGTCATGGAAACTTTAAATTCATCACCTCTTTGGAATCAATGTGAATTGTTAAAGCTTACAAAGAATATGCGGCTCATACCAGGAGATAGTAGTAAGGAGATGCATGAGCTGGCGGAGTTTTCGAAATGGATATTGGATATTGGTGACGGAAAGATAAATGGGAACGGTCTAGGCGAATCCGAGGTTGAGATTCCTGAAGATATGCTGATTATGGATGATGGAGATCCAATTAAAGCAATCGTTACCGAGGTTTATGGACGACTGTATGCAGGGAAAACAGATCCAAAGTTTTTCTAGGAAAGAGCGATTTTAAGTCTAAGGAACGATGATGTCGAGGTCATAAATAACTACATGTTGTCGAGGTCATAAATAACTACATGTTGTCGCAGCTACCAGGTAATTTTATTGTATTCTTTTTCAATTTGAGATTTAGTTACGACCGTTAATACTAGGTTTATAGCGTGTTTAATACCGATTGTTGTGCATACATCAGGTGATGAAAGGACGTATCTAAGTTGTGATAGTATTGATACAACTGATCGGGATATCGATAGTAACGAGACATCCGAAGTACCGTCCCTGACATCGATGCCAAAAGTCGAAGGTGTACCTGGTAATATGATTTATACTGATGAGTTTCTTAATTCAGTGAAGTTGTCTGGTTTGCCAAACCATGAAATACGATTGAAAGTTGGAACACCAATAATGCTTCTTCGAAATATTGACCCTAAGAATAGTATGTGCAATGGAACGAGATTTCTTATAACTCAGCTGGCTAATTATGTTATCGAGGCTAAAGTCATTACGGGTGCCAAGGTTGGAGAAAAGGTTCTTATACCCAGGATTTTTGTTTCTCCACCGGAAGCAAGACTTCCTTTCAGAATGAGACGTAAACAGTTTCCAATCACTCTGGCTTTTGCGATGACCATAAACAAAAGTCAGGGTCAGACTCTTGCAAAAGTAGGAGTGTTTTTGCCAAGACCGGTTTTTACGCATGGTCAATTATATGTTGCTTTGTCAAGGGTAACAACGAGGTCAGGGTTGAAGATCTTGATAATGGATAAAGACAATAAACCGCAACAGAAGACTTTGAATGTTGTCTACGAGGAAGTTTTCCCGAAACCTAAATAAATAGGTATTTATGAGTTGGTTAAGTATCAATAGGTATTGTTTACGCTCTTCTTAATGATATCTATGCTATATTATTTATGCGTGTATTTTGTTTTCGTTACTTGAATGTCATAACTTTGGTTCGTTTAATCGGTCATGATATTGTGTTTTTTGTTCAAATTCTTGCATGTATTTTTTTTTTGGATCAACATTCTTACATGTATCTACAAGTTCTTATTACACTACAAAGTATATCGTTATTGGGTTTCTTAAACAGTTGGTTCATTTCATCACGTGTAAAAATCTTTAGCATCGTTTTTAAAAAAAGTCTACAGTTCGATTATTACAACTTCCATTAAAAACTTTTAAATTGGGTTTTGAGGTCAACATTATGTGTTTAATATCATTTGACACAAGTAGCCCGCACATTTGCGCGGGCCCATCCCTAGTAATGGATAATTACATAGTTAAATGTGGTTTTCCAAAATAAAAAGGGATAATTCCGAAATCGTTTTTATATATCATTTTATATATTCCCCTAATTAAGGAAATTGCAATTTCGAATTTAGGATATTTACATTTTTGATCCACAAGATAAATCAAAGACGATATTATCTTGCCACAATCTAAAACCTAAAAAATGTATTATTATTATGAAACCCTAAGTTGTAATGTGTATAGATGTCGTTGGCACGGCCAAGGTTTGTATTATTCTTGCCAATCCATTGCGCTCTACTGTTTATATTATTTTTGATTGCTTACTATGGTTTCTGATCGTCGTACATGTGTTTCTTCTAGGTATTCTTTCCATATCTCGGCTAGGAGTTGCTCTGCTTGTGATCACTGTCATGCTTTCTATGGTATAGTCTCTTTATGCATTATACTAATCTATCTATTGTTGTGCTTTTAAAAATTTGTGCTCTCTGGCCTGATTGTTACAAGGTTTTGGTCGAACTGGATCCTTAACTTGTGGTTGTGTGTATCACTTTATCGGCCCAATGGAAAGGTAACTTTAGATTTATGTTTTTGTTGCTTTTTCGTTGGTTTTGTGTATCATTGGTGTATAGTATAATATTGAAATTAAATTCATCTTCCTGTCTACAAGGTGTACTCTGGGGTCGTGCGGTGACATGGATAATATTCTCCATGATAATTATGTGTCAATATGTGGTCCTCGTGGTGATGTTTCTGATACGCGTGTAGTTGGGGTTCGTCGTGTACAAGTCAGTGTTTCAGAGTTGAGACCGGAAGTTCTTTTGAGTGGATTATTGGTCAAAGTTCTTCGGATGTGGACTCGGGCGACTGGTGTCTCTCGTCTCGAGAGGATGCTTCAGTTGATCTTGGTCGATGATCATGTTTGTTATTGACTTTTTTCGTTATTGTATTTGTATTGATCCCTTATGTTTCTCATAATTCCTTTATTTTTGGCAGGGTGCCAAAATACATGCATCTGTTGTTGGTCGAGATTATAATCGCTTTGTGTCTAAATTGTTTACGGATGGTTGGTTTGCTATCGATAATTTCAGAGTTGTTGAGCACTTTGGCTCTATTCGATTTACGTCTCATCCTTGTGAAATCGAGTTCCTTGATATCACAATGGTTACGCTGGTTTTGAGGCGTTGTGATAGAAATTTTTTCGAGTTTACAAATTTTTGGTATGTTTTGGATCGAGACCATGGTCTTAAACATTTGGCAGGTTGGTTGATTGTCCGTACAGCCTTGAGCATTTTAGTTTCTTTGTTGCTTTTTTATTATGACACTGATCATAGCAATTAACTGTCTGCGTTACTCATTTGTTGTGTAGATTTCGTAGGGTACGTATTTGAAGTTGGCATCTTAACCGATGCTGGAGGTTCGTATGATTGTGGTGGTGTTTCTATATCCTTCACGCTACGTAGCTCACGGTGTGTGTTGATATTTTTGCGGTGTTTCTTTGGGTTTCTTTGTTTGAATTTTAGTGTAGCTCATGATTGTCTCATTACTAGGGCTGATGAGATACAGTGTTTTTTAACTGGGATCCATGCCCTAAAGGTTAGTCTCGGTTGGTAAGGTGTGCCTACCTCTGATCCTGTCGTTTGTGTCATTAGGTGAGGCCTTCTTAGTGAACTCGAAGGTATAACTATTCTAGGTGGTCATCGTTTTCTGGATTATCGTTTGTGTTATTTTAATAGTTCTTATTTTATTATTTTGAAAACCTAGGTGTATTGACCGTGACCTCCGTCTATCCTACAAGAGTAATGTTGGATCCTCCTTTTCGTGATGTCCGCAAATTTATATAATGGTTGGTATTATTTAATTGTTGATTATGTTTATTTGGATAAACGATGTTGTTGTTTGATGGCAGTTTTTTTTTGTGATATAGGTTGGCACCAGCTCTCCATCCACTGTTCTTGTGATCTACATGGCAAGTGTATGTATGTATTGTGATTCGTTATTCAATGTTGTGTTTATGGAGGCAGCGAAGATGGCGGATCGTTTGTCTTTGTTTTAAAGTATTTGCGTCCTTGTGTTTTGAGTTTAACGATTTGGTAATAATCAAATCGATCTAATTATAAAAAGTTTGCTCATTATTGAGGTTCTTGTGATGGTGTGTTGTGACGTGATTTGACATCTCTGGCAGTAATTTTCACGTGTTTGTAATTTCCAGAAATAAGAATGTGATAGCACCTTAATCTGACTTTAGAGATATATATTAAAAATAAAAAGAGATGCTTATAGTAATTAATTTTTGACCACTTAGTATTATCGCGTTATTTATGATAATATTTTTATTTTATAAAGAAAATAAACGATTTTGTTGTTATCTCCGCGTGTACCAGATTCGTCTATATTGGGATTATGGTGATTATTCTGAGATTTTTTAATTTTAAAATATATATTTCAAGAAGCAAAACTGCTCCGTAGTATTTGCAAGCGTATAAAATTCATGGTATTTATTTTCCTGATTTTTCCGCGATTTACAAATGATAGGCGATTTTCTTATACAATTAATATATATAAAAAATTAGTTAGTTTAGATTTTATAAATAATTGATCAGAGTATATTTGATAAATAATTTTACTGCCCGGACAGTCCTCTGCTTTTCTATTAGATAGGTTTTATTGGTGATAAAATTATCTAATAAATATAGATTAGAGTATATTTGATAAATAATTTAGCATATAAGAGTATATTTATAGAATTTACAGATCGGTGAGAGTTCTTTTTCTTTCGGTGGTTCTAATTATCTTAACCAATTGATTTTTGTTAGCGATAAATTTATGATAAGTAAAAATAATTGTATATTAGATCCCTGAATTGAATCTATGGTGATAAACTTGTGATATATGCAAAAATAACCGTCTTATGGTTGATATGTGTGGCTAACTAGAAAATTTTCATTATCTTAGNGTTTTCAGTTTTACTAATTTCACAAAGCTTAAATTGGATTTTAATCATTCGTAAGGAAGGAAAACATACCAAACTCAAACTACTTTTAGTTTGAATCTCAGGTTTCAGTTTCAGAATAAGCACTTTTGTTCTTGGAATCGAATGTTTTGGGTTTTGTACTAGTGTTTCCTGAGAGATTGATCAAATGAAGTATCTTTGTTGAGTTTTGGTGTCTGAAGGTGGGAAATTGACATACCAGACAACGAAGAAGAGGGCTAGTGGACCCGAGTGCTCTGTCATTGGCAAGATAATTCAAGGAGTAAGCTTTTTTCTTTGCTGAATCTTACTTTTTCTGTTCAGTTTCATTTTAGATTATCTGTTTCGAATTATCTTTCATTTTCTTTGTTGTGTGTTAGCTGCTTTCTCATTTCAACCAATTTGGAAAAAAAGTTTGTGAATTCTCGTGTTAGTAGTTCGTGTTGAAGTGCTAACAAGAATATAGTCTTATAGTGAACATGTGGCGCAGTTATGGCCATCTGTGACAAATTGGTTTGGCATTAAGACAAAATCTAGGGATTAAATTAAAGAATTTGTTTGTTGCAGGAGTGAAAGTGTTTGTCTAAGCTTGATATCAGATGAAATTAATTCACTAATAAATCATTTTAGGATGTCGTTCTACATATTTAGGAAGATGTTCCTAAAACGTATAATTGTGTTTTTCTAAGCCAGTAGACACAGTTGCTCATGTTTTGAAGGTAAATAAATATCTCTTTCTTTTTCTCTCTTTATTCCATATTCTATCGTTTTAACAACAATTAATAACGATGGGTGTCGATTAACTACAGTCTGGATACACGTTATATGATCAAGTTATAAGACCAGCTAAGGTTGTTGTTACTCAAGGAGGGGAGAACGAAACAGAAAAGAAAGAGGCTGATGTTTAAAAAGACGTCAGCTTGGTTTTCATAAATTTTGCTATTGTTCATTGTTTCAAGTAACTTAATTAAAATCTTCTGGAGGCTTCGAGTCATAGTTTCTCTTGTCGTTTTGTTATTCATTGGTTGAACAAGATCTCCCATAAGTTGTTAAATGTACTTGCTAGGGAAGTTCTGCTTTTGTATTTGTTTCTTTTATCTTGTTCAGGAAGCCCTCCTACACATTTAGAAACATTTAGAAAGCTGTTTCTAAAAACACATAAATTATTTTTTTTAAAAATTTATGTAAAATGATTTAACAAAGAAATAGAAGGTTGTAATTGACACCAAATTTTTTTTGTCTAATTTATACAGCAACTCAAATTTTTGAAACCATTTTACACTTTTCGGAAGGTCTTCCTAAAACAAATGAATGTCTTCCTAAACCAATTAAATGAGAATTTTTATGCTTACAATAACTTTTATTTTTTATCATGTTATCTTCATTGGTTCTATAAATGTTTTAAAAATCTTTCTAAATTCTTAATAAGACCATACTATAATTTCTATAAATTTCCTAAATATCTAGAATTATTTCCTTAATTTATAAAATTTTGGGAAGCTTTCATGAATTTTTAGGAAGCATTTTTACAAATATAGGATAGGCTTCCTAAATCATACTCCCTCTGTTTCTAAAAAAAAGTTGTTTTGGAATTTTTACACATATTAAGAAAACATAATAAAACTTCACTATAAATGCATTATTTTTTGTAATTAACAATTTCCTATAAATTTAAACCAATAGTACTTCAAAAAATTCAATTAATTCTCTTGAAGTTCACAATTTTTCATCATTAACTAAGAAAAAATGCATTGAAAACTTAAAACAACCATCTTTATGAAACAAAAATAAAATCTAGAAATACTTTCTTTTAGGAACAGAGGGAGTATGTTACTAGTAAATCAAATAAATATTTAGGAAGTTTTTCTAAACGTTTAGGAAGACCTTACTAAAATTTGTATAATTTGTTTTCTAAATATCTAGAACTGTTTCCTAAAATTAGTGAATTTAACAAGTCTTCTTGACTTTGCTCCGTTTATTGATCATATCCAACATGACACCAATGATGTCTGAATGATCTTCATATTGTTCAAATGATCATCGATCACATGTTGAAATTTTTTACTAAGTTTGGCAAAGGCTTTTAGAAGGGCTTCTTAAACTTAGGACATGCTTCATGAATTTATGAAGATCTTCCTAACGTATTTAACAATAATTGTTAAAAACAAAAACCAATTTCATTAGTATTTGTTAAAGATAAAATTAGATTAACGTTAATTAGTGTTTTAACCAAAGATATGAGATGTGAAAAAAATATAGAATCGGATGGCTAATTTTTGAATTTAGGAAAACCTTCCGAAGTGAGAGGAAAGGCTTCCTAAACTTAGAAATTTTTTTTTAGAAGGGCTTCCTAAACTTTGGAAAAGCTTTCTAAACTTAGGAAAGGCTTCCTGAATTTATGAAGTCCTTCCTAACGCATTTAATAATATTTTTTAAAGACAAAAACCAATTTATGAAGACCTTCCTAACGCATTTAACAATATTATTCAATCTTCCTAAGCATGAGAAGGTGTAGTTTTAATTGTTGCTTTAGTTTTACTACAAGTCTACAACTATAGATTGAATGATAATTGAAGATTTCTGAAAAATTTAAGAGTTTAAGAAGTTTTGATAATAATTTAAAAAGTTTTCGAATATTTTAGCAAATTTTTCTAAATATTTAGGAAGTTTTTCTAAACGTTTAGGAAGACCTTACTAAAATTGAATAAAATAAAATTTGAATGCTTTCTGTCAAACATGTAAAAAACTTTTTACAGAATTTATAAATGCTTTCTAATAGTCATTGAAGATCTCTTAAAAATCTAAGAACTTTAAGAAGCTTTCTTAATAATTTAGAAAGTTTTCAAATATTTTAAGAAATCTTTCTAAACATTTAGGAAGTGTTTCTAACGGTTTAGGAAGACCTTCCTAAAGTTCAATAAAAGTTTTTTTTTATAATAGTCTAAAAATTTAGAAACATTTAATCGTCTAAAACATTAGGCTACTGTCGTTATAAAGTAAAGTAAAGAGAGAATGTGAAAGTGAACCTGCCTAAGGGAGATTGGAAAAGTCAATTTGTTGGAAACTTCATGAAATTTGCCGATCTCTTGAAATAGCCAATTCCGGCAAACACCTGTGCAAGAAACAACATTCTCCCACCTTCCTAAATATTAAGAATTGTTTTCCAGAAATTTTTAAGAGGCTTCTTAAATTGTTAGGAACAATTTTGTTTCAAGTTTAAACCACCGTTAATTATTTGCATACATACATAATTCATCGTAACAATGAAGATTAAAGTGTCAAAATCACTTGAAAAGTGAAGGTCTGAAGCAAGATAAGTAAGAAAATCTTCTTGGAAGGCCTTACTATATTAATCCTTCCTGAAATTTCAAAAGATCTTCCTAAATAGTAAAGAACAATTTTGTTTCAAGTATAAACCATCTTTACTTGCATTCAAACCCTATAAACCATCGTAACAATGAAGAGGATATTAATGTCCTAAATTCTATTACTTATAGCGAACTAATACTATTAATGTCCTGACCAACGGTTGTGCTATGAATTTCACTATAGTAATGCATGGGTTTCATTGTTTCTTATCGCGTGATTCAACTATGTGAAGACATGACAACAAATTTAGGAAGCCATTCCTAAACATGTATGAATCGTTCCTAAATTATGAAGCTTTTAAAATGTTTCGGAAGATCTTCCTAAAATGTATGTTAATTGTTAAAAAGAGGGTGAATTGACAAAACAAAAAAATTCAGCACAATTCACCCTTTTTTTGTTAATTTGGTTTTTAAAGTGAAAAGGACAAAAAAACATCGGAAGATTCTAAAACCAGGCAGCGATACGCCGATACCTTGAAGATCAATACACTGAAATCCAAAAGACTTATGATAGAACCATGAACAAAAGGAACATCATCAAGGTTTTGGCAAGTCCATCAAGGATCAGGCTGTGTAAGAGTGTGATAATGAAACCACATCCGGAGTTATCAAAAGATCTTTTCATTTATACATAACTTGGTGAGATGAGAATAAGAAAGACGATCAATTTATAATTCATTTGGCAGCTAATTTATCAAAAGATCCTTCATTCACAATTAGTTTGCAGTCCCCCAAGAAGTCAATTGCAAAAAAAAAACGAAAAAGATGCTCAAACAAGCTCAATTCTTTATAGCGAATTCACTAGGAACTCAATTTATCCTTGTGTGTACAAAACCTAGTGTTACATGAATCCAAAGCCCGCTAGAAAACTAAAAGGAACTAATCGAATAGCAGAAACAAGTATGAAAAACCCGGTACTTTGTAACAGCTTCTTCCACACGTAGACGGCGTCGCACGTGGCGCGTCTCCCCTGAGAGACGATCTCGGAGTTTGAAATCTTCGCCAATATGCTCGAATCTCTTCCGCCAGATTTGCCGTCTCCGATTCTCTTAGGCGCCATTGATCGGAATTGAGAGATCTAATTTCGCAGAGAGGGGGGAGCACGAGGACTTGTGAAAGGGTTTCTCAGATCTTATGGAAGATCCTAGAAATCGATATCCAGAAACCCATTCTTCTTCGATACTCTGTGTGTTCCTTTGGTTTCGGCCATGGAGAAGAAGAGAAGAAGGAACTCGAGGAATTGAATCATCTTTCTCTCGTCTCTGATGTCTGTAACGAATTGGAGATGCATCTAGGGCAGACGCCAAAGGCTTTGGCCGAGTTCATTCATCGATATTGGCCGCCACAGACTGTGATGAAAGAAAGTTTGGGAAAAAATCTGTATTTTTGATAGAAGGGTAGAATGGTCAGTTAGCTAGTGATAAATGTTAGAACTGGAATAATTCAGCGTGCTATGGTATTTTTGGATCAAAAACATAAAATTATGCTATTTATGAGAATTGCCCCTAATTTTTTTCCACTTAGTATTATCGCGTTATTTATGATAATATTTTTATTTTATAAAGAAAATAAACGATTTTGTTGTTATCTCCGCGTGTACCAGATTCGTCTATATTGGGATTATGGTGATTATTCTGAGATTTTTTAATTTTAAAATATATATTTCAAGAAGCAAAACTGCTCCGTAGTATTTGCAAGAGTATAAAATTCATGGTATTTATTTTCCTGATTTTTCCGCGATTTACAAATGATAGGCGATTTTCTTATACAATTAATATATATAAAAAATTAGTTAGTTTAGATTTTATAAATAATTGATCAGAGTATATTTGATAAATAATTTTACTGCCCGGACAGTCCTCTGCTTTTCTATTAGATAGGTTTTATTGGTGATAAAATTATCTAATAAATATAGATTAGAGTATATTTGATAAATAATTTAGCATATAAGAGTATATTTATAGAATTTACAGATCGGTGAGAGTTCTTTTTCTTTCGGTGGTTCTAATTATCTTAACCAATTGATTTTTGTTAGCGATAAATTTATGATAAGTAAAAATAATTGTATATTAGATCCCTGAATTGAATCTATGGTGATAAACTTGTGATATATGCAAAAATAACCGTCTTATGGTTGATATGTGTGGCTAACTAGAAAAATTTCATTATCTAAGATATATTATGTGTACATTTTGAATATATGCATATTCCTATTATCTATGATATGTTATATTTACATTTTGCTATTATCTAGGATATGTTATATTTATATTTTGTATATATATGTATATATATACTGTGATAGTAATTCCATAATTTTGGGTTTGATAATATCGAACTAATATTAATTCTATACACACGTCGGTAAGAATTAAATGGAACCAGGTGTATTCTCCTATATATACTTCCACCTCTGCAACATGTTGTTTCCATCGTCTAATTGTGATTGGTTTGTAGTTTGCAGAAAAAAACATCGCTGCACTTTATACTTCTTGCTGTTCGCGTCATGTCTATTTTTAAGAGGAAGACGGGTGCTATGGTTCTGATCAAGGATTTGAATCCCCAGTCTGATCGTTATAAGATAAAGGTTCGAGTGCTGTGGGTCTGGGAGAGTCTCAGGGGCAAGGATGGCAAGATGCTCGAAGTTATCTTCGTTGACATTGAGGTTTTGTTTAATATTAACAGTAGATGTACATCATTGTTGTATTTGTTCGTGGTTCTTTTATCCGATATTGTTTGATATTTTTAAATAAATTTATCTAAAATACAGGGGGATAGGATACATGCAACTCTTGATAAGAGATGCATCGACAAATTCCGGAGTGGCTTGGTACAAAGTGATGCGGTGGTCATTGATACTTTTAAGGTTGTTGCCTACCAAAGTGCATATCGGACCAGTCGATCTCCCTATAAGATCATTTTTTATGAAACGACTACACTTAGTGTTTGTCTGGATTTTCCATTGCAAGTTGCGGAGAGGTTTTTCAGGTCTTTTGATGAGATTTTGTCCGATAACCTGGATAGGACATATTTAGTTGGTAAGTTTATTCGTTATTGATTGTGATACTATTGGTACGAACGAAAGTTGTATTTATATATTTTTAGTTTTGCAGATGTGATTGGTCAAGTCGTTGGTGTTGGTGACGTTGAGGATGTCATGGCTCAGGGTAAACTGAGCACTAGGCTCCGAGTTACTCTGCGTAATACAGGGTATGTGTTTGTTTTTATTTGTCCATATGTTTTTGTTTGTTTTGGAGGTTGTATTAAAGGTGTACTGGAAACACTTAAATGTAGTGATCTACGCTTGTCGTGTACTCTTTGGGATGACTATGCCAATCAAGTTTCAGAGTATGTTGCTGGTCGTATTGACTCCGTTGATATGATTGTTGTTAGGCTTCCGTGCATTAGAGAGTTTAGAGGTTCGGTTTTTATCTTCGTAGATTTGTAATTTCTATAATGGCCTCTAATTTGATTAAACACGTGATTTGTTTTTGTAATCCAGATGAATTGAGTATCTCCAATGCATTTGGCTCTACATAAGTTTTGCTTGATCCAGAAATTCCACTGGTTGCTGATTTCAAAAGCGAGTATGTTTTATATTGCTCTTTTTAGTTGTATTGTGTTGTTGTATGGTTAGTTGGTCTTGGTCTAAGAAATGTTTTAGTTGTACATTGGTTTGTTTAATTTTGTAATGTTATTTTTTTTTATGACCTATGCAAGGTTACCTTCTGATGAGATTGTTCTGACTCCTGGCGAGGGTTCTGATTCTAAGGAAATGGCTGTTTCATTATACGAGGATTTTTTTTGTGAAAACTCCATGGAAATCCCTATCGGCGGTTGTTGGTTCTCGCGAGGTATAGTTACTGAGCCTTATATAATTCTGCTGGAATATATAACTCAATTTTTAATTATTTTATTATTTGATCTATTGTGTTCGTTGTTTTGGCGCACAGGCTGGAAAGTGCATCGTCCTGGTCATGATCGTCTCCATTGGTAATAGTGGACATTGGTATTACATAGCCTGCAAGAAGTGTAACAAGAAGTGTAACAAGAAGGTTTATCTTTATCTCGATAAAGTGGATGCTGATGGGTCACCTATGTGGAAGTGTATTCATTGTGGAAAGGATGTCTCATCGGTCGTTGCAAGGTGTTTATATTCCCTAATGCAACATGTTTTGCTGTGATGGATCTCTGTTACCTTATTAACTGACATGTATGTTTTGCAGTTATTTTCTGCAGCTCCATTTTTCCGATTCCAGTGGTGTTCCTATTAGGGTTGTTTTCTTTGACCAGCTTGCCGTGAAGTTCTTTCAGAAAACTGCTGAGGAGCTTTACGAGGACGTGGGGGGAGGTATTTACTGCCTTGTGATGATCTTATCGTTTGTGTAATTATATTTCCAGCTTGCTCCCGTTTACAAGTTTTTATTACTTAATTGTTTAGGATGATGATGCGGAGATGCCTTTAAGCATAAAGAGTTTGGTGGGGAAGGAGATGCTTCTCAAGATTTATGTGACCGATAATCATGTTAACATGCTTTCAACATCTTATGTCGTTGAGAAATTTTGTACAGACGAATATCTAATATCGAAGTTTAATGCAGAGATACACGCGAGGGTATGATTTCATTTGAGGCCGTTTGTTTTTAGCGGTGAGTTTTTAGAAGAGATGTTATGGGTTTACTAATTTGAAATGTTTGCATTTGTTGTTAAAATCCAAACATGCAGGCCTCCGTTACCGATCGGGGTATCGTTGTCGGCCCAGATGGAGCGTTGACTCTTGTACGTAGGACATCGTCGAAGAGGAAGCCAGATGGCAGCGGTTGCAGTTTTGATTCCGATTGTGTATCTCCAACGAAGAAGATATCTTCTGATTCTGACTGATATATTTTTTGAGTGTTTTAGGTTGCTATTCTAGATTATTTTGGGTTTTGATTTTTTTGTATTTCTCTGTTTTTGGTTATTTCTTCGAGATCTGCGATCTTTGTTGTCTTATTGGTTTGTAATTCTTATTAATTTATTATTATGGTATTACAATTGGTTTATCGATTGTCTTGTGAGTTTAGACCTTTACGATAGTAATCGAATTTTGTTGTGCTACGTAACTATATCTCGGATTTTATTCCAATAAGTTTTGAGTATTTGTACCTTCGGAGTGGATTTTATTTTTATATACCCCCGAATGCTATCTATTTTGATTTTGGATATGAGAATATTTGTTTAACTTTAATATGGTGTGTGGTGGTTTGGTTATAACGTTTGATGGTTGATAAAATTTACATCCGAAGCACCGACTTGTATTTTGTTTAACCGAAATTTGTTCAGGTTCGTTTAGTTATATGCAGGTAATATGATCGTTTTGGTACTATATGCATATGTTTTTTATAACCATGGAAACTTTTTTTTTATGGGGATGCGTATATGGGCTAGACGTGTACATATTGTTCCAACACTTTAAAAAAGGTGACGTCATCGAAAATATGTAAACCCTAACCTATGTTCGCCCGTATAAATAAGTCTCTTAGTTTATGCTGTTCTGCATGCGAGTATACCTTCTTAATAAACCTAAGCTTACTGAACTGGACCCTCTCTTTGTTTTGAGCTGAGAATTGTGAGGATTCGTGTTTATTTTTTATTGTTGTACAGATATCTTCGATCTTGATCCTGTTTCGTTAGTTATGGAACGAGGCTTTGAACTTTGTCCTCTCTGCGACGCTTGTGTTTATAGAGGTCGAATTGTTGAAGATGCTATCGATGTGGGTGATGAATATGATGACGATTTGTCTTGTGATCTTAGTGATGATATGGACTGCGATTTCGAGTGAAATTTGGACGAATGTGGAGACGAGGATGATGATGAAGATCTTAGTGGTGATGAATCCTTTGTTTACTTAGAAGACGGAGGTTCTGGTGATGGTAGTACTGATGGTTGTGATTCTGATGATGATATTTCTGGTGGGTTTGGTTCTGATGATGATGATTCTTCGAGTATTGGTAGTAGTAGCGATGAGGATCTGGATTCTCTTATACAAGATGAAGAAAACGGTATTCCTTTTATGGGTCTCGCTGGTAAAGGCACTACCGTCGGTCTTGCCGGCATCGGGATGCCTACAAGGACCGATGCTCATGTCTTACTTAAGGATTTGTCGTGCGATGGGGGAGCTGCTTCTTGTGATGGTACTCGTGTTGGTGCAGAGCATCTCTCTCGCCCAAGCTCAGAACAGCCTGGCTGTTATGCTTCAACTTATTCTGGTTTCTCATGTTTGAGCCGTGGGCTGATCGAGACTCGGTTTATATTAAGATATTGCGTGTTTGGACATGCGGTTCTCTTCCAGGTGATAAAACATTAGACTCTGTTTTATGCGACGATCAGGTTTGCTGATTTATTTCTTTCATTGGTATTATTAATACTGGTTATGTGTTTGAATTGGGTACCCACCTCTAAAGTTGTTTACGTGCTTGCAATAGAGTGTTTAGGTACAATGTACTGTCTCTACGCTTGACTATGGCCATTTCTCGAGACGCTTGTGCGAAGGTGTTTGGGTTATAATATGGAACTTCGTGGTCGTTGAACAAAGTGGAGATTACCGTGCTACAGC
This sequence comes from Alliaria petiolata, assembly GCA_020283515.1. Taxonomy (NCBI): domain Eukaryota; kingdom Viridiplantae; phylum Streptophyta; class Magnoliopsida; order Brassicales; family Brassicaceae; genus Alliaria; species Alliaria petiolata. The sequence goes on from JAHZTW010000001.1 coordinate 375,228,890, forward strand.
GCATCTTAGTAGGATTGTTTTCCATAGCTCGACTGTAGTCGATATTCAGTTTCGTCCATGTAATAGGAGCTTTTAAGAGTTTTTAGACTTTCATGACGTTCTCAGTCGAGCTCGAGCCGTTCATTATTTAGTGGGTTAGTTTTCTTTATCGATATCTGTATGTTTCGTTGAAATATCCTTCGTAAACTTTGGTAAGTGATGTTTGCCATTTGTTTGACATACTTGATTGCTCAAGTCGTGAATGTTGGTGAGTATAAATGGTGTTCTGGAATGCAGTATGATAGCATCATCGATAGTGGGTGCCGCGGTGGATATGGGACTATTATTTTTGAGTTGATGGATGCAAGGTTGTTTTGTGAGATAATACATTACGGATTTTGTTTCTCGTGTTATTCTAACTCGTGTTTGTTATCGATTGTAGTAATGTTCGTTTGAAGTGTGTGTTGTCTGGTGAAATGGCTTTCAAAATCTACACCGAATGGCTGAGTTGTTGTGTTAGTATCGTGGTCTGCATTGTTAGATGGGGTGTCGTAGATGTTTGCGCAGGTATTGTTGTTGGTATTGCATCCTAATTTGTTAAGCAAACGTTACGTAGTGCCGTTAGTAATTTTTATTTGTATCGTTATGATGTTTTAAGGGGGGCGTTGGCATTTCAGCGACTAATGCTACTCAAGTGGTGTTACATCGTTGTTGCGCGGAGGTGGAGGAGTTCAGATCCAGGTGAGTTTGCTCTTAGCAATTGTGATCCGTGGTTGTTAGACAATTTCGATAAAACACCCAAATTTGATCATATCAAAATTTACTGATTGTTTTGGTGTAGGCTGCGAGCGAAGGAACCACAAATTCTACCAACATCGATGAGGATCAAAGGTATACCTTCTCCGTGTGTGGTCAGAGCGGAGAATGCATTTTTCGCAGCTGTTGGAAATAAACGTCTCAGAGACAACGTTGACTAAATAGGAGAGGAGATTCTTTTACGATTGTTTTTTACGATTTTTAGAAACGGTTTGGAATTTTTACACATTTATAGTTTTAGAGTTTTGGTTTATATTATTTATTTGTTATTCCGGTTTAATTGTTAGATTACGTGGCTATTTTGTTGTTTATGTGGAACGACCTTAGGGTCCATATTTATTTATTGATATTTAATGAAATAATATTAGATTACATCCAATTTTATTGTTATTATTTTTTTTTTTTGGTTGACGGTGTTAAATCCGGAAAAGTACCAATGAAACATTTTTTAAAAAGTAAATAACAGTTAAACGTTTGGTCTAAACCGATGTCGTCTCGAATTATATTCATCGAAAGATATACGAAACACTGTTTTGGTGGATAAAGCCTCTTCGGTTGCCATATATTTGTCCTCTAGGGCTTCTTTGTAGCGATACCATCTTGACACCTCTGCTTCGCCTCGCCGTGTTTGTTTATATCTACATTCGGGAAAGGAAACTCGGTATTCACTTGAAGTCATGTCTGAACTGGTTGCTGTTTCCGAGTTGGGTTTCAGGAGGGTGTCTAGCCAGATCCGTGTGAAGGTTCTTCGGATCTGGAAGCAATTGAAAATTTTTGGCAATACATTGGAGCTTATCGTCTCCGACGAACGGGTAAAATTATTTATTTTTATAGTGTATTGTCATCGTCTTCGCTGCATGTTTTGAGCTCTTGATTGTTAATTTGTTTAGGGAACTCAAATCTCCGCGACAATCATGCCCGATGAGATATTGATATTCAATGGCTACTTTAAAGAGGGCTATTGGTATGATATTTTCGATTTCGATGTGAAACGTGTCTCTAGCACTGTGCATGTTTCGATCTATGACCAAATGGTACAGTTTCACAGGGAGACGAGGGTGAAAATTGCTGAGGTTGCATCGCATGGTCTCTTTCTATCTTGCCGCCGGATTTTCGATGTTGTTACTAGGGTGTTCGAATCTGGGACTCTAATCGGTAGTTTTTATTTTCAAATTGCAAATTGTAAATCTATTAGGTGTTACTATTCTAGGCATAAATTATTCTTATTAACAGATGTCATGGGGACCGTTGTAAGAATGGGAATGCTGCAAGATATTAACAATGATTCGTACGAGAAGGATTTGTGTCATGTTCGATTCGAACTCTTGGATGCGAGGTTAGGCTGATTTTTTTTTGTGGTTCATCATTAGTAGAGTATACTAATTTTCTTAGTAATCTAATGTAGACCGTATTGGTCCAAATTGGTTAGGAGGGAGGCTCTGGTCGTATGTATTGCGCGAGGGCCACTTGCTAGGCAGTTTGTTAGTGTGTACGAACGGAATAAGAGTGAGTACAATTTATGTTCTGAGGTTCTGGAAGGTTTCTGATGGTAAAGGTAATAGGTCTTTAGTTCTTTAAATATCGTTTACAGCTGTGAGGTTTGTTTCATTTTGACGGTGTTGTTTATTTGCTTCAGGTGTTGATGAGAATAGTGTTGTATTGAGGTCTCAGTTTCCATGCTCCGAGTTCAAGTTTGATCCACAAGACGGTGCCGTGTGTGAGTTCAAGGAGATGTAAGTTTAAAATCTCGATTTGAAAATATTATCAGCAGTAGACATCGTTATTTAATTTTGATAATTGACAATCTCATTGTGATTTTTTAGGCGACGCGGTCTTCACGGTTGACTCAGAATTTCCACGGCGTTGTGGATCTTTATAAACATGTTTTGTTGTTTTTTTTTTTGACAACCTACTTTGTTTGTTTTGTACTGATATTACTTTAAGCACTGATGTTTGGGATTTAATTCGGTTGTTTGGACAACATAGGCGCTTGTGTTCGGTTTTACTGTTATTGGCAGTGGTTGTGGTCTTCGGACTGGTCCTGACTCATTTATATATTATTAACAATCATTTAGCAAATTTGTAGTAGCAGTCAAATGAGATTGACTACCATAAATATTAGCATAAACCATATTCGCAACTTGATCAATAGAGTGATAACAGTCGCAACTTTGCATAAAAAAATAGAAACGAACAAATAACAATATTATGAAATATGAAAATCCCGGGATGAAATATAATATTAACATTTCATTGAAATTGTATGTCAAAGTGTAACAAAGGAAAGTTGAACAATAGACGAGAGCACAATATTATAGGTTATGGAACTCTTGAGATAAAATAGAATATTACCATGTAGACTATCCATCTGCTTGTAACAAAATGGAAATTATGTGGTAAGATATTAAAATTAAAATTATAGACGTAGGGATATTAACGGATGTTATTCGGTTATTATCTCCGTTAGGGATGTTATTATAAAACATATTTTAAATTCTAGGTTGAATATATGACCTATTGTTTATCATCTTGATCTTTATTAGAAAACAATGAAACAAATAAAGGTTCCTGAGAAGCGAAGAATGTGAGTTCCTCCTTCATCCTCTTTGCAGCGTGAGTATGGGATTTTTTAAATAAGTTTTGTGGATATATTTGTGTTCTTTGGTTTTCTCACTGTGGTTGTTGTGGCTCCCGTAGCTTTTGTTACAAGGCAAGATAGTTACGCTCCTCCATCGATTCCGATTGATGGAGCTCTATCCGGAACCTCGGAGTATCGTCACGTAACTCGTGAATACGTTGAGGGTTTAAGCAGGTCGAATACTGCTAAGCTTGCTAGGCGGCGAAGGATTGATCGTTTGAAAGCTAAGAAAAGTGCGAAGAACAAAATTGGTATGTTTTATATTTTTCCCAGGATGTGGTCTTATTGGTATCGAGTGTAGTTTGTATCTCTTATTTGACAGCACCCGATGATGATTTTCTATGTTTCGTTGCGACCAGCCCTGAGTCCCAAAAGGATGATTATTATGACAGTGACTCTGGTGATGATGCTGCTAGACCAGAGAGAGAGTTAGAAAGGCACGAAAGACTGTAAAAAAAAAAAAACTCACAATCCTATGCCTATTCGAGCAGATATTAACGGAATCGTGAATCCTGGCTTGCTAGATAGCGGTAGTCGTTTAAATAATTTTCGGTTTCTAAGTATTCGACAATTTTTATTATTGTTATATTAATGATATGTATTTTGTGATGTCTAGGTTACTACGATGATGGTGATCTTGTGTACGTTTGTGATCATTGTAGAGCTTACATGTGGTATGGAGAGAGGCTTAATAAGAGAGCGAGTATGTCAGATGCACCTGTATATTCGATATGTTGCGGACAAGGAAAAGTTGTTCTTCCTATGCTAAAAGCTCCACCGAAAACGTTGCTATCTTTGCTATACAACAACGATGAATTAAGAAGACATTTTCGCGAGAATATTAGAGCCTAAAATATGATGTTTTCTTTCACCTCCCTTGGTGGGAAGATCGATAATTCTGTTAATAATGGTAGGGGTCCTTATTTGTTTCAGTTGAGCGGTGAAAATTATCATAAAATAGGTTCTATTTTCGTCCTACGCCTAGAGAGTCCCCTGCTTTTCTACAACTTTATATACATGATACCGGCAACGAAGCTGCGAATCGGATGACTGCCTATGGGTAATCATTTTATTATTCCTCTAGCGTGTAATTGAACAATGTTCTTTAGCATATTGTAATTCATGTTTTTTGTGTAATAGGAAAACCGGAAAAACTGGTGGTCTACGAGAATCAGTTATTGAGTTGCTCCAGCGCATGTTGGACAGGCATAACTGTCAGGTCCAAGCGTTCAGGACTGCTCGTGATAAATTAGCCGGTAGTGTTCAGTCTGTGAATATGAAAATGGTTCTGAGTTGTGGGAGGTCGACTGACGGAAGGACTCATAATCTTCCAACTGCGAATGAGGTCGCTGCGTTGGTGCCTGATGATGTTACAGCTGGTGTTGAAAAACGTGATATAGTTTTGGAGACTATGTCAGGACAACTAAAGCGGATTAGTGAATTGCATCCTTCATATCTACCTCTTCAGTATCCGTTGTTGTTCCCCTATGGTGAAGATGGATTCAGGCTGGGAATTGATATTGGCTTCGTTGATAAAGCAGGGAGGAAAAGGACAACGATTACTATGCGAGAATTTTTTGCATATCATATCCAAGAGAGGTATGGTGAGTCTCCTATTATCTTGATGTGCGGAAGATTGTATCAACAGTTTTTGGTTGATTCTTTCACGATGATTGATACTAATAGACTCCGGTACGTCTGGCTGAATCAAAAGAAACTTCGTTCTGAAAGCTATGTTTCGATAAAGGAGAAATCAGATAACAGAATTTTGGATTTATCGGGACAAGGTCAGCGTATTTTTATATCTTCCTCATTTACTGGTGGTACACGTTATATGTTAGCAGCATTATCTTGATGCTATGGCTACTTGCAAGTATTATGGTTTTCCTGATCTTTTTATAACCGTAACGTGCAATCCTAAGTGGCCTGAAATAACTAGGCATCTACAGAGGCATAATCTAAGCGTTGAAGACAGACCGGATAAATGTTGTCGTGTGTTCAAAATGAAGCTCGATGACCTCATGTATCAGCTAAATAAGAAGCGTGTATTAGGTGGTGTCAATTCTGGTAAGTGTTAGCATTACACTAATATGTAGTTCCGCTATGTCCTCCACTTCATTTTAACTGTATTTTATGTCCTCTATAAATTATTATTTATTTTATGGTTCTAGATTTGTATGCGTGGATATCGTGTTATGCACGACTATTATTATTGTTTAATATGAACAGCTAATATTATAGTTTATATATGCCAGAGCTCGATATACATTATTAGACCAATATGTGTTAATCTAACTGATATGTTATTGGTCGAACTGTTAATCTGCAGCTATATACACGATCGAGTTCCAGAAGCGGGGTCTTCCTCATGCACACATCGTTCTTTTCATGCATCCGGACCATAAATTGCCAACGGGTGAAGACATTGATAAAATTATAAGTGCTGAGATTCCAGATAAGGACGTAGAACCAGTATTGTACGAAATTATAGGGGATTCAATGATACATGGTCCGTGTGGTGCTTTTAAGAAAAGTAAAGTGTGCATGTCGAACGGTAGATGTACGAAACATTTTCCAAAGCCATATGCTCTTATTACTAGGATAGATGATGATGAGTATCCAAAGTACCGGATACATGATGATGGTCGGTCTGTTGTTAAGTGATGGGGTCTAAATAGTCGTCCGAGTTTGGAGGATTTCTTTGGGGACTCGGCAGGCTTTGAATTTGTAGGACCCTAAGCTGCAAGTGCACAGCGTGCGTTGTAGTACTTAGGGTATCGATCCACATGGAGGAGGTCAACTGCAAAACAGAAGAATCAGGGCAACCAAAGACGCAGAGAATTGGGGTTTGGGGGTAAGTGTCACGGTTTTTGCAGAAAATAAAGAAAGCAGTATCACGTCTTATATAGAGGAGGTTGTCAATCTCTTCTATGACCAACGGGAAAAGGAAATCAAACTTAAGAACTTGTAAAAAGGAAATCAAGCAAGCAGTGCAGGAAAAGTAAATATTGAAGTGCGTAAATCTCGATGTAAAAGCAGATGGGGCGAACACGTTGGGAATCTTCTCGGGAAATCTATGGGGTTCTAACTAGAAATCAAACACACAAAAGTTAAGCAAGCGAGACTAGGCGATTTTCCCCAAACTGATTCACTGGTTTTAACAACCTAACTTTATCAAACTAGGTCGATCTGCGAACTTCCATTCCACAGGTATACTTTCATATCCTGCGTCCTAGACGAACACGCAATAGGATCGGGACAATAAACATTCAGACATCTTTTAAAGGATGCTCTCTACCCTATTTTGGTCTAGATCTGAGATTCAGGACATTCGTCGTTCTCAAGACCCTGCGATCAGAATATAGTTCATGACGCCAGACTCATGCAATAAGAACGAATAAGGTGAGACAGAAAATCCTAATCTTCGGCCTAAACAATCGGTTCAACAACAGTTAATGAAATTCCCCATAGATCCCCTTAAAGAACACCCAACGAAAGTAAACTACTCAGACATAAAAGAAGAAGTAGAAAACGTGATTGATGAATGCATAACTTGTATAAATCGATTAAAATAAAAGAGGGTTCAAGAACAAATCAATCTCCCTCAAAGAACAAAGTGGAAACCACGAATCAAAGATTCGCGGCCGCCAAGAGAAGTTTGTAACAAGAGAATTTCGTGATGCTAAGTGGTGATGCCCTAAAAAACCCTAAAGGTCGAGTATATATAGGTCTTCAAGTGCCCTAGGTCGTGGATTAGGTCTTGGCTTGCATAAGACGGCTGCGGGTTTAAGTTGGGCTTCAAATGGGCTCGGGAATCCGTGAGTGGCCTGGCCGCGCGAGCGACTGGCCGTGGCGCGGCCACTGGTCGTCTGGTTCGGCCGTGGCGCGGCCAGCTCGTCCTTCCGGGTGCTTGACGGACCTTCTTGCTTCCTTCATAACTTGAGATCCAACCGTGGGATTGCTCTCAAACCACTTCGAGGTGAAAGACAGCTGATAAGGCTACCTTGTCTCCAAATATGAGCTTGATCTCGTGGTGGGAAGGCCTTCATTTGGTGTTGAACTTCTGTCCTCGGGCACTGTTTCCGGAATTGTCCATTTTGCTCCAAAATATGCGTCTTTTGCTAAGATTACCTGAAAAGAGTCTTGAACAACCAAATACTCGAAATCTAGTGTTTATGCATCAAAACCTTAGTGAAATGCTTATTAAAGCACTCACTTATGATAGTAAAAACGGGTAAAATATGCATGTTATCAACTCCCCCAGACTTAAACCTTTGTTTGTCCTCAAACAAAACAGAAATCTAAGTAAGGAAAAGAGGTTTGAAAACGTGGAAACTCACCAATACTTGGGAACTCATCAAGTCTAGCAATCGACCTGTTGAGCCACATAACTCGGAATTCAGCTTCAAGGCGTTTGGGTCTAGTTACCTTGAGCTTTTCACCCTTCCCGGATACGCTTCATGGTCCCTTTGAGTATTTCGAGCTCCCTCTTGTTGACTCCTTTATTCATTTAGGCGTGCGGTCTCTATCGAGGGAGTATTGGTCGACGAGACATTATACTTTCTCTTCCAAACATCTAGACATAGACATTTCAGACACAACTCTCCTATTTTCTCTTCCCTTAGTCGATTTCTCCCTACTTTTCTAGGGTATCATTTTATTTTTTCTATCGACTTTCTTATTCCATTTTTTTTTCTTTCTTCTTAGCTTGAGAATGATCACTTCTTTGAAGTTTACATGATTGCTGCGAACCGTCATTGTCCTTTAAGGAACTCTGGTTGCCATTCCCAAACTAAAACCTTTCTTTTTTTTTTTTTTTCTTTTCTATAACAAGGGAAGATCAAGGAGAGGTTGCATTGCATCTACTTAGTCATGCTAGAGTCTAAAAGAGGAGCAAAGTTCGAAGTACCTCAAGCCCCTTGACGAGAAGATTTGATTCATTAGGTGCGGAGTCAACGCAAGATCCTTCGAGTACTCTAGAGATTAGAACTTTCTCCGCTGGAATGATCCACTCGCCGTGTTCAACTTAGTAAACCTTGCTTCTAAATCCGTGAGAATGGTCATTAAGGTTCCTTGTTCAAAGTGACTTGTACCTAGCAAAGTTCATAGTTTCCGACTAAAAAAAAAAAAAAAGTTTTGACTCTATAAAACGACTCGATAAATGATGTAAGTATGCATAAGACTCATCAAATAAAAGTATGATTAGTAATATAAGAAACCCCCCCAGACTTAAATCAAACTGTCCCCAGTTTGTTTAAATCGAGTGAGGTGAAAAAGATAGGTAAATTCAAGTACAAGCTTGTGAAGACTTACTTGAAAGTGGCGTTGGGTTTGGGATGGGCGTGTGGTATGATTGAGCTAAGGACTTGATCATTATCCTTATGTCCCTGCTTAGAATCGATTTGATTGAACAAAAGAAATCGAAAACTTAGCTCGAAAGGAAATGTGTTGCGCGGTTGAGCTTCCTTGCTTCGGATGGTGGTGGTGGGCCTGTGTGGGTGATGGATGAGGATGGTGATAGGCGTTTGGTGGTGATGATTGGCTCGCCTTTGTTGAGAAGAACAGGTACTCCGGTTGTTGAGTACTCGTCTTGGTTCCTTGACCTTTGATAACACCGTGAATGAGAGATGGAAAATCTTCCGTCCTTGCGTCTTGAAGATTGCGTCACCTCAGAAACTTGACTTGAAGTTTGGGTCTATGCTGGCCTATCCAGTGATCTGTTCGGGATCCCGGAAGACAGGTGTTGCTAGTATGAACTTCAATGCCATATGAAATCCTTACTTGGCTTCGGTAAAGGTCTTGGTTGCGGAAGAGAGAAGCTAGTCTTCGGGAACTTTCCTCTTCGCGGTTTGGTGAAGGAAGTTGCATCTTCTTCCTTCTGGAGCTTGCACTACGGTTTTCATCCTCTGGAACCGTGGTGTTCTTCTTCGTTTTCGTGGATACAGGTCCGTTGAACGTGCTGGACGAAGTAAGTAGAGAGATGGATCATTAACTTGACTTGACTTGGATGGAGTCTTGTCTTGTCTCGCCATCTTTGATGCAACAGCAATGTGCCGCGGTTGTGGAAGTGATCTTTGCGGTCTTTAGGTCGTGTTCAGGCCATTGAATCAAGGAGGATACTTGAAAGGCTTGAAACAGGTTGAAGGAGGTCCGGTTTGGTGAGGTCGGGACGGAAACGTCTTCAGACGAAGGCCGGCCGCGCGACGGGTTGTCGCGGCCGCGGCCAAGCGCCTTGCCTCCGCGCCATCGTGGCTCGTGGCGCGGCCAGGCTCCTTCTGGCCGGCCCACGGGCGGTTCGTCGCCCGGTGAGTGTTCTTCGAAACTCCTTCTTCATTTTTTTGGTCTTTTTGGGTTTTTCTGATTTTTTTGTGCTTTTGGGGTTTATGAAAATGCTGTAAACTAAGAAGAAACCAAAACTAAAAATTAGTATGGTTAAAGAGATGAGAAAGAGAATACCTAAAATGGGTTGTCTCCCATTGAGCCGCTCTTGTTTAGAGTCTTTTAGCTAGACTTTGGTAGTTTGGGAGCTTAGTTGGAGGTGGAGTTCGACCTTAGGCAAGGTCTTTTTGCTTTCTGCGCGCCCTCTTCTGCTAAAGGCTCCTCGAGTCTCCATGATGGCATCTTCATCCTTCTCAAGAAGGTGTTTCTCGCACCGGGTTTCCCTTGAGCTTCGAGCTTTCTTCCGGACTCTTGCGAATTCGTAGAGATGTTGTATTTCTTGCTTAGTTTCATCACTCTCGTGGAAGTAGTACCCGATCAAATGTTCCTTCCATGCCGTGGTGAAGGTAATCTCAGGAGGAAGGCTCTCCACTACCTTGTCGAATTCCGCAAGGTCTTCCTTGCTGATCAGGTCGCGAGTCTTCCCAACCTTCTTATACCTATGAACGTCCATGATTCTTGGTGTGGTGGCGTTGAACCTTGCTTGCATGAAGTGACTTTTGATTATGCTCGCGTCTTCGCTGCTATCTTTGAAGTACTCCTTCAGACCTTTCTTTTCTAGAGCCTCTTCGAAACCAACATATATCGGGATCTTCTTTGCCTTCTTATGGAACTCGATGAGTTTTTCTCTTTTGATGCGATCCCCAAATCGTGATTTTTCCTGCACCCTCTTGTCGTTTGATTGGCAAGCTAGGACTTTATCTAATACTGGCTCTGGGGGTGACATTCCATGCATTGGAAACGCTGAAGTTCGACGCGGCCGATGGTTCGAGAAGGCGAACCTGTTCGGGACACGTCTTGCCCTAAGAATGGCGCTTCTCTTTGCTCCGAGGCGAGTGATGACATTGCAAGGAGCAATGATCACTTGCTTGAGCTTTTCGCCCAACCGTTCGCTTGGCGTGATGCCTTCCTCACTTGAGGAATCGGGGATCTCCTTGCGTACTTCTGCGGGGAAACTTGTGACTCTCTTGAATGAGTGTAGCACGATGGTAAGCTCCTGTTGTTCCTGGGCAAGTCTCTCGAACTCGTCCCCACTTCTTTCTAGTTCTAAGGCAATGCCCTTGATTGCCCTTCTATTGCTGCTCTTGACTGCCAAGCTGCCTTCTCGTGCCTCCTCGATGTACCTACCAAGATGATCTTTGACCTCTTCGATGGCTTCCTTGGTTTCTTCGAGCTCGCAGCCGTACCCTCTGGTTCTTCGTGCGATCTGGGCTAGATTGTAATCGTGGCATCCTAGCTTCTCTTCCATCTGTAGGAGTTTGTTTCCGTCTTTTGAAGCTTGAGCCTCAAGTCTCTTAATCCAACCTTGGGATTTCTCTCAAACCACTTCGAGGTGAAAGACAGCTGATAAGGCTACCTTGTCTCCAAATATGAGCTTGATCTCGTGGTGGGAAGGCCTTCATTTGGTGTTGAACGTCTGTCCTCGGGCACTGTTTCCGGAATTATCCATTTTGCTCTAAAATATGCGTCTTTTGCTAAGATTACCTGAAAAGAGTCTTGAACAACCAAATACTCGAAATCTAGTGTTTATGCATCAAAACCTTAGTGAAATGCTTATTAAAGCACTCACTTATGATAGTAAAAATGGGTAAAATATGCATGTTATTATTAAGAAGGGTTTCAACTGTGATAATGGTTATGTTGTGCCATATAATAAGCAGTTGTGCATTCGTTATCGAGCTCATATCAATGTTGAGTGGTGTATTCAGTCACGTTCTATCAAGTATCTTTTCAAGTATATCAATAAGGGTTCCAACTATGTAAAAGCAACGATAGAAACACATGACAATGTGGATGAAATCAAGCAACACTATAGTTGTAGGTATGTCTAATGTTTAGCTCTACCTTCTTGGTATTTACAAATATAGTAAACTCGCCGTGTTTATTCTAAGTATACGTGGAACAGGTATATCTCTGCTTGCGAGTCGACTGGGAGTATCCTTGCTTTCCCAACTCATTTCCGTACCACAGCGGTCATGAAACTACCTTTGCATTTGCCTGGACAACAGCAGGTTATATACTGTGAAGATGATCCAGCCGATGAGGTTTTGAATCGCGAATCTTCGGGAAGGACAAAGTTCGTAGCTTGGATGGAGTGTAACAAAGAATATGCTGAAGCAAAGGGGTTAACATATGCTGAAATTCCTGCGAAGTTTATATGGGATCGGAGGCTTTGGTGGAGATTGAACAACTTTTATGTGGCAGTGGTAGTTCTTTGGCCAGCTTTAAACCCATGCCATTCCCGGAAGATTGTTTTCTAGATTCGGGTGAAAATCCACTTATACGAGATGAGTTGAGTTATGATAGGGACTATCTACGATGGTAGACACGTAGAGTTGATGAGCACTATCACTGATGAGCAGAGAGCGGTCTATGACGAGATATTGACAGCGGTTCGCAACGATTCGGGAGGAATGTTTTTTGATTTTAGATCTGGGGGCACTGTCAAGACGTATTTGTGGAGTATACTCGGAGCAGCGTTGCGATCAAATGGCCATATTATCCTAAACGTGGCATCAAGTGGTATTGCAGCTTTGCTGTTACAAGGAGGTAGCACAACTCATTCTAGATTTTTCTATTAATATCGTTGTCAACAAGACTACGTCATGTCCTATCAAAGCTGATTCGAATCTGGAAAACTTAATCAAGGCAGCGAAGCTCATTATCTGGGATGAGGCGTTGATGATGGGGAAACATTGTTTTGAGACTTTAAATCGCACAATCCGTGATATTCTAAAGTGTGATTCACCTTTCGGTGGTAAGGTTGTTGTGTTTGGAGGTGATTTTAGGCAGATATTACCTGTGATTCCTAATGGTGGTAGGGTGGAGATTGTGCTCGCTACGTTGAATTCATCATCTAAACTTTGGCATCGATGTAAAGTATTAAAGCTCACGCGTAATATGAGACTTATCCCTGGTGATAATAGTCATCAGATGTTGGAGCTTGCTGCTTTCTCCAAATGAATTCTAGATATTAGGGAAGGAAAGATCAATGAGAATCCAGATGGGGAGTCAGATATTGACATTCCTGAAGATCTTTTAGTGACCGTGTGTGACAATCCTATAAATTCTATAGTAGCTGAAGTTTATGGGACATCGTTTGCCTCGAAGAGAGATCCGAAGTTTTTTCAGGAACACGCAATATTGAGTCCAACTAATCTGAATGTCGAGATAATAAATGATTATATGCTTTCTCGGCTCTCAGGTGATCATGTCTTTATATATATATATATATATATATATATATATATATGTGTGTGTGTGTTATTCTGTTTATACATTTATTATGGAAACTCTTTGATTATGTAGGTGAGGAGAAAGTTTATTAGTGCGCGGATAGCATTGACAAAACTGATGCGAAATATGACCATGCCGATGAATCTGGAGTACACACTGAGGATGCCGATGGCGATGATGATTCTAACACTCCTTCCGATATGGTTTATAATGAAGAGTTTCTGAATAGTGTGAAGGTCTCGGGGCTTCCTAACCATTGCTTGAAGTTGAAAGTGGGGACGCCTATCATGCTTTTCAGGAATATTAATCCTAAAAATGGTTTATGTAATGGAACCAGATTGCTTATTACACAGATGGCGAATCATGTAATCGAGGCCAAAGTAATAACAGGTGATAATGTTGGTGAGAAGGTCCTAATTTCTAGAGTGTTTGTTTCACCTCCTGAAACAAAGTTGCCGTTTAGGATGAGACGTAAACAATTCACCGTAACTGTAGCATTTGCAATGATCATAAATAAGAGTCAAGGGCAGACACTCTCCAAGGTCTGTCTGTACCTTCCAAGGCCGGTGTTTAGTCATGGTCGGATATATGTTGCTGTCTCAAGGGTTACGTCTAGGTCGGGTTTGAAGATTTTGGTGACAGACCCCGATAAGAAACCACAACGCAAGACAATGAATGTTGTCTACAATGAAGTATTCCAGAATATTTAGTATTGGTTTTTGGTGTTTATGTTGTTTCGGTCAATATCTCATTTGAATTTTAATATTATTTATTTATATTAATGGATTTAAGTTTGTTGGAAAAGCAGGGCAGCTAATGATCACCTCCAATGGGAGCTCTAAACATAAGGTTCTTAGATAAAAAAATATAAAAAAAAATAATTCAAAACTAAATATAATCTTAAGAAGTGGTTCTTAATAGAGAAGTTTCACATTTGTAGTGTTTATTTTTTTTTGACAAAAGAGAAAATTATTCCCATTTCTCTATCTCTCTCACTCCTTTCTCTCTCTTTCTCACGTGTATTTTTAATATGCTTTTATGTAAAATTTTATGAAATGCAATAATTTTTAAGTTTTGTAAAATATAAAATGTTTAATAATTTAAACAAAATAAATTATACTTATAATATTATAATTTTCAAAATAATATTTTTTAATTCTTAAGAACCTAAAGTGGAGTTCTACCAATGGAGACATCCAATTTTAATTACTATTTAAGAAGTTCTTAACTTAAAAAAGTATAAAATTTATTATTAAAATATTGATAAAAACCCATAAGGGGTTTTTAGCATTTGAGGTGCTCTAATGATTGTAAATTTATGTTTTGAGGGAATTAACCAAAATTATCGTTAAAAAATCAATATTATAATTAACCCGGAGACGATTAATATTATGATAAATATTTTTTTCTAAATAATATAAATTAGCTAGGGGTCTAAAATTTTCTACTTCTTACCCTTTTGTATCGTTTAGTGGTGCCCTTTCGTTTACCTTTATCAGTAACTAATCGAAAAAAAACAAAGGGTTCACTGTGATTTCGAGATTTTATCGAGGAATTAGTCTTACTTATGGCTGATTTTCATAATGTTTGTGACTTGCGACCTTCGAGAACAAGGTGGAAGATGCGTCTCAAGATTCTTGGTTTGTGGAGACAGGTCAATCTCTTTGGTGAGACTGTTGAGATGATTCTCTGCGACGACAAGGTTAATTTTTTAAAAAATTTGATTTTGATTTGTACTTTTAACACGGTTGATTTAAAGATGGGTTTCTTTAATTTGATTTTCAGTTACTTTCTAAACTTTACTCGGTAATTAGGGTTTTCTAGTCTCGGCCACTGTGATCCCCGAAATGGTGTCGAAATATGGGCATATACTGAAAGAGGATGCTTGGAATCTTTACCGTTGGTTGAGTGTTAAGGAAGCACGGGGTCCGATTCGGATGGGTTACGTTTCTTACAGAATCGAAATTGATTCTTTCACCGTCGTCAACCATCTACGGCGAGCAAACGATCCTCTGAATATGGTACCTAAAAATTTATTTGATATCCTGACGGATTCTTGTGATCGTCGGTATTTAGTAGGTATGTTCAAAATTTTCTGTGCGTGTTGGTTTCATGACATTTATCTTTTTAGTTACGAGTTCTTATTTTGTTATTGTTATTTATTTGCTTCGGCTTTTCCTACATTGATATTGTGTGGCAGATGTTATTGGTGCTATCTATAGGGTTGGCGAGATTCATGAGATTAGTGCAGATGCCTACGAAGATTCGAACTATTATCTGCGGTTTGAGCTTAAAGGATATATGTGAGTGTCGGTTTATTGCTAATCTCGCTTTAGATGTTTATATGTTGACCTTTTAATTTTTTGTGGCCAACTCTAACAGGGAGGGTGATATTTTGCCCTGTATTGCGCGTGGGACTCTGGCTAGAGATTTCTACGACTCTTACAAGGGTGTTAATGAGTTTCCTGTCATCTGTGTCTTGCGGTTCTGGCAAATCACCAACGCTCGAGGTAGCCAAGAGTTTCTTTTGATCGTTGGTGGAGTTATGTTTCTTGTCATATTTACTAAATACATTGAGTTTTTCCTGTGGTATAAGTTGGCAAAATTCATCCAGCGGTTCTGCGTTCTTATTCTCCATGCTCGCAGTTCATGTTCAATCCAAATGCTGAGGAGGTCGATGAGTTCAGAACCAAGTAGGTGTTTTCTTGTAATTAAATACTCTTGTTTTGTTTGCTGGTTTTATTTGTTGTATGGGTTTTATAGCTCGATATTGGCTACTTGTGTAGGTTTCTGATGCGTGGACGTTCTTAGGAGAATCGTGAATGGTGAACCTGGCTTTTTGTATGGTTTTTGGATTTGCTCTGCCAAAATGATGTGTTCTAGTGCGTGCTGGATTTCACACAATAGATTTCCTGTTAAGAATTACAAAAGAGGACGAAAATATTCAAAGTTAAGCACGACACAAAGATCCGAAGACGGTGATTTTATTAGAGTTGCTGTGATAAGCTTTTTTTAGGGTATAAGTGATTTTTCTAGGCAAAGCGCGGATCCCCGCACAAATGAGCAAAGAATCCTATTTATACATTTTTTCGTAATCTACGCGAGATTTTCCTTCATTTTCTCTTTGACTACGCTTCTTTCCACGAACTTTATCCTTCTAGGGCGAAAGTCTATTCGGTCTTTCTCATGGGCTTGGGCTCGGCCATTTGCATAATGATTCGTCTTGGGCTTGCCCTCATACGTTGTTCTGAGCTCGGAATGTTTCGTGGATCTGATGCTCGGGCCGTCAAGGGAAGAGATCGGTTCGGTTCATACAACGAGGCGTTTTGGCTCGGTTTATGCATACTCCGGTTCGGTTCGAATTATGCACGGTTTGTGCACGAAGTGGTTCACCTCGGTTTATGCACGGTTTGTGCACAAACCATGAACGATTCAAAGGTCACTTTCCATACTTAGTCTTTTCTTCGATTGATCGTGTCTGGGTGGAAAGCGACCCCAACAGTTAGCCCCCCAGCTCGTTAGCCTCGGAGATGAGGGTGACGAGTTGCAAAGATAGGCGAGATCAATGTCCCGAGGCGTTTTCACTTTGTTACCGAAGTATTCTGCTTTAAGCGACGAAATGATAGTTTCATGCCGAGGTGTTTTGTGCTCAAGTGCAGAGGTGAATTGCTTGGCGTCGAAGTGTTGTTTCAATCAAATGCCGAGGTGTTCTGCTCGGCACTGAAATGTTTTTGCTCAAGTGCCGAGGCGAGCATTTTTTATACTTACCGAGGTGAAAAGCTTTGTATCGAGGCGTTCGCAGAGTCGTTAGCGAGACGCTCGAGTTTCGTTGGGTGTTTCCGTCTGTGTTGTATTTTCGCCTCGGTCTTAGCTACGAGAAACTGCTTCTACCTCGGCGTTTTACACGCCTTGCAACACTCGGAAAAACTCTAGTTTTCATTATGTTGGATTTGTGATTTGGGCCGATGGTGACATCCGTTTGGACCTGTGTTCGTCCCTTGGAGGCCCATTATTCGTTTGCGAAGAGTCGGTCCGTCTCGGAAGTGGAAACGTCTCGCATGTTCCCGAGGCGACGCGCTCCTACGCGCGGATTCGTCTATAAATACTGAGACACCTCAAGATTTCTCATTATCTCCTCTTTTTAGAAAATTTGTCGAAGAGTCATTCTCAGCTTCTTCTCCTCTTTTTTATGCCGCCTTGGTTTTTAACGGAAAGTCTGTTCCGGCCGTTCGTCGATTCCCCAATCCGCCTTCATCTTTCACAGGAGCCCGAGGTTAATCCAATGTCTTCTCTTTCGACGCCGAGGTCTTTGCTGGAGCTGCGAGCTCGTTTTGGAATCAGCGAGAGGGTCGAGATCAGACTCCCTTCTAAAATGGACCGAGCCAAAAGGCCTCCGTCAGGCTACTTCACAGCGTATGAGGTCCTCTTCGACGGATGTTGCATGTGGTTCCCGATCCCACATCTAATCTCAGAATACTTGTGGTCGTAAGGGTTAGCCCTCGCTCAACTCACGCCGCGTTCGATAAGGCACCTTGTAGGGTTACTAACTCTGAGCTTCGAATGCAAGGTGGAACTTTCGCTTGGTCATCTCGACAACCTTATAGAGATTAGGCGCAGGACCAACACCGATATGTTCTATATAGGGAACAAGAAGGATAGGAGAGTAGTCGAGGACTTTCAAGATAGGGATCAAGACTGGGAGAGCCGATTCTTTTATGTTCTTATTAATGGCGCTTCCGTCTCGGAGTCCTGGACCGGAAGGACGAAGACGGAATGGGGCCGAATACGTAAAAACCGAAACGAATGTTAGAGATTTTTTTTTTTGTATCAATGTACCGAGCCATTAACGTTTTTCCTTGTTACATTCGCTTCGCAGTTCGTCGCTCGGCGCTCCGATGTCCTAATGATATTCAGAGCGTTGTCGAGATTTTTAACCGAAGACGAGTCTCGTGGCAGAGGAGTTTTTCGTTTCGACGGGTTGATAATGCTCGGATCTCTCATCTTAATGGTGACGAAACAAGGGACCCCGAGCCGTCCTGCTCGCCCGACGTCGTTCAGACGGGAGCACTACTGCGTTTAACATTTAATGATGACCAAGCGCAAGAGGCTCAAGAGGACATTGAGGACGGAGAGAGGGAGAACTCGGAGTTCCGGAAATCGTCCCCTCCTATTGACCGAACATCCGAACGGGAAGACGGGGTGTAGTGACCCGGACGAGCGATGAGAGCGGCCAGACGAAAACCGGCCGAGAGAAAAATTTTGGCCAAGAAAAGGTCCAAAAATCAAAAGTGAAGAATCGACTTAAGGATGCTTGGATCGACATTGTAACACCCCCGACAAAATAAAGGCCAGATTTGAATAGGGCGGCCGCACAACAATCAAACAAGAACATGCACGGCCAACCATCCGACCCAAACCAGAGCGGAAGTGCCACAATGCCGAATACCGCAAACGGTCCAGCCATGACCTCAGAACAAATCCAAGGCCGCGGCCGGTCCATCCGCGATATCCGACCCTCTCGGCCAAGGCCTAAGGCTTGCCAACCCGTACCCAAGTCGAGAGTTGTGTTAGCCCGGACAAGACTAATATCAGATAAAACCGGATAATATAAAAATAACTTTATTTATTCATATATCAAGGTTTCACAAAGCATTCAACAAACTTTCTCACTTTGGCCTAACGCCCAAAAGATAATACAACAACCATCAAACGTTTATTTACAAAGGCAACAAAACCTACACTGGCGGCCTAACGTTCCTTGCTTCCCGCTACTGGTTTCCCGACTATTGGTTTCCTGCAAAATAAAGTGAGGGATGAGCGCTAATCGCTCAGTAAGTTATGGCTCCCCTAACATATACAATAATTCCCCACCCCAAAACCCAAAATAACACACAACACACAATTCACACAAAATCAACTTTAGCAAAAACAATCACGTCATCGCCACTCTTTCATCACCACACCATCACCAAGGCCTTGCGCATTCGATCCTGACCCTCCCATGAACACCCATCTCACAGCCACAAAGGCATGCGAGACAGAACATCACCAATCCAGGGTCCGAATTTATACGGCTGCCCCGGCTATCCCGTCGGATAGTGCTCGGCCATAGGCTGCAACCCCGTTCCTCCGAGTCCGCACGAGGTAGGATCGAACCGCCACACATCTCATCACCAATCCCCATAAAAAAAATCGGCTAAGTAGTCATAGAACCTCACACACAAATGAATAACTTAACAAAGCTATAATAACTCATGCAACATCAATTAAACAAACAAATAGCACCAACATCACGCAATCTAGCAATCCCTAGAAAGCAATCAAACATCACCACAACTCACAGTGCTTTCGGCTGAACGGTTTTTAGACTAGACTTCACTACCACAGATGGATCTTCGCTTCGCCACAATACCTCCGGTTCTTCCTATACATGAACGCCTTTTCTCTCCTCTCTCTCTTTCTCTCCCTTTTCTCTCTCTAGTTCGTTTTTGGTGTGAGTACTAAATGGCAAAGGGTGAGGGGGTATTTATAGGGGATGGATGGATAAGGTTGGTGGTGACCTGACCAATGCCAACGTGACACTAGTCACTACCAGGTTCAAGCTTATCCGCTGATCTATGAAGACGAAACAGCAGTCTATGCTTATCCACGAATCTATAAGGACGGAATAGCGTTCCACCGGATGTATAAAGACGGAATAGCGGTCCACCGGATGTATAAAGACGGAATAGCAGTCTTCCGGATGTATAAAGACGGAATAGCAGTCTTCCGGATGTATAAAGACGGAATAGCAGTCTTCCGGATGTATAAAGACGGAATAGCAGTCTTCCGGATGTATAAAGACGGAATAGCAGTCTTCCGGATGTATAAAGACGGAATAGCAGTCTTCCGGATGTATAAAGACGGAATAGCAGTCTTCCGGATGTATAAAGACGGAATAGCAGTCTTCCGGATGTATAAAGACGGAATAGCAGTCTTCCGGATGTATAAAGACGGAATAGCAGTCTTCCGGATGTATAAAGACGGAATAGCAGTCTTCCGGATGTATAAAGACGGAATAGCAGTCTTCCGGATGTATAAAGACGGAATAGCAGTCTTCCGGATGTATAAAGACGGAATAGCAGTCTTCCGGATGTATAAAGACGGAATAGCAGTCTTCCGGATGTATAAAGACGGAATAGCAGTCTTCCGGATGTATAAAGACGGAATAGCAGTCTTCCGGATGTATAAAGACGGAATAGCAGTCTTCCGGATGTATAAAGACGGAATAGCAGTCTTCCGGATGTATAAAGACGGAATAGCAGTCTTCCGGATGTATAAAGACGGAATAGCAGTCTTCCGGATGTATAAAGACGGAATAGCAGTCTTCCGGATGTATAAAGACGGAATAGCAGTCTTCCGGATGTATAAAGACGGAATAGCAGTCTTCCGGATGTATAAAGACGGAATAGCAGTCTCCCGGATGTATAAAGACGGAATAGCAGTCTCCCGGATGTATAAAGACGGAATAGCAGTCTTCAGGGTGTATAAAGACGGAATAGCAGTCTCCCGGATGTATAAAGACGGAATAGCAGTCTCCCGGATGTATAAAGACGGAATAGCAGTCTTCCGGATGTATAAAGATGAAATAGGCATAGACACCTCGTGCCTATCCTAATCCGTGCTTATCCAATGATCAATGATGACCAACACTGCTGGACACCTCGTGCTTTCTTGTCCCGGCTCGTCCTTTTCAGTTTAGCCGGCCACCTCGCCTATCCACCTTGGCCGAAAGGATGGTCCTTGGCTAACTTCTCATTCTTTCGACTGTTCTCTTAAACTCTACGACTAAAGTGCTTCTCTTGGCCAAACATGTCGATCTAAGTATCCTCGAGTCGATTATTGACTTTTGATTTTTGGACCTTCCCTTGGCCAAAATTTTCTCTCGGCCGTCCTCAGCCTGGACGCTCTTAGCTCTCGACCGGGTCATTACATTCTTCCCCCCTTAAAAGAATTCGTCCCGAATTCCTAAGGGTGGGTCGAAGGGTTTCCTAAATTCTAAGGGTATGTTCTTATGGTTTTTAACAGAGAGGTGTAGGGATTTTCTAACCAAATTCACACTGAACACAAAACCATGCAAGCAATCACACAATAAATATTTCAAGAGAGTTAGGTCCCATACTTACCTGTTGGGAGACCTTAAAAAGGTCGTGAAGGTCCGGGTTTATCTATACCTAAGGAATACTCACGTCCAACATTCTCTTTATGCTTGGGTGGCGGAGCTTCAATTGCCGGACAATTGGTTTCCCGACTATTGGTTTCCTGCAAAATAAAGTGAGGGATGAGCGCTAATTGCTCAGTAAGTTATGGCTCCCCTAACATATACAATAATTCCCCACCCCAAAACCCAAAATAACACACAACACACAATTCACACAAAATCAACTTTAGCAAAAACAATCACGTTATCGCCACTCTTTCATCACCACACCATCACCAAGGCCTTGCGCATTCGATCCTGACCCTCCCATGAACACCCATCTCACAGCTACAAAGGCATGCGAGACAGAACATCACCAATCCATGGTCCGAATTTATACGGCTGCCCCGGCTATCCCGTCGGATAGTGCTCGGCCATAGGCTGCAACCCCGTTCCTCCGAGTCCGCACGAGGTAGGATCGAACCGCCACACATCTCATCACCAATCCCCATAAAAAAA
>JAHZTW010000001.1:375262484-375283614 GCA_020283515.1 Alliaria petiolata
ATTTTGGAATGGTATAATATATGGAGTATGTTTTGATGAAAGTGGCTTGTGTTAAATGATATTAGCTAGTCCAAGCTAACACAACTCGAAACCTTGGTACGGGTTGAAAAGCCTTAGGCCAAAGGCGTAGAGGTTAGATTGCTGAAAGTATTTAGGATTTAGTCTCTGATCCGTTCTTAGTATTAGGACCTGAATGCTCTCGGTGATCATATTGTGGCGCTTTCGGTTCATCTATGTCTAGATCGAATAGGGGGTGTTACACGAGGCTTCCAGGAAAATCGTAAATTTGAGCTCCGACGCGATTGCCGATAATGAAACAATGGCGCTAGGACCGTCTGTTCGGCTCGGAATTCCTTCGAAGGGTTCGGGAATCGTACTTGGCCTTAGAGCCGGGACAGCTTCTTCGAAAGAATCCGTCCTTCGCCACCAAGGTGGCAAGAGAGTCGTGACTCGAGGCAGCAAGAGGAAGTATGTAGAGGAAGGACCCGTCGCCGACGTGCCCGATGTTCCCGAGGCTTGCGAGCCTCAAGGACCCGCGCAAATTCCGCCGAGCCCTTCTACGATGCCGGTTCGCGATGCCAGCCCCGAGACGGCTTGGGCCTCTTTCGAAGAAGAGGCTTTTGCAAAGGCCTCTTCCTTCGGCTCTCGTTCTCCTTGCCCGGACGCCCTCGCAATATGGAATACGCATGATCGGACGAGACTCTCAGGGGCTGAGGTAGTTGCCTATCTTGCCCTGCCCGCTCCGATTTCTTTTACTTATCCCTTTTTTTTTTTTTACATTATACCCCCCTTTTCTTTTTAGTTTATCGCCGCAGCCAACGAGGCCGTTTCGGGCTACGAGGCCGTTTCGGGCTACGAGGCATATATCCGAAGCAGCCAGAGGCAGATCAAAGCTGTCCGCAGGGAGGCGGTCTTTTTGAGGACAAGGCTCGATGAGGTTGAGGCCGAACATTCCAAAAAGATGGCGGACATCACGAGGCGCTACGAAGTTATGGAGGCCGAGAGGGATGATCTCAAATGCAGGTGCGACGAATCCAAGAAAACGTGGGCTTATCTATCAGAGCAGAAGGTTCGGTGGGAGGCCGACGTATTTTCTTTGCACAAACAAATTTCATCGGCGAGAGAAGCGTGTGAGGCGATTTTCGAAAGGTCATGCAAAGGGGCGAGGCGCGAACTTGCTAACTAGTACCGAGAGAAGCTGTCTGGTGCCGAAGCGAAGGTGGCTCAGCTCGAGGGGGGTGCCTGGGTCAAGATTATGGAGCTGGCCGAGGTCGATAGTAACCTCGAGCTGATTCGTATTCTACAGGGTCCCGATCCACCTAGTCTGGAAAGTGAGAAAGCAAAGTTGATTGAGAAGAAATCCGCGCTAATGGGCGCCCACGAGGAGTTCGAGCGGCTTACGATGGATCTTCGAGCAGATTTGAAACCTCCAATGTTCTCGATAGACTTTTCGAAGGAGGATTCGACCGATCTTAATTAGAGAAAGGGCGCTGCCGAAGACGCGAAGCTAGGTCCCGTTGTTGTTTGGGACGTTTTTTTTTGTTTATCTTTTGAACAACGTGCCTAGACCGCTTTATCCATAATTACTATTTACGCGAGTTCTGGTTTTATAACTTGTTTTGCTTTTGCACTTTAAGTAATACTTTTGGATATGTACGATTCCGCCGAAGCGTTCTCGGCAGTAATCTCCGAAATACTCAGAAGCGAACTGTTTATTGGCTTAAGATTTAGGCGATTATGACAAGTAAATGAGTCAGCGGCGAAACGACTGTGGCTTGCCGAGATTGCTAGTTTCGTTAAATAGCTAGCCGTTTGAGGGCGGATATCTCTTTGAAGTAAAATATTTAGGATTCAGGTGCGAGCTGCGAGTTGGTCGCTGAACATATTTGTTTATATCGTACCATGGCATTAAACGCTTGAGTGGTACAATGTTCCCAAGATGTTGCAGTCCCCGTTACGGGGGAGTTGGTGGTTCGGGCGCGTTTGTTAAGAACGAATGGTTTCTTGGACCGAGGTTAATCGGTATTTATTTAAGCCCTGATTTAGACCGATGCTGCTCAGGGCCGAGCGGTTTATCGGGTTTTAGTCAAACATGTTTAGTTATCTCGTACCTAGGCTTTAAATACTCGAGCAGTACAATGTTCGCGAGATGTCGATGACCAACGTTACGCAAGAGTTGGGGTTTACGTGTTCTTCTAAGTTAGGACTTGTGTGCCCGTTTCAAGAACAGCCGTCATAATATTTCTCGGGATATACCTAAGAGATATTGGACCGAGGTATACTCAGTTTAAATTTATATAGCGCGCTTTTAAATCTGTGGAAGATGTAGAGAACCTTATGTGAAGGTTAAGATCCCGTTTGGGATGTAAGGGGGTCGTATACTGTGGCCAACAGCGTTAGAAATGACAAGAACTGAAAGAATAAGCTAAGTGAACTTTTTATTCGAGAATATTTATAGTTTACAGCGTGGGAGTATATAAATATACGTATCCCACTCCCCCCCCCTTTTAGGGAGGGGGGCAGTTGAACTCGTCATGTGACGAGCTGCCTACGTACCCCTTTCGAGGATCAAACCGCCCCGTAGTTCTTGTTTCGTGATAAGTTCTTAGAAGTAGTACTTCTTCAGGAGCATCGCGTTCCATGATCGTGGCACCGAAGCGTCTGTTGAGGGGTTGGTGAGTTTGTATACTCCTGGATGGACCACTTTGGTTATGCGATACGGTCCTTCCCAGTTAGCTCCTAGTTTTACAGCGTTGCGCTCTGCCGTATTTTTAAAGACTTTGTGGAGGACTAGCTCTCCTTCGTGAAACCTCCGACTTTTGACATTGGAGTTGTAGTACTTTGCAGTGACTTGCTGATAATTTTGAATGCGAATGAGTGCTTGATCGCGTCTTTCGTTGATTAGGTCTGCTTCGTCCAAGAGCATGAGATGGTTGAGACCCTCCTGTCCGGGGAGGAGTCGTCGCCGTACTCCTGGAAATTCCACTTCGGGAGGGATAACCCACTCCGTTCCATAGACAAGTGCGAATGGTGTTTTGCCAGTAGCTCGCCTCGGGGTTGTCTGATGCGACCATAAGACTACTTCCAGTTCGTCTGCCCATCTTCCCTTCTTGGCATCGAGGCGTTTTTTCAATCCGTCGAGTATCGTCTTGTTCGCTGCCTCGGCTTGCCCATTGCCTTGCGGGTATCGAGGCGTCGACTTGCTTAGTATGATTTTCCACTTTTCGCAAAAAGATTCGAAGCGTGTTGAAAAGAATTGTGAGCCGTTATCGGTTACGATTTCGTACGGGATGCCATGCCGGCAGATGATGTTCTTCCAGGCAAAATTCAAGACCTGGACGAAGGAGTCTGCCTCAACCCACTTCGAGAAGTAATCCGTCAGAACCAGCAGGAATCTCTTCTGCTTGGAACGATGCAACAGGCCCACGATGTCCATTGACCATCGCTTGAATGGGTAAGGAGACGATATTGAGGAGAGCAGCTCGGTAGGATGATGGATTGTCAGGGTGTGGCGTTGACACTTTTCGCATTTCCGCGAAAAAATTTCGCAATCTTTTACCATAGTTGGCCAGTAGTACCCGTGACGTTTAATCTTTATCGCCAGAGATTTTCCGCCACTGTGGTTGCCGCACCATCCGCCGTGGACTTCCTCCATCACTTTTCGCGCTTCTTTTCCTTCCACGCAAGTCATTAGTGGTCCCGAGTATCGCCATTTGAAAACTTCTCCGTCGAGTAAGATATAACGAACGGCCTGAGCCTTAAACTTGCGAGCTGCCCACTTGTCTGTTGGGACCTCTCCGTCCATTATGTAAGTCTGAATTGCTCCCATCCATTCTTGGTCGCATCCGTACTCGTTCTGCAGGTCTTGTGTCGTCGTGATCGTCTCTTGTTCGTTGCTTGGCTCTTCAAGTATTTCGGTTGGCTCGATCAAGTTAACAGTCTCGAAGCTTTCGATGCTGGGTCGTTCGATGAACTCTACCGGGATCACTTGTTTAAGCCCGGGGTCGGATGACGAGGCGAGGGCCGCCAATGCATCGGCTTGAGCATTTTCGCCTCGGGGGATTCTCGTTAGTTCGAACTCTATGAATTCCTTTGAAAGTTTCTGGAACACGCCTAAGTTTGCTTCCATCCTATCGTCCTTTGTCGAGTACTCCCCGTTGAATTGGTTAGCGACGAGCTGAGAGTCGCAGAAGGCCCGAATTTTTTTGACTTTGATGCCCCGCGCCAGTCTGAGTCCCGCTATTAAAGCTTCGTATTCGGTTTCGTTGTTCGAAGCGTGGAAGGCTAGCCTAAAAGATTGTTCCAAGACTTCGCCAGTTGGAGATGTCAGGCGAATTCCGATTCCCGAGCCTTGCCTCGATGACGAGTCGTCGACGTGAAGTATCCATGCGGAGTCCTGGGTTGGTTCGTTGATTCCGTCGATTGGAAGCTCTATCAGGATGTCAGCGAGGACTTGGGACTTGGCGCAGGTCTTACTCCGATACTCGATATCGTATTCGCTAAGCTCGATCGCCCATTTTGCTAATCTTCCGGATTGGCTCGGACTGTGTAGTATAGCTCGCAATGGGAAAGACGTCATGACTACGATAGAATGTGATTGGAAATATGGTCTTAGCTTCCGTGCTGACATAACCACAGCGAGCGCCAGTTTTTCCATTCCCGGGTATCTTGTTTCTGCATCCGCCAGTGTTTGACTCACGTAAAAAATTGGACTCTGCTCTCCTCGTTCTTCTCGGACCAGTACTCCGCTGACTGCGGTAGTCGAAACGGCGATGTACAAGTAGAGGGGCTCTCCTTCCACCGGCTTTGCGAGCACGGGTGGGGTAACTATGTATTGCTTTAGCTCCTGGAAGGCCGCTTCACACCTTTCTGTCCATTCGAACTTCTTGTTGCCTCGGAGAGTGTCGTAGAAGGCCAGACACTTGTCGGTCGATCTCGAGATGAAACGATTTAATGCAGCGACGCGTCCCATTAGTCGTTGTACTTCTCGTTTGTTTTTTGGTGCGGCCATCTGGATTAACACATCGATCTGATTCGGGTTTGCCTCGATACCTCGGCTCGTAACCAGATATCCGAGGAATTCTCCTGATGTTACTGTGAATCTGCACTTTGCCGGGTTGAGCTTCATGTTGTGGTAATTCAGCCGTTCGAAGCATTCCGTCAGATGGGTGATGTGGTCGCTTACTTCCAGTGATTTTACCAGCATATCGTCGATGTATACTTCCATCGTCTTCCCGAGTTGGTCGGCGAACATTTTGTTAACCAATCGCTGATACGTAGCGCCGGCGTTTTTCAGTCCGAATGGCATTACTTTGTAACAGTAAATGCCTCGGTCGATTATGAATGCTGTTTTTCCTTGGTCGTCGGGTTTCATCAGGATCTGATTATACCCAGAAAAAGCATTCATAAACGAGAGGAGCTTGTTTCTTGTGGTCGCCTCGACAAGACGATCAATGTGAGGGGGGGGGGGGAGAAGAAAACTATCCTTCGGACATGCTTTGTTGAGATCGGTAAAATCGACGCATGTTTTGCCTCGGTGATGAATCCGACTTTGAGAAGTCTGTCTACCTCGTCGTTAACTGCCTTAACTCGCTCGCGTCCGAGTTTCCTTCTCTTCTGCTTTACTGGTTTGAAAGTTGGATCCACATTGAGCTCATGGCATGTGACGTTGATGTCGATCCCTGGCATGTCCTCCGCGGCCCAGGCAAAAGTGTTGATGTTCCTCTTCAAAAAGCTGATCAGCTCGGTTTTGATTGTGTCGTCCAGCTCGGCTCCCACTTCTACACATTTTTTCCGGATTTTTGTCATCTAAGCATACAGATATCACCGGAGTGCACCGCGGCTGATCGTTTTCGGCCTGCTTGGCTTTTTGTAATTGCTACAAAAGTTTTTTGGTTCCGACCTTTGCTTCTTGATTGGTTTTTACTTTTTTATGAACAGTCTCCCCTTTCGCCTCGGTTTTGGGATTCCTCAGTTTGTACTCGGTCATGAAACATATTCGTGACTCTTTCTGATTTCCTCAAATCGTTTTGATCTTGTTAGCTCCGGGGAATTTCAAACAGAGATGGTAAGTTGAGACTGATATATCATGGTTTTTACCCGTTTTTGGACCATGATATAAGTCTTTTTATAGAGTCGCTTGGTATTTTTAGAGTCCTATTTGAGTCTTTGCAGGTTGGACTACGTTTGGAGCATAATTGGAGATTTTGGATCATTCTGGAGAATTGTGGAAGAAGCTGCAAAGTGATGAAGTCAGAGAGCCAGATTTTGGAATGAGTGTCGATCGACACTAAATGGTGTCGATCGGCACCAATCGTGGATTCATAAAACCGTTTGATTTTACAAGTCTTGAAGAAAATGGAAATTTGCCCAGAAGATTTCTTTATTTACAAAAGTGCTCCAGCTCGTGTTTTACCCTATAAATATAGTTTTTTCAGCCATTGTTTAGGCTACACAATATTTTAGAGAAAGATTTTAGAGAGCTTTTGGGGAGATAAATCATATACTCTGTTCTTGAGAGATTTTGAACCCCTTTATTTCTTTTATTGATTTCTTTCATGCTTTCTATTCAAATTATGATTTATGTTTCATTAATCATGTCTGAGTAGTTTGTTAGTTAGGTTTAGGGCTTTTCAAAGGTGATTATGAATTGTTAGGTCGAATTAAATTGTTAGGATAAAATCATTAGAGTTCTTCATCTGGATTTGTGTTTAATGCTGATTTTAGCTTCATGACCTAGAATCTGATCTTAGGTTAATTGGTAGACACGAGAGTGTTATTGATTGCATGAACTAATGTTAGATGAGCAAAATACCTATTCGCAAAGAGATTTGGTTTAGGGATTTTGTGAACAATCAAACCTGAACTTTAATGCTTGTCTGAATTGATAGGATTTGCAAAGAGATTTGGAATTCTAGGGTTTAGACAAAGAAAGTCTTCGCAGCGAGAGTTGGTTGATTTTACATTAGTGTTTCAAGTTCAAGAACGGATCTTAATAATTTTCTAACATTCTGTCTAGACCTGCAATTTAGATCACCTGAGAATTTCCCTGAACCTAGCGTCTTAGTCTCCTGATTTTAAGAACCTATTTCGTGATACTCGTTTACTTCGTGCTTTGTTTTACTTTCATTCTATTTGACCAAGCATAAATCTGAACTTAGAAACCTTAGTGTAGCATCTACTTTCCTGGGTATTTCAATACCCCTTATACTACGATTGCATTTGTTGTGCACTTGCATTAGTTTTATTAGGGTAAAACCTGAGCCCTATCAAGTTTTTGGCGCCGTTGCCGGGGAAGTAATAGCTGCCTACGGAATCTAGTACTAGAATTTTGACTAGGTTTTATTTTTATTTTTGTTACTAATTTAGTTTCCTATCTTTTGTTTCAGGTGCATGTCCAGTAACATAAGCAACAAGGAAGAGGAACTAATCGCACTGAACCAGGAACTAGGCCGTCTCGAACGTACGAACCGCAAATCTGCCCGAGCGTCGATCGACACCACTAGTATCGATCAACACCCTGCGCAGACTGAGATGGCAGAACCTGTGTTCATGATACGCAACGAGGCAGGCGACTTTGTTGACCTAGAAGGCAATAGAAGGAACGCCTAAGGCCAGAGAATTGATGAGGCTGGCGCCGTCATCATAGAACCAGCGATGCAAATCGCCCCTGCAGAAGATGGACGTGGAAGAACACTTGGGGAGTACAACCGCCAAGACCAGTTCTATGCTAATAGAGATGTGATCCGTCCTCCTGCATTTCAGAGGAACGACTTCGAGCTGAAGCCTTCCTACTTCACACTGGTGGCTCAGCATCCTTTCCTTGGTCTTCCTAATGAGCATCCGATGGACCACATAGAGAGATTCGAGCACCTCGAATCAAGCATCAAGGCTAATGGAGTGACCTATGACTATCTCTTCTGCAAGCTGTTTCCTTACTCGCTTGCTGGAGATGCATCATATTGGCTGAAGCAGCTTGATCCAGGATCCTTGACTACTTGGGAAGACACAAAGAATGCATTCTTATGCAACTTCTTTGATGATGCGAGATCAGAAGAGGTGAGGACAAAGATCACCACATTCTTCCAAGGACCCACTGAAGCATTCAAGGCTTCTTGGGTGCGATTCAAGGCTTACCAGAGGGACTGCCCACACCACGGTTTCAGCGAACCGCAGCTTATCAGTAGCTTCTACCGAGGGATTGATTGGAGGTACCAGATGGCTCTAGACGCTGCGAGCAATGGTAACTTCAACACCAGATATCCGCAGGATACAATGGTGCTTATAGAGAATTTGGCCTCTTGTAAGAGCACCAAAAATGCAGATTTTGAGAGAAGACAAAACACAGGAGTAACTGGAGGAAGCCAAATTGCTGAAGTCAACAGGAAGCTGGATCTCTGGGTGGGAAAGAAGCAAGTCCATTTTGCTAATGAAGTGGAAACTTTTGAGCCTGAGGAAGAAGAAGTCAATTACATCAATGGTGCTGGATTTCAAGGTCAAAGGTTTGGCAATCAGCAGAGCTATGGTTCTTCTTACCAGAAGCCTTTCCAGAACAACAACTTCCAGAGAAGCATGGTTCTTCTTCTTACTAGAAGCCTCCTGCTCAAGACAACAAAATGGAGTCTATGATAGAGCAGATTCTGGAAGGACAGCAGAAGTTGACAGTGGACTTCAATGGCAAGATTGATTCACTGTATCAAGATCTGAATGGAAAGATGAGAGCATAAATTATCACATGAAGAAGCTGGACGTTCAAGTTGCTCAAACCGCAGAAGCTGTTCATAGGCAAGAAGGTTTCCTTTCAGGAAAAACTGATACCAATCCGAGACGCCATGTGAATGCCATCACGATTCAGAATGGAAGAAGCCTTCAACCAGTGCTGAAAAAGGGCCTGAATGCTGAAGAAATCAAGGAGTTTCATGCTGATGATGAAGATGTTAAGGTTGCAGAGCAGGTGTCGATCGACACCACTGAGTGTCAATCGACACCAGTAGAGGAACTCAGGGAATCGGGCTCGATCGAAAAAGCATCCTCGACACAAGAAGTCAGTGTCGATCGACACATCCATAGTGTCAATCGACACCCTACCATGACCTCGCTGGATCAACCTTAACCTTCCAAACTTGAAGAGGAAAAGGTGTATAAACCAAAAATACCCTGTCCCCTGCCTCCCATAAGATCTAAACAGGAGAGAGAGGAAGCTAGATACAAGGAGATGATGGGTAAGCTGATGGTTGAGCTACCCTTAGTTGATGGAGTCCAACTTTCTCCTGCATTAAGAAGGTATGTCAAGAGAATGGTAGTCAATGGTATAAGCCCTGAAGAAGGAGCATTGCTTACCAGAGACATGAATGCAATTATCTTGAACATAGTTCCAAGAAAGAAGAAGAAGGTGAGAGTTTCTGAACAAGTCAGTGCTGTGATTCAGAGGAGGATTCCATAGAAGTTACCCGATCCAGGGAACTTTGTGCTAGATTGCTCAATCTCAACATGAAGGTTTCCTCGTTCTCTCTGTGATCTAGGCTCAAATATCAACTTGATACCATACTCTCTTGCTGTTAGACTTGGAATGACTGATTTGAAGCCAAGCAGAATCTCTCTTATCCTAGCTGATCAATCAAAGAGAATTCCAGAAGGAGTTCTAGAAGATGTTCCTTTGAAGATTGAAGGCTGCATTATTAG
The DNA here is from genome assembly GCA_020283515.1 of Alliaria petiolata. Lineage (NCBI taxonomy): Eukaryota > Viridiplantae > Streptophyta > Magnoliopsida > Brassicales > Brassicaceae > Alliaria > Alliaria petiolata. Next base: position 375,272,166 of record JAHZTW010000001.1, read on the forward strand.
ACTTTGTGGTTTTGAAGTATGATGAAGAACCTGCAGACCCTCTTATTCTGGAAAATCATTCTTGGCTTCAGCTGGTGCCATCATTGATGTGAGAAAAGGGAAAATGGAGCTTGATTTGGGTGATGTTGTCATGAATTTTGACATGGACAAGTTAAGGGGACCTTCCACCCTCAATGGTCAATCTTTTTCAGTAGAGATTTCCATGGATCAAGACCCAAACAGGGAGCATTCAGACGACATTACTGCTGGGTATCAAAAGGAGCTGGATTCTAAAGAGCAAATGAAAACACTGGCTGTTCAAGAGGCATTGGCTGAGAATTCTGAGAAAGATGTGGAGATTGAAGACTGGGGTGGAAATGTCATCTCTTCAAGACTATGAGCAGAGAAGATGTTCTAATCAATGCTAAGTTGATGGAGGACGACGTTTTTGTCATGGAAGCAAGGATTGCAGAGCTGAATTGGAGAAAAAGTGTAGAGATGCGAGCTGCAGGGTTGGTGTCGATCGACACACTTCACGGATCACACCAAAAGTCACTTCCAATGCTGCAAATCCATCACCAGTGGTCAAACAGATGCCTCCACGTCCTATAGTTCAGACACCTCGAAGGAAACAAAGGTACGCACTCCCTGGAATCAATTCCAAACCTCCTGATCCTCTCAATAAGCACTTTAAAGGTTCAAAAGATGCTTCACACTTATGCAAGCCACGAGATTCTCGTAGAAGGCTTGGTGTTTCTTTTGATGTTTCTGCAGGAAAATGAAGTGTCCCACCCAAAATCAAGGCCCACCCTGCTGCTGTTTCTCATTTCCTTGGTCGCTTTCATGCACCTACTGCTTATACACCACCATGGATGAGAAGACATTCGTCTGGGAAGCATTCGATGCCACACTCTGATCCACCAGACGTCTGAACCCCGACACAGTCAAGCTAATGACTGAAAACGAGCGCTCAGTGGGAGGCAACCCACTGTTAGGTACGTTTTTCTTTATATTTTGTTTTGCTTTTACTAAGTCCTAGTTTTAGTCAGTTGAAAAAGGAGACATTGGGCTCGACACAGACCAGTGTCGATAGACACCACCTAGTGTCGATCGACACCACGCGCAGACGAAGGTAAGTCTTCTATCTGGTCTTTTAAGTTGTTTCTAATCTTTCTTTTAGCCAACTTCGGGCTTGATAACACTGGGGACAGTGTTGTTTAAGTCTGAGGGAGGTGATTACTGATAACATGCATATTTTACCCATTTTTACCATCAAAAGTGTATGCTTTAATAAGCATTTCACTAAGGTATTAATGTATATTTAGTAGTTTTCGAGTATTTGTGTGTCCAAGACTCTTTTCAGGAAATTTTAGGAAAAAGGGAGCAAAACGGAGCAAAACGGATATTTTCGGAACATGAGATTTTTGACAAAATTTAGCACAAGACGGAGACCTTCCCACCATGGGATCGAGCAGAATTTTGGTGACAAGATAGCCTGAACTACTACCTTTCTCCTCGAAGTGGTTTGAGTCCAATCCCATGGTTGGATCTCAAGTTACGAAGGAAGCAAGAAGGCCCGTCAGACACATCCTCAGAAGAAGCCTGGCCGCGCCAGGAAAGCTCAGAAGACCAATGGCAGGCCCATGAACCCACGGTGGAGCGGCCACAACACTTGAAGAATCCCAAGCCCGTTTACAAACCCAAATCAAGCCCGATTGCCCCCAAGTTCGGTGGAGCCCTAAGTGAACCCTAAGAAGACCTAAAGACCTATAAATACTCCTATTCTACAACCTAATGGAGGCGAGCCTCTGGAGAGCCACGAAATAAACACTAAAACCGCAAAGAGAGAGCCTCACGGCCGCCTCTTAGCTTACTTTACTTGTTCTTTGTTCTGTGTTCTTAAGGGAGATAGATCTGTTCTTGAACCCTTGTTATTTCATCACTCTGATTTCGTTTTATGCAATTCTCTTCATCTATGATTCTTATTTTCGTTTCTATGCTTGAGTAATCACTTTCGTTGGGCGTTCTTTAAGGGGATCTATGGGGAATTTCATTAACTGTTTTTAAACCGATTGTTTAGGCCGAAAATTAGGGTTTTCTGTCTCACCATATTCGTTCTTATTGCATGAGTCTAGCGTAGCTAACTAGTGTTCTGATCACAGGGTCTTGAGAACGACGAATGTCCTGAATCTCAGATCTAGACCAAAATAGGGTAGAGAGCATCCTTTAAAAGATGTCTGAATGTTTATTGTCCCGATCTTATTGCGTGTTCGTCTAGGACGCATGATATGAAAGTATACCTGCGGAATAGAAGTTCGCAGATCGACCTTGCTTGGGGAAAATCGCCTAGCCTCGTTTGCTTAACTTTTGAGTGTTTTATTTCTAGTTAGAACCCCATAGATTTCCCGAGAAGATCTCCAACGTGTTCACCCATCTGCTTTTCAATCGAGATTTACGCACTTTAATATTTACTTTCTCTCCACTGCATTTTAATCGAGATTTACGCACTTGCATACTTACTTTTTCGCCTGATATAGAGTTGATTGACAACCAGCTCTATATAAACTTGCTTTTTCGTTTCCTGCATTCAATAGAAACTGAAACCGTGACACAATCCTACAAACCCCCAATTCTCTGCGTCTTTGCTTGCCTGATTCTCTGTTTTGCAGTTGACCTCCTCCCTGTGGTTCGATACCCTAAGTACTACAACGCACGCTGTGCACTTGCAGCTTAGGGTCCTACAAATTCAAAGCTCGACGAGTCCCAAAAGAAATCCTCCAAACTCGGACGACTATTTAGACCCCATCAAGCTTTTGGCGCCGTTGCCGGGGAGGCTGCGTTCTGCTGTTCAAAACAAAAGGTCAGGATCACAACTCAAAGACATCCTTTTTCTTTTAATTTCGTTTTTGTTTCTGATTTTCAGAGGCGTCCGAGATGAAGAAAGCCCGCACCTTGATCGACGATCTCGCTGCGTCCATCAAAACCAATTCCGCCAACTATGATAGGATACTACATCCTATTGGATCTCCTTCCAAGGAAGAATATGACGAGCTCATATATGCTGCATATCTACAATCTGATAGTAATATCGAGATGTTCGAATCGACGATGTTTTCAGCTACCGACGAGAAATTTCAGCTCAATATTGAGTTAAAGGACATCGAAGAAGTCTTTCGTCTGTGTGACGTCGGGATGAAAGCCGAAATGGAGTTCATTAAGAGGCTCAACATCTTGTATGACTCCCCCGAAGAAGACGATGAAGTAAATCGCGAAGAGCATAGCAACGCTACCACCAAAGAAGACGAGCTCACAGAAGAGATGCATGCAGTTCCGGACGATGAAAAGAAGAGTGCAACAACTCTTGATACCAAGGTGGAAATCAAAGACAATGATTCTCGAAAGAGGTCATTAGATTTATGTTTCTCGGATGCCCCCACTCATGCTAATGAAGGCGAACACCAAAGAATAGAAGCTGGTCGTTCTATTTCTATTCCTCAAGAAGACTTCATCTCTGTCCATCCGCCCGAGCACCTTGAAGATGAAAGTCCGACCAACAAGGAACTTCAACCCCACGACCAAGGGAAGCCTCTTATTCCAGCTCCTCACCACGTCGAGTGTGAATCAAAACTCATGGAGAAATAGACGCTGATGGCGATCCAAAAACTGCCCTTGGCGACGCTTTCAAAGATAGATGATCCGTGAAAACTTTCGGTTTCATGCTCAACCAAGGGAGTTGAATTTCGTGTCTCTCTATATGACTTAGGATCTGATGTCAACCACTTGACTAAGACCATTTCAGAAGTCATAAGAGTTTCGAGCTTCCAAGCCTCGAAGACACCCGTTCACCATAAGGATCGTCCGTCACCAAATCTGTTTGGTTTCAAGCCAAACTTGCTGCCTCAAGTTGAGGATGATCTCGTGCCTGCTGTTCTTCACATATTGGAGACGAGGAAAGACACAAATCACTTGTTGATCCTTGGCTGTTCATTTACAGCACCTGTTCGAGCTTTGATTGACAAGCTGAACCAACAAGTGCGCCTCTCCAAAGTCAACGAGAAGACTTTCTATCCAGCAACTCTCACAAGGAGCACTCATTCCACGACCTTGGGCAGTGGAAGTGAACCAATCTTAGAACCTGGAGAAAGTATAAAGGATGTCCAAAACGTCCTACAGGAAGATCCATTCAGCACGCACAAGGGAAGAGCCAAACAGAGGAGTTTGAAGCGCAAGGAGATCCCATATGATCCAAGTTCAATTTTTCCTCATATGAGGCGTGATGGAAACATACATGAAGCCAAGGTGAAGCTTGGAAGGTCCTCGAAATCATCTCCAAAGCTAGAGCTCATCACCCATCCGAACCGAGAGGAGAAAGGGAAAGAACCTAAGAGAAGAAGGTTAGGCAATGCATTTGTTCTTAGAGACAACGATAAGTATTATAAAACGCAGAATAGAAAATGTCTCAAGCCAACAAGTGCGGAGTGTCGAGAAGCTAAAGGAGCCACGAATCCTTTAGTTGGAGTCGTTCCCATCTAAAACCTCCACCAAAGTCTAGCTAAAAGACTCTAAACAAGAGCGGCTTAATGGAAGGCAACCCATTTTAGGTATCTTCTTTCTTTTTCTCATCTTTCTAACCATACTAATTTTTAGTTTTGGTTTCTTATTAGTTTACAGCATTTTCATAAACCCCAAAAGCACAAAAAAATCAGAAAAACCAGAAAAGACCAAAAATATGAAGAAGGAAACCCGAAGAACACTCACCGGGCGACGAACCGCACGTGGGCCGGCCATAAGGAGCCTGGCCGCGCCACGAGCCACGATGGGCCGGAGAAGATGATATGTCTATATTTTGCATCATTTTAGCATCCATTTAGTGCAAGTTTCTCATCATTTAGGAGTCTAAAATAGCATCATAGTGTTACATTGTACCATTTAGAGTCCTAGAGTGTTTTGCATGGTACTTTGCATAGTTTGTTGCATTTGGAACCTTAATCAGGTGAAAAGGACGCTATGGAGATGAGGATGGAGCTGGAGAATGATGCACACTACTTGGAGGGGCAAGAAGAAGCAAAAAAGATAAAGAAGAGGATTTCTTGCAACAGATCGACGTACCAGATCGACGAAGCTCACCGATCCAGATTTCCAGGAGCACGGATCGACGAAACGGATCGACGAGCCACGCCGAACCAGATTTCCAGGAGCACGGATCGACGAGATGGATCGACGTGGTCTCGTCGATCTAAAATTCCAGGACGACAGATCGACGTACCAGATCGACGTACCACGCCGGACCAGAAGCCAAGACTATGAGCAAGGATCGACGAAGTGGATCGATGAGTCGTCGATCCGTTTTTAAAAAGGGTCGGATCGACGACTTGGATCGATGAACTCGTCGATCCGACCCCAGACGAATTCTTTTTCTTCATTTTCATGGGTCCCCCTATAAATACTCTTTAGACCTAATTTTTCTAAACAACTTTTATTCTCTTGTTCTTAGCTTAAACTTTTAGCCACTTTGGGCAAATACTTTGTTTATGCTTTGGATTTGAGTTTAATGCAATATCTTTCTTAGATTACTTGTTTATCTTTCTCTAATTATGTTTAACCTTTCTCTAATCTTTGATTTGATGGGCTTAAACATGATTAGTGAGTAGTTTCCTTAGGAACTTAGGGATGGGTTAGATTTAGGGATTTCTATTGGTTCAAACTTGCAATCTAGGATAGATTCTTCCTAATCTCTTCTTATTAAGTAGTTCTTCATGCCAAATAGCTAACCTTTGCTATTTTGGATTATAGGCATTTCATCCACCCACCAAGTGTTTGATGAAATGCTTGAACCAACTTAATAAGAGATTTACATTTCTAGCCTAAGACATTAGATGTTTAGAGTGTTTATCATACCATTTAGACTTGTTATTAATGCTTGTTGATTATCTTAATGCTAAAACATCATTAGTTCATTAGGGTAATTAACAAAGGGATTTGAGCCACACATCATGGTCTTATCTTGATTAAGTGTTCTAGGTATAGAGTTTGCTTGATTAGTAGCTTAAATGATTGCAAGGTTGCTCCTTTAGTTTCCCAAATCAATGATTCCATCCCTAGGTTTCGATTTAGTCATTTGATAATCTTGCTTAGTAGTAATTCTTGCTTAGTATCTTGATTAGTTTCAATTAAGGCTTAATTTCATAGTTATTGCTTTAGTAGTATCTCTTTAAGTTGTAGCTTGCTTTTATTACTTGTTTGTGACTTGCTTTTATCATTTTAGCTTAGCTTAGACTCAACTTTGTATTCTTATTGCATCATCTCCCAAGATGGATTGATACCTCAATATATTGCAATGATATGAGCAATTGAGGAATTGCTTGCAAGAGTAAAAACTCTTGTTTCAATTTGGCGCCGTTGCCATATTGGGATTGATTGATCATTAAGATTTGAGTTTTGTTTGAGACTAAGTGATCTTTTTGCTTATTGACCATCTACTTTTCTAGATTTCAGTTTTTCCTTGAATGCATTTGAGATCACAAGGAGACAACAACTTCCAAGGTTTTCAAGACATTGATCAATTGGAAAGGGTTGCAAGGATTGCAAGAAGGGAAGCTGCAAGGTTAGAGAGGTTGAGAATGGAAGAACAACAAAGAGTTCAAGCTCCTCCAATGAACTTGGCGCAAGCACCAAGGGGGAATGGAAACCCCTTACATGCGCCAAGACTAGGGAGAACTATTGGGGCTGGAGATGCTCCAAATACACATCAAAACCGCTATGGTATCAACCCTCCACCGGTTCAAAACAATACCTTTGAAGTGAAGCCAGCTTTCATCTCTATGGTTCAATAAGACAAATTTCATGGGTTGCCAATGGAGGATCCTCTAGATCACTTGGACAACTTTGATAGAGTTTGTGGCTTATTCAAGATGAATGGTGTGAGTGAAGATGCCTTCAAACTAAGACTCTTTCCCTTCTCTCTTGGGGATAGAGCAAGGCAATGGGAGAAAACTTTGCCTCAAGGCACTATTACTACTTGGGATGAGTGCAAGGAAGCTTTCCTATCTAAGTTCTTCTCGAACTCTAGGACAGCCAAGTTGAGGAATGAGATCTCTAGCTTCACTCAAAAGAACAATGAGTCCTTCAATGAAGCATGGGAAAGATTCAATGGCTACACAATGCAATGCCCTCATCATGGCTTCACACAAGAGTCTCTACTAAGCACCATCTATAGAGGTGTTCTTCCAAAGATTAGAATGCTTCTTGATACAGCAAGTAATGGAAACTTCTTAGGAAAAGAAGTAGAAGATGGTCTAGAACTTGTTGAGAATCTTGCCTTGAGTGATGGTAATTACAATGAAGATTATGATAGAGCTCCAAGGGGAAGTGAGTATGAATCTACAAAGAAAGAGATAAAGTCTCTACATGAAAAGATGGATAAGCTCATGACCTCCAACCAAAGGCATGTTCATTTTGTTGGTGAGTATCAAGAAGAATGTGATGATCAAGTTAGGGCTCAAGAGTGTGAAGAAGTGGTCAATTTCGTGGCTGGCTAAGGAGGTTACAACAACAACTAAAACAACAACTATAAGGGAAACAACAACCTCTCTTATAGAAGCAATAATGTTGCTAACCCCCAAGACCAAGTCTACCCTCCACAAGCTACTCAAAACAAGCCCTTTGTACCTTTCAACAACCAACAAAAGGGTTATGCTTCAAACACCAACTACCAAGGAGGAAACCAAGGCAACTATGGTAGTCAAAAGTACAACCCTCCACAAGACAATGTTCAGCTCATGCTTCAACAAATACTTCAAGGTCAAGCTCACAATGATGCTAACATGGGAAAGAAAATTGCTGAAATTAATACAAGAATGGATTCCTCACTCAATGAGCTTGCTACTCAAATAGGAGGTCTCCAACAAAAGTTCAAGCAACTTGAGAAAGGCAAAGCTTCTAGCTCCAATTCTCAAGGCACTTTACCCGGTAAACCCGAAGCCAACCCAAAGGAGTATTGCAACACTATCTCCACTATTGATGAGGATGAATATGAGCTTGTTGTGCAAGAGTTTGAACAGCTCTTTGAAGATCCTTATGATACATCTACATTCAATGAGGACATTGAAGTTCAAGTTGGGGAGGTGGTCATTAAAAATGACTTCATGGTTGTTGCTACAAAAATTGGTAAAGAAGTGTTTGAAAAACCTGAGACTTCTACAAAGACAAGAGTTGAGGAGAATGTAAGAGAAGTGGCTAAGAAGAGTGAAGAAGGAGCTTGTGATCTCCTTATCTATAAGCCACCACTCCCATACACTGAGCGGATTTTGAATAAGGCACAAAAGAAAAAGCTCTCAAGCTTTAGAGGAAGTATGGAGAAAGTTGGTGCACCTTTGCCCAAGGGAGAGAGTTTGTCTCAGGTCAAAGATCAAATAAGGTTCATCAAAGACTTACTAGCTAATAGGGAAGAGGTAGAAGAGCTGATGGAAAGCCTTGATCCACCAAGCACAACAAAGGATGCGCCCAAGACTATTCCAAAGCTCGGTAATCCCGGAAAATTTTTGAATTCTTACTCTCTTGGGAACTTGAAGATTGATGAAGCCTTGTGTGATTCGAGATCAAGTGTCAATGTGATGTCCCTTGAGTTGTCAAAGAGCCTTGGGATTACAAGCCTAAAGAAGTATCCATCACCTATCACCTTTGTTGATGCTTCCTCAAGGCAACCAATAGGCCTTGTAGAGGATTATCCACTGAAGATTGGTGAGTGTCTTGTCCCAACTGACTTCATAGTAATGGAAATGGTTCAAGCAACGAGGCTGCCTCTACTCCTAGGAACTCCCTTCCTCAATACAGTTGGAGCAAGCATTGATTTTGCTAACAAGAGGGTGGTTCTCAAGAGTGTGAATGACAAGGTCTTCTATCCCATGAAACTTTCTACCTTTGGTTCTTGTGGCACAATCACATGTGCTACTATGGAAATTGATGATAAACCACCATACACAAAGGAGCAGCTGATGGGATTCACTTGTGTGATGCTGGAGGATAAAGACACCATGGACCACAATGAGTATGATGGGTCAAGCTTTGATGGTAAATGTCTTCTTGCTATGTTTGATGGGATCAATGTGAAGGAACACATAGTTGAGCCACCAAAGATTGCAAGAAAGAGGTCTAAGAAGAAGAAGAAGGTGCTACAAGCTGGAACAAGCACCATGTTCATCAAGAAAGGAGAAGGAGTCCCAAACCCTCTCCTTGATTACCCCTAGCTTAAAATGTTTGAAAAGTCGAGCTAATGACGTTAAACAAGCGCACTTGGGAGGCATTCCCATGGTTATCCTTGTATATATTCTTGTTTTACTTCTATGATTATGTTTCTTTGAGTTTTTGAAAGATTTAGGTTGAGTATGGAGGATTTAGACATGAAGAGAAAAGTGTGGAGAAAGTTTCTAAAGATGGATCGACGAAGAGGATCGATGAGACACGTCGATCCATTTTTTCAGGGTGCTGGATCGACGAAACAGATCGACGTGGGTTCATCTATCCAAAAGTCCAGGACGTTATACCGGTGACATGGATCGACGAAGGTTCGTCGATCTAAAATTCCAGGACGACGGATCGACGAGCTAGATCGATAAAGGACGTCGATCCGTTTTTAAAAAACAAAGCACGGATCGACGACATGGATCGACGACCACGTCGATCCATTTTTAAAAACACAGGTGATATGGGGAGAAAAAGGAGTGATGCTAGCAAGAAACAAGGCAAGAGGCCCGTGGAGGTAGAAGAGGATCCTGAAGAGAGTCCTCCGGTTATGAGGAAGTTGTCTAGCAAGGAAGATGTTAGTAGAGAGAAACCCAAGCAAAAGAAGGCTGAGAAAGCCGATGCCTCAAATCCGACTCCCTCATCGATTTACAAGTCCCTTATGGAGATGCCTTTCAAGGGGACCAAGTATCCGGATCATGAGCTGCTTGAGGAGTTGGGTCTCTTGGAGGATGTAACTGAAATTTTCCGAAATTTGGGGTGTGAAAGATGGTTCAACCGGTCATACCCAAGCCACCAAGAGGAGACATGCCAATTCCTCTCATCTTTGAAAGTGACAACCTCAAGCTCAGCGGGTATTGATCCAGAAAAGGATGGATTCGGATTCATCAAATTCCGAGTTCACAACAAGTCATACAAAATGGGCTTCAAGAAGCTTGGTGAAGTGCTTGGTTTTGATGACGGGACAGGGATTGGTTCGCGGTTGCATGTGCAGAAATCGGAGTTGGATAGGCTTTGGAATTTGCTTGGCAGTGGGACTTACAAGACCGGGAAAGTTAAGAGCAAGCTCATCCGACACCCAGCAATTCGCTATGCACACAAGGTACTAGCTCACACTTTCTTTGCCAAGAAGGAGGCTGTGACAGTGGCAGCTGAAGAGTGGGAGATGTTAGATGTTGGGCTTAAGGGTATAATCCGCTACCTCTATGACTATGAGATGAGAGGTGACTCTACCGGGAATGGCTTAGTGCAGATTTGGGTTGCTCATGCAGCAAGTTATCACAGCAAGGCTATAGCCAAGAAGAAGGATAGCCACCATCTAGCCATTGGGGGCATGATCACTCCCATTCTTGAAGAAGTGGGCATCAAATTAGGAGAGCCCACAGCTGATGAGCAGTACATAGACTCTTCCTACCTCATCAAGGGTCATTTTTTGGTGAAAGAAGGGAAGAGCTATAAGTACAAGTTCAATGTGGAACTCCTAAAGGAGGCTACAATCAAGCTTCCTTGCATTCACCTCACTACACTAAGGGATAGAGCAAACGTTACCTTCTCTCCAACCGACGAGCAGCTTGACAACATCGAGACCTTCCCTATGGCCTATTGGGACACCACTCATGAGCCATACCAAGCACCTCCAATCTATGGTAGCGAGAGGTACTTCTTTGACCCCTATGAAGGCACAAACCAAGGAGAGCCTGCGAAAAAGGCTCATGAGCACATCAAGCTTCTTCAAAGGTGGAACAAATGGCAAGATAAAACCATAAGAAAGCTTGTGAAAACTGTCAAGGACATGGGGAGGCAAATCAAGTTCCTCACAGCCAAGGATCAAGGAGTCTCATCTTCAAGGCATCAAGGAGATCAAGATGAGGATCAAGAAGGAGACAGCCACATGGAAGAGAGGCGCCACTCCTTCCAAGGAGTCTCTAGTGAGCCAAGACATGAAGATGAGCCGCGCCCCTGCTCCCATGAAACAAGAAGGCGTGGAAAGAGAGTCATGCGATCCCCCACTCCTCAATCAAGCAATCCGTCCTACTCCATGGAGTCATCCTCCTCCTCCTCCATGCGTTTTTGATTAAGGTACCACTTCTAACCATTGTAAATACCAACTAGTTTTTATTTTTCATTTGCATTGTTGAAATCTTCTCCAAGCTTGGATTACACAAGAGACTGTGTAATTTAAGTTTGGGGGAGTATGGTATTTGATCATGTGTTTTGTGATCTTATTTTT
>JAHZTW010000001.1:375291714-375305631 GCA_020283515.1 Alliaria petiolata
TTCCTAACATTCTGTCTAGACCTGCAATTTAGATCACCTGAGAATTTCCCTGAACCTAGCGTCTTAGTCTCCTGATTTTAAGAACCTATTTCGTGATACTCGTTTACTTCCTGCTTTGTTTAACTTTCATTCTATTTGACCTAGCATAAATCTGAATTTAGAAACCTTAGTGTAGCATCTACTTCCCTTGGGATTTCGATACCCCTTATACTACGATTGCATTTGCGGTGCACTTGCAGTAGTTTTATTAGAGTAAAACCTGAGCCCTATCAGAGACCACGGCTCTCATCGAGTTAATCCACGGCGTTCCCATGATGATATTGTACACCGGTGGGCCTTCGGTTACTGAGATGTTGACAATCTTAGTCACGTCTTCCGCCAAGACTGGTAATCTGGTCGTTCCGATCGTCATAGTCGTTTCTCCGTAGAATCCGGTCACCGGGCTAGGAATCGGTATTATTTCGGACATACCGATTCCCATTTTCGTCAGAGTTTCGCGAAAAATGACGTCCACCGAGCTTCCAGTATCGATCAAGATTCGAGCTACTTCGTGATCTCTCACTATGAGTTCGATCACCATGGGGTCGTTGTGCGGTCCGTCTATGCCCGTTATTTCTCTTTCCTCGAACATGATGATATCATTGGGATTTCTGCTCGGAACGGAACAGTTGATGCTAGCTTCGACTTTTCGCTGGAAGGCTTTGATCGCGGACACCATGTCTCTACAGTACTCCGATCCTCCTATAATCATGTTTATTCACTAGCGAGGTCCACCGGATTCGATGCGTTGTTGTTTCTTCTTCCCCGCTTCGGTGGACCCCCAAGTTGGGTTTCCGGCTCGGCTTCCACTTCCTGCTCGGCCTCAGCGAGCTTCTCGTGTTCGAGATCCTTTAAGCTGATTGAATTGCCGAGTTCTCCGGCTAGGAATTTCGCCCTTAGTTTGTTTCCCAGACTTCGGCAGTTGGCCGTGAGATGTCTGTAGGTTTTATGGATTTTGCAGTAGGCCTATTCATCGTACGAGCTCGAATTCCTTGCCCACGTGTTTCCGTTTGTTCTTCCTCGGCCTCGTCCAACTCCTTGCTCAGCGCTGATTTAACAGTTATGAGCTCCGCTGAAGCTCGGACCTTCGTGGTGAACGTAGGTGCTCCTCGGACGGTTCCTTGAGTGGCTCGGCTAGCTCGGCGTCACTTGGTTCTTGTTTGTCGATTTCGTTGGTCCGAAGTGTTGATCCAGAATTCGGAATTCTTCCTCCTCGAGTATGAAATCCGACGCCCGATGCATGGCATCTTGGATGGTTTGGGGTTTACTACGCCAGATCTCCTTCCGGAACTCCGACTTATACCAAAGGGATTTCTTCAACGCTTCGAGCGCTCCTTTGTCGCTCACGTCTCCCACTTTCGACATCACTGCTTTGAAGCGCCCCATGAAAGTCCTTAGTGGTTCGGTTGGTCCTTGAGATAGCGTCCAGAGATCGGCGTCAGATACGCCCCGGTTCATGAACATGGAATATTGCTTCATGAACTCGGTGCAGAGGTCTTTAAAATTGCTGATCGAATTGCGCTCGAGCCTAGAGAACCATTCGAGGGCCGGTCCTCGGAGGTTCTCAACAAACAGAAAGCAGTATCCCGCATCTCGCTCGCTTTCTCTGAGATTGGATCGTGCCATCGCCGTGCGGAACGTCATGATATGTTCCTTCTGGTCCGTTGTTCCCTCGTAAGTTAGGAGGCAAACTTTCCCGTGATCCGACACTCTCGTCTCGATAATACGTGCTGTGAACGGCGTCATCTGGGCTTCCTCCAGCATCAGGTCGATCTCGGGCGCTGCGCTTGTCGCCTTGTGTACTTGCGATTGAATAGCCCTCACTTCCGCGTTTGCTCGGGCCAAGTCAGCTCGGATTTCATCAAGGGTGTCGCCTCGGCTCACCGAATTGGCCCTGACGAATCGTCCTCGGTTAATTGTTCGGGGCTCGTCTTGATAGTGCACCTGCTCGGTCCACTGGAGAGATTTTCCTCTTCGTTAGCCAGGTCTTGATCCTGCTCCGAGCCGAGGCCGTCTCCCGATGTTTCGGTTTGTCGTGCCGCGGCGGTTATCGCGTCAGGTTGCGCTGCTGGCGCCTCGGCTCGCTCCTCTCCAGCTTCTGTCGTGGTCTCCGAGCCGCCGGAGGGTTCGCCTAGGATTCCACCGAGCTGCTGACTGTTTCGCTCGCCGATTCCTCTTCGATTCAGGCGTGGCGGTTCGGTGATGTTAGGCCTCGTGGCCGCGGGGGTTCGATCTCCGGAAACATGTTGCGACTGAAGCATTCCCGAGCCTCCTGCTCGGCCGTTTGCTCCGGGAGTTGCAAAGTTGAGCGAGGTCGGATTGAGGCCGAGCCTTCTGAGTCTGCCGGATGGATTCATCATTAGAGTCAGGCTCCCGATCCGTCGGCTGTGGGCTTGACTCTCCGTCGTCAGGTTCTCCAGGGTTTTGCCTTGTTCCGCCGTTTTATTCGCTAGCACCGTCATCATGGCTTTCATCTCGGCTAAGGAAGCAGAGATCATCTCGGGTTGTTCCGGCGTTTTTTGAGTAGCGTCAAGCGCTCCATCTCCCGTGGAAGGATTCGCTCCGGTTTTGTCGGCGATGTTCCCCGCTGCGGTGGTGTTGTCGGTGTTGGTAACTCCGGTGGTCATCTTCTCGGATCTTGTTTGCGTCGGTTTTTGGTGTGAGAATTCTTTAAACCACCCTCCTTCTAGCGCCAAATTGTGCGTGCTAGATTTCACACAATAGATTTCCTGTTAAGAATTACAAAAGAGGACGAAAAGATTCTAAGTTAAGCACGACACAAAGATCCGAAGACGTTGATTTTATTAGAGTTACTGTGATAAGCTTTTTTTAGGGAACAAGTGATTTTTCTAGGTAAAGCGCTGATCCCCGCACAAATGAGCTAAGAATCCTATTTATATATTTTTTCGTAATCTACGCGTATATCTCGGAAAATCTTCTCGTAGATTTTCCTTCCTTTTCTCTTTGACGGCGCTTCTTTCCACGAACTTTATCCTTCTAGGGCGAAAGTCTCTTCGGTCTTTCTCATGGTCTTGGGCTCGGCCATTTGCATAATGATTCGTCTTGGGCTTGCCCTCATACGTTGTTCTGAGCTCGGAATGTTTCGTGGATCTGATGCTCGGGCCGTCAAGGGAAGAGATCGGTTCGGTTCATACAACGAGGCGTTTTGGCTCGGTTTATGTATACTCTGGTTCGGTTCGAATTATGCACGGTTTGTGCACGAAGTGGTTCACTTCGGTTCGTACACGGTTTGTGCGCTGAAGTGGTTCACTTCGGTTCGTGCACGGTTTGTGCACCGTACACTGTCTGTGCACCGAGGCCTTTTCTTCGCCTCGGTTTATGCACGGCTTGTGCACAAACCTTGAATGGTCCAGAGGTCACTTTCCATACTTAGTCTTTTCTTCGATTGATATTAACTGAAGTTATTCGAAGTGTTTTGTATATTTATGGATACCGAACAAGAACCTCTTCCACTCTAATTTGTGAGAAACCGTGGTAACAACTAAAACCTTAGGCGAGGTTATGTTTAATTAATAGCTATCTGGGTGAAAAAAAATTATGCTATTATGATTTCGCTGAATTTAGAAAATGGATATCAATGGTTTCAATTTCAGCAAAAATGGAAAGATGCAATGTTTTAGGGGTTGTGACTATTTATGGTCTATCACTACATAAAAGTTCATTGGTAATTCTGGGCCCCGATGGTTTGGGGTCTGTTGAGAAAGTAAATTAAATGAATAACTGTAGCATTTATCGTCCCTATAATTGTACCATTTATCATCCCCTAAAAAAAAATAAAAAACCTGAACGGTAAAAATGTAAATACTGTTATTTTTGAAAAGTGTATATATGTTTACTATTCTCGCTATTATCCGAAAAAGGTAATTGTTGATTCCCTATATATATTGTTAAAATCGTAGGCTATAAACTAAAATTTAGGCCATAGACGATAAGCTTAGATTTGGAATTAAAGATTTGGTTTTAGTGATTTGGACTATTATATTTAAATCTATATATAAGTGCTGATAACTCTTTGTTCGCCTTACGATATCTCTTCCGGATTCGATTCTAAGGCTTTATGGCTTTCACGGAAATTGATATAATCATAAATTGGTATGTTTTAGCACCCATTTTTAGATAGCTTTGCATTCATTTATGCATTCATTTAGATACTTTTAGTCCAAATTGCATCCATATTAGAGTTTAGCAAGTTTTACCTTAGGTTGTTGCATATTGTGCATATTGAGTCCTAATTAGGTACTTTGGAGGCTTGGAGGACCTCTTTGGAGAGTTGGGTGACAAGGAGGAAGAATAGAAGGGAGCCAAACATGAAGCAGTCAAACTTTAGAAGTGTATCGACCTTGGTGTCGACCTACCAAGGTCGATATAGCTCGGCAGGAAGACGGAGTGCGCGTATCGGACGATTGTATCGAGCTGCTAAGCTCGATACACGGGCCACCCGGAGTTTTGAAGATGACGTATCGGGCATTCGTATCGGACTGCTAAGGTCGATACACATCTCATCCGAAGATTGATGAATTGCGTATCGGGCATCTGTGTCGAGCTACCAAGCTCGACACACTCCTTGAGGAAAGCTTTAGCAGCATATCGAGCTGCGTATCGACCTAGCAAGCTTGATACGCTGCCCGATTTTCAGACTTAAACCGGGTCAATACCTGGTTTGTTCCGGGTTGACCCGGATCGTCCACTGTTCACTATAAATAAGAAATAACCTAATTTTTCCTAAGCATCTTTTAATTTCTTGTTCTTGCTCAGAAAACTTTCCCTTTTGGTTTCTAAGTGATTCTGTAAGACATTTCTTTAAGTTTATGCAATCTAGTGTTTATATCTTTTAATCTTTCATCTTCTATCTCTCTAATCATGTTTATCTCTATCTCTTTCATAGGATTTGAGGGATTAACCATGATTAGTGAGTAGTTTCATTAGGATCTAAGGATGGGTTAAATCTAGGGTGTTTTAAGGATTAATCTAGATGCCTAGGGTTAGATCTTCTCATTTCCCTCCTTGTTTAGTGTTCTAAATGCTAGTTTATCCTTGATCATGCTAAAACTAGGCCTTAAGGAATTTCACACCCACAAGGTGTTTGATGAAATTCCCCAACCAACTAAACAAGGGATTTACATTCCTACCTTATGGAAGTGATTGTCTAGGGTGTTTATTGGCAATTTAGAACTGTTTCATAATGCTTGTTAACTTCCTTTTCACTAATGAAAGTTACATCTTGATTAGGATGATTAATGAAAGGATTACTGCCATGAAAGTGGATTAGTCTAGCTATTGAGTTCTAAGCCTAGGGATTAGCTTATATTGTGATTGTTTGGCATCAAAGATTGATTCTTGAAACACCTTAGATTGATTAACCCATCCTTGGATTCGTTTTAGTATTTTGTTAATCTTGATTAGTAGTTAATTAGCTTGCTTTGGTTCATTTTGATCACTTAGGTTGTTAGTTTATTTCCAAAACTTATTTGCTATCTTAGATTAAGAAGTTGTATGAATTCCTAGTATCTTAACTATATTCATATGGATTGATCCTCAAGTATTACAATGACATGAGTAGTAGCTTGAGTAATTGTTAAGTAACACACCAAGAAACCGCTTATCAATTTGGCGCCGTTACCATTTGGATATATGGTTTAAGCATTAGGATTTTACTTCTTTTTGAGACTAAGTCTTACTTTTTTTTGAATATTAATCTCTTTTGCGTGTAGTACTCTCTCTCTTATTAGGTACAAACACCACTACAAACATATTGCTTTGAAAGATTGGTTATGGATCATGCACAAGGTTTGGGTGGTAATGGACAACCACCAAGGAGACCTACACACATTGGTTTTGGTGACTCTCCTCAAACTCATACTTCTCGACATGGTATTACTCCTCCTTCGGTTCAACAAAACTGTTTTGAGATCAAAAGTAGGTTGATTTCCATGGTGCAACAAAATAAGTTTCATGGACTGGATATGGAGGATCCACTAGACCACTTGGATGAGTTTGAGAGGATATGTAGCTTGACCAACATCAATGGCATCTCTGAAGATGGATTCAAGTTGAGATTATTTCCATTCTCCTTAGGGGATAGAGCGCACATTTGGGAAAAACATCTGCCTCAAGGTTCAATCACTACTTGGAACCAATGCAAGAAGGCATTCTTGGCCAAGTTTTTCTCCAACATAAGGACAGCAAGATTGAGGAATGCTATCTCTAGTTTCAACCAAATGGCTAAGGAAAGCTTTTGTGAAGCATGGGAAAGATTCAAGGGTTATACTACTCAATGCCCCCACCATGGTTTTTCCAATGAGTATCTACTTAACAACTTATATAGAGGAGTCCTCCCTAAGTATAGAATGCTCCTAGACACAGCTAGCAATGAAAACTTTTTGGGAAAGGAGGTTGAAGAAGGCCTTGAGTTAATAGAAAACTTAGCTCAAAGCAATGGGAACCATGGTGACTATGATGATGGCTTTTCAACTAATGGGAAGGAAAATGAGGAACAAGGACAAAGGGAGATGAAATCACTTAATGCAAAGATGGATAAGCTATTGCATGCTTCATCAAAGCCGGTTCACAATGTTGGTGAATGTTTGGACAGTTTTGATCATAGTCAAGGGATGCATGCCGCAACACAAGAGGAACTCCACTATGTTGGTAGGTAAAGCTCTCCAATGCGTTTCAACAAACAGTATTGGAACCCAACATACCAAGGGCAAGAAAACCAACAAACCTTTGCACCAACAACCTACTACCAACAAGGTTTTGTACCACAAGGAGAACCAAGCAATCCTTTCCACCAAGAACTAGACATGAGAAGCTTGTTACAACAAATCCATCAAGGACAAGCCAATGGGACAAGTGAGTTGAAGAAGAAAATGGAGGACATGAGCAACAAGGTAGATAGCTCTTACAATGATCTCAATTCAAAGTTTGCAATGTTGAGTTCCAAAATCCAACATTTGGAGAACAATGGAACTTCTCCAATATATGGATCTCAACAATGTGTCAATGCAATCACCTTGAGAAGTGGTAAGGTATTACCTCCTAGACAACCTTACCACACGATCAATGAGGACATTGAAGACCAAGAGGGGGGGCAATCTTTCAAGATAATGAGAAAGTAGTTGTTGATGGTGAGGTACTTCAAAGTTTGGGTAAAGAGAAGATTGTGGCTAAGGAAAAGGAAGCACCTACAACTTACAAGGCATCTCCTTTTGTTCCACCACCTTACAAGCCCAAGTTACCATTCCCGGGTCGCTTCAAGTAGCAAATTGTGGAGAAATATAGGGCCATGTTCGACAAACAAATGAGTGAAATTCAAGTCACAATGCCCTTGATGGATGCTTTCATGCTAGTCCCTCAATATGCCAAGTTCCTCAAGGATGCTGTTATGGAAAGAACCAAGGAGTTGCAAGGAATGGTAGTCCTCACTCATGAATGTAGTGCCATCATTCAAAGGACAATTGTTCCCAAAAAGCTAAGTGACCCCGGAAGTTTCACTCTCCCATGTGCCTTGGGACCATTGGCATTCAATCACTGCTTGTGTGACCTTGGTGCTAGTGTGAGTCTAATGCCTCTCTCGGTTGCTAGAAGACTCGGCTTCAGTCGCTACAAGGAGTGTAGGATCTCCTTGGTGCTAGCGGATAGGTCCATTAGACTTCCAATTGGCTTGCTTGAGGATCTACCGGTCATGATTGGAAATGTTGAGGTCCCAACTGATTTTGTGGTTCTAGAGATGGATGAAGAACCAAGGGATCCATTGATATTTGGGAGACCTTTCTTAGCCACCGCGGGAGCCATAATTGATGTTAGGAAAGGAAAGATTGATTTGCACTTGGGAAAAGACTTTGTGCTCAAGTATGACATCAAGGATGCTTTGAAAAAGCCAACCATTGAAGGCCAAACCTTTTGGGTGGATACAATGGATAGATTGGCGGATGAGTATCTCGAGGAATTAGCTATGGAAGACCATCTTCAAGTTGCCTTCACAAAGGAGCATGGCGAGAATGGGTACCTACATGGAGCAAGCTTGAGATACTTGAAGTTGCTTGACTCGCACAAGCCTATTAGTAGAGGAGACTTCTTTCATAGAGCTTGAGCAAAGGATCAAGGGAGGGTGTGCGATTGAGGAGATAAACTCTTTGGGTATCGAGCATGAGGGCAAGTCTAAGTTTGGGGGTGATTGGTGCGAGCTCAAGGCACCAAAGGTGGAGCTCAAACCTCTTCCACAAGGGCTAAGGTACATTTTCTTAGGACCTAACTCGTCTTACCCGGTCATTGTCAATGAAAACTTAAGTAAGGATGAACTATCCTCCCTTTTATGTGAATTGAGAAAGTTTAGGAGAGCCATTGGTTATTCTTTGGATGACATCAAGGGCATATCTCCTTCTCTTTGCACACATAAGATACATCTAGAAGATGAATCTATGACTTCTATAGAACATCAAAGAAGGGTAAACCCTAATTTGAAAGAAGAGTTGAAGAAAGAGATTCTTAAACTTCTAGATGCGGGTGTTATCTATCCAATTTCGGATAGCACTTGGGTTTCACCTGTCCATTGTGTGCCAAAAAAGGGAGGAATGACTGTGGTTAAGAATGAAAAGGATGAACTAATACCCACAAGAACCATAACCGGCCATAGAATGTGCATTGATTATAGGAAGTTGAATTTGGCCACAAGAAAAGATCATTTTCCTCTCCCTTTTATTGACCAAATGCTTGAGAGGCTTGCTTACCATCCCTTCTATTGTTTCCTTGATGGGTATAGTGGGTTCTTTCAAATACCCATTCACCCTAATGACCAAGAAAAGACAACATTCACATGCCCTTATGGTACCTTTGCATATCGAAGGATGTCATTTGGGCTATGTAATGCAACAACAACTTTCCAAAGGTGTATGATGTCTATTTTCTCTGACCTTATCGAGTAAATGGTAGAAGTGTTCATGGATGACTTCTCTGTGTATGATTGCTCTTTTGGTGCTTGTTTGTCGAATTTGTGCAAGGTATTGGAGAGATGTGAAGAGACAAATATAGTGCTCAACTGGGAGAAATGCCATTTCATGGTTAGAGAGGGAATAGTGCTCGGCCATAAGATCTCGGAGAATGGTATTGAAGTTGATAAAGCCAAGATTGAAGTCTTGATGAGTTTGGCTCCTCCAAGTAACGTGAAGGGTATAAGGAGTTTCTTGGGACACACTGGTTTTTATAGGAGGTTCATCATGGATTTCTCCAAGATAGCAAGACCTCTAACAAGGCTGCTTTGCAAGGAGATCGATTTTGTGTTTGACGAGGATAAAAGAGGCGCTTGTGAGTGCTCCTATAGTCCAGGCACCGGATTGGGATCTCCCTTTTGAGATCATGTGTGATGCAAGTGACTATGCAGTTGGTGCTGTTTTGGGCCAAAGGAAGGACAAGAAACTCCATGTCATATACTATGCAAGTAGAACTTTGGATGACACCCAAGTGAAGTATGCAACAACTGAAAAGGAGCTCTTAGCCGTGGTGTTTGCCTTTGAGAAGTTCAGAAGCTTTCTAGTGGGGTCTAAGGTTATAGTCTACACGGATCATGCGGCTTTGAGATACATCTATGCAAAAAAGGATACCAAACCGAGACTCCTTAGGTGGATACTTCTTCTACAAGAGTTTGACATGGAAATAGTTGATAAAAAGGGCATAGAGAATGGTGTGGCCGATCACCTATCAAGGATGAGAATAGAGGAGCTAATCCCTATTAATGACTCTCTACCCGAAGAGCAACTCATGATAATCAAGGTAGTAAAAGAAGGATACCACTTGGGGAAGAAGTTAGAAGAAGCCAAGAGCTTGGAAGAAAAGGGATTGCCTTGGTATGCGGATTTTGTGAACTACTTGGTATGTGGGGATATACCTCCTAATCTAGACGCCTACACCAAGAAGAAATTCTTTAAGGATGTGTCTCACTACTATTGGGATGAACCCTATCTTTTCAAGAGATGCTCGGATGGCCTCTATAGGAGATGCATAGCTCAAGAGGAGAGACCTAGTATCTTGTATCATTTCCATGGGTCAGTTTATGGTGGACATTTTTCTACATTCAAGACTACAACAAAAGTGCTTCAAGCAGGGTTTTAGTGGCCAAGTTTGTTCAAGGACACTCATGCTTACATCTCTACATGTGAGGCATGTCAAAGAAAGGGCAACATAAGCAAGAGGGAATAGACTTTATGGGACCTTTCCCATCCTCCTATGGCAAGACTACTCAAGAGAAAAGGTTGATCAATCTCCAATAACTTGATGAGATCCGTCTGGAAGCCTTTGAGAGCTCGAAGGTCTACAAGGAAAAGACCAACGCATTCCATGACAAGAAGCTGAGACCAAAGGGATTCTATACAACTCTCGGTTGAAGTTGTTCCCGGGAAAATTGAAGTTTAGATGGTCCGGTCCTTTCACAATCAAGGAAGTCTTACCCTATGGAGCAGTCACCCTCTTTTGTCAAGGAGGTGGAGAGTTCACTGTGAATGGCCATAGACTAAAGATGTACTTGGGCAGTGGCACAGTCGACGAGGCAAGGAGCATCCCTCCTCAAGATCCTCCACAAGCCTAAGGGTTTAAAAAGTCGAGCTAAAGACGTTAAACAAGCGCTCTTGGGAGGCATTCCCATGGTTATCTTTTTACATATTGCACTTTTTATTTCAATAATGTGTTTTCTAGTGTTTGTGGATGACATTTTGAATTGAGGAGGTGGAGCCAAGAGTCAAGGCTTGCCAAGAAAATTTCGGCACTGTGTCGAGCTATGTATCGACCTACTAAGGTCGATATAGCTCTTATAGGGAATTTGACGGAGGTTTCCAACAGAGAGATCAAGGCCATTTTGGAGAAGACTGTTGGAGCTACAAGGAAGCATTGGTCTTCCAAGCTAGACGATGCACTATGGGCGTATAGAACGGCTTTCAAAACCCCTATTAGGAGATCACCATTCTCTCTTCTCTATGGGAAATCCTGTCACTTACCCGTGGAGCTTGAGTACAAGGCGTTGTGGGCAATTAAACTCTTAAACTTTGATATCAAGACCGCTCAAGAAAAAAGGTTGATCAATCTCCAAGAACTTGATGAGATCCGTCTGGAAGCCTTTGAGAGCTCGAAGGTCTACAAGGAAAGGACCAACGCATTCCATGACAAGAAGCTGAGACCAAAGGGATTCAAAGCCGGAGATAGAGCATTGCTATACAACTCTCGGTTGAAGTTGTTCCCGGGAAAGTTGAAGTTTAGATGGTCCGGTCCTTTCACAATCAAGGAAGTCTTACCCTATGGAGCAGTCACCCTCTTTTGTCAAGGAGGTGGAGAGTTCACTGTGAATGGCCATAGACTGAAGATGTACTTGGGCAGTGGCACAGTCGACGAGGCAAGGAGCATCCCTCCTCAAGATCCTCCACAAGCCTAAGGGTTTGAAAAGTCGAGCTAAAGACGTTAAACAAGCGCTCTTGGGAGGCATTCCCATGGTTATCTTTTTACATATTGCACTTTTTATTTCAATAATGTGTTTTCTAGTGTTTGTGGATGACATTTTGAATTGAGGAGGTGGAGCTAAGAGTCAAGGCTTGCCAAGAAAATTTCGGCACTGTGTCGAGCTATGTATCGACCTACTAAGGTCGATATAGCTCTTACAGGGAATTTGACGGAGCTGCATTGGGCTTTTGTATCGACCTACGAAGGTTGATACAAGCGAACCAGGGAAAACCTGACTCCGGTATCGGGCATCTGTATCGAGCTACCTAGCTCGATACAGTTTTAAAAGTCCCGTCTGAAAGTGTATCGAGCTTTGTATCAGACTACTAAGCTCGATACACTCCTTTTCCAGGTAAGTCAATGGGATCGACCGGTTTAATTCACTAGAATTAAACTGGGATGCCCTACTTCTTCTTCTCCAAAATCGCGAATGCATCACTTCTCCACCATAACTCGCGATTCTTGCCCCCATCCTCCATACTCGACCAAATTTCAAAATTTCGAGCTCTATTAGCTCACATTCTTGAGCTTGCATAGAATTTCGTACCCATCTCTGTCCACCATCAATTGCATTCACGAGGTAAAACGATTATGAACCCAATTTTTTCCCCTTGCTCTAATGGTGAAAATTTTATGGGAATATGTGCTAGAATGTTGAAATTGATGATTTGGGGATTGGGCATTGATCGATTACGTTTAGCGAGCAAGATTCGATTGCCATAATAGGATTTCAAAGGGCAATTTTCGAAAACCATGCATGTAGGGTTCATGGAGCGAAAATCCCAATTCCCCTCTTGAAACTTGTTAGATTTAGGGATTTTCATATGCATTACCTTACACTCATCACCCTCAAGGATAGCTAGCAGATAGTACAAGGATTTGGGCAACTTGAAATTTTTCTTAGTGTCGGTCTTTACAAATAGATGTCCTTGTTCCTTCCCTAATACTTGCTTGATGAGCTGTTCTTTCGCTAATGCCTACCCGAGCTTTGAATGTTTTATAGGCACAATGGCATCACGAGATGGAGCTTGGTACTCGGCGCGAAGACTAGCAGATGTTTCGAGTTGGACCGCCGAGGAGAACCGAGCAAAGTTGAGACTTGAGAGGATGTATTATGAGCCCACCAAGTTTGCGAGCAGAGCTTTCCTACAAGAGGTTGGGATGTTGGACTCGTTTGACGATCTCTTTGGAAGAATGGAGTTCTCTTGTCTCGCGATGATGGATCACCCGACATACCCGGATGACACCATGCACTTCCTCTCGACATTGAATCTCTCCTACGATTATCCAAGCTCTCCTTCCCCATCGACGGGTCAGATAACGTTCAAAATTCGGGATACCACTTTCTCCCTATCCATTCAAGTCTACAATTTCAATGATGAGGCGCACCTCTTGGATTTCCCCCAATTCGAGTCGGCTCGTTCTGTCTGGAACTTAATTGGCGAAGGAAACTTCAGGAACAACAATGTCAAGACCGTGAGGGTGAGGAACCCATTGTTTAGATACACCCTCCAACTTCTTGCCAACACACTCACGGGAAGGACCACATCCGCCAGCGTGTCCGAGAACGAGCTTTGCTTCCTTTTTCAAGGAGTAAAGGAGACCTTATGGGATTAGGGGTGGATGACGGGAGACTTAGAGGGCCCGGTTGATGACAACTTTGGAGAAGACGTGAACTACGGTTGTGTCCTAGCATCTTCCCTAATGAAGTACAAGGCTTGGGTGTTAATGTCTCGACCATGTGATATATCATGGTTTTTACCCGTTTTTGGACCATGATATAATTCTTTTTATAGAGTTTTTTTGGTATTTTTAGATTCCTATTAGAGTCTTTGCAGGTTGGAATACGTTTGGAGCATAATTGAAGATTTTGGATCATTCTGAAGCATTGTGGAAGAAGCTGCAAAATGATGAAGTCAGAGAGCCAGATTTTGGAATGAGTGTCGATCGATACCAATCGTGGATTCCTAAAACCGCCTGATTTTACAAGTCTTGAAGAAAAAAGAAATTTGCCCAGAAGATTTCCTTATTTACAAAAGTGCTCCAGCTCGCGAGTTTGCCTATAAATATAGTTTTTCAGCCATTGTTTAGGCTACACTTTATAACACACAATATTTTAGAGAGATTTTAGAGAGTTTTTGGGGAGATAAATCATATACTCTGTTCTTGAGAGATTTTGAACCCCTTTATTTCTTCTATTGATTTCTTTCATGCTTTCTGTTCAAATTATGATTTTTGTTTCATTAATCATGTTTGAGTAGTTTGCTAGTTAGGTTTAGGGTTTTTCAAAGGTGATTGATGAATTGTTAGGTCGAATTAAATTGTTAGGATAAAATCATTAGAGTTCTTCATCTGGATTTGTGTTTAATGCTTATT
>JAHZTW010000001.1:375360214-375378873 GCA_020283515.1 Alliaria petiolata
GTTGCCATTTGGATATATGGTTTAAGCATTAGGATTTTACTTCTTTTTGAGACTAAGTCTTACTTTTCTTTGAATACTAATCTCTTTTGCGTGTACTACTCTCTCTCTTATTAGGTACAAACACCACTACAATACATTGCTTTGAGAGATTGGGTATGGATCATGCACAAGGTTTGGGTGGTAATGGACAACCACCAAGGAGACCTACACACATTGGTTTTGGTGACTCTCCTCAAACTCATGCTTCTCGCCACGGAATTACTCCTCCTCCGGTTCAACAAAACAGTTTTGAGATCAAAAGTGGATTGATTTCCATGGTGCAACAAAATAAGTTTCATGGATTGGATATGGAGGATCCTCTAGACCACTTGGATGAGTTTGAGAGGATATGTAGCTTGACCAGCATCAATGGCATCTCTGAAGATGGATTCAAGTTGAGATTATTTCCCTTCTCCTTAGGGGATATAGCGCACTTTTGGGAAAAGAATCTACCTCAAGGGTCAATCACTACTTGGGATCAATGCAAGAAGGCATTCTTGACCAAGTTTTTCTCCAACACAAGGACAGCAAGATTGAAGAATGCTATCTCTAGTTTCAACCAAATGGCTAAGGAAGACTTTTGTGAAGCATGGGAAAGATTCAAGGGTTATACTATTCAATGCCCCCACCATGGTTTTTCCAATGAGTCACTACTTAGAAGCTTATACAGAGGAGTCCTCCCTCAGTATAGAATGCTCCTAGACACAGCTAGCAATGGCAACTTTTTGGGGAAGGAGGTTGAAGAAGGCCTTGAGTTAATAGAAAACTTAGCTCAAAGCAACGGACACTATGGTGACTATGATGATGGCTTTTCAACTAATGGGATGGAAAATGAGGAACAAAGGCAAAGAGAGATGAAATCACTTAATGCAAAGATGGAGACGCTATTGCATGCTTCATCAAAGCCGGTTCCCAATGTTGGTGAATATTTGGACAGTTTTGATCATAGTCAAGGGATGTATGCCGCCACACAAGAGGAACTCCACTATGTTGGTAGGCAAAGCTCTCCAATGCATTTCAACAAACAGTATTGGAATCCAACCTACCAAGGGCAAGGAAACCAACAAACCTTTGCACCAAAAACCTTCTACCAACAAGGTTTTATACCACAAGGAGAACCAAGCACTCTTTTACACCAAGAACTAGACATGATAAGCTCATTACAACAAATCCTTCAAGGACAAGCCAATGGGACAAGTGAGTTGAACAAGAAAATGGAGGACATGAGCAACAAGGTAGATAGCTCTTACAATGATCTCAATTCAAAGTTTGCAATGTTGAGTACCAAAATCCAACATCTGGAGAACAATGGAACTTCTCCAATATATGGATCAAAACAATGTGTTAATGCAATCACCTTCAGAAGTGGTAAGGCATTACCTCCTAGACAACCTCCCCACACGATCTTTCAAGATAATGAGAAAGTAGTTGTTGATGGTGAGGTACTTCAAAGATTGGGTAAAGATAATATTGTGGCTAAGGAAAAGGAAGCACCTACAACTTGCAAGGCATCTCCTTTTGTTCCACCACCTTACAAGCCCAAGTTACCATTCTTGGGTCGTTTCAAGAAGCAACTCGTGGAGAAATATAGGGCCATGTTCGACAAACAAATGAGCGAAATTCAAGTCACAATGCCCTTGATGGATGCTTTCATGCTAGTCCCTCAATATGCCAAGTTCCTCAAGGATGCTGTTATGGAGAGAACCAAGGAGTTGCAAGGAATGGTAGTCCTCACTCATGAATGTAGTGCCATCATTCAAAGGACAATTGTTCCCAAAAAGCTAAGTGACCCCGGAAGTTTCACTCTTCCATGTGCCTTGGGACCATTGGCATTCAATCACTGCTTGTGTGACCTTGGTGCTAGTGTGAGTCTAATGCCTCTCTCGGTTGCTAGAAGACTCGGCTTCAGTCGCTACAAGGAGTGTAGGATCTCCTTGGTGCTAGCGGATAGTTACATTAGACTTTCAATTGGCTTGCTTGAGGATCTACCGGTCATGATTGGAAATGTTGAGGTCCCAACTGATTTTGTGGTCCTAGAGATGGATGAAGAACCAAGGGATCCATTGATATTTGGGAGACCTTTCTTAGCCACCGCAGGAGATATCATTGATGTTAGGAAAGGAAAAATTGATTTGCACTTGGGGAAAGACTTTGTGCTCAAGTATGACATCAAGGATGCTTTGAAAAAGCCAACCATTGAAGGCCAAACCTTTTGGGTGGATACAATGGATAGATTGGCGGATGAGTATCTCGAGGAGTTAGCTATGGAAGACCATCTTCAAGTGGCCTTGACAAAGGAGCATGGCGAGAATGGGTACCTACATGGAGCAAGCTTGGGATACTTGAAGTTGCTTGACTCGCACAAGCCTATAGAGGAGGAGATTTCTTTCATAGAGCTTGAGCACGAGATCAAAGGAGGATGCGTGATTGAGGAGATAAGCTCTTTGGGTATTGAGCATGAGGACAAGTCCAAGTTTGGGGGTGATTGGTGTGAGCTCAAGGCACCAAAGGTGGAGCTCAAACCTCTTCCACAAGGGCTAAGGTACGCTTTCTTAGGTCCTAACTCGTCTTACCCGGTCATTGTCAATGAAAACTTAAGTAAAGATGAATTATCCTCCCTTTTATGCGAATTGAGAAAGTTTAGGAGAGCCATTGGTTATTCTTTGGATGACATCAAGGGCATATCTCCTTCTCTTTGCACACATAGGATACATCTAGAAGATGAATCTATGACTTCTATAGAACATCAAAGAAGGCTAAACCCTAATTTGAAAGAAGTTGTAAAGAAAGAGATTCTTAAACTTCTAGATGCGGGTGTTATCTATCCAATTTCGGATAGCACTTGGGTTTCACCTGTCCATTGTGTGCCAAAAAAGGGAGGAATAACTGTGGTTAAGAATGAAAAGGATGAACTAATACCCACAAGAACCATAACCGGCCATAGAATGTGCATTGATTATAGGAAGTTGAATTTGGCCACAAGAAAAGATCATTTTCCCCTCCCTTTTATTGACCAAATGCTTGAGAGGCTTGCTAATCATCCCTTCTATTGTTTCCTTGATGGGTATAGTGGGTTCTTTCAAATACCCATTCACCCTAATGACCAAGAAAAGACAACATTCACATGCCCTTATGGTACCTTTGCATATCGAAGGATGCCATTTGGGCTATGTAATGCACCAGCAACTTTTCAAAGGTGTATGATGTCTATTTTCTCTGACCTTATCGAGGAAATGGTAGAAGTGTTCATGGATGACTTCTCTGTATATGGTTGCTCTTTTGGTGCTTGTTTGTCAAATTTGTGCAGGGTATTGGAGAGATGTGAAGAGACAAATCTAGTGCTCAACTGGGAGAAATGCCATTTCATGGTTAGAGAGGGAATAGTGCTCGGCCACAAAATCTCAGAGAATGGTATTGAAGTTGATAAAGCCAAGATTGAAGTCATGATGAGTTTAGCTCCTCCAAGTAATGTGAAGGGGATAAGGAGTTTTTTGGGTCATGCCGGTTTTTATAGGAGGTTCATCAAGGATTTCTCCAAGATAGCAAGACCTCTAACAAGGCTACTTTGCAAGGAGATCGAGTTTGTGTTTGATGAGGAATGCCTTGGGGCGTTTTTGAAGATAAAGGAGGCGCTTGTGAGTGCTCCTATAGTCCAAGCACCGGATTGGGATCTTCCTTTTGAGATCATGTGTGATGCAAGTGACTATGCAGTTGGTGCTGTTTTGGGCCAAAGGAAGGACAAGAAACTCCATGTCATATACTATGCAAGTAGGACTTTGGATGACACCCAAGTGAAGTATGCAACAACTGAAAAGGAGCTCTTAGCCGTGGTGTTTGCCTTTGAGAAGTTCAGAAGCTATCTAGTGGGGTCTAAGGTTATAGTCTACACGGATCATGCGGCTTTGAGATACATCTATGCAAAAAAGGATACCAAACCGAGACTCCTTAGGTGGATACTTCTTCTACAAGAGTTTGACATGGAAATAGTTGATAAAAAGGGCATAGAGAATGGTGTGGCCGATCACCTATCAAGGATGAGAATAGAGGAGCTAATCCCTATTAATGACTCTCTACCCGAAGAGCAACTCATGATAATCAAGGTAGTAAAAGAAGGATACCACTTGGGGAAGAAACTAGAAGAAGCCAAGAGCTTGGAGGAAAAGGGATTGCCTTGGTATGCGAATTTTGTGAACTAGTTGGTATGTGGGGATATACCTCCTAATCTAGACGCCTACACCAAGAAGAAATTCAGGGATGTGTCTCACTACTATTGGGATGAGCCCTACCTTTTCAAGAGATGCTCGGATGGCCTCTATAGGAGATGCATAGCTCAAGAGGAGAGACCTAGTATCTTGCATCATTGCCATGGGTCAGTTTATGGTGGACATTTTGCTACATTCAAGACTGCAACAAAAGTGCTTCAAGCAGGGTTTTGGTGGCCAAGTTTGTTCAAGGATGCTCATGCTTACATCTCTACATGTGAGTCATGTCAAAGAAAAGGCAACATAAGCAAGAGAGATGAGATGCCACAAAACCCAATTTTGGAGGTGGATTTGTTTGATGTTTGGGGAATAGACTTTATGGGACCTTTCCCATCCTCCTATGGCAACAAGTACATCCTAGTCGCTGTTGATTATGTCTCGAAGTGGGTAGAAGCAGTAGCAAGCCCCACTAATGACGCCAAGGTTTTGGTAAAGCTCTTCAAGTCCATAATCTTCCCAAGATTTGGAATCCCTAGAGTTGTGATAAGTGATGGTGGAAGCCATTTCATCAACAAGGTATTTGAAGGCCTCCTCAAGAATATGGAGTGAGGCATAAGGTTGCAACACCTTATCACCCTCAAACAAGTTGGCAAGTGGAGGTTTCCAACAGAGAAATCAAGGCCATTTTGGAGAAGACTGTAGGAGGTACAAGGAAGGATTGGTCCTCCAAGCTAGACGATGCACTATGGGCATATAGAACAGCTTTCAAGACCCCTATTGGGAGATCACCATTCTCTCTTCTCTATGGGAAATCCTGTCACTTACCCGTGGAGCTTAAGTACAAGGCGTTGTGGGCAATTAAACTCCTAAACTATGATATCAAGACCGCTCAAGAGAAAAGGTTGATCAATCTCCAAGAACTAGATGAGATCCGTTTGGAAGCCTTTGAGAGCTCAAAGGTCTTCAAGGAAAGGACCAAGGCATTCCATGACAAGAAGCTGAGACCAAAGGGATTCAAGGCTGGAGATAGAGCATTGCTATACAACTCTCGGTTGAAGTTGTTCCCAGGAAAGTTGAAGTCTAGATGGTCCGGTCATTTCACAATCAAGGAAGTCTTACCCTATGGAGCAGTCACCCTCTTTGGTAAAGGAGGTGGAGAGTTCACTGTGAATGGACATAGACTGAAGATGTACTTGGGCAGTGGCACAGTCGAAGAGGCAAGGAGCATCCCTCTTCAAGATCCTCCACAAGCCTAAGGGTTTGAAAAGTCGAGCTAAAGACGTTAAACAAGCGCTCTTGGGAGGCATTCCCATGGTTATCTTTGTACATATTGCACTTTTTATTTCAATAATGTGTTTTCTAGTGTTTGTGGATGACAGGTTTGAATTGAAGAGGTGGAGCCAAGAGTAAAAGCTTGCCAAGAAAATTTCGGCACTGTGTCGAGCTATGTATCGACCTACTAAGGTCGATATAGCTCTTACAGGGAATTTGACGGAGCTGCATCGGGCTTTTGTATCGACCTACGAAGGTCTATACAAGCGAACCAGGGAATACCTGACTCCTGTATCGGGCATCTGTATCGAGCTACCTAGCCCGATACAGTTTTAAAAGCCCCATCTGAAAGTGTATCGAGCTACGTATCGGACTACTAAGCTCGATACACTCTTTTTCCAGGTAAGTCAATGGAGTTGACCTGTTTAATTCACTAGAATTAAACCGGGATGCCCTACTTCTTCTTCCACAAAATCGTGAATGCCTCACTTCTCCATCATAACTCGCGATTCTTGCCCCCATCCTCCATACTCGACCAAATTTCGAAATTTCAAGCTCTATTAGCTCACATTCTTGTGCTTGCATAGAATTTCGTACCTATCTCTGTCCACCATCAATTGCATTCACGAGGTAAAACGATTTTGAACCCAATTTTTTTTCCCTTGCTCTAATGGTGAAACATTTAGGGGAATATGTGCTAGAATGTTGAAATTGATGATTTGGGGATTGGGCATTGATCGATTACGTTTAAGGAGCAAGTTTCGATTGCCATAATAGGATATCAAAGGGCAATTTTCGAAAATCATGCATGTAGGGTTCATGGAGCGAAAATCCCAATTCCCCTCTTGAAACTTGTTAGATTTAGGGATTTTTATATGCATTAGCTTACACTCATCACCCTCAAGGGTAGCCAGCAGATAGTACTAGGATTTGGGCAACTTGAAATTTTGAAAAAAAAAATTGTTTTGCCAAATTCTACTAAGTGTCGGTCTTTACAAATAGATGTCCTTGTTCCTTCCCTAATACTTGCTTGATGAGCTGTTCTTTCGCTAATGCCTACCCGAGCTTTGATTTTTTTATAGGCACAATGGCATCACAAGACGGAGCTTGGTACTCGGCGCGAGGACTAGCAGATTTTTCGAGTTGGACCGCCGAGGAGAATCGAGCAAAGTTGAGACTTGAGAGGATGTATTATGA
Organism: Alliaria petiolata; assembly: GCA_020283515.1. Lineage (NCBI taxonomy): Eukaryota > Viridiplantae > Streptophyta > Magnoliopsida > Brassicales > Brassicaceae > Alliaria > Alliaria petiolata. The sequence continues at coordinate 375,366,925 of JAHZTW010000001.1, forward strand.
GCCCACCAAGTTTGCGAGCAGAGCTTTCCTACAAGGGGTTGGGATGTTGGACTCGTTTGACGATCTCCTTGGAAGAATGGAGCTCTCTTGTCTCGCGACGATGGATCACCCGACATACCCGGAGGCCACCATGCACTTCCTCTCGACGTTGAATCTCTGCTACGACGATCCAAGCTCTCCTTCCCCATCGACGGGTCAGATAACGTTCAAGATTCGGGACACCACCTTCTCCATATCCATGCAAGAGATGTGCCAAGTCTACAACTTCAATGATGAGGCGCACCTCGTGGATTTCCCCCAATTCGAGTCGGCTCGTTCTCTCTGGAACTTAATTGGCGAAGGGAACTTCAGGAACAACAAGGTCAAGACCGTGAGGGTGAGGAATCCATTTTTTAGATACACCCTCAAACTTCTTGCCAACACACTCACGGGAAGGACCACATCCGCCACCGTGTCCGAGAACGAGCTTTGCTTCCTTTTTCAAGGAGTAAAGGAGACCTTATGGGATGAGGGGTGGATGACGGGAGACTTAGAGGGCCCGGTTGATGACAACTTCGGGGAAGACGTGAACTACGGTTGTGTCCTAGCATCCTCCCTAATGAAGTACAAGGCTTGGGCGTTGATGTCTCGACCATGCTCGGTATACATAGGGGGTTTCCTCACCCCAATCTTCATCAAGGTCGGGCTCGACTTGTCCACGTTCGAGACATGCTTGGATCGAGCTTAAATGGATCACAATGCCATGGGAGCCATGGGTTGTTGCGGACCTCCTCTCACCCCGAACACATACGCCCATCACTTCACCGACAAGGAGAATAGAAAAAGGGACTGCATCTTCCCAAACCCGGAGTTGGAGCTAATGGGTAGCCTCGAGAACATGGAGTTCCTTCCATCCGTAGAGGAGTGCTACAGGCCCTTAGGAAGCACGCCCGCAATCCCCATCTCCATAGACGACTCCTCCTCTGAATCCTCCTCCTCCTCCGACTACTCCGAGGATTGAGGTACCACTCCAAGACCACAGTAAATACCATTTAGTTTTTAATTTTGTTTGCATTTTGAAATCTTCTCCAGGCTTGGATTACACAAGGGACTGTGTAATTTAAGTTTGGGGGAGTATGGTGTATTTGATTTTGTGTTTTGTGATCTTATTTTCCTCTTTCATGCATTTTTGAGTCTCATGCATTCATCTATGGCATAGAAAAACCAAAAAATGAGAAAAATTTCAAAAATTTCAAAAAAAAAAATAGCATGTAGTTGCATTTGCATTTGTCACATAAGTAGGATTGAGTCTAACTTTCATATAGGTTTGCATTCTTGCATAGGGGACAATGATAGACTTTCATTGTAAGGTGTTCAGCTCATGAATTGGTTCAAGACCCTAGTTAGTAGTTCTTTGATGCTTGATATGCAAATTTTGAAATTAAAAGTTGAACCCTACTTGGACCTCACCATTTGAAACTCAAATCTAAATTGAAGCAAGCTTTGAATAGAAACCAACTCTCTTGAACTTGAACTTAATTTGAATGAACAATTATCATGGTCATGCATTGTTAGAGAACTTGTGGATACCATATACATATTTGGGTTATCTTCTCTCCTTTTGCCACTCTTGTTAACCCAAATAGCCGACTCTCATCTTTAGAGCGGTTAAGATCAAGCACCCTAGCTAAGCTTTCTTTGAGACCTCTACCTTATTGAGTGCATTAGGCCTTTTTCATCTTGTGAACTTAGCAAAAAGTGTTGAGTTTAGAGCGACAAGGATAGGCTTCCATGTAGCTAGCTCGAGACAATGAGCTAGGTGATAGGTTAGGCTTCTTGGGTGGGGATTTTAGCTTGACAATGAGTATGAAAGAAATGAGTTTGGCAAAGTTGAGGTGGTGAGAAGGGGAAAACGAAAATTTTGAGACAAGTGTTGGCAATGTGTATTATGCTCTAAGTGTTTAAAAGAAAGTCCTCTATAAATGAAAAGTAAAGGAGCCAAGAAAAAGAAAAAAATATATATATATATATATATGGCTAAGTTAAGAAAAGGAAGAGGATAGCAAAGTGTAAAAGAAAAGAGCTTGAAGTGAAAGTGTGCCAACACTTGTGGTTGTAGAAGATGTTTTCCCTAAGTGTTTAAAAGAAAAGAAAAAGTGTTTGTTCTTCTTGTGGGTTTGGCGAATTGCCTTGTAATGGATAGCCTAGGTTGGACTTGGTGAGTGAGCTTAAAAGAAAATGAGAGTGAAGACATTTGTGTTACAAAGGGTAGATGGAAGTTTGTCCTTGTATGCATAGGTTGCTTTTTACTCTTAGCATTTTGCCAAAGTTCACTTGTTCATTGAGAGATCCCATAGCATTGGAACCCCATGAAGTTGAGATCATTTTCATCTCAAAACCTTACCCAAAACCAAACAAGTTCGCTAGCATTGCATGATTCATGATCCATGGTTACTACTTAATGAATGTTAAAGAGTTGGTGAAAATGAATGCTTGTGTAGATTGAGGCTTGGGTTCACTTGAATGAGTATGGGTATGGCTAGACCTTTTGGAGTAGAGTTTGCATTAAGAGCATCCTAGAATTAAGAACTAGGACCATTGAGTTGATTCATTTGCTTGACACCTTTGGATTTGAGTCCCCACCTTCAAACCTCTCTCTTGGATTTGTCTTGATTGTTTGCTTGAGGGCAAGCAAAAGGCAAGTTTGGGGAAGTTGATATACTCATAAATTAGCATGTTTTAGCACCCATTTTAGATAGCTTTGCATTCATTTATGCATTCATTTAGATACTTTTAGTCCAAATTGCATCCATATTAGAGTTTAGCAAGTTTTAGCTTAGGATGTTGCATATTGTTCATAATTGAGTCTTAAGTAGGTACTATGGAGGCTTGGAGGAGCTTTTTGGAGAGTTGGGTGACAAGGAGGAAGAAAAGGAGGGAGCCAAAGATGAAGCAGACAAACTTTAGAAGTGTATCGACCTTGGTGTCGACCTACCAAGGTCGATATAGCTCGGCAGGAGAGACGGAGTGGGCGTATCAGACGATTGTATCGAGCTGCAAAGCTCGATACACGGGCCACCCGGAGTTTTGAAGACGACGTATCGGGCATTCGTATCGGACTGTTAAGGTCGATACACATCTCATCCGAAGATGGAAGAATGGCGTGTCGGGCATCTGTGTCGAGCTACCATGCTCGACACACTCCTTGAGGAAAGCTTTAGCAGCGTATCGAGCTGCGTATCGACCTAGCAAGCTCGATACGCTGCCCGGTTTTTAGACTTAAACCGTGTCAATACCCGGTTTGTTCCGGGTTGACCCGGGTCGTCCACTGTTCACTATAAATAGGAAAAGACCTAATTTTTCCTAAGGATATTTTAATCTCTTGTTCTTGCTTAGAAAACTTTCCCTTTTGGTTTCTAAGTGATTTTGTAAAACATTTCTTTAAGTTTATGCAAATCTAGTATTTACCTCTTTTAATCTTTCATCTTCTATCTCTCTAATCATGTTTTTCTCTATCTCTTTCATAGGATTTAAGGGATTCACCATGATTAGTGAGTAGTTTCATTAGGATCTAAGGAATGGTTAGATCTAGGGTGTTTTAAGGGTTAATCTTGATGCCTAGGGTTAGATCTCCTCATTTCCCTCCTTGTTTAGTGTTCTAAATGCTAGTTTAGCCTTGATCATGCTAAAACTAGGCCTTAGGGAATTTCACACCCACAAGGTGTTTGATGAAATTCCCCAACCAACTAAACAAGGGATTTACATTCCTAGCTCATGGAAGTGATTGTCTAGGGTGTTTATTGGCAATTTAGAACTGTTTCATAAATGCTTGTTAACTTCCTTTTCACTAATGAAAGTTAGATCTTGATTAGGATGATTAATGAAAGGATTAGTGCCATGAAAGTGGATTAGTCTAACTATTGAGTTCTAAGCCTAGGGATTAGCTTATATTGTGATTGTTTGGCACCAAAGATTGATTCTTGGGACACCTTAGATTGATAACCCCATCCTTGGATTCGTTTTAGTATTTTGATAATCTTGTTTAGTAGTGAATTAGCTTGCTTTGGTTCATTTTGATCACTTAGGTTGTTAGTTTATTTCCAAAACTTATTTGCTAGCTTAGATTAAGAAGTTGTATGCATTTCTAGTGTCTTAACNTTAGTAGTGAATTAGCTTGCTTTGGTTCATTTTGATCACTTAGGTTGTTAGTTTATTTCCAAAACTTATTTGCTAGCTTAGATTAAGAAGTTGTATGCATTTCTAGTGTCTTAACCACATCCATATGGATTGATCGTCAAGTATTACAATGACATAAGTAGTAGCTTGGGTAATTGTTAAGTACACACCAAGAAATCGCTTATCAGGAGCAGAGCTGGAGCGAGCCTGGAAGATCTTCTTACCATGAAGGGAGCATATCGAGGAAGAGACGTGCAAGTCAGTTCCCGATACCGGAATCCGATAACCCATCCCTCCCGACCAATGAGGACACCACGTCCTCACATCACACCGACACTTGAGGTACCACTCCAAATCTATGTATATAAGCATTTTTCTTTTTATTTCTTTTGCTGTTTGTTTGAATCTTTGCATTTTTAGGTATGTATTCTTCCTCTCTTCTATCACATAGGGACTGTGGATTTAAGTTTGGGGGAGTACATATACATGCATTCACTTAGAATAGGATATCATGCATTCATCTATTTGCATATAAAAACAAAAACAAAAAATTTTATCCCACAAAAAGAAACCATTTAGTTGCATTTTCATTTTAGGATTGAGTCTACATGCATTCATTTAGGATTCATAGCATTCGCATAGGGTGTAAATTGTAGTGAATCCTTGTAACTAGCCATTTTTAAGTCATGAAGTCAATGCCTTAGTTCTTGTTTGTTTGATGCATTCTGAATTAGACCGAACTTAAGGCAGCACCACATTTGAAATTCGTCTTGTAAAATTCGGTCTTGGCTAATGCATTGCGATTTAAACCATTTCCCTATTGAACTTGAACCATTAATACTAAAAATTTAATTATCTTGTTCATGCTTGTTATCAACTCATAGATTTTACTTGAACTTTCTTTTTCCGTTTCACCACCCTTTTCCTAGTCCAAGTACCAGACCACACCCGAAACTTCAACTTTTTTTTGAAACCTCAAACACTTTTGTGAGCGTATGTGAGGCCTTTGCATAAATTTTCGAATCTTCTTAGGCAAAAAGTGTTGGGTTTAGGCTGACAAGGTTGGATTCTCGTGTAGACGTTGGCTCACAACTCGAGTCAACAATAGGTTAGGTGGTTTATAACTGGAAACGGTTTGATACCGATATGATAGGCCGATATCTGTGGGTAGCCTAGGAAGGGTGTTTTTGGATATTTGTCTAAGGAAGGAGAAAAGAAGGAAGGGAGTTCACTGAGTCAGACGTGGACACATACCAGGAGATGACGGCTACAAAAGAAACTCGAAACAAAAAGAAGAAAAGACGATTCCAAAGAAGTAAAGAAGGCCAAAACCTCAAAGTCAAAACCGGCCAACAACACCAAAGGTGAAACACAAGGAACGCAACAAAGTAGCCAAAAGAAAAAACCGAAACCGATCTCCATCAAGAAAGAAGTCCCCCAAAGATGACCAGACAAGCTAAAAACGAGGAAGAATAACGGGTATAAGGCGAACTGCCTAAGAAAATGGTAGCTTAGGAAGGGACAGATTAGACTAAGGTAGAAAACAGAATAGGTGCTTGGGTAGATGAGAATTTATCCATGTATTGATAAGTAGATTTTTGTATGGGTTCTACTCAGTCAATGACCCACTACTTATGACCGAATGTAGTATAGGTTATGGGTCTTATCAATCCGATGAGAGATTTCGAGGCATTGCATTTATGGAATTCTTTCACAAGGTAAGATGGATAAAAGAAAAAGGTGAAATGGTGAAAATCTGAGACTAAGATACTAAGAGAGCAGAAAACAAGTATTTAAGCTAAATATGCTGAAGAACCGAAAATAAGATGGCTAAAGTACGAACTTGTAAAAGAAAGCAAGAATCGGTTTACAGGACAAGGGAGTTTTTCGGGTCCAAACGTTAAAGATCTTTCCTTTGATGCTGGATTTACTTCCTATAAGGCTAATCCTTTAGCGTAGAATTCAGGATCTGGACAAATCCACTGTCGTGGTATAAGTCTCTTTGCTGTCTCACGACCTAACCTCGCTATCACGTAGTGATCCATGAGAACAGCAAGCTTGAATAAACAACTCTACTAATGCCAAAACGCTCCCTAGGCATCTAATCTCTTAGGCTAGGATGAGCGAATCTCTTATGAGATTGGTCCTTGCAAACATTCAAACATGGCGTTTGTTTGAAGAAGCTCGATGGCAAAGTTCAAATAGCGAAGATGACTAAGCATTAACAGCATCAAATAAGAAAGGACTAAGATGGATTAAGCATAGATCCGCATCAAAGGTTGGAGCTTTAACTCATTTTCCCTACTCTTTTGCCCCTAAAACCGAAATAGACTACTCACAAGCCATTTGAGAAACCTCAAGATCCATAAGGATGAGAGAGTAACTCATAAGCCGTGAGATAATCGAAAACAAGAAAAGGAAGAAGCTTTAAGAAAATAACACTAAGCTATAAGACTTAAAACTTCAAGATTGCATAAAAATCAAAGCTTTAAACAAGCTTCAATGGTGGAAAAATACAGAGTTTCGGTTCTTGAAAGAGAAGACAGAAAATAAAAGTAGAAAGCGTGATGAAGAGATAAGAGTGAGGGAGTAGGTATTTATACACAAAAAGGGAAAAACATAAACGTTGGGACCACTTTCCCGAAATGGTACTATTTTGGCTTTTAGCGTTTCGGGCTCACGTCGTTATGGACGAGCCGAAACGCTAACTCTTCTGATTCTTCGGGCAGGCTCCATATCGGGCAAGGATTTCGGGGTCATGTCGTGAAGGCTTCCCTTCCTTGGTACTTGAATCGGGCACTTCCCGTTGCCTTGTTCCGATATCCGTCCTTTGGGCATCTTCTTGCTGGATCTTCACACCGAGGTTCTCCTTTCGGGACTAAGCCGCTACTACTCGTCTAAATCGACCTCGTGTCGTGATCCATGCTCGATATTACCGGCTCATTCTCCATTTGTGACCTCCCTCCTTGGTCTCTTCTTCGGATCATCCTAAGCACCTGAGAACACACTCCAAACATGCAAGACTATGCAGAAACCTAACCTAATGCATCTAATCCTAACATGGGTGAAAATGTGATGCAAGCTATCACTAAAGTGCAAGAATGAAGTCCTAACTATCATGAAACATGTACTAAAATCATGCAAATTACAGAGATATCAACACCCCCAAACTTGCCTTTTTGCTTGTCCTCAAGCAAAAGCCAACCGGAGGGGTGAGGTTTTAAAATAAAAGATGTAAGTTCGAATCCAAAACGCCATTTAAAGGAAATCAACTCAATGTCTGAGTTCAGGTTTCTAGGATGCAAGTCGAATTCTACCTATCCAGAAAGCCTTAGCCACATTCATCACAATAATCAAGCGAAATCAATCCTAACTTAGATGCACATTCAAATTCCCAATTCCCTTTCACATTCATTATGAAATTTAAAACGTGGATCTCATTCATGCCTGTCAACTAACTCATTTGGCTCAGGGTAAGGTCACGAGCTAAGTATGAACTCGTAGTGCGAACGGGTTAAGTGTTTAGTGGGATCACTCTTGAAAGGAACCTTCTTAATGCAAAATGCTAAGGGTAAAAACCAATGGATGCATACAAGGCTAGACTACCATCTACCCAGAACATCTATTTCGTTTCCTACCCTAATCTAAACTGCTCCCTCCTAAGCTACCCTTTGTTTTGGCATTTCGCCTTATACCCGATATTACTCTTCGATATTACCTTTCCTGGTCATTTCTGGGGACTTCTTCTTTGTTGGAGATCGGTTTCAGCTTTCTGGCTTCTTTGTTGCGTTCCTTGCGTTTCACCTTTGGTGTTGCTGGCCGGATTTAGACTTTTTTGATTGGCCTTCTTTCGCTTTCTTTTGGAATCGCCTTTTTCTTCTTTGTTTCCAAGCTTTTTTGGTGCTGCCATCTCCTTAATACATGTCCCCGTCTGACTCCTTGGTTTTCTTTCTCTCCCTTTCGTCAAAATGTGATCAATCGAAATACCCCTCCCCTTTTTCCTAGCCTACCAAGCAATATCGGCCTCCGATTTCGGTGTTAAGCCGTTTTAGTAACCAAACCACTTAACCTAGTGTCGACTCGAGATGTGAGCCAACGTCTACATGGAAATCCAACCTTGTCGATCTAAACCCAACACTTTTTGCCTAAGAAGATTCGAAAATGGTGCAAAGGCCTCACATGCTCTCACAAAGGTGTTTATTGGTTTAAAAACAATGGTTTTGGTTTAGGGTGCGGTATGGTACTTGGACTAGCAAGAGGGTGGTAAAAAGGGAAAAGAAAGTCCAAGTGAAATCCATGAGCTATTTGACAAATATGAACGACATAATTAGATTTTCAAATTAACGGTTCAAGTTTATTAGGGAAATGGTTCAAGTCGCAATGCATCAAGTCAAAACGGAATTTCACAGGACAAATTCCAAATGTGGTGCTGCCTTAAGCTCGATCTAATTCAAAATGCATGAGACAAACAAGAACCAAGGCATTGAATTCATGACTTAAAAATGGCTATTTACAAGGATTCGTTATACTTAACACCTTATGCAAATGCTTGTGAATCCTAAATGAATGCATCTAGACTCAATCTTAACATGGAAGTGCAACTACATGAGTTCTTTTTGTGGGACAATTTTTCAAAATTTTTCAATTTTTTGTGTTTTTCTATGCAAATATTATGAATGCAAGTACTACATACTCCCCCAAACTTAAATCATACAGTCCCTGTGTGATAGAAGAGAGGAAGAATATGGTCCTAAGATAATGCAAAATTTCAAGCAAAATGTACAATGGTTTGAAAGTGTTACCCCTGGTTATATCGGGCTGTGACCGTTGGAGGAGTCCGGTATTGTGTGACTCAGTAATCTGCAGACGGATGCAACTGCATCTGGTTGATCGTTACGGGGTGAACCCGTTTTGTCTTGCCAGGTTATACTTCTATAACGGTTTTAGATCGTTATCTCGACCCGATTTCTGAGTGTGAATCTTTCACACTGGCTGGTACATGGGTCTCACTGCCGTAATGAACAATTCATCCAGTTTTCTTCCCGTTATGGCTCTCCGATACTCCACTTCCTGATATCTATATTACCGTTCCACTCATGGTTATTATTGATAATGCAAAGTAAAGAGAGAAAAATAGCAAAATAATTAAAAAGGATAAGCTTGGGGTGCCTCCCAAGAGCGCTTGTTTAGAGTCTCATAGCTTGACTTTTCCAGACCGTTTAAGCTTTGCTGGGGTCTTGGAGACGAACCACGGTCTTTTCCAGTACTTGGTATTCCTCATTCCCCAAATATGGTTTCAGTCTGTGTCCGTTCACCGTGTAATCCTCTCCGTCCTTCCCGAAAAGTGTCACGGCTCCATATGGCAATACTTCCTTGATGGTGTATGGTCCGGACCATCGTGACTTTAACTTCCCGGGGAACAATCTCAATCTTGAGTTGTATAGCAGCACTTGATTCCCTGGTGCGAACTCCTTCGGTGTGATCTTCTTGTCGTGGAGGACCTTTGTTTTCTCCTTGTAGATCCGTGAGCTCTCGAATGCTTCTAAGCGGATCTCTTCTAGCTCGTGTAGGTTTATTAGCCTCTTCTCTTGAGCTGTCTTAATGTCGAAATTCAAGAGTTTAATGGCCCATAGAGCCTTGTACTCAAGTTCCACGGGCAAGTGACAAGCCTTGCCATATAGGAGGGCGTAAGGAGACCTTCCAATGGGCGTCTTGAAAGCGGTCATGTNTCCATGCTCCATTGGTGGAGTTGAGTTTAAACAATCCTTCTGCGATTCAGGAGCTAGCGTGAACCTCATGACAAAAGACATTGCAGAGAAGCTAGGGATTGCTGACATTCATCCTTCAAGCATGACTCTTGGATTTGCCAATTCTTCTACCGCAGTCTCATATGGTACAATTCCAAACCTACTTGTCAAGGTTGGGAATTGCATGGTTCCAACTGATTTTCAGGTTGTGGAAGTAAGCAAAGCATCTTTCATATCATTCATCCTTGGAAGACCATTCATGGCCACAGTAGGAGCTATCGTAGACATGCCCAATAAGAGAATGTCTTTCTCTAATGTTGACAAAGAAGTGTTCTACAAAGCTATTCCTACTACTGGAACTTCCACGCCCATTTCATGTATTGCTGTGATCACTGGAGAAGAGCTGGATTCTAAGGAGCAAGTGAGCAAGGAGGATGTTCAAGAAACATTGGATGGGAATTCTATAGAAGTTGTGGAGATTGAAGATTGGAGTGGAAACAATCATACCTTCAGGATATTGAGCAAGGATGAAGGTCTAAACAATGCTAAGTCAATGGAGGAAGACGTGTTCATCATGGAAGCAAGGATTACAGAGCTGAATTGCAGAAAGAGTGCAGAGATTCGAGCTACAAAGCTAGTGTCGATCGACACACTTCGCGGATCATGCCAGAAACCGTTTCCAATGCTGCAATACCATCATCTTTGGTCAAACAGATGCCTCCACATCCTACATGCCATAAACCCAGAAGAAAGCAAAGGTATGCATTTCCTGGAATGAATTCCAAACCTCCTGATCCTCTCAATAAGTACTTTAAAGGTTCAAAAGATGTTTCACACTTAGGCAAGCCACGAGATTTTCGTAGAGGGCTTGGTGTTTCTTTTGATGTTGTTGCAGGAAAACGAAGTGTCCCACCCGAACTCAAGTCCCACCCTGCTGCTGTTCCTCATTACCTTGGTCGCTCTCATGCACCTAATGCTTATACACCACCATGGATTAGAAGACATTCGTCTGGGAAGCATTCGATGCCACCCTCTTATCCACCAGACGTTTGAACCCCGACACAGTCAAGCTAATGACTGAAAAAGAGCGCTGAGTGGGAGGCAACCCACTGTTAGGTATGTTTTTCTTTTTATTTCGTTTTAATCTTACTAAGTCTTAGTTTTAGTCAGTTGAAAAAGGCGAAATTGGACTCAACCTTGACCAGTGTCGATCGACACTACTAGGTGTCGATCGACACCACGCGCAGACGAAGGTAAGTCTTCTATCTGGTCTTTCATGTTGTTTCTAATCTTTCTTTTAGCTAACTTCTGGCTTGATAACACTGGGGACAGTGTTGTTTAAGTCTGGGGGAGGTGATTACTGACTTTGTGTTTTGTTTTGAGAGTCTTGAGTCAAAAGTTTTCAAAATTTGTTTTATTGAGTCAAAATTAGTTGAAATTTTCAGTTTTTCTATGAACTAAGAACTCTAATGATTTTATCCTAACAATTTAATTCGACCTAACAATTCATTGATCACCTTTGAAAAACCCTAAACCTAACTAGCAAACTACTCAGACATGATCAATGAAACAGAAATCATAATTTGAATAGAAAGCATAAAAGAAATCAAATAGAATAAATAAAGGGGGTTCCAAATTTGCTCTAAGGGGTTCAAATTCTTCTCTCCAAAAACCTAAACTTCTATGATTCTTAAAGTATGAGATAATACCTAAACAATGGCTGAAAAACTATATTTATAGACCTAGGTACGAGTCTTCAATTCCTTTTAAGTTTAGGAAAAGTCTTGGAGATTTCCTTTTCTTCAAAAACTGGAAACTTCTCGATTCTGGAAATTGGAAAACCTGGTGTCGATCGACACTACATGGTGTCGATCGACACCTTGCGTGTAATTCCAGTCTTGACTTCATCACTTCGTGACTTCATTCCATTAAGCTCCAAAATGTATCCAAATCTCCAATTTGTCTCCAATTGTACCTCAACCTGTAAAGACTCTATATAGACTCGAAAATAGCCAAAAGACTCTATAAAAACACTTATATCATGGTC
>JAHZTW010000001.1:375454977-375476537 GCA_020283515.1 Alliaria petiolata
CTGGTCTTGATCAGCCATGACTTGCTCAACAATACCCGGTTGCTCGGTTTCCTCACAAACTTGCCCTTTTTCTTTCTCTCTTCTCAAACGTGCACTCCCAAGTAGATGAATGTTGTCCAAAGGTTGTAACAGATTGTTGTCACCTCTAGAACGCAGGTTCATGTACCTGAGATTACAATGAGCAACAAAGAGAAATCAGTAACCACAAAGTTAAAAGAAAGAAAAACTTTGTCTCCACTAATCTTGAAATCCTAATAGGTTCAAACAATCCCAAAATTTGGCAACGGCGCCATTTTGATAACAGGTTTTTACTTGTATCAAAAACCTTAGTATGCTCATTTCATTGCAATACTTAAGGGTCAATCCAAATTGGGGCTGAACAATACTAAGAATACACAAGCTTTATGTGAATCTAAGTGAAATCCGAATAATTGGGGGTAAATCCGAAATGAAATGATTGCAACTACAGAAATACTTGGAAAACTATTTTAAAATCCCAGGAGGGATGTCTACTAGCTAGCTAAAGACTTCTAATAATTTTAAACAAGCAACTACTAGTGGTAGAAAATCGAAATCTAAGATGCGATAAAACAGAGAAAATCTAGCTAAGGAAAATGATTTTTAAAAACTAGATATAAAAATCTAATGACCTTGAAACTTTACCAAAATGCGGAATACACTACTTAGGGATTTCTAAAATACTAGAAGATGCAAGAACACTACTTTACGAATTTATAAAATTATTACTCAAAGAAAGGTCTACTAAATGACTTTCAAGCTAAAAGATCAAGAATTTGAACTAAAGGAAATTGATTTTGTGCTTTTAAAAACTAAGGGAGGATTTGCGTTTGGGGATCATGTTTAAAGGGGTTCAAGTTCGAGTCTTTGGGTATTATAAAAGTCGATCTACTCATTTCTTATGAGCTTTCTCTAGACCTTGAGAAACTTAGCCTAGTTTTACCCATGGTTTGTGGTGTAAAACCTTTTCTCACTCCTTCCTCCTAACCCATTGGTCGTGGTGGAAAGAAGAGGCCAGAAACGTGATGTTTAGATCTCAAACAGTGGTCTTACTACCCCCCTCGCATCTATGGTGTGTAGGAAGGGATGAGTTAGTATCTTGGGCTTGGTTTTAAGGGATTCCCTAGAACTTTCTAGGAACAAGAAATCCCTGGAATCATAGAAGTCTTTCTCAAGATCTTCTAGCCTTAAACCCCCAAACCCAAGAAGAGACTTTGATTAAAAACTAAAGGAAACCAAAGCTCAAACCATTAAACCCCCTTAATCTCCCCAAAACGCAAAACCAAGGAGGATTACTCACTCCTCATGATTGAACCACCCACAAACATAAGTTTAGAGGGATTCAACATGTTCGGATTAAGCAAAGGAAGAAGATTTAAGCAATAAAAACTAGAAATACTTGGATTAAAATCAAGAAGTACAAGGGTTTTCAAAAGAAGAAAACTTAGAACATGAAAAGCTAGAGAGAAAAATGGTGGCTAGACCTAAAGGGGAAAAGTGACAATGAGAATATCCTTGCTTGATCCCAAAAGGATTAGCTGTATCCTCAAAAGTGGTCCCTCACAAAAATACAAAAAGCAAAAAGCATAAAGCAAGAAACAAGAGGATAAGGCGGCGCCTGGTGTCAGAGATCGAGCTCGGTGGTCGATCTCTCGGGTCGATCTGGGGTTGGTCGAGTAGCTTGGTCGATCTCCCTACTCGATCTCCTTGTCGTCCATGCGAACGTTTCGCCTCAGTCGATCTTCCCACTCGATCTCCCGACTGATCTGGTCAGCTACTCGATCGTCTACTCGATCTCGTCTAGATCGAGTCTTTTGGTCCGATCTGCTCCTCGATCTCAGCTTCATTCTTCTTGTGCGAGTCCTTCTTGGTGCTTCCACGAACTCCTGAGCCATCCTCTCGAACATTCCTCAAACTCCAGCATAGATTTCAAAGCTCCAAGTACCAAACAACCTGAAAAGTATGCAAATATGCAAGAACTATGCAAATGCTAATGCAAGGAGTTCTAAAACCTAAAATGTTGTAAATGATGCAAACTAGGCTATAATGCAGGATTTATAGATGAAACCTATCCTAAATGCAAGCTAAATATGCGAAATATGAGAGTATATCACACACTCATGGGAAGGACCACATCCGCCACCGTGTCCGAGAACGAGCTTTGCTTCCTTTTTCAAGGAGTAAAGGAGACCTTATGGGATGAGGGGTGGATGACGGGAGACCTAGAGGGCCCGGTTGATGACAACTTTGGAGAAGACGTGAACTACAGTTGTGTCCTAGCATCTTCCCTAATGAAGTACAAGGCTTGGGCGTTAATGTCTCGACCATGCTCGGTATACATAGGGGGTTTCCTCACCCCAATCTTCATCAAGGTCGGGCTCGGCTTGTCCACGTTCGAGACATGCTTGGATCGAGCCTACATGGATCACAATGCCATGGGAGCCATGGGTTTTTGCGGACCTCCTCTCACCCCGAACACATACGCCCATCACTTCACCGACAAGGAGAATAGAAAAAGGGACTGTATCTTCCCAGACCCGGAGTTGGAGCTAATGGGTAGCCTCGAGAACATGGAGTTCCTTCCATCCGCAGAAGAGTGCTACAGGCCCTTAGGAAGCACACCCGCAATCCCCATCTCCATAGACAACTCCTCCTCCGAATCCTCCTCCTCCACCGACTACTCCGAGGATTGAGGTACCACTCCAAAACCACTGTAAATACCATTTAGTTTTTATTTTTGTTTGCATTTTGAAATCTTCTCCAAGTTTGGATTACACAAGGGACTGTGTAATTTAAGTTTGGGGGAGTATGGTGTATTTGACATTGTGTTTTGTGAGTCTTATTTTTCTTTTATGCATCTTGAGTCTCATGCATTCATTTAAGGCATAGAAAAAACAAAAAAGTGGATAGAAGCAGTAGCAAGCTCCACTAATTGTGGTAAAGCTCTTCAAGTCCATAATCTTCCCAAGATTTGGAATCCCTAGAGTTGTGATAAGTGATGGTGAAAGCCATTTCATCAACAAGGTATTTGAAGGCCTCCTCAAGAAATATGGAGTGAGCCATAAGGTTGCAACACCTTATTACCAACAGAGAGATCAAGGCCATTTTGGAGAAGACTATTGGAGCTACAAGGAAGCATTGGTCTTCCAAGCTAGACGATGCACTATGGGCGTATAGAACGGCTTTCAAAACCCCTATTAGGAGATCACCATTCTCTCTTCTCTATGGGAAATCCTGTCACTTACCCGTGGAGCTTGAGTACAAGGCGTTGTGGGCAATTAAACTCTTAAACTTTGATATCAAGACCGCTCAAGAGAAAAGGTTGATCAATCTCCAAGAACTTGATGAGATCCGTCTGGAAGCCTTTGAGGGCTCGAAGGTCTACAAGGAAAGGACCAACGCATTCCATGACAAGAAGCTGAGACCAAATGGATTCAAGGCCGGTGATAGAGCATTGCTATACAACTCTCGGTTGAAGTTGTTCCCGGGAAAGTCGAAGTTTAGATGGTCCGGTCCTTTCACAATCAAGGAAGTCTTACCCTATGGAGCAGTCACCCTCTTTTGTCAAGGAGGTGGAGAGTTCATTGTGAATGGCCATAGACTGAACATGTACTTGGGCAGTGGCACAGTCGACGAGGCAAGGAGCATCCCTCCTCAAGATCCTCCACAAGCCTAAGGGTTTGAAAAGTCGAGCTAAAGACGTTAAACAAGCGCTCTTGGGAGGCATTCCCATGGTTATCTTTTTACATATTGCACTTTTTATTTCAATAATGTGTTTTCTAGTGTTTGTGGATGACATTTTGAATTGAGGAGGTGGAACCAAGAGTCAAGGCTTGCCAAGAAAATTTTGGCAATGTGTCGAGCTATGTATCGACCTACTAAGGTCGATATAGCTCTTACAGGGAATTTGACGGAGCTGCATCGGGCTTTTGTATCGACCTACGAAGGTCGATACAAGCGAACCAGGGAAAACCTGACTCCGGTATCGGGCATCTGTATCGAGCTACCTAGCTCGATACAGTTTTAAAAGCCCCGTCTGAAAGTGTATCGAGCTACGTATCGGACTACTAAGCTCGATACACTCCTTTTCCAGGTAAGTCAATGGGGTCGACCGGTTTAATTATAGTGAATTAAACCGGGATGCCCTACTTCTTCTTCCCCAAAATCGCGAACGCCTCACTTCTCCACTATAACTCGCGATTCTTGCCCCCATCATCCATACTCGACCAAATTTCGAAATTTCGAGCTCTATTAGCTCACATTCTTGAGCTTACATAGTATTTCGTACCCATCTCTGTCCACCATCAATTGCATTCACGAGGTAAAACAATTATGAACCCAATTTCTTCCCCTTGCACTAATGGTGAAAAAATTAGGGGAATATGTGCTAGAATGTTGAAATTGATGATTTGGAGATTGGGCATTGATCGATTACGTTTAGGGAGCAATATTCGATTGCCATAATAGGATTTCAAAGGGCAATTTTCGAAAACCATGCATGTAGGGTTCATGGAGAGAAAATCTCAATTCCCCTCTTGAAACTTGTTAGATTTAGGGATTTTCATATGCATTAGCTTACACTCATCACCCTCAAGGATAGCTAGCATATAGTACAAGGATTTGGGCAACTTGAAATTTTGAAAAAAAAAATTGTTTTGCCAAAATTCTTCTAAGTAACGGTCTTTACAAATAGATGTCCTTGTTCCTTCCCTAATACTTGCTTGATGAGCTGTTCTTTTGCTAATGCCTACCCGAGCTTTGATTGTTTTATAGGCACAATGGCATCACGAGATGGAGCTTGGTACTCGGCGCGAATACTAGAAAATGTTTCGAGTTGGACCGCCGAGGAGAACCGAGCAAAGTTGAGACTTGAGAGGATGTATTATGAGCCCACCAAGTTTGCGAGCAGAGCTTTCCTACAAGAGGTTGGGATGTTGGACTCGTTCGACGATCTCTTTGGAAGAATGGAGCTCTCTTGTCTCGCGACGATGGATCACCCGACATACCCGGATGCCACCATGCACTTCCTCTCGACATTGAATCTCTCCTACGATGATCCAAGCTCTCCTTCCCCATCGACGGGTCAGATAACGTTCAAAATTCGGGATACCACTTTCTCCCTATCCATGCAAGAGCTGTGCCAAGTCTACAATTTCAATGATGAGGCGCACCTCTTGGATTTCCCCCAATTCGAGTCGGCTCGTTCTGTCTGGAACTTAATTGGCGAAGGAAACTTCAGGAACAACAAGGTCAAGACCGTGAGGGTGAGGAACCCATTGTTTAGATACACCCTCCGACTTCTTGCCAACACACTCATGGGAAGGACCACATCCGCCACCGTGTCCGAGAACGAGCTTTGCTTCCTTTTTCAAGGAGTAAAGGAGACCTTATGGGATGAGGGGTGGATGACGGGAGACTTAGAGGGCCCGGTTGATGACAACTTTGGAGAAGACGTGAACTACAGTTGTGTCCTAGCATCTTCCCTAATGAAGTACAAGGCTTGGGCGTTAATGTCTCGACCATGCTCGGTATACATAGGGGGTTTCCTCACCCCAATCTTCATCAAGGTCGGGCTCGGCTTGTCCACGTTCGAGACATGCTTGGATCGAGCCTACATGGATCACAATGCCATGGGAGCCATGGGTTTTTGCGGACCTCCTCTCACCCCGAACACATACGCCCATCACTTCACCGACAAGGAGAATAGAAAAAGGGACTGTATCTTCCCAAATCCGGAGTTGGAGCTAATGGGTAGCCTCGAGAACATGGAGTTCCTTCCATCCGCAGAAGAGTGCTACATGCCCTTAGGAAGCACACCCGCAATCCCCATCTCCATTGACAACTCCTCCTCCGAATCCTCCTCCTCCACCGACTACTCCGAGGATTGAGGTACCACTCCAAAACCACTGTAAATACCATTTAGTTTTTATTTTTGTTTGCATTTTGAAATCTTCTCCAAGTTTGGATTACACAAGGGACTGTGTAATTTAAGTTTGGGGGAGTATGGTGTATTTGACATTGTGTTTTGTGAGTTTTATTTTTCTTTTATGCATCTTGAGTCTCATGCATTCATTTAAGGCATAGAAAAAACAAAAAGTGGGTAGAAGCAGTAGCAAGCCCCACTAATGTCATTTAGATGTTGCATTTGCATTTTAGGATTGAGTCTAGTTGCATTGCATGTAGGAATTGCATTCATTTGCATTGAAAGCAATGATGATCTAATTCTTGTAGAATGTCAACTCTTGTAATCAATTCAATGTCCTAGTTATTAGTTCTTTGTTGCATTTGAGCTAATCTTGAAAGTAAGGAAGAACCATGTTTGGACCACTTCACTAGCCACTAGATTTTGGTTGAAATAGGGCCTTGAAATTGATAGCCAACTCTACTCACTTGAACCTAAATTTGACAATTAAATATCATGCCTTGCATTGAAAGTCAATTCATGGATAAAAGACATACTTGAGCTTTCTTACTCACTCTACCACTCTCTTGCTAGCTCAAGTAGTACCCCCACCTTACCCTACCTCCTTAAAAGCCAAACGTTCTAGTGAAAATGATTTTGAGGCCTTATTTTGATTAAACGTAGCATAAAGTGTTAGGTTTAAGATGACAAGTTTAGGCTCTCATGTAGATTCTAGCTCTCACATATCGAGGCTAGTTTTAGGCTTAGGGAATTGGGGTTTGAGCCGCGGTATTGCTTGGTGTTGTAGAATAGATTGTATGCTTGCAATTTGGCATGATGGGGTGTGAAGGGAAGTAGAAAGGAAGGGAATGAAAGAGGCTTGAAAGGCGAATAAGGGAAGCATGGTTTGAAATGGTGGATCTTGTGTTTGAAAAGGAAAATGATAGCTCTAAGTGTAAAGATAATTAGGTAGCCTTGGTAAGAGAAAAAGAAAAAAAAATTCAAAAGAGGCTAAGAAGTCAAGGAAAGAGAAAAGGGCTACCTAAGTGTAAAAAGAAGAGCTAGATCACTAAAAGATCACACCATTCGCCATGAGTTAAAGGTTGAAGAAGTTTCCCCTCAAGTACTATAAGAAGAAGAAGTAGTTTATGAGATTCATGGGTTTAGCAGGGCACAAAAAGCCTTGGGAAAAGGGTAGTCTTAGAGGGTTGAGTGAGCTTTAAAGAAGATGAATGAGAGGGGTATAGGACATTTGATAGCATTTTGGGTAGATGAGAGTCTAGTCTTGTATGCATCACTTGTCTTTTACCTTTAGCATTATGCATAAAGTTTAATCCTTTTAGAGAGAAACCCTTATGCGAATTTGAAACCTTATGAGTTGAGATCATTTTTATCTCAAGGCCTAGTCCCTTAGCCAAATGAATTCACTTGCATTGCATTGTCATGATCCACGGTTTGCACTTAATGAATGTTAAAGAGTTGGTTTGATAGGGAGGCTTATCTAGATCGAAATCTTAGTGCATTTGATTGTTGAGATGGGCATGGCTAACTCTTTTGGAGTAGGATGAATTCAAATGCACCTTAGAATTAAGAACTAGGACATTGAGTTGATTGTATTCGTTGGCATTTTTGGATAATGAGCTCCCACCTTCAAACCTCTCTCTTGGATTTGTCATGTTTGTTTGCTTGAGGGCAAGCAAAAGGCAAGTTTGGGGGAGTTGATATACTCATAAATTAACATGTTTTAGCACCCATTTTAGATAGCTTTGCATTCATTTATGCATTCATTTAGATACTTTTAGTCCAAATTGCATCCATATTAGAGTTTAGCAAGTTTTAGCTTAGGTTGTTGCATATTGTGCATATTAAGTCCCAATTAGGTACTTTGGAGGCTTGGAGGACCTCTTTGGAGAGTTGGGTGACAAGGAGGAAGAAAAGAAGGGAGCCAAAACATGAAGCAGACAATCTTTAGAAGTGTATCGACCTTGGTGTCGACCTACCAAGGTCGATATAGCTCGGCAGGAAGACGGAGCGCGCGTATCGGGCATTCGTATCGGACTGCTAAGGTCGATACACATCTCATCCGAAGATTGAAGAATGGCGTATCGGGCATCTGTGTCGAGCTACCAAGCTCGACACACTCCTTGAGGAAAGCTATAGCAGCGTATCGAGCTGCGTATCGACCTAGCAAGCTCGATACGCTGCCCGATTTTCAGACTTAAACCGGGTCAATACCCGGTTTGTTCCGGGTTAACCCGGATCGTCCACTGTTCACTATAAATAGGAAATAACCTAATATTTCCTAAGCATCTTTTAATCTCTTGTTCTTGCTTAGAAAACTTTCCCTTTTGGTTTCTAAGTGATTTTGTAAGACATTTCTTTAAGTTTATGCAATCTAGTGTTTATATCTTTTAATCTTTCATCTTCTATCTCTCTAATCATGTTTATCTCTATCTCTTTCATAGGATTTGAGGGATTAACCATGATTAGTGAGTAGTTTCATTAGGATCTAAGGATGGGTTAGATCTAGGGTGTTTTAAGGATTAATCTAGATGCCTAGGGTTAGATCTTCTCATTTCCCTCCTTGTTTAGTGTTCTAAATGCTAGTTTATCCTTGATCATGCTAAAACTAGGCCTCTGAGAATTTCACACCCACAAGGTGTTTGATGAAATTCCCCAACCAACTAAACAAGGAATTTACATTCCTAGCTCATGGAAGTGATTGTCTAGGGTGTTTATTGGCAATTTAGAACTGTTTCATAATGTTTGTTAACTTCTTTTTCACTAATGAAAGTTAGATCTTGATTAGGATGATTAATGAAAGGATTACTGCCATGAAAGTGGATTAGTCTAGCTATTGAGTTCTAAGCCTAGGGATTAGCTTATATTGTGATTGTTTGGCATCAAAGATTGATTCTTGGAACACCTTAGATTGATTACCCCATCCTTGGATTCGTTTTAGTATTTTGATAATCTTGATTAGTAGTTAATTAGCTTGCTTTGGTTCATTTTGATCACTTAGGTTGTTAGTTTATTTCCATAACTTATTTGCTAGCTTAGATTAAGAAATTTTATGAATTCCTAGTATCCTAACTATATCCATATGGATTGATCCTCAAGTATTACAATGACGTGAGTAGTAGCTTGAGTAATTGTTAAGTAACACACCAAGAAACCGCTTATCCGAAATCTCGGAATTTAACCCGTCGCGGTTTCCATGTCGTGTTCAAGTCAAAGTTATTCGTAAATTCAAACACTCCTCTGGGAACGAAGCAATGTTGGATATGGTATTGGCTGATGATAAGGTACTATCAATAACATGTTTATATTATTCTTTTACTTTTTGAATTTTTTATGAGTAACGATTATGGAATTATCGATTGTTTTAGTTTCACGGTTGGTAAAGAAATAATCGGTACTCATTGCTATCTAAATTGGGCTGCAGGGTGATAAGATTCACGCTTCTTAACCGAGAGAGTTTATCTATCTTTTTGCTTCCGAGGTCAAAGAGGGTGATTCGGTGGTTTTAGATGGGTTTGGGCTTGTACCTGCAACTGGCGATTTAAGGCGGACCTTGCATGATTATTCATCGACCTCTTTTGTTAAAATTTCATCCATTACTGATGATAATTATTTTGGTTTCGTTGAGTTTGGTAATGTTCATGCTGATCTTCGTGATCCTACCTTTTGTGTTGGTATATTTGCTATACTCGCTTCGTATTTTATATCCTTTCTGTGTGTGTTATTTTGAATCTTTCTGGATTTGATTAGTGAATTCGTTTTTGCTTTGGAGATCGTCACTTCTTTGTCACGGAGCAGGCATAAAGTAAACATTTGTGTGGTAAGGTTTGCTAGAATCTTCAAGCTATGTGATGGTTGGAGGACTATGACTATGTACAATTGTATTCAGATTCTGTTGAACCCTGATTTTCCCGAAGTCCGGTGGATGCGAGCTACGATAATCCGGACCGGTTGATTGCACGTCACGCAAATAGTTCTGCCTACCCTAGATGTGGATTTTTTTTTAGAGTTCTTTTCTTGGATCTTGAATATTCATATGTGTTTTAATTTATCGATTTCTTTTGAAGCTGGTTTATTTATAATGTAGAAAATATCATCTCCGTTGTTCTCACTTTTATAGATGTTTAATGACAATTTTTAAAAATTGATGCCTTGCAAAGAGTTAATTTAATGTTGGGTAGCATGAGTAGAAATTCGTTTTTTATGTTTGGTAGCAGAGATAATGCAATATTTATGCATGCATGTTATTATTCATATATGTGACTCTTATTTAAATTCTTAAATTAGCCGATGTGTACGGTTTCGTCGGTGTGTAATATATTACCAAAATATATGTGTACTTATTGACATTATGATTCGTATACAAATAAGAATATTAACAATTTTATAATTATCCGGAAAATAATTTCTATGGTAATACTGAAAATTTTGATTAGTATTTATTGAGCATGTTTATGTCGGTCTACGTGTATATAAATACCTTATATCCTCCCTCCTCATCTACGTAGGGAAACATATTTTGTTAATTATTCCTTGCATCCGAATGGCTCATCTTCTCTCGCATGCTATCCATCGATCTTATATAACCGATGTTCGTCGTCTAGATCTGTTATTGTGTATTCGGAGGATTAGGGTGAAGGTGTTACGGAAGTTCATACACTACCATGGAGTAGAATAGTCCTTGGATCTTATACTAGCCAATGAGAAGGTGATATGAGTATATTTTAATATATTTTGTATTTATTGTTGCGAGGGTTAATTTTATTAGTGTTTAATTTGCCAGGGTGATAAGATACATGCTTTGATAAAGCGTGAATACATTGATGATTTGTTGGGCCTATTTGAAGAAGGAGATTGGATTTTGTTGGTTAATTTTAGACTTTTACCACAGTCGGAAAACTTCAGGCCTGTGCGTCACGGATTCATGATTGAATTTACTTCTTATACTCGGTGCTATAAGACTATATCCATAAGTTCCAGTCAGTATTTTTCTTTCGTGGAACTGGAAGATGTTCTAAGCGGTGACTTGGAACCTAATACGTGTGTGGGTTAGTTTGTTATTTTTCGTTTTTGTGTCTTTATACTTGGCTGTACGATTCCGTTAATTATATTTGTATGTCGGATTGTTTATTTTCAATGCTAGATTTGATCGGAGTGGTCTCCAATGTTGGTAATTTTATGTACCGTGAGATATGTCTCGGTAATAGCACTAGAGGATCAATTTATTTCGATCTTTTGAATGAAAGGTATATTGTTTGATTCTTTATTGTTTTGGAATTCGTTTATAATAACATTAATTCTTAAAACGCTAATTGTTTCTACATACACAGAAATTGTTGTCTGCCTTGCCGATTGTCGAGGGAATATGCAACAGCTTTTCTTGATTCTTTACAGCATAAATATAATGTTTGCATTGTAAGGTTCGCGAAAATAGAAAGCTATGCAGGTTTGTTTGACGTGTGTCACGTACTAGACACTCTTTTTGTTCTATATATTGTTAGAGCTTCGTATGATCCTGGAAATGATTATTTGATTCATTGTGTTTAAGGTTCTTACAGAGCAACGTCGTATCATGATTGCACAATAGTTCTGGTGAATCCTTTGTTGTCCGAAGTCGATGCTTTCATAAGTCTGCTTATCGGAGTTGCAGATTGATTGTTTATTTACTATGCCGTGACTTGGTTATTTATTTTATTTATACTTTTTGGGACTATAATATTTTATCATACTTTTTTATTACTCGAGGTCCTCCATGGCAATATAATGCAATATCAAAAATATTGGCGTTTCAATGATTGTTTTGTAATCATCGAGATAGAGTAGAAAGTCTGGATTTTATTAATATGTCGATAATAATAGACACTATTTAATGCAAAAGCTGTTTAATGAATAAAAGGAGATTTATAGACATTTGTGGTAAGCAATCGCGATATTTCTGTAACTTATACTAATATGTTATAAGGAAATTATACATTTGTGTTTATCTTAATAATGGGGTGATAATTATATGTACTCCTAAACGTATAGAAGAGAGTTTATTGGCCTAGCGTTTAGTTAACCTTAGAATCGACATTATGTACTGTTTAATGAATAAAAAGAGACTTATAGACGTGCGTGATAAGCAATCACGATATTTCTGTAACTTATACTAATTAGTTATATGGAAATTATACATTTGTAATTATCTTAATGGGCTGATAATTATATGTACTGCTAAACGTATAAAAGGGAGTTTATTGACTTGGGGTTTAGTTAACCCTAGAATCGATATTATGTATTGTTTGACCTTGGATGAGTTGAGCCGTAAGTGATCGTGTTGATATATGGTTGTACGGCTTGTGAGAAAGTGGATATCTACCCACCAACGTAAGGGTAGCGATCTGTTCGATCTGAATTTTCTTTTACTAGATAGGAAGGTAACCATAATTAACGTTGACATGCATGAATTGTTTCGCATTCGTTCGTAATTGTTTGTTCGACCTAATAGTTTTTGATTTTGGGGCTTATAAATAGGGGAATACTATTGAAGGGTTGGTTCATCTATCTCTTCTTCGTGCTTATGGTGATCATTTTATGGAGGGAAATATAATAGAGATATTTAATTTCACCGTGCGCCCAAACAATCGAGTATTTAAAGTTTCAGACCACAAGTTTATTACGATATTCACCGAAAGAACAAGGGTCTCTTCGGTTAGTCATGGATTCCATATAGTGCCTAGCGAAAAGTTTCGGTTTATTGATTACGGTTGTTTGTTGAGGACGACTGACTTTGCGACTACTCTCAAAGGTATATCTATTCATATAATATGTTCTCTTCATTTTGACATACGTTCTCATCGTTCTTATCTTACCCTCGTACGAATGGTCAAGACGGACGTGCGTATTCAAGGTCGGCTGGTTGTTAGATTAATATCTTGTGGAGGGGTATGTCAGATTGGAATTGTGATTATGTTTGATTATATATATCATAAGTGTGTGTTTTGTTGGATTAATATCTTGCGTGTCGATTACAGAAACGTCGGTGGAGAAGTTTTTGGAGTTGAGAGAGAGTTAACATTGTATGGCGAACATGCTGAGAGTTTTGAGGATAAATTCAGAGTTGTAAGGGATGTTAATGTTGTTTTGATCATCACAAGTTTATTAATAAAAGCACGCGAGGGAGTCTTATCGTTGTCGGCCTCTCCTGCAAGTCGGTTCTACTTGAATCTTGAGTTTGAACCAGTTTCCGTGTTCATAACAAGGTTAGGTCTCTGCCTTTTTTTTTTTTCTTTGATAGAATTTTATTCTCTGAATTATGTTAGTCGTTATTATAGCAATGGATCATTGATTCCATATTGGTTTGTTATTTCTTTTAGGTTACCGTATGACGGTTGTTGTTCGGTGCACTTGTGCAACGCTGTCGATGATTATGCAGCTGATTTTGATATTGATTGTTGTGACGTTGCGTTGTCCACGTGTTTATTGGAGTCATCCTCCGTTTTGGGCAAGAGGAAGTCTATGTGCGAGAAAGTTAGGTGTGATTCACCTAAACGTCTAGGTTAATTTGATGCTGATAAGTTGGCTTAGAATTTATTCCTTTAATTAATACTGTGCTTAGGTTTTCTTTATAGGAATTACAGCGTTATGGTTTTTTTATTTTTATAAATAGTTGAATTTGTCTCCGCAGTTAAGCATCGTTGCTATCGAATATTTTTTTAATAATAATTTTCGTTAGTGGAAGAAAGTTGTGCTTTATAAACGAGCAATTAAACTAAAGCTATTTGCAAAAAAATGTTATGTCTAATTAGATAGTGGTGTTGTATGATATATACATATTATACGGTTGTTGTGAAAGAAATATGCATATATATAAAAACTGGTTGATATTGTAAAAGGAAACGTATATATGAATATTGTAATCGTATTAGAATCGTGTATGGTGTTATTTATCGATGAATCGGGAAGCTGTGGCCATTGAAATCTTAACGCTGAGCTGGTTTCTAACGAATTTGTAGCGTTATTGAAAGAAACGAGAAAAATGTAAAAAGCTTCTACTATGAATATTACCTTTTTATAAGAAATATGGTGGGTGTATCCAATTACAATCCATTCAGCCCAAAATTTGTTTTTCTTGACAGTAGTCTCCGAGTATATATCCATGGACGTTGTGGACGGAGATGTATTGGTAGTAGGCACGCGATGTTTATAGAGCATATCCATTTTCGTGCATTATAAAATTGTGTTTAAATAAGTAGTAGTCACCCGGTGTTCTCTTTTATATTATGGTACATGGATTGTATTTAAAGCTGTTGTAGTTTAGAATTATAATGTTATACGATAATATTAAAGGTGGGCAATATGTTGAATGTACCTATACTAAAATAATAGTATTAGATCACAAAACAGCGCATTGGAATATTAGCATAATTTATAATCTAATTTAGATAATGGTAAATACGACTTAAGAATATCCTCATCATCGCTAAATTGATATTATGTTAAACCATGAAAACCTAAGATCGTTAATATTAAAAAATAGAAAACCATGAAAACTTTTGATCGATGTTACTAAAATAAAAACCCAAAATATAATAAAAAAAACTTAAAATTTTACCAATTCTTTTCTTCTATTCTTTGGCTTCAGGTCCATCCATCAACCCCATTGCAGTGCATGCTTCGGCGAAAGTCGAATATAACACACCGTTAACCGTCTTGATATCGTCAAAAGACTTAGCTCCTGTAACAGCGCCTAGCAAAGTTCGTAGGTAGAAAATCTCTCTGTTACGTTGTGGTATGTGTGGAAGACGAACATCGTAAGGAACGTTTTTTTTTTTTGTTGCGACGACGGGGAAGCCATTCCTTGGTTTTTTGGTGCTAAACCCATCGCGTTGGGAAATCTGCGTAGCGAAGAAATCTTGCTTCTGGATACACACTGTTAGAATACATCCAAGCCAGGAGCTTTGTTTTGACAACCTTTGGTTCGACATCGTCTTCCATAAATATAGTGTTCTGGTTTAATGGTAGATGGATTGGCATGATAGTCATCTTCAATAGTTGTTTTCTTCTGTTAAGAATTACCAAAAAAAAAAATGGGGCTGAAATACGTTCCTTCTTATTCTCCTTTTCTCGACAATACTGATATATATATATATATATATACAGAAACTCTAGGGTTATATTTTTCAGTATATTTATTTTAAGCAATTAATTTGTCGATAGTCCGTTGGGTTTAAGCGTGGGCTCGAAATATATATTATTACTAGGTGATAACCTGCACCCTGCGCAGGGTGAGTAATTTATTATTTATTTAGTTTTGTATAATTTAAAAATTAAACCATAGTAAAATATTTTAATTCAGTCTTTTTTTATATATAATAAGCTGTTATGTTGACAATATAGTATGTTTAAAAAATATATTTTCTGATAAGAGAAAACAAAATTAAGAAAAGTAGTAATTGAATGTTTTTTTTTTGAACAAAACTTAGTAATTGAATGTGTATAATATTAAATCATAGTAAATTTTGATTTCGTTTAATTATTTGTATAAAATTTTAGGAAGTGAATCATAACAGAAAATGAATTATAATCTTTTTGGTTATATTAAAAATTAAATATTATATTTTTATGTATATCATAAATTATTTGTAAATTTTGATTCGTTTAATTATTTGTATAAAATTATTGGTTATGAAATTTTTTGGAAATGAATCATAACAGAAAATAAATTATAAATTTCTTGGTTATATTAAAAATTAAAAATGGATAATAGCATATAAGGTAATTAGTTTATTGAAATAAATCTTTTTTATAAGAAAGGTGAGAATGAATGTGGTGGTGACACATCAGCAAAATGGCACCTCTTTAAATATTTTAAAAAATAACGGTATTTTCTAAAAATGCTTCTCAAATAATATATATAGGGGATTTACGTCGTTGGGCCAAGAATATAGTGTGCGGGTGGTGGGCCTGAAATTTATCGATTGTCTATAAGTATGTTTTCTAAATTGTTGAGTTGGGTTCGTAATTTGTTACTATTCGTGTTTGTGTATTCAAGAAGCCTTATAATTATATGTTAAGCTCTGGACCGTGGGATTGATCTCGGAATAATAAAACTGAGGGAATAGTAAAAGCTGGTTTCGTTTGCCTCTATGCATTAATTCTTCTCTGTGGTAATTATTATCATTTGAAACCATACTGAGGTCAGAAGAAATCTGAGGTCACGCGTGTCTGATAATGGTCATTTTTTTTTTTGAAATGCATGTTCGTCAAGATCCATATATTGCTTGAAAAAAAAAACATCTACTCGGCAGTTTCTCTCTAAATTTTTTTTCCTATCATGACTAGAGTTTCTAGAATCTCTGAACTGGTGCCTGCAAGAACCTACTGGAGAATAAGAGCTAGGGTATATAGGAGATGGACTGAGCAGGTTCCAGGCGACGACGTTGTCCTCCACTTCATTCTCCTTGACGAGCATGTAAGATTTGGACGTTTTTTTATTATAATCATTTATTTAGCGAACAGAGGTCTAGATGATCTTGATTGTGTGTGTTTTAAGGGGTCGAAAATACAAGCATTTGTTAGCGATGAGGATTTGGTTCCATACTTTTCAAAGACTCTTCATGAGGGGCAGTGGAATGTGATCAATAATTTTACGGTTGTTTCTGCGAACTCCCCAAAGCGCATAACTTTGAATACTTGATTTTAAGACGGGTGGTTTTTATAACTTTGAACTAGCTCGAGATCGGACACTGGAAATATTTGAATCAAAAATGACCGCAAGGATCAAGTTTTCGTTAAGGGATGACACGTAAGTATTAATTATATGTTTGGAAATTTTGGGATGGGGTTATTGAATCGATATATTCTAACATATTTGCAGTGATCGTAAGTTAGAATGTGTTGCTCATGGAAAGCTGGCAATTGACTTCAATGATAAATGGTGTTGTCGTGGTGATTTATTGGTGATTTGTGTTCTGACTGACTGGCGTGTCGTTAAAAAGAATGGTAAGACTCTAAGATCTTTATTATAATATGTCTAGAGTCGTTATTTATTTGTAATAATTCCTTTAGTTTATGGTTGTTTAGAGAAATACAGTGTTTCCGATCATGATGGAGTTTCGAGGATTCTGTTTGATCCTGATCTTCAAGAGGCTCATGAGTTGAGGGATGCGATGTGAGATTTGTGTTTGGTCTTATTGTCTAAATTTTTTGACATATGAAAATTTTGATGTATATATGTCATCAGTGTAGGAGATAGTGAGGAAGAGGATTGTGGATGTGAGGTCGCATCTTCTTGATACCTCATCGATTGAATATGGAAGATGTCTCTAGAGGTGTATTTCGTGGACTTTTCTACTTGTGTTGAGACATATCTGTAGTAACTTGGTTTCTGATTGTATTTTTAAGCTATGTTGTGTTCGGTATTATCGGCGGGATATGGTTTGATGTGGCGTGATGAAAAAATAAGCGTTTGTAATATGGTTTTGTTTGTAACATCAACAAAAACAATATATTTCTTTTGTGATGTGCACGTTTTACTACACACATATTGTTAGTGACATGAAATGGTTCCATTAGGTTTAATGGATCAATTAATGCATCAATTTTACCTTGTCAGAATTGGACTGTATGACCAGACGCGGTCTATCGATTCATAAGCCAACATAATCATAATGATTATAAGTATATCACCCGGCTCTTGCATCAAATGTCACCGTTCGGGTGGCCTATCGTCTTATATATATGTATAATATTTAAATGTTACTTGCTGTGTTCAATTGTGTGGTTATTGGAAAACGAACGTTCTGTTTTTATTGGGAGAAAACAAAACTGCCTTTTTCATAAGTCGTCGATGTTCCCGAAGCAGCTCTGTTTACATAGTAAGTGGGTACCGAGACTTGAGTTATCGATAGTTTTTATTTTATGTGCAGCTTTTCCTTTGTTCAACATATAGGTGGTTCTTGGAGTTGAGTTTTTGTTTTATTGATGAGATGAGGAGATATATCAAAGTGCCAGAGATCGATCATACAGTATTCGACCGCGGTATCAAGATGAAGTTGCTTAAGAAGTGACGCTGGACAGATGAGAATAGTTGCGATAAGTTAAAGATGGTCTTTGTTGACATACATGTTAGTTTTCTTAGCATTCTTAAGATGATAATCCGTTTCATTGCCATTTGTTCAGTGTTTATCTGCTTACGTTGTGTCTTTATGAATTTTTGACTTTAGGGACCTAAAATTCAGGGATCGGTTGGGAATCAATACCTTCATCTTTTTGATGATGGGTTGATCGAAGGTGTATGGAGTCGTTTCAATTGTTTCGTAGTTATGACTTCAAATGGTTTCTCTCGAGTCACAAATCATCGATTCAAATTAAAATTCGTCAAAGACACAAGCTTTGTTGGAATTGCTGATCTCGGAAATGACTTATATCTCTCTCTGGTTGATTTTGGGGATCTACTTGCTGGTTCTTTGGACACCAGATATTTTGTCGGTTCGTTGTCTATCTGGTCTGGTATATGTATTACACTCTTTTTTATATTATGAAGACGTGATCGGTACTGTTGTGAATGTTGGTGAGCTCGAGATTTACGATGATAATAAGATGGATGATGAGTATGCTCTGATTGATTTTGAGTTACAAGATGATAGGTATTTCTTAGTCTCTATATTATATTCCGATAGTTTATAATTGTTAATTTGAAAATTTTCTTTTTTCTTGTGTAGGAAGTGTGTCCTTGGATGTTTTGTTTTGGGTAGAGTGGCTGAAGAATTTGCGTTAGAATGGAATCGTGTTCGTGGTGGAGATGTTGTATGTGTCTTAAGGTGGTGGCGTGTTAATAAATTCAGAGGTGTTTAGTATTTTGCATAATGCTAATAATCTATACTATTAAATGATAAGTACATTTTAGAATTGCCCTTGATTTGCCTTGAGATATTACTTCATATGCCATCGGTGCATTTGTATTTCCTTAACAATTTTTTATGTTTCATTAAGGGTATTTTCGTCTTAAATTAAGATTTGTATTTGGCAACATGTTTAACAAGACCGAGTCACTGAGTTGACTCGGTATTAACTCTTAGATCCGATAAAAAGGACGCGGATCCTATTTGACCCGAAATCAAATAACTTCCAAAAATGTTTACTTAATTTACACACAATATTTTTAAATCAATTATTAATCACATTTAATTTTCGAAGTCTAACATTGTTTCAGAAAATTAATAAAATAATAAATTTGAATATATTTATAGTATTCTAATTAATCTGCATATTAAAATTAACAATCATTTATGAAAAATAAAACAAAACACAACAATATAAGATTACAAAATAATTTTTCTTGATAGCATAGCAAATAAATCAATTATTTAAATAAATTTATATAAAATAATTAAATTACATAAAATAATTTTACTTAAATAATGTTTTATAAAATAAATAAAATAATGTTATATAAAATAAATAAATCATTTAATACATATTTTGCATTAATAATTGCGAAAATATATATATTGTTATGAATTATTATGTGATGTCCATTATAAGTGCATAAGCCCATTAGATTTTACTTTGTCACCAAGTAAAACCCTCCCTTGTACTCTTATATAAATGACCCCTTATTCATTGGAATAATACATCAACATCAATTCTTTTTTCTCTTCTCTTGTTTCTTCTCTTGTTCACAACACGTTATCAGCACGAAATCGTAGCCGTCTGAACTAAGAGGTACAAAAGTCTTTTTAATGTTTATTTACTCCTAATTTCGAATCGTGTTTATTATCAACTCATGATTCAAAAATATGGATCTTTTATCAATATTATAATAGTCTCATGTAGAGATTCAAAGCACAAGCTTATTTTTATGGTTAATATCATGATGAATTCTCCTGCAGAGATTCATGTCACATATTTATCTTATTATTTCTCCTGTAGAGAACACATGTTTATTTTTAAATTTATTCTCTATTTATGCACGTATTTTATTTATACTTTATCTATGTACAAATTTTATTTATGATCTCTTTTTGCACGAATTTGATTTATGTTTGCACGGATTTATAATATCATATCTGCACTATTTTTATTCGATTTCATATTTATGCACATAGTTTGCATTAAATTCGTTTTTCATATAAAAACCCGAATTTTGCACAGACATGATTATGATCCGAATTTTGCACTGAATAGTTTAAACTTGAATTTATGTGGTTATATCTGCATTGGTTTTTGTTAAACCCGGATTTTGCACAGACATGTTTATAATCCGAATTTTGCACTGAACATATAAACTTGGATTTCTGTTTTAGACATGCACTGGTTTCCGTCTTCAATACTGTTAAACCCGAATTTTGCACTGAACAGTTTATCTTGAAACCCAGATTTTGCACAGAACTATTGCCTCATGTTTGTCTGTTCTCTTTATCACGAAATTTGCACATGTTTATCAATATTATCTTTTTTTGTGAGTTTATTTATTGAGAACCTAGTTTAATGGCATGATAGAATTAAAATAATGAATGATGATGATTGATTGAATTATTTTATATGATCTTATTATCTTGTTTATATTATATGTTGATCATATTTTTATCACATCTGTTATTATCTTAAGATCAAATACTTGACCATAGAGCAATCTAAAGAAAAGGCATGATCACCAGAATGTGATATGACCTAACTTATTATGGGTTATTGCATCTAAGACCACATGACTTGAAGTCGTGAATATAACTTGGTTATATTTAATTGCAAGTTGATATTACATGAAGTTAATATTACTGATACAAAAATGTAAGAATACATCACGCAAATATTGTTGTCTTGTTGACACAATAATAAAAAGATATTTGAGAAATATTTTGAAATATTTTATCTCTTTGAATTTCTTTTAAAGCTCAAATTATCACATGTAGTGATAATAAAGATGGTACATTTAATTGATATTAATCGTTTTAATTATGCTTTTATTTATACATATGTAGAAAAATAATATTTATTTATACATATGTAGAAAAATAATATTTATGTAGTGATATTTATTTTTCTATCATCATTTATATGAATATCTTGTTTTTGACTTTAAAAGATCCACAAGTTCTTTACATCTAAGATTACAAGACTTGAAGTATGTAAATAATCATAAAGCTCATTATAAGTCTTTGCATCTAATATTACAAGACTTGAAGTCTGTAAATAACCCTTAGTTATGTCAAAGATTATGTGAAGAGAATATAAATGATGCAGAGATGCTAGAAGACATACTCTATTATTTAGAAAAATAATGTTTTCCTGCAGACACAATACTATGAAAATAAGTTTAAGAATCATTTTGAGAAAATGATGATCTATTGATGAAAACTTAAGAATCATGGCTAATTGGTTATGAACCATTCCCTGAAGTGAAAGTGGTATTGAGAAAGAAAAGAAATCATTGGCCGAGTAAGTGTTTGTAAATGTGGTCATAGACGTGATATGAATATGAATATTGATATGGTTAAGGTCAAGATCAAGATCAAAAAGTTTATTTCAAGAACTCAAATTCTCATCAGAAGTGAGAAAATATAGATGATAACAAAGAAAAGATATATTTCATATCTGAAGATAAAATTATTTAGTACAATATCTCTGGTAGTATAAA
>JAHZTW010000001.1:375477541-375488800 GCA_020283515.1 Alliaria petiolata
AAATTCAGGTACCTGAGATAATAAAGAGATCGATCTCAACAAGTTATGTCATGTGTAGATTAAAATGGAACCGAAAAGCAAATCGACGTCGATACTATTTTTGCATGCAATGTAGCAGTTGATATGATGAATGAGAAAGAGGATCAGAAAATCTATTGCAGAGTGTACAGGAAATTATGATTGGCCAATCTATAAAGAAGCAATAGTCATAGAGTTAAATCTCTTGGAAAGATATGAGTATTTGGACTAGTTGTCCATACACCTAAGAGTGTAAAACCAGTGGGAGATAAATGAGATTTATATGAAAGAATGATGAATATGAAATTGATTATGAAGAGACATACTCTCATGTGGTGGATGCAACTACTTTCAAGTTCCTTATCAGTCTGGCAATAAGAAAAGAACTTGAGTTCGACCCACTGGAAATGATAATTAAAGTGAAAATCCCCGAAGGATATAATCCATGAAGGATATAATACCCGAAGGATTAAAGATGTCAAATTGATACAATCTCCGAAGGATTAATATGTCAAAATTATATTCACGGGAACTTAAGATATTCGATCGAGTTATGACATATATATTTCATGAGGTATAAGTGAATATTATAAAGTTAACCAATATACCCATGTGTATTTATCAAAAGATTATGGATCATTGAGATCCTTAATTTGAATATAATCAAAACTCTTGAAGAGTTAATATAAGTTGAAAGATTTTGGAAAGACAACATTGTCTTCTAAATTGAAACATTTAGAGAAAGAAATATTATCTCAAAATCAAAAGATCCTTGCAGGATTTTACATAATGAATGCTCACATATAATCGAAGTACCATATTTAAAATGCTAGTTAAGCAATGTATTGATTTCTTTCAAGATTGAAAGATGTTATTTTATGACAAGAAAGAAAGCTAAAACAATAAAGAAGAGCATGAATAAAATGTTATGTACAATACAAGTTTAGAAAACTGTATGTAAATAGAAATTTGGCTTGAAGTCCATATAGACTTAAGAAATTAATTTTTATGTGAAAATGTTGTTATGGACAAGAAGTCTAGTAATCTAAAAGATTACAAGATAATCATACAATTTTATTTATTAAGCTTATGCTTATAACAATTCTCAAAAGATGGTATATAATTGGAATGCATCTCTTGAAGAAGATACTTCCAAAGGGGAGAAATATAATGATGTGCGTGGTTGTACTCTTTTTCCTTATCATGGTTTTTATCCCACTGGGTTTTCCCATGAAAGGTTTTAACGAGGTGATAGGGCTCAGGTTTTACCCAAATAAATCAATACTGCAAGTGCACAACAATGCAATTGAAGTATAAGTGGTATCAAATCTCAAGGGAAGTAGATGCTACAATAAGGTTTCTAAGTTCAGATTATGCTAGATCGAATTGAATGTAAGTAAACTAAGCAATCTAAACGAATAAGTAAATCAGATTAATATGGATTAAAGTTAAGGAGACTAAGACGCTAGGCAAGGTTAATTATCAGGTTGAATCAGATAATGCATAAATTATGCTTTTAGGGATTTATTAAGAACCGTCTAGAACTCGAAACTCTAAGTTAAAACCAATCAACTCTCGTTGCAGAATTTATCTATGCCTAGATTCCTAAATTCCAAATCTCTTTGCGAATTTAAACAACTAAGGCAAGCATTAAAGACAAGTTCGATTTGTTTACAAAATACCTAAACCAAATCTCTTTGCGAATAGATATTTTGCTGACCTATGATTAGTTCAAGTTACTAATAATGCTCTCGCATCTATTAAATAACCTAAGGTTTGATTTCTAAGTGATCAATTTCAGAAATCAAGTTAAGCACAAATCAAGATGAAGATCCTATTGATTTCCCTAAAAACCTAATGATTCTACAAACTCTTCATCAACCCTAAATCACCCTAACCTAACTAGCAAACTACTCAGACATAGAGATGAAAACACAAATCATGGCTGAAATAACTTGCATAGAACAAGAATAGAGAATGATACATGTGTTCGAAATCTGGCTCAGATGAGTTAGAATTGTCTCCCCAAAAGCTCAGGATCAATCTCTCTCTAAGTCTCAAAAACAGAAGAGGATTTTCGTCAGGGACAATCTTGTAATTCTTCAAAACTTGGGATGATTTTTTTTTTTTCTGATGGAAATCCGATTTCTTTGGCGGTCTTCATTGGTGTCCATCGACACTAGGTGATGGTGTCGATCGACACCTTGTGTGTAATTCCACTCCGACTTCATCACTTCGACTGCTTCTCCAAAATGCTTCAATAAGTTCCAGAATCTCCCATTAAGCTCCAAATGCTCTCCATCCTGTAAAGACTCGAATAGGACTCTAAAACTAACAAAAGACTCTATAAAAACATTTACATCATGGTCCAAAAATGGGTAAAAACTATGATATATCAACTCCCCCAGACTTAGCTTTTGCTTGCCCTCAAGTAAAACAGAAACTTAGAATGAAGTAGAAGTTTGAAAACAGAAACTTTCAAGTATCCTCTAGAACGCCACAATGGTTAACACTCTTGGATCCACATGTTATAGAGCCAACCTTAGGTAATGTTTCAGTGTACTTACCACAAGCTTAGCAATCTCCCAGTTTGAATCCAGATCCTTTCCTTGGTAAAATTTCGAACTCTAACAGTGGTATTGCGACATAACTATACAGATTCTTTTCCCTTCCTTAGTGCCTGAACAAGATATTCTTCATACAACTCTCCTATTTTCTCTTTCCTTAGTCAACTGCTGCCCATTTGCAGGGTGTTCTAAGATCTTTTCATTGACTCTTCATATTCTTTTGAAGTCTTGGGAAATAGTGCTACTCTCTACTTGTGTTCCTTGTGAGGAGGCGGGTTCAAAAGCACTCATTAATATTGTTCCTTGTGAGGAGACATGCTCATGAGGTTCTTTGCACTATTCCCAGATTTAGACTCTTTTTCTTTCTTTTCTTTATTCTTTTCTCAAGGGATGATCAAGAAGAGACTGCAATTGTCTATATGTTCAGACTGAAAGATGAATCAAGTTCTGCGCATACCTAGTTCTTATAAGGGGATCTGAACTCTCTCTGTTAGACTGATTCCACTTGCAGCTTTCTACTTAGTAAAACCTACAATCAACTACTATAGCAATGGTTCTTCAAGTGTCAACTTTTTGTGGTTAGTTCCAAGAAAAACTGAAAGTTCCAACTGATTTTGACTCAATAAAACAAAATTTTTGAAATTTTTTGACTCAAGACAGACTCAAATGACTTCTCAAAACAAAACACAATGTTAGCAACTACCTCCCCCAGACTTGAACAACACTGTCCCCAGTGTTATTAAGTATAAGTTTTGTTTGAAAAACAATGTGAAAAACTGTTGCAGAACCAAGAGAAAAGTGGTTTACCTGACCCTGCGTGCAGCGTCGATCGACACATGGTGGTGTCGATCGTTGCTGTCTGGTGATGGTGTCGATCGACACCAATTGATGTCGATCGACACTCTATCCGTAATCAGAGTTCCACCACTCGAACATGAACGTTGTTAAAGTCAGATTGTTGTTAGAGTCATCTAAGCTGTTAGAAAACTCAAACACACGGTTAAAAGTACAAGATAATCCAATAAACTCAATGGTTGCAACAAGTGTGAAACAAAGTACTGAAGCAAATGGAAGCAAAAACTGACTCAAGAGAAAAAGAAAACCTGACTCAAAGTACTAAACCAGGAATGGAGCAATCACTCATTGTCATCAGAACGTGGTGGTGTGGAAGGACGGACACAGCCACAGTTGGAAACGACTGTGATGGCGTTCCAAATGGCATAAAAGCTCTGAACCACGTATCTCTGAAAGACATCTGGCTCCATGGGAATCTCAGGAGCAGCTGGAAGGTGATGAGGACCAATAGGCTCCAAGGTGGCGGATGCTCTGCTGCGCCTAGAAACTCGAGGGTGATCCTCAGCTGGTGCGTCTTCTGCTGCTGAAGCTGCAGCTCGGGAAGAGGCACCTCTGCGTCTGGCAACGGGAGCGGCTTGCACTAAGTTCGGACTGGGCTGAAAGGCGAGGCGGCCTGGATCGCTGGTGATGTGAGTAAGGTCCCTGTTAGGTAACTGGACCAGAAGCTGCTCAGCCCTCAAGCTCGTGAAAACCCATTGCTTCTCGGGTTTCACCCAAGTAGTCCTCTTCAAGTACTCCATATCAACTGAAGCTCGCGCAGTCACAATGGAGCAGGTGGAAGTGTCTATCCTGCAATGCTGGAAGATAGGAGTGAGAAGACTTCCTACAGTCTCGGGCTTGGTCTTCGTACCAGTGAAAGGCTTCGTCTTCAGCGAGACCAATTGATGGGCTAAGACAGCATCGAGGTTGACGTCCTCAATCGCAGGCTCCTCGTAAATGATAAATCCAAGGGCATGATACAACAGTACTAACTCAGACACGCGCATCTTCCCTGGCTCATGCTTACACAGAAACGTAGTAGGAAATAATCGAACAAGGTAGCGCAGGGTAGGATGGCTAATATCCGTCTGTGAGGAGGTCTTAGAGTCATACCTCCCATTCCCGAAATGTGACCAGAAGTCCTGGTTGTCTGGAAGCTGCGTAGGAAGGGAGACACCGGTGGCATGCTCGTTCTCAATCCCATAGATGCCACAAAGCTCTGTAAGTGTAATCCGGTAGTGGATTCCGCGAATGAGAAATGTCAAGGTCCCTTCCAAGGCGTTGCGGACTATCTCATTCTTGTAGTACACTCGAGCTGTGGAGATGAATTGTCAGACTAGATCGGGGTACAGATCGTACTGCCTTGTTGCTAAAGTCCCCAACCCAATTTTGCTCAGCAACTGCAGGATGTCATCCTTGATGCCCAACTCTGACATCGTCTTCTCTTCTACAAACTGAGTTGGTGCAATTTCCACTCGCTGCCAAGCATTGTAGAACAAGGTGTCATAGTCATCCCAAGTCTCGTTGACACCTCGGTAGAGACACTCATCCTTTGCGACTTCCTTAGTAGGCGAGTCTTCCCAATTTCTTGCAATCCGAATACTTGCGTTTTCACGCTTAGGCCAAGGAGGAAGAGAGGGAATCGCCTCATCATTAGCAGTCCCAGAAGCGGATGCTTCAGTTCGGCGTGGTCTCTTAGTCACCGGTGGCATCTGCAATGAAAATCAAAACCAAAGTCAAAATCCAATGTCTGCAAAATGAAACGCAAGTGCTGTCTGTCGAAGGTGTCGATCAACACTAGGTGGTGTCGATCGACACCATGCGTGTAACCTCAAACCTAACCGAGATCATGATTCTAAACTCAATGGTGCATCAATTGGCATCTTAAACAATCTCAGTACCATGAATCAACCAAGTCAAAGCTATAGTACCCAACAAAAATCCCTAAATTCGCAACATGCATCATCAATTTTCAAAATTTTGAAAATTTTAATTTATGCAAATTAAAAGATTAAAATCGGTTGGGTAATTATCTAAATCATGATCTACAACCTAAATAAGCATCAATCACTCAAGAGATCAAGCTAAATAGGCCGAATTCGAGATTTTTCACCTTGGGGTCGAAAATGAAATTGGAAGATTTGAAGAATATACATTGGCAGATCAAACGAATGGACAATGGATAAAAAAGAGGGATGAAATCCGCACGGATTAGGCTTTAAAATCACTCAATTCCGTTGAGAAATGGAAAAGTTGTGATTTGGGGAAAATTTTGTTCTAAGGCGCGGTTTTGAAAATATGAGGAAGAAGAAAGAAAATGTCTGGTTTTGAAGGACTTACCTGTATCCCGTGGTGGTGTCGATCGACACAAGGTGGTGTCGATCGACACTAACTGTGATCGTGCCCAATTCCTCTATTTTTTTTTTTTTTTTCTGAAAAGCAAAATAATGTATGTAAAACCAAAACCAAAATAAAATAAATACTTAACAGTGCGTTGCCTCCCACCAAGCGCTCGTTTAACGTCAATAGCTTGATTGTTCACGCGTTTAGGCAGTTGGTGCATCATACAGAGACACAATGTGTCCTTCTGGGATCTCGGCTTGAGCCCAATAGTGTTTCACCCTTTGTCCATTCACAATGAACTCTTCTCCTTTAGAGTTTGTCAGGACAATTGCTCCATATGGTCTGACCTCTTTGATTGTGAAGGGACCTGACCAACGTGAACGCAATTTACCAGGAAACAATTGCAAACGAGAGTTATACAGAAGTACCTGATCATTTGGTTTGAATTGTCTGGAGACAATCTTTTGTCATGATATGCCTTTGTCCTTTCTTTGTAGAGTTTCGAGTTCTCATAGACATGATAGCGAAGTTCGTCGAGCTCATTGAGCTGTATTAGGCGCCTTTCTGCAGCAGGCTTCAAGTCGAAATTCATCTTCTTGATAGTCCAATGTGCCTTGTGTTCCAACTCCACTGGAAGATGGCAAGCTTTTCCATAGAGTAGCTGGAATGGTGTAGTCCCAAGTGGTGTTTTGTAGGCAGTCATGTAAGCCCAAAGTGCATCATCTAACTTTGTAGCCCAATCCTTCCTTGTCTTGCCTACTGTCTTCTCCAGGATTTGCTTGATTTGTCTATTGGAGACTTCGACTTGTCCACTTGTTTGGGGATGATAGGGAGTAGCCACGCGATGTTGAACTCCATGCTTCTTCGGCAGCTTGTTGAATACTTTGTTAATAAAGTGAGAACCACCATCACTTATAACAATCCGAGGCACTCCGAATCTTGGGAAAATGATGGTTCGAAACAGCTTAAGAACCACCGCAACATCATTGGTCTTGGAAGCAATTGCTTCCACCCAGAGACATAGTCCACAGCAACCAAGATATACTGCTTCACAAAAGATGAAGGGAAAGGACCCATTAAGTCAATACCCTAGCAATCAAAGACTTCCACTTCAAGGATGAAGTTCTGTGGCATCTCGTGTCTCTTGCTGTTCTTTCCTCTCCTTTGACAAACGTCACATTGAGTGATGAACAGCTGAGCACCTTAAACATAGTACGCCACCAAAAGCCCGTTTGAAGAACTTTGGACACTGTCTTGAAGGTAGCAAAGTGTCTAGCATACTCCGAACCATGACAATGGAACAACACATCTCGAACTTCACTCTCGGCAATGCATCTTCTGTAAACATTGTCTGAACAATGCTTGTACAAGTGAGGTTCATCCTAATAGTACCTTCTATGTTCTCTCATGAACTTCTTCTTCTCATAGTTCTTGAGATGTTTAGGCTCAATGTCAGCAGCCAAGAAGTTCACAATGTCAGCATACCACGGATGATTCGCATCAGAGATAGCAAAGATCGGTTGTCGAAACACCTCGTCCAAGATCCTGCGAAGTGATGTAGGCATCTGGTGTCGATCGACACTCATGGTTCTCTCAAACTTCGAAGTGTCGAATCGCGATCTTGCCTTGAAATTTTGGACGGGGTGTCGATCGACACTTGGCTTGTCTGTTCCAGAATCATGCTTTGAAAACGAGTCTCAACAAGGTAGACATTTTCTTCAGGCAGAAAATCATCAATTGGGACGTCATCTTCAATCCTAATCCTTGAGAGATGGTCAGCTACTCCATTTTCAACTCCGTTCTTGTCCTTGACTTCTATGTCAAACTCTTGAAGAAGTAGAATCCATCTCAACAATCTTGGCTTGGCATCCTTCTTCTGCATCAAGTACTTCAATGCAGAATGATCAGTGTGGACAATCACCTTTGAGCCAACAAGATACTTGCTAAATTTCTCAAAGGCAAAGACCACAGCTAACAATTCCTTCTCTGTTGTTGCATAATTCTTCTGAGCATCATCCAACGTTCTGCTGGCATAGTATATGGCATGAAGTTTCTTGTCCTTCTTCTGTCCCAAAACCGCGCCTACTGCGAATTCACTGGCATCATACATTACCTCGAAAGGTAAATCCCAGTCTGGAGGTTGAACAATTGGAGCACTCACTAAGGCTTGCTTGATCTGTTCAAAGGCTGAATGGCATTCTGCAGTGAACTCGAATTTCACGTCTTTGCAGAGAAGAGCAGTGAGTGGTCTTGCAATCTTGCTGAAATCCTTGATGAATCTTCTATAGAACCCATCATGACCCAGAAAACTCCTCACTGATTTCACAGAATCAGGTGCTTGCAAATTCGTCATCACTTCAATCTTGGCGCGATCTACTGCGATTCTTTCTGCTGAAACCTTGTGCCTAAGTACAATTCCATCTCTGACCATAAAGTGGCACTTTTCCCAGTTCAGGACCAAGTGCTTTTCTTCACAACGCTGCAATACCGCGCATAAGTTGTCCAGGCAGCATTTAAAAGATGACCCATAAACAGAAAAGTCATCCATAAAGACCTCCATAAACTTCTCAATCATGTCCGTGAAGATTGACATCATGCATCGTTGGAAGGTCGCATGAGCATTACAAAGTCCAAATGGCATTCTGCGATATGCAAATATACAATAAGGACATGTAAACGTGGTCTTCTCCTTATCATGTGGATGGATTAGAATCTGGAAGAATCCTGAATAGCCATCAAGGAAACAGTAGTAGGGATGATTCGCCAATCTTTCCAAAATCTGATCAATGAAAGGCAAAGGAAAATGGTCATTTCTGGTCGCGGCATTCAGCTTCCTGTAATCTATGCACATCCTGTGTCCAGTCACAGTCCTTGTAGGAATCAGCTCGTTCTTCTCATTCTTCACCACTGTGACTCCTCCTTTCTTAGGAACCACATCAACCGGACTGACCCAAACACTGTCCAAAATGGGATAGATGATCCCAGCTTCCAAGAGCTTCATGATCTCCTTCTTGAACACTTCCTTCAGGTTCGGATTCAGCCTCCTTTGATGTTCAATCGACGACTTTGTCTCATCCTCAAGGTGAATCCGATGCATGCACAAATCTGGTGAGATACCTGAAATGTCATCAAGAGAATAGCCAAGAGCTTTGCGAAATTTGCGCAGCTTGCTTAGCAATAAAGTGAGCTCTGCATTGTTTAAGGAAGTATTCACAATGACATGATAAGTTAAATTAGGACCAAGAAATACGTACCTTAGCCCGGCAGAGAGTTGTTTAAGCTCAACTTTAGGTGCCTTAGCCTCACTCCATTCGCCTAATATTGCGGCCTTCAGAGAGTGTCGATCGACACTCTATGATGGTGTCGATCGACACAAGGTGGTAACGAGCTCCTCTTGTGTCACCAGCTTCAGAACTTGCTCACTAGCATCCATCATCTTTGTGTAACCCGCAGTAGCATCGTCTTAGTGCTCAACGTCCTTCCAAGAAGTCGTCAATGCTCTTTCCAAAGGGTCAGTAGGATGGTCCTCTTGGAAAATCTCTTCAGCAAGGTTGGTGAGTGAATCGACATAGAAGATTTGTCCATCAATTGTTGGCCTCTTCATCAGCTTCTCCA
The DNA here is from genome assembly GCA_020283515.1 of Alliaria petiolata. Taxonomy (NCBI): domain Eukaryota; kingdom Viridiplantae; phylum Streptophyta; class Magnoliopsida; order Brassicales; family Brassicaceae; genus Alliaria; species Alliaria petiolata. The sequence goes on from JAHZTW010000001.1 coordinate 375,486,919, forward strand.
TGTCGAAATTCATCACCAAGTCACCAATGTTCAGCGCGATTCTCCCCTTTCTCTCATCAATGATGGCTCCAGCTGTAGCCAAGAATGGTCTACCAAGTATGTGAGGGTTTTTGGGTTCCTCATTATAAGCTAATACCACAAAGTCTGTGGGAATCAAGCAATCTCCCACTTTGATAGGAACATCTTCCAAGACACCTTCAGGGATCCTTACAGAACGATCAGCATGGACTAGGGAGATTCGGGTGGCTTTGAAGTCTGTCATGTCCAGCCTATGAGCAACTGAAAGAGGCATCAAGTTGACATTTGAACCTAATTCGCATAGAGATCTCCCAAACTTGTCTGAAAAGATTGAGCAGTCAAGAACAAAGCTCCCTGGATCGGAGAGTCTTTCTGGAAGCCTGTTCTGAATGACAGCACTAACTTGCTCTGATATCATCATTGCTCTTTCCTCCATATCCATGTTCTTGGTCATCATCCACTTCAAGTATCTCTTTATCACTGGAGTAGTTCTAATGGCATCCATCAAAAGGATTTCAACCACTAGTCTATCCATGATAGCCTTGCATCTGGCATCAAGTAGCTCCTTCTTAGACTTCTTTGGTATCAAGGGGAAAGGGATCTTTGGTTTGTAGACCTTTTCTGTTGCAACTTTCGTCGTCTTGGCTTGATTTGATGTCTTCTGAGAAGAGCGTCGATCGACACCCTCCTGGTGTCGATCGACACTTGTCTTTGAGGTCGAGTCCTTCGCGTCGAGTTTGTTCGATCTGTCTGGCTTCTCCATGGGTGTCGATCGACACTCTTCAGTAGTGTCGAGTGTCGATCGACACTGGCTCTGCAGCATCTTCAACGTCTTCAATCTCCTCGAATTCTTCAACACTAAGTCCTCGTTTCTGCACAGGCTGAAGGTTCTTTCCATTCCTCAATGTGATGGCGTTCACATGGCGTTTGGGATTGGTATCAGTTTTTCCTGGAAGAAATCATTCTTGCCTGTTAACTGCTTCTGCAGTTTGAGCAACTTGAACATCCAGCTTCTTCATATGAGAGTTCAAGCTCTCAATCTTTCCATTTAGATCTTGGAACAGTGAATCAATCTTCCCATTGAAATCCATTGTCATCTTCTGCTGTCCTTCCAAGATTTGCTCTAGCATAGACTCCATTTTATTGTCTTGTGCATGAAGCTTTTGGTAAGAGGAAGTTCCATAGTTCCTTGTGTAATTGTTGTTGCTGTTCTGGAATGGGAGCTTTTGAGTATAACCAGAAGAGTTTTGATTTTCTGTGAAGGAGCTCTTCTGATAATTTCCATTGAAACTCATGTTCCCTTGCTGGTTCCCAAATCTTTGGCCTTGAAAACCACCTCCGTTGATGTAGTTGACATCCTCTTCTTCACATTCTTCACTAGGTTCGAACGTCTCCACTTCATTAGCAAAGTGGACTTGCTTCTTCCCCACAAAAAGATCCAGCTTCCTGTTAACCTCAGCAATTTGGCTTTCTCCATTCGCACCAGCATGTTGTCTCCTTTCAAAGTCTGCGTTCTTGGTGCTGTTACAAGAGGGAAAATTCTCTATAAGCACCATCGCATCATTTGGGTATCTGGTGTTGAAGTTGCCATTGCTTGCTGCGCCCAAAGCCATCTGGTACCTCCAATCGATCCCTCGGTAAAAGATACCTAGAAGCTGTGGTTCGCTGAATCCTTGATTTGGGCAGCCCCTTTGGTAAGCTTTGAATCTCACACAAGAAGCCTTGAATGCTTCAGTAGGTCTTTGGGAGAATGCAGTGATCTTCGTCCTCAGCTCTTCTGATCTCGCATCATCAAAGAAATTGCATAAGAATGCATTCTTTGTTTCTTCCCAAGTTGTCAAGGATCCTGGATCCAACTGCTTCA
>JAHZTW010000001.1:375550862-375564203 GCA_020283515.1 Alliaria petiolata
GAAATCTGGCTCAGATGAGTTAGAATTGTCTCCCCAAAAGCTCAGGATCAATCTCTCTCTAAGTCTCAAAAACAGAAAATAATGATAAGGTATTAGGCTAAACAATGCCTGAAAACTATTTATAGAAGAGGATTTTCGTCAGGGACAATCTTGTAATTCTTCAAAACTTGGGATGATTTCCTTTTTCTGATGGAAATCCGATTTCTTTGGCGGTCTTCATTGGTGTCGATCGACACTAGGTGATGGTGTCGATCGACACCTTGCGTGTAATTCCACTCCTACTTCATCACTTCGGCTGCTTCTCCAAAATGCTTCTATAAGTTCCAGAATCTCCCATTAAGCTCCAAATGCTCTCCATCCTGTAAAGACTCTAATAGGACTCTAAAACTAACAAAAGACTCTATAAAAACACTTATATCATGGTCCAAAAACGGGTAAAAACCATGATATATCACGAGGCAACAAAGAACACGCAAATGATAGACATCTAAAGGGAAATGTAAAGATGAAAGTCTATCACCTTTCCAAAGTATTTGTCACACTTTAATGAGAACAAGTGAAACAAAGAGAATGATCAAGACGAATCATTACCAAGACTCATGCATTGCAGAAGAATGGCGATGTAAGAATTTTACAAATTTATTCAAGTGAAGATTCGACAGACAGATTTACCAAGGCGTTACTTTTAAGAAGTTATTCATCATATTGGATTGCGTCATCTCAAAGATCTCAAGTGATTTACTCATGAGGGGGAGTTAATGCGCGCTGCACTCTTTTTCCTTTAGCTATGGTTTTTCCCATTGGTTTTTCCTAGTAAGTTTTTTAACGAGGCAGCATCATATGCGCTTTAGGAAATATTTTTGTATAATGAACATCAAGGGGGAGTGTTATGAATTATTATGTGATGTCCATTATAAGCCCATAATCCCATTAGATTTTACTTTGTCACCAAGTAAAATTCTCCCTTGTACTCCTATATAAAGGACCCCTTATTTATTGGAATAATACATCAACATCAATTCTTCTTTCTCTTCTCTTGTTTCTTCTCTTGTTCACAACATATATGAAGATTTAAATCATGTGATAGGATTTTTAAATCTTATTTAATTTTTATCATCCATTTAATTTCCGTATATTTAGTATCTTATTTATTTATGAGAAAGTCTTTCAAATACCATGGAAACTATTTTCTATTCCACGAATACTCCACACGCTGAAAATTTTCTATCCCTACCATTTTTTATTAATAGATTGACATTTTGTCCTCAGTTAAATAAAATCCTCAGTTAAATAAGAAACTAAAATACCTATTTTTCAAAATCTCGACCTTTCACCATCGCCGATTCTTCCCGACGAAGGCCAGCTCCAGCGGCAGCGAGAATTTCCTGAAATTGAGGACGAGTAGAGAAGTTTAAGTCTTGAAACGTAGAGATACCTGATGAGATTCTTCGAAGTGATTCGAGGAGCTTCAATGGCGGCACCGATCAAACTACTTCCCGTGATGTAAATTCCCCTAAACCATAGAGAGAGAGAGCATATAGCTCCATGAACACGACGCTTCGCGAATCAAAAAATCGGGACAAAAGAGAAAGAAGAAAGGATTTACCAGGCTGCGATTCCGATGGCGGAGAAAGTGTACGGAGAAATCCTCACAAGAGCAGCGCCCCATGAACTCGCATGAACAACAGCCACACCAGACATTTTCTCTCTCTCCTCTTTACTTCTCTCACTCTCTCTTTCCACAATATGATCTGATTTTAATCTCTTTCTCCTCTCTCTATCGGAGGAGAAAATTAAACAGAGCCTGTATCTGATCTGAGATTTGAGGGTTGTAAATCATGCGCTGAGGAGTGCGCGTGAGTTAAAGTATACCAGCCAAGTTCGTGGTATCGGCCTCGTAAGCGAATTTGATTGACAAAACTAACGCTTAGTTTGTAATAATCCATTGAATGTGATGAATGAAGGTCATGGTGATGGATCGTTTCTATTGAGAAGTAATGGAAGAGATTATCTGCAAGACGATGTTCCTTTATCTGGTTATCACGGCTCCGGTTATGCAGGCCGTAAATGCAAGCAGACCGAGCCGCTTGGTTCAGAGGCTATCTGACTGAGTATTTGCAGAGGTGAGGATCCTAAGCTATTTGAGGTGAGGATAGCCCAAGAAGAAAACAAAATTGTTAAGAAACTTTTCTTTAATTAAAAATATCAGATTACTAGCTACTGGGCCTATAAAAATGTTTTCAACCAAATACTTCTGAGAGTAATTTGGCAAAGAGAAGGGTTTGTTTTGCAAAATGTAAATATTAATTGATTATCTTGTAGTTTTGTGTAGTTGGGTTCCATTATAATTTTATGTAAACATAAAACTTGAAGAGATTGTTAGACTCACTGACATGACTCCTTTAAGATGATCATAAGTGACTTTAAAAGAGCCGACTTTCACTTCAAACAAAAAAAGAGCCGACTTTCACTTCAAAAAAAGAGAGCCAACTTTGCTCTGTTTATTGTTCATATCCAACATGACACCAATGATGTCTGAATGATCTTCAGATTGTTCAAATGATCATCGATCACATGTTGAAAAAAAAATTACTACGTATGGCAAAGGCTAGGTTTTAGAAGGGCTTCCTAAACTTAGGAAATGCACCATGAATTTATGAAGCCCTTCCTAACGCATTTAACAATATTTGTTAAAAGACAAAAACCAATTTCATTAGTGTTTGTTAAAGATAAATTTAGATCAACGTTAATTAGTGTTTAACCAAAGAAAGATATGAGATGTGAAAAAATATAGAACCGGATGGCTAATTTTTGAATTTATGAAGACCTTCCGAAGTGAGAGGAAAGACTTCCTAAACTTAGGAAAGGGTTTTAGAAGGGCTTCCTATACTTAGGAAAGGATTCCTGAGTTTATAAAGTCCTTTCTAACGCATTTAACAATATTTGTTAAAGACAAAAACCAATTTATAAAGACTTTCCTAATGCATTTAACAATATTATTCAATATTCCTAAGCATGAGAAGGTTTAGTTTTAATTGTGGCTTTAGTTTTACTACAAGTCTACAACTATAGATTGGATGATAATTGAAGATCTCTGAAAAGTTTAAGAAGTTTAAGAAGCTTTCTTAATAATTTAGAAAGTTTTCTAACATTTTAGCAAATCTTTCTAAACATTTAGGAAGTTTTTCTAAATGTTTAGGAAGACCATACTAAAACTGAATAAAATATTTTTTAAAAGAAATTTAAATGTTTTCTGTTAAACATTTAAAAGACTTTTTACAAAATTTATGAATGCTTTATAATAGTCATTGAAGATCTCTTAAAAGTCTATAGTGTATGGATTTGTAATCCGTTTACCATTGAAGGAAGCTTTTTTGAATTTCTAGGAATGATTTATACAAATTTAGGAAAGGCTTCCTAATAAAATAAATGGTTCCGAATGAAATTTTTTTTTAAAGGAAAAAGGAATGGGATGGAAAATTCGGAACGGGTACGAGACAGAATGAAAAACCCGTTCTTAAATTTTCAGGGCTAGTATTCAAGCAAACTTTTTAATTTAGAAATGATTCTTACATATTTAGGAAGATATTCCCAAATATCATTTGATTATTTTTAATTTGTCAATTTGTTTAATTTTTTTTTTAATTTTTCAATTTGTTTGTCCTTACAAAAACGACAAAAAACATTAGAAATATTACAAACACTTATTACAATTTTTGTTTTGCTCCAGCCATTTTCAAGCCTAGGAGGTCACTATGATTGTGATGGAAACTTATACATTAAGGGAAGATCTTTCTTTTAATCTAAGGTAATTAGAGGACATTTTCAACGGAGAGATAAAGAATCATCGTTCTCATATTCTTTAGCCTCAAACCTTATTTGTACTGGACTTACTTATTCGGCGTCGTCTCCTAACAAAATTTAAAATATATGTAAGTTGCTTTAACAAAGAAAAAGAAGGTTGTAATTGACACAAGTTTATTTGTCTATTTTATACAGCAATTCAAATTTATGAAGCTGTTTTACATATTTCGGAAGGTCTTCCTAAGATAAATGAATGCCTTCCTAAAACAATTAAATGAGAATTTTTATGCTTACAACTACTTATTTTTTTTTTTATTATGTTATCTTCATTGGTTCTGGATTCAGCTCGGCACACTCGCAGAATACATCAAACAGAGTATCCACTATCACATACAAGACAAAAATACACTTCTGCTTAGTATTCCAGACTCTTAATGAAACAAGGAACCAATTCAATTAGCTCTAGAGATTGCTACATAAAAACTCACACTGGCTACATAAAATGATATCATGGAAGCCATTCCTAAACATGTAGAAATCTTTCCTAATTAGCCTGGAGATTCTTTTTAATTCATAGACATCATGCGAGCACCAAAGCCTCACCTGGGAGGCAGCCAAATAAAATGATAACACACCAAAACATGATGATTATGGTGGAACATAGATGTCTAAATTCTATAGGATAAATACAGTAGAACGTCCAAGAGTAGGAGTAATCAATGTCTCTCACAATTATGGAAGCACCAGAAATAGAGGAAAAAACCTTGTTATATGTTCCTAAAACGTTGGGTGATATTCAGGTGCTAACTTCTAAGATCAATGTTTTCTAGGAAAGGGAAGCATATGCTTTTCGGAAGGAAAAGCCTTCTCACCTAAGCTCAAAAGTTCTTACAAATGTAGGAATGCCTTCCTAAATCGTATGTTAATCACTATTTGACTGAAAAAACATCTAAGAATTTTAGGAACACTTTCCTATTTTTTTTAAAAAAATTCTAATGTTTATAAAAACATTCTTAAACATTTAGAAAAGCTTTCTAAATTCTTAGTAAGACCTTACTAAAATTTGTATAAATATTTTCTATATATCTAGAATTGTTTCCTTAATTTAGAAATTTTTAGGAAGCTTTCTTGAATTTTTAGGAAGTGTTTTTATAAATTTAGGATAGGCTTCCTAAATCGTATGTTATTACTAGATCGAAATTTTTTTTTAATGTTTATGAAAACATTTTTAAACATTTAGAAAAAAATTCTAAATTCTTAGGAAGACCTTACTAAAATTTTTATGAATTTTTTCTAAATATCTAGAATTGTTTTCTTAATTTAGAGAATTTAGTAAGTCTTCTTGAATTTGTAGGAAGCATTTTTACAAATTTATGATACGCTTCCTAAATGTTTTTTTTTTGTTTTTTTTTTAAGTATGAATGACAAGGGATGATATGGTTGTGTTTCTGATCATACTGCAACCATTTTCTTGCTTTATGGATATAAAATGAGATCTTACAAGCCTATAAACCATCTAACACCTTTGGTTCTTGATGTTGCAGCGAAAAGCGCCTTTGGCACGTGCAAAAATGTTACTCTTCAAACAAGAACTCCAAACATGTATTCAACGGCTGGAACCTACTCAGGTTCAGTTCAGTTCTCAAGATCCTTAGCTGCTGTTGCCTATTCACCAAACACCATTGTTGTCTTGTGCTTCTCACGACACAACCAACCCACTTGTAGTAATATTTATAGGCAGAAATCTTGTGTATGTGTGTCTTCAACTTCTTGTTGAATCCTTTGCAACTTATATATATATATATAGAGAGACGCAATGCTACTTCAATAGAAACTTTACTGAATAATTAATATAATCTTATTGATGAGAGAACACATAAGCTATATGGATATTCCAATTTTTACGAATTACTATGTACAAAGCAAAGCAACAAACAAGAGAAACGTAACAACACTAAACAATACTAAACAACATGTTTTCTCTCAAGTTTGAATTCAGCAAAGCCAGCTCTCGCAACTGCTGCCTCTTTATGTAATCCTGCGACTCATCCTGCAAAAAGAATACACAAATCATTTTTTATTTATGTGGGAGACATGAAGTTGTCTGATAAAATAGAATTTATTAACGAGACAAGTTTCTGACTCTCAACAAATGAACAAACCATGATCCTAGACCAATCCAGAATTCCCAAAACGAATTGTCGCTCTCATTTAAAACTTTAAAAGCAATGTTGCCTCTCAAAAATAAACTGAGAAGAGTAGGCTGAAGCACATACCACAGGCTTTACCAACTCCTCTATGATTTCTTGGGCCTGCCGCAGCTTTATATCCACAATATCAGCAGGAAGATCAGCCTCGATAAGGATATGCAGCTGCTTGTTGAGATGCTCATAGCCAGGCTTCCCTTTCAGTGCCAAACATATCATAGCAAAAGATGAACCAAATTTTGAAGAAAACAATTGGGAAACAGAAGAAAATGTAGGCACCACTCATTACTTTGTCAGGGTCCTTAATTGATCCTTTCCCTCTAATAAACACACGGCAACCCGTAGTTGCTTCCACACGCTTCAACGAGTTCACTCTAGGACCAAAGACAACAACCTCCTCGGGAAATTCGAGCTCGAGGAGAATGTCTCACAAATGGTTTACAAATGCTTGCTAACCGTTTAGAAAATTCTACTAAATATATGAGGTTTACTAGTTTTATTAATGTTTTAAGAAGCGTTCATAAACATTTAGGATGTCTTTCTAAATTTTTAGGAATGCATTCATAAAAGTTTGGAAAGCTTTCCTGAAATATTCTAAAATGTTTAAAGAGCTTTCGTTTTTTTGTTTACTTGAATATTTAATAACTTTTTAAATGGCCAAACGAAGGGAGCACACTAAATATCTGATATCCAAATACAAGACGTTAAAAAAAATTATTTTGATTGAAAAGGAGAATCGTCGTCAAAAATGACAAATTGTAAGTTTCTTGATCAAACTACTCATATTTTTACAAAAATGTCTATAGTTTGATTGACTTTTGCTTGGCTTTAACTTCGTTTTTTTAATTTTTATACAGCCGCTAAAAAACTTACTAAACCGTTTGATAGAAAGCATAAGGGCTATACTTGAATACGTTTAGGAAGACTTTCCCAAATGTATAAAAACTAAAAAAACATTTTAGCAAAACATATAATGGGAACTTGTGTTTATTTATACAACAACTTCAATTTATGAAGCCGTTCTACACATTCAGGAAAGATTTTCTAAAACGTATAAAACGTATAATTGAGAACTATGTCTATTTATACAATAATAGCTCAAATTTATAAAGTCGTTCTACACATTTAAGAAGGTATTCCTAAAACGTATAAGTGAGAACTTTTGTGCATATATTTATACAAAAGCTCAAAGTGAAGAAGTCATCCTACACACTAAGGAAGACTTCCTTAAAACATATAAATGATATTCTCGTTATTTTTTTATCTACTTATCAAAAATATATTAATTCTATTACATATAAATTTTTAAGAAACAGTCATCCACATTTAGGAAAGGCTTCCTAAATTCAGACAACTATATTTTATATAAACATTGATGGTAGCTCCTTGTGCTGGCTCATTTCCGATTTTGTATAGCAATGAAGGCAGTGTAATCTTTAAAGAGAATGAATCATCCATATTTGCATCTACATGAAAGAAAAAAAACCGTTGGGACAGATTTTTAACGATTTAGGAAAGGCTTCCTAATTTAGGAAAGGCTTCCTAACGATTTAGGAAAGGCTTCCTAAATTATAAGGAAGCATTCCTTAACTTTCAGAAAAGTTTCATGAATCGTCAAAAACAGTTCACTTTAAAGTTTAAACCAATCTATTCATTATTTAAGCAAATATAAGCTTCATGTGATACCATAAACAACTAAATCTAAAGAATTATTAACAAGAAAAAAAGTTGAACAAATTATTTTAAAGATTCAGGAAGGCCTTCATAAAATATTAAAAGTCATTCCAGAAAATTATAAAAGCTTTCTCGAATCAAAAATACTAAATACTCTGAAATTTTTTAGAATTTTAGAAAGCTTTCTTAACGTTTTCAGAAGTCTTTCTAAACTTTTAGGAAAACCTTAACGAATGTATTTTTTGTTAGTCAATCCCTTCTTTTTTAGGAACGCGTTCCTAAATGTTAATATTTATGAAGTCCTACTAGAACATTTTGTGAAAAAAAAATTCCAATGATTTATGAATATTTTCTAAACATTTACAAAAATCTCATATAAGTTTAAGAGTTTTACGAAGTTTTCCTAATGTTTTTGGAACTTTTCAAATGTTTTAGGAAGCCTTATAAACATTTATGAAGTTTTACTAAACTTTTAGGAAGATCTTCCTAAATGTTTAGGTAGACTTCTCTGATAACTGTGGAATGCACTATTGTGCCAAGTATTCACTACACACAAGCTTTTTCTCAATTATTGTATGATTAAATCCAACTGTGTGAATGCACTATTGTGCGAGGAAAATACGAATTCGATGTGAAATTTTTGAGATAGCGTTTATGAATCTGTGGATACTCGAACAGAAGAAGGGTCTTGTTAAATAAAATTCAGTTGAACTTTTCCAAAAAACAGATATTTTAGTCGGCCTTGCATGAAAGAAAAACTGTGAAGCTGAAACAAGAAAATATTTTCCAAAGAGTTTTACTTCCGAAACAGAATCAAAAGCTCTCTATCCGACAAAAAAAGAATCAAACAAACATTCATCTCTTCAAGCTTCTGTGACTGGGTACTCGAAAACTACATATCTCCCTGTAAGTTTCCTGTACACACCAATCATTGTCTCAAGCTTGTACTCAGTGTTGTTCCTCTCCTTAGGCTCCAAGTAGACCTCGCAAAATTTTCGAAAGATAAAAAAGTCAAATAAGAGCTTAAAGCAATGAAAGATTAATAAACGAGTTAGCTTTTTACCTTCATGACATTGGTGCCATCGACACGGTATCTGGTTCGCTTTCCTACAATCGCAGCAGGGTAAGCGACATCCTCAAGAATTGCTTCATGGACGGAAGTGAGAGTTCTGTTGCGTGGCCTCTGAACAGCTGAGCCTTTTTTTTGGGGGACGCATGATTCTTCTGGTGGCAACAAAGATAACATCTTTTCCACTGAACTTCTTCTCAAGATCTTTGACAAGACGAGGGTGAATCTTGCGGAAAGCCTTCCTCAATCTTGAGGGTGTATTCAAATGCGCGGTTCATTAGCCCACCATTGCAACCAGAGTCGCATGAGCCTGCCTCTTCTGGGTCACACTGCATAAAGTGATATCCACAACATTTTCACAGTAATTAGAATTATGAATCTTCTATAGGCAATGATGAGAGACGAGCATTCAAAGTATAATCATCTAAATATACCTGAGATACCCGGAAAAACTATCAACATCTTACATAAACAAATTGATAATTGATCAAGCATCTATATACTTAGCACAATCTGACCCTGATGAGATTATCTTAATCCTTTATGTTGAATGCCATCAAAAGTCATCCCATGAGAAAGGTAATTGGGAAAAAAGAGACAACAAAGTCAAACCTCGTGATCACAGTCGACGAGCTGTTGTTCGCTAAGGCTGACGAGTTTGCCGGTTGCGGGGAAGTTAGCACCTTCCAGATCTCTGGTGGCGCTAAAACTCCAGCAAGACCAATCAGCCAAATCACCCTCAGATTGAACCAAACAACAAACTAATTCCATAAGAAATCAATTTGATATATATTTTCAAACCCAGAGACATCGAATTCCATCAGTTATTCATCATCGTCGACGAAAATATCTGATTTTTGACCGGAGTAACTGCGCCACGATCTCCCCAATCAAACTCCTCCGAGAGATTTTCAGTAGGGAGAATCGGAGCCTTGTTGGCGTCCTTGGGAAGCTTAAACCCGCCTTTAACACCCAAGTGCTTCTTCTGGAACTCAGAGAGAGTGAGATCGTATGACGTCGATTCAATTAGGATTTGCAAGTCGTGCACAGGGAGAGAGAGTGTTGGAATTTTTTTTTTGTGTGTGTGTTTTAAGAAGCAGGGACAAAATCGAAAATAGTTATATCAAAAATGGTAGAGATGGAATATTTTCAGTGTCCGTATCATTTTAGACATAAAAACATGGATGTGTGGTAAATATAAGAATTGCCCTTTATTTATTAGTATTATAAAATTTTCTTCTATTTTTAGAAAACATAAAAATCTCATTATGGTATAAAATATATGGTTGATTGAAAATATTTTTAAAAAATCCGATAAGGTAGGTATAAAAATCCGATAATGTAAATAAAATTTTTAAAAACAATATTTGCACCAATTATTTTTTTAAACAAATTAACATAACTATATATATTTTACAATCTCTCACAATCTCTGAAACTACCATAACAACCTAAAAATCAAAATAACTTCCAAAATGTTTGCTTGATTTATACACAATATTTTTAAATCAATTATTAATCACATTTAATTGTTGAAGTCTAACATTATTTCAAAAAAAAAAAATGATAAACTCGAATCATTTATGAAATAAAACAAAATACAACAATATAAGATTACAAAATAATTTTTCTTTGATAGCATAGCAAACAAATCAATTATTTAAATAATGTTATACTAAATAAATAAATAAATAAAATAATTTTATATAAAATAAATAAATTATTTAATACATATTTTGCATTAATAATTGTGAAAATATATATATGGAGATTTAAATAATGTGATACGATTTTTAAATCTTATTTATTTTGGAGGAATTCCTTAGAATACCATTAAAACTAGTTTTCGTTCCTAATTTAGCACACACGCTCTAAATTTTCCATCCATAACATCTTTCATTAACTAATGACTATATTGCCCTCATTTATATAAGAATTTTTTTTACCAAAAAAGAAAAGAAAAATAAGAAACTACGGGCAATTCTCGCCGTCTTCGTGAATCATGATCTCCGACGAATCATCATGAAGCTCTCTTTCTCTGTCTCTTTCAAGTTAAAAGCCCAAAATCACAGCGACCGCCGACGGGAACAACACCGTTGATGACGCCAATAGTAAGGAGTTCGTCACCGAATTCGATCCTTTGAAAACCCTAGCTGATTTGGTTCTCAAATTTGATCTCCCGCTTCAATCCGCTAACACCGGCTCCGATCTCGAATTCGAGCCAGAGGTTCCTTCAGGCGATTCTAAGGGATCCGATAATAACATCACCTACGATAAGAACATAATTCTCTTAGTTGTTTATAGTATTGTTTGGATATGGAAGCAAATTTGGATTGTTTGCCAAAACAAAGAGGTTTAACATTACAAAATTGAGTCTATTGCTCATGGTTTTTCGTTTATGATTACAAAGGACGAGGAAATTGCACCATTTCCATCAAAAGTTGAACTCAAAAGTAATTGGGATGATGAAGATGTAGATGAGAATGAGATTAAGGACTCTTGGGAGGATGATGAAGAACCTCCTATGGTATTAGCTTAGTTTTTACTTATTAACTTTCATTCATATCTTTGTTTTGATCTCTTCTTTTTTTCAGTTCTGAAACTTAAATTTTTTCTTGTGTGGCCTCCTCTTGTAAAGCCTGCTCCGGAGAAGTCTCTTGTAAAGGGTCCTAAGAAAGCTGTTGAAAAGAAGGGTAAAGCAGCCGAAGTTCCGAAAGAAGCACCAAAGGAAGAATACTTCACCTTAATCTTATACTTTGTGGCGGTGTGTTCTTATACATTATGTTTTTTCTATCACATGCTTGTTGAGGAGGCGGACTACATGGCGACTGCTGAACTCTTTGGAACGAAGATTGAAGAAAAAAACCTTGAGGAAGAGCTTGGAGGCTTAAAGTGAAACAAAATAACAAACTAAAAAAATAAAATAAATGATATTTGGGAAGTCTTTCCTAAAAATATAGAAATCATTCATAATGTGTATGCATATTAAATGTTGAAGTCAATATTCACGGAAAATGATTTTGCTTACACCTAGTCTGTGACAAATATGTCAACACAATATGACAATTAAACATCATTTTAGGAAAACTCTAGGAAGATCTTCCTAAAATATTTTTGCTTTCACCTAGTCTGTGACCTAAAATGATAAATCGGAAGCCCTCCCTAAACATGTAGAAATTCTTCCTATTTCACCTGCATATTCTTCTTAATTCACATAGATCATGCGAGCACCAAAGCCTCACCTAGGATTGTAAGTGAATCAAAAATCCTGGAAGTGTTTCTTAATTACTTACTCCCACAAGCTAAAAGATCCAACGAAATAGAATTGATATCAAATCAACATTTTTATAAATGTTTCCTTAATTTAGAGAATTTTATGAAGTTTTTTTGAATTTTTAGGAAGCATTTTTACCAATTTAGGATAAGCTTCCTAAATCGTATGTTATTACTAAATCAAATACATATTTAGGAAGTCTTTCGAAACTTTTATGAAGTATTTCTAAATTTTTAGGAAGTCCTTATTAAAATTTGTATGAATTGTTCCTAAATATCTAGAATTGTTTTCTCAATTTAGGGAATTTAGTGAGTTTTCTTGAATTTGTAGGAATCATTTTTACAAATTTAGGATAGGCTTCCAAAATATTATTTTTTGTTCTTTTTTTAAGTACGAATGACAATATGGACATGTCCATGAACGGTATGCGATGAGCTGAGTAGGAAATTGCTGTTTGAAAAAAGGAAGCAAGCTAACCGGAGATAGGAAAATTTACTCTTATATATTTACTTCTTTCCTTGGAAAAAAAAGATTCGATGTTGGGGTGAATCAGGCGGAAGCTGAATAATAGAGGGGCCGTAGGCAGTCAACCCTTAACTAATCTCTAGTTATGAGAAATTAGGTTGCTTGTCTTAATTTATTAGGAAGTAGTTCTAACGTTTTAGGAAGGCATTCCTAAATGGGGAACTTGATTCTTTCTCCAAAACTAGACCCCCTATTGCATGTTTGGCAAAAGTAACCCACAGGGGTAGTGAAATTACAACCCTCACCCTTATGACCAAACAAAAAACGCTCGTGATAATGACGGTTTTACCCTAGAGAAGTCTACTACGAGAGAGTAGACTTCTCGTGTAGACTTCTTGACCTCTCCTAGAAGTCTACTTTCGAAGTAGACTTCTCGCTTATGATTTACACTGCAGAGTAGACTTCTCTCAAATAATTTCCTTAAACATAATTATAAAAAATTATAAAAAAATAATTTTATAAAAAACTTTGATAAATAACCAAAACATATTCATTTTCCATCTATTAAAAATAAAATTTCAAAAAATGTATCAATTTAAATCAAACTAGCCAAATTAGGTTAGAAACCAATACATCTAGAGAAGTCTACTAGATAAGTCTACTAAATCGCTAAATCTCAAATTTTAATAATAAAAATTATAAAAAATAATTTGGTAAAAAAATTATAAACACAATTAAAACATAGACAATTGGCATCTATATAAAATAAAATTTCATGAATATGAATCAATTTATATGTTTCATGAGTATTCAGTTTAAAAGGGTTAGGGTTAAGGTTTAAAGTATAG
>JAHZTW010000001.1:375568043-375581886 GCA_020283515.1 Alliaria petiolata
GCGTATTATGCCATGCCAGATTTCGGATCCGATTTTGGGAATCCGCTTCCCAACAACCCAACTCCACCGGTGCTGGCTTACGGCGGTTGTCGAGGACGAAAATACATCAAAGAGGCTATGCTGAAACATGTAATTTATATTTGTAGATTTCTACTCGGGAAGACTTCCCGAGTAGACTTCCCGAGTAGACTTCCCGAGTAGACTTCTTGAGTGTAGACTTATATAAAGAGTAGACTTCCCGAGTAGACTTCCCGAGTAGACTTCCGAGTAGACTTCCCGAGTAGACTTCTTGAGTGTAGACTTATTTAAGGAGTAGACTTCCCGAGTAGACTTCCGAGTAGACTTCCCGAGTAGACTTCATACTTTGCTGACTTATCTATTTCTCAATGTAGCACATGGATGCCGCCATCAACCTGCTCAGACATCGCTTTACGAAACATCTGGAATGGTTTAGGAGTGATCGTATCTGCTTCATTGATACTATTTTCGGCATGATGTGGAATAACAAGTACGCTGATTTTCGTGCCACAAGATCATTGGATTGCTCTGTGTATCTCATTACCTAATCGGCACATTATCATTTGGGATAGTTTTCTTGGTCATGCTGATGATGAAGAGTTAGCGAAAGCAGTTGAGCCTTTCGCCGTCATGATGCCTTATCTGCTTCGAGATATGGCTCCCCGAGAAGAGAAAGATAAGTTCCCTTATACAACTTTCACGCACACACGGGTAGACAAAGAATGGGTGCCACAACAAAAGATCGGTGGTGATTGTGGAGTTTTTTGCCTGAAATTTATTGAATATCATGCTCTTGGACTGCCATTTCCTTCGACATTGTGTCTAGCCAACATGAAAGTTCATAGACAGAAAGTTGCGATTGACTTATTCCATGAGATCGGCTGCAAAGGACCGTCTGAAGACCGCGACTGGGGGGATTTAGACTTATATGACGGTACCTGACTTCCTGAACAGACTAATTATGGTGGTGAATGTTTTGTACCCCACTTGTAACAAACAAATTATGGTGGTGAAGGTTTAGTAAATGTTGATGTGGTTGGAAAGTTTTTGTTGTAACCCATCAGTTAATATATAACAAGGATTGTGTTTTTTCTTACATAACTTCTCAATCTAGTAGACTTCTTATGTATTACATAACTTAAAGGTGAATCAGAGGGACATTATAATACAAAGTAGACTTCTCGACATGAGACTTATAATACAAAGTAGACTTCCCGAGTAGACTTTTCGGGTAGACTTCCAAAGTAGACTTCTCGACATGAGACTTATAATACAAAGTAGACTTCCCGAGTAGAGATTAACTTACACAATGGGGGCGACTATGACAATGTTGCTTGCACTTTGAGCAACTGTATTTCTTGTGCATCTTCCTCGGTCTTGTGCCTCTTTTCCTTGACATTTCTAGCCAAGTTTGCCACCTCGACTTTTTCTTTCTTCCAGGAGCAATCTTCATGACCGGAACACCACATGGTTCTTCTTTCTTGACTTCGTTTTCATCAGAAATCGGAGGGTTAATGGGATGGGAGTACGCAGCATATAACGACTCCTTCGAGTAAGATGGACACACAATTGATGACAGTTGCACGTTGGCCTCTACTGCGGCTGCAATGACATGTGAGCAAGGGATTTTCTCAACATCATACACACCACACGAACACTTCCGCTGTTCCAAATCAACAATACAATCCTGTGCTCCACCCTTAACAAAGAAACGCCAGCCATCTATAAGTTCTACTTTAAGATTTTCAGCATAATGATCTCGTATTACCAATAGATATTCTACCCCCCCCCCCCCCGGGTATGGCTCGTTGTGAGACTTAGAGCATCTTCACGCCTTTTATTATACCATCTCCCGAGTTTCTCTCTAATAAACTCCAGCAAAAATGTGATGGGAAATCCTTTGGCTTGCTTAACAGCCGCATTGATCGATTCTGCGATGTTGCTAGTCTTTATGTTGTACCTGTCTCCAGGGAAATGAACTCGTGATCATAACCTCGGGTCCGCATCCTGCAAATATTGAGCAAGTCCGGGGTTTACATCTCGGATTGCATCCATGTATCGGTTATAATCGTAAGACGTATGCGCGTATGCAGCCCCTTTCACCAAGTACATGAGTTGCTTCCCGTGAAAGTTTGTCACTATGTTTTGCTGAAGATGATAGTAACATATGCCCCGTGTTGCCCATGGTATCACATTCCTACATGCGGCAGCGATGGAGTCGTGCCGATCAGAAACTATGACAAGCGGATACTCATCTGAGAAACATCTACTCAATTTGGTGAAAAACCAATTCCATGAAGCATTACACTCAGAATCCACAACTGCAAAAGCCAAAGGAAATATCTGAAAGTTACCATCTTGTCCGGCTGCCACTAGCAAAACACCTCCATACTTTCCATTTAGATGAGTCCCATCAACAACAATCACTCGCCTCAAGTACTGAAAACCAGCTATGGAAGCTCCAAAAGATATAAATAGGTACTTAAACTGATTCATCTCATCGCATACAAGGTCGGTGACACTTCCCGGATTGGCTCTCACAATTTGACGCAAATAAGAAGGCAGCTTTGCATATCCATCTTCTGTTGTTCCCCTCACCAATTGTTGGGCATATATCAAAGCTCGATAAGATGTGGTGTAACCGAGGTTGAGACCGAACATCACCTTCATAGAATCTTTGATATGCTTTGGCACAATTCCATCGATTATGCCAACCCGCTCTATAAACAGAGCTCCAACGTACTTGGGTGTACAACGTCTACGGTGAGCTGATCGGTCTACCACAGAACAAGTATGATCCTTCATATACTTTGTCACCCAGAATGTGCGTGCTTCGTTCTTCACACCCGCTCTAAGCTTCCATGTGCATCCTTTGACAGAACATTTTGCTACAAACAGAATCTTCGTAGACTTATATACTTTAAAAGCAAATCTTCTCATCACTGCCACCAATCTCAACTCTGATACAAGCTTGTCCTTGCTAGAAAAACTTTGACCAACAAATATATTAGAGGACCAAGTAGCATTGGATCGATCAAAACCACCACAACGCTCTTTCAAACCCTCAACAACAAAAGACATATCAGTTTCATCCTCATCTTTAACTTTCCCGTACTCACTGTAATCCACATCTGAATCATCCAACTCATCTTTCACTTCCACATTCGGATTATCAGCTTCATCCTCATCTTTAGCGTTTTCACCCCATTCTTCTTCATCGTCTTCATCCCACTCTTCTTCATCATCAGAGCAGGGATCCGAATCTCCACCTACATCAGCATTCTCATGGTCTATTATCCTACTCGAAACGCAAAGGCGTACACCATGGATCCTACTCAACTCAATCAAGGTGTGAACGTGTCTATCATTTCTGACATATATAGGCGGAGAATCAGGAGGCATTTGTTGAAGCATCAGAGGTGGTAATGGATAGGATAACTCCACAAACTTTGTTTCTGTTTCCAGCATATAATCCTCTTGTGCCATTTCAAGAAGCTCACCATGTGTGCAACCATCTCTCAAAAAAAACATTTGCCCTCCTTTGCTATTATCCACCTCGAAATGCCACAATGATTCTTTCATCACCCATTCTCCATAAACCGCTGGTATGTGAGTCATTCTCTGTAAGAAAACAAAATCCAAAACACATTAGAAAGAAATAAACATTGAAAAGTAGACTTCTTGTATTTCTTCGAGAAGTCTACTACTAATATGCTAAATGCCTAATAACAGAAGAAAATTAATTAAAGCTCAACTATATTAAACAAACATGTAAAATTCATACATAAGAAAGACTAATAAATAACACAAACTCAAGAGTCAAAAAATAATTTTTATTTTTCATAAATTACAGATTAAAGAATTTTATAAGGAAATTAAAGAAGTAGACTTCATCTGAAGTACGGAGAAGTCTACTAAGTAGACTTCTTCGAGAAGTCTACGACTAATAAGCTAAGTAACTTGTAAAACATAAAACCTGATTTCACCATCCCTATAAACTATAAACACGTATAACTGATATAGAGGGAAGAACACTTACTAACACAAGCTCATGACCAAGAAAATCTTAAAAATTCATTATATATTTGATAAAAAGCGTTTTTTATAAAATATGAAAAAAGTAGACTTATAAGACGGTTAATGAAGTCTACTAATAGTAGACTTCGTCATTAAAAGTAGACTTCTTCAGAGAAGTCTACTCGAAAAAATAGACTTCTCCCAGGTCAGTTTTGCAATTGCCAAAAGATGAGTAGACTTCTCCTCCAAAAGTAGACTTCCCGGGAGAAGTCTACTTTCGGAGTAGACTTCATACAGGTCATTTTTGCAATTGACCAAACTTTGACTTTTTGGAGTAGACTTCTCCGAGATAGTAGACTTCTCGGAGAAGTCTACTCCTAAAAGTAGACTTCTCGAAGAAGTCTACTCCTAAAAGTAGACTTCATACAGGTCATTTTTGCAATTGACCAAGTTTGACTTTGGGAGTAGACTTCTTGAACCCTGGTCAAGTCTACTATGGGTTAGTTTTGGGGTTGACCAAACATTGAATTAATTAAAAAGTAGACTTCTTCTGAGGCCAAAAGAAGTCTACTTTTTAATTCAACTTTTCGTCACCCAAAAAAAGCCGAGTAGACTTCTCCAGCTGTATACTACAAAAAGTCAAAGTTTGGTCAATTGCAAAAGTGACCTGTATGAAGTCTACTTTTAGGAGTAGACTTCTTCGAGAAGTCTACTATCTCGGAGAAGTCTACTCCAAAAAGTCAAAGTTTGGTCAATTGCAAAAATGACCTGCTTTGAAAGAAGTCTACTCGAGAAGTCTACTCCACTTTTTTTGTTCTCAAAGGAAATGGAGTAGACTTCATCTGACCTGGAGAAGTCTATTTTGTTCACGCGGTCAATTGCAAAACTAACCTTTTCGTTGACTATAGACTTCTTCAAGGCCAGATGAAGTCTACTTTCGCAGCACAAATCTGGAAAACACAAAATTCTACTGAAAAATTGACTTACCACTCATCTTTAGCTTCTTTTCTAGCTGATAACTTCGATTCTTGCCACCACCAAGAAGCCCAATCGCAAGGAACGACCAATTCAGCGGATATAGCAAGATCTAAGAGCTTTAATTTTTTAATAGCTAAATTATAGAGTTTTTGGGAAGAAAATAGAGAGAAAATGGAAGAATAGAAGCATAAGGCAAGAGACAATGAGCTATCCAAGCTCAAAAATGGGTTTTTGGTGCAATTAAAGCTTCAAATTGGTTAAAAATGGTGGTTGGGTGAATTGATGATGATGGCATTTTCGTGAATAAGTGAGGAAGATGAGGATTATTTGGTAAATTGGATTTCCGAAAATTAAAGAAATTAATTTGAAGTAATGGCAATTTCGTAAATAATTGAAAGTGAGAAGGATAGTTTGGAGAGAAAGTGGTTAATGTTGAAATGGGGAATTTGGTGGGTTATATTTGCAATTGACCTCAAATTTTGAGTCAATTTTGCAAACATCCCTTCCTCAATTGTAGAAAATTTATCTAATGTTAAGAAAACCTTCTTAAAGATTTGGAAAGTGTTTTAATTTTTTTAAGAAAAAATCTTACTAAACTTGTTTGAATCTTTACTAAATATTTAGAATTTAGTAAGTTTTTTTTGTCTTTTTAGGAAGACCTTATACAAATTTAGGTATGTCTTCCTAAATCATATGTTAGTTACTAAAACGGTTCACGCTGCTCAACAATTCGATCTCATAATGAAATCCAAAAATATGATAAATGATCTTGAATAAGGTTCTTAACGTAGAACACACACATACATAAGCGATAAAACCCATATGGTTGCCTTTTACCAAAAACTCTAACTTTGTTAGTGTATGTGTAAGAAAGAGTAACAAACAAAATCATGATTTCTTCCTTAAGTACCTTAAACAATCTCCATCTCTATTTATACCAAAGATAAACGTATAAAGTGAAACTATATAATTTATAAATGATTCATAATATTTAGGAAGGTCTTCCTAAACATTATTTTGAGTCTTTTTTTAGTTTGTCAAAGATCTAAATGTACAAAACCCAAGGAAGAGAAGATTCCTTCGAGTTGGGAAAAGGAAGAAAGCGGGATTGTTCCATCTAACCACCTTTCTTCTTCTCCAAAAATGTCTTCAGATGCCAAAACTTGGTTTTATGTTCTCTTACTTGTATGTTTAGTAAGTTCTTAAATGGTCAAATAATTTATATTAAAACGTGTAATGGAAATTTGTGTGTCTGTTTATACATCCACTCAAATTTAGGAAGCCGTCATACACATTTAGGAAGACCTCCGGTTAAACATTTAAAATACATTTGGAAGCATTTATGAATGTCTTATAATAGTCAATGAAAATCTCTTAAAAGTCTAAGAAGTTTAAGAAGCTTTTTTAATAATTTAGAAAGTTTTTTTAACATTTTAGCAAATCTTTCTAAACATTTAGGAAGTCTTTCTAAACATTGAGGAAAACCTTCCTAACATTTGATGAAAGATTTTTTTGAAGGAAATTTGAATGCTTGTTAAAATTGTAGGAAAACCTTTGAAAAATTTAAAAGGTTTACAAAGCATTTCTAATATTTTCGGAAACTTTTCATATGTTTCAATTATGGTTCTTTTTCTTTTTTGTTTTGTTTGTGGAGATGATTTGTAACTCTCAACTTGTTATTTACAGGGAGAATTTTGATGGTAGTCACAGTATAATATGGAGTAGATCTCTCACCGCACAACGAGCTGACATTGATGGAGCTGTTGCTTATATTGTCTCTGGTTTGTTTTCATTTCTAGTGAGTTGGAATCATCGTTCTCATATTCTTTAGCCTCAAACCTTACTTGTACCGGACTTACTTATTCGGTGTCGTCTCCTAACAAAATTTAAAACTTATGTAAGTTGCTTTAACAAAGAAAAAGAAGGTTGTAATTGACACAAGTTTCTTTGTCTATTTTATACAACAATTCAAATTTTTGAAGCCGTTTTACACATTTCGGAAGGTCTTTCTAAAACAAATGAAGAAATGTGTGATAATTTTTGAATGATTCTGGAAGGCTTTCCTAAATATTAGAAAGCAACTTATGAAGATTTTGTAAAACATCATTTTTAAGTGATGTCCCGGCATCACTTTGCTCAGCAAAGAAGGTTGTAATATTCTGGATGGCTTTCCTAAATAATGTCTCGGCATACGTCTGGAAAATTTTCTAAACTGTTAGAAAGACATTTAGGGAATTTAGAAAGGTTTCTTGAATTTTTAGGGAAGCATTTTTACAATTTAGGAAAGGCTTCCTAGATCTTATTTAATTACCCTAGATCAAATAAACTCATTATCATTTTTCAAAAGAATACAGTTTTAGAGTACATCTATGAACAAATTAGTGATTAATTACAGAGACAACATTGTTTAGCAAAAGATACAAATTCTGTTTTAGAGTACATTTATGAACAAATTAGTGATATTTGGTTTTGCTTTCATGAACCATCTCTTCAGTATCATCAAACCTCTGATCATTGATTTGGACCTGCCATGTGAATACAATCATCGATAAAATTAATGTATTTAACAAAAAAGGGAGTGTTTGAAAAAAACTAGGAAAAGAGTACGCATATGTTTTTTTTTACCTCGAGTATTGGCTGAGCTAGACATTCATCTCCATTGGAATAACCAATTACACGAAATGGGGTTCTGAGATATTGATATCTCGGAAGCCCTTCCTAAACATGTATGAATCCTTACTAATTTGCCTACTGCTTCTTCTTAATTCACATACATCATGCAAGCACAAAAGCCTCACATGGGAGCAGCTAAATGCAATGATATTTAGGATGACCTTCCTAAACAGTTTGAAACCTTCCTAAATCCTTCCTAAAACACTACAAAGCCTTCCTAAACAGTTTGAAGCTTTCCTAAACAGTTCAAAGCTCTTTCACCGATTCCATTGATGTCACTTCCACCTGCCTGGCACCTGCATGTGCCCACTGAATTCAAAACGTTGATCACACATTAGCCTTACATATATATACAACGGTTTGAATTAGCTAACTTGTTGTTCGGTAGTTCCTAGTAAAAACAAATGAAAAAAAGACATACACATAAAGTGTTGGCCGTAGAGAGTCCAAGATCAAATGCTTATATTACTAAAGGAAGAAATATCAGACATTAATAACATTATGCAGAATGATTTGTGTAATTTCATTACTACTCCACTCATCGAACCTTTTGTATAGCTCTTTAATTTTTATCTCCATGTCAGCATCAAGAACAAGTCTTCGCTTTCTTTTAGATGGTCCTGCAGATTCGTTTTCAACAATGTGATCGTCCTCACTGCAGCAAGCAACTTTTTCCCCAAACTTAAAACATGAAAAAATCTTCGATTTAAGCCAAAATCGAAGCTTGTTTAGACAAAATCAATGTTCAGACCCGAAAAAGACATTAAACCCGATCTGAAATCAATCACAAACTTCAATTTCAAAGCACAATAAGAAACAATCCTTAATCAATCGCAAATAACTAGACATAGAAATGATCTCTACCTTGGCTTTGTCGCAGTTCCGCCGTCACCGCCATTCTTTGTCGGAGATCCTTCGTCGAAGTTTCGTCGCCGCCGTTCTTCGTCGCGAGAGTTAGAGAGTAAAATCACATAGAGAAAAATTGTTTTTTTCTGGAAAACCTTTGTGGTTTTCAAATAAGGGTAGAATCGTCAAAGGTTAATGAAAAATGTTATATGTGTCATATTTTTAGCGTGGTGTTTTTGGCCCAAAAACTTGATTTGGTGGTATATTTGAGAATTGTCCTTTATTTTTCATCATCCATTTAATTTCCGTATATTTTGGATCTTATTTATTTATTACCATTAATTTTATCTTTTATTTTTAGAAAACATAAAAATCTCAATATGGTATAAAATATATGGTTGATTGGCATAATTAATTGTTTTACAATTTTGTAATTCATGAGTTGCCTAATATACATGATATTCAATAGATATATTCAATTGTGTATGGAATATCCGAGATTTAAGTTCCTAAATTTGTTAATATTTTTATGCTATAATTTTGATAAGTTAGTTATATTCCAAATTTTGTATTTATCTTCTGAAAACTTCTTTAAGAAGTTATATTGAATCTTACCTATATAATAAGACCCACTGCTTTGTTTTTTGTCAGGCATCACAATAAATTGATTGTAGTTTCTCATCGTTTCGATTTGTGTTTTGCATTTTTTTTTAAATTTCAAACTAGTGGAATTCTTTTTTTTTTATTGGGTAACATACGTATAATATACATCTTTCGGAAATCCACTCGCAGTGGTTCATCAAAATACATGGAGTAATTATTGGTCTTCATCACCAAAAGTCTATCATGTAATTTTTCAATGTTTTAATATATATTTTATGTTTTACTAACATGTTTTTATTAAAAGAGAAGGTAGACGAGTTTTTTTGACATCGTAGACGTTCTACTACTGTGGATTCTCAATTTTGTTTTAGTTTTATCAAACCCAAAAAAAGATCACAGCCATACACTAATCTAATAGTGTTCTGCCAGATTCTTACTTGGGTATATTGTCCCGTTGCGTGAAGCCTAGACCTAGAGGAAATTTAAACCATTCATGTTGCTTTGATGAACCGAACCCCTTGGCTGGTAGTGCAAGCCTGATGAAATTATGTTAGGGGATGGAAAATACTTGTGGTGTTCTCTCTGAATAAGAGTGAAATTTTGATATGAATGTTTTGTTACTCGATAAGGTATTGTTTTTAAACAAAATATCCCGTTGATAAATCCATTGTCATAGTTCTTCGTTTTTCTGTTTTTTTTTTTTTTTGTTTGTTTGGTAAAAAATTTCTCTTTTGATTGTTCTTCTATTTATAGCGATTTTTATATACATTTTTTTAATTTATGTGTGGCTTTATATATTTTTGTCGTTTCTAATATATTATTTGTCAATTTTATACTTTTTCTTAATAATATGTTATAGCCGATTTTTTGAGTTCTAATTTGATTGTTTTTATTCATTTTCATATTTTTGTTTCAAGTTTGAAGCTGTTGAATATGAATGGAAATTTCTTGGTAAATCTCAACACCAATCTTAAACGATCTTCTTATTTACATATACTTTTCTCTCTCTCTCTCTCTCTAAATATATTTAATTATATATGTATATTCTTTTTTGGCTAAATTTTGACACCAATATCTCAATATGTTCTCCAGTAAACATATTTAGTTATAAGTAAATAGCTGTGTCTTTCCTGATTGTCACTGTTGCCACCTCAAGTTTGCCGATTTAAAGTGAAGTTGGCTATTGATTTACAAAATGTTGTATATTCCCTATATCCGCTAGATCTACATGACGTGCTTTCAAAGGTACTCGAAAGATGCAGCAATTCGTTCTGTTTTTTTTTTTTAAGTTCTAATACTTCTAAATATATTTGCTTTGTTTAAATTCTTAGTCTTATCTTCTAATATTAATTTTATTCACAAACATCAGAGGAGCTTTTAATGTGTCACAAAAGTCTTGTGTTAGTTAGTTCCGGATCAGGAACAAGTAAGGATCTGAAATATAATTCAGATCAGGCATCACCTCTTAATTAAAGACTTACTTTATAGTACAAGAAGGTATTTATTTCTCTGTAGTGTTCTTTACTTTTGTGTGTTTTGTTTGTTTATTTTTATTTTTTGTATTTAGTAGACATTCGCGATCTGTAAACAATGGAGTTACAATCGTAATGGATTTGGGATGTGAGATCAAAGAAGTGGATTTAACGATTTGTGTTTTCCGTGTGTGGTTGGAGCATAATGTGGAGAGATGTTTCGAAATCGTCCGCCCGTTTCGGTTTTATGTCTTTGTTTCCTATCTCTTTGCTTTTGCCAAATGAGTGAACTATATAGCCTTTAGGTACATTCAATGCATATTTCCTCTATTACTATGTATCCTCTCTAGCTTGTGTTTCTTATCTTCATCAGAAATGAATGTCATGAAATTTTTCTTTGCTGCTTTTTACAATCTCGGACTTGTGTTCCTTCGCGGGTACACTACATATACATAACATATACATTATACTTTTTTCATGATTTGTAGCTTTTATCATTCTGGTGATATTTCTGTATACGAGACATAATCTACACTAAATACCGACGAACTTGAGTCTGTTTACGATGAGAAGCAAGAAGAAGACAAGGAGAACCGGGAAATAAAGATGCAATCTCGAGTTTGTGTGTTGATGTAACAGTAGCCATTTTTAAAGATTAAAACCTTTAATATATATCCAATTAAAAGAATAGTATATTTATCTTTTACACTTAATTAGTTAATTTACGTTTGATATTATATATGATATATCATTGCAAGTTAATATTATATACGTTTGATATTCTATATGATATACTAAGAAAAAACACTCATCAATGTGAAATATATAAATCCATATAAAACACGCTAATTGACCCAATTCAATAAAAACAAGCCAATCTTTTAGACCGGATCCATTATAATTTATGAATTTATTTTTAATGCGAATATCTATTCAAATATTTTATTTTATCATATTAAGAAATAAAAATTATCAATAAAAATAAATGAGAAACTTAGATATATTTCAATTATAAAGTTATAAATAGGTTTACATCTCTCTCAAATCAAAATTAGAAGAAAAAAAATATTAAACCATGTTCAATAAATAGTTCATATAATTATTTTCTTTAAACTTTATATACAGTACATAACTTAATTTTAATTAAATATTTTACACAATATTTTTATTCCGATCCAAAAAAAAACAAGATTACATGTTCAACCACATGTCAATATATTAGTGAATTTTGATATATATATTTGATTATCGATATATAAAAAGATAATTTAACTTTTTCATAAATTTAAAACAATAACAAAATGAAAGACCAATAAAGATGTAGACGTCTAACATAATGATAATCATAAAGTTAACATTCTAATTTCAAAATAAACATTAAAATTATAGCATATGGTCACATCAACTAATCTTAACTATCTCTATTGCCATTCTTTTCATTTTCTCCGAGTGGCATAGTAAAATCTTTATCAAAATCTACGTTTTATTTGGTAGAATTGGAGAGACGAACTGTCAAAAAATAAAAAAAGTTAAAACTTTAATATATGAGTTTGATTATCAATATATAAAAAAAAATGAACTAAATTTTTTTCATAAATTTAAAAAAATAACAAAATAAAAGACCAATAAGGATGTGAATGTCTAAAGTTAACATTCTAAATTCAAAATAAACAAAAATAAACATTAAAATTATAGCATATCTCACATCAACCAATCTTTAATATCTCTATTACCATTCTTTTCACTTTTTCAGACAGCATGGTAAAATGTTTGTCAAAATTTATATTTTATCTGATTGAATTGGTGAGATAAACTATAAGAACTAAAAACTTAAAACTTAAAATCTTATATTTTACTATCACAAAGCCACAAACAAACCTTTGTTTCATATAAAAGACTTTTGAAATCATTTTTTTGAATTGTTGTCACCCACGGTTGAATACGTTAATGAATTGTTGTCATCCACGGTTGAATACGTAGCCGGGTCACGGGTTAATAGTGGTTGAATCAAATTATCTTACGGGTCAGCGGTTTTACTGGTCCGACCGTGGGTGTGGGTCGGATCTAAAAACATTAATTTTGCCTACACATCAGCAAATCTCTATCAAACACTAACTTTATATTTTACAAACAAAAAAATCTATTATCAAATCTCATATTTTTTTATATTTGGTCCAAACGGATATATAACTTGCTCGAAAAACTAATATAAACTTCCTTATTTTCAGGTTGAAAAATTAAAAAATTCCCGCCCTCATGGATTAATGACATACAATATGTTATTGTTACAATATGTTATCCCAAACTTTTACCCAAAAAAATATTTCTGCCCTCAAGGGCGGATCCGAATCTAGAACCAAACAACAAATAAGTCGAAAACACTTTTCTTTTCTACAACAGAACGTTATATTTTACAAATAATCAATTAATCAAAGGAGCCACAATTTGTCTATATATCATTTCTACAATATGTTTTCGCAACCTTAGTTAGTCCAGAAAACATTCCCGCCCTCACGGGCGGGTCAGAATCTAGTGTTTGATTATATGGAAATGATATCTTCTTGACACATGATACTGGCACATTATTACCATGTTCCCGATTTCTTGATTTGGCTTATGAAATGTGTTCCATATTATGAAGTAACGCCGGTAATGTTTTTTTTTATCAGACTCTATAGGTGTCGTCGGAATGCGAAAGTGTGGCGAGTTCTTTTTAAATTCTAAAATCCAGGCTGTACATGATTTTCGTGCTAGGTAATATGAAGCTGTTGGATTCGAACTATTTTACACATAGTTCAGCGTTTGGATTAGTTCTTGGTTTATTTAAAATGCGGGTTTTATTGGTTTTAGGTTTCGATGTGACGAAGAGAACTCGACTGGACGATGGCCTGCCGTGATTCCATAGGCGATTGGTTCTCAGAAGTTGCAAGTAGTACTCTTGGAGTTTGTGAATATGTCTACTTCTGTGATCTTTTTGCACCTTTTGTTTAGATTAATGGCTTTTATATTGATTGAATATAAATTTAATTTGTTAGTTAACCTAATATTTTAAATTACACTCCATTACATGATATACTCATAAATTAGCATGTTTTAGCATCCCTTTTTGATATCTTTGCATTCATTTATGCATTCATTTAGTTACTTTTAGTCCAAATTGCATCCATATTAGAGTTTAGCAAGTTTTAGCTTAGGTTGTTGCATATTGTGCATATTGAGTCTTAATTAGGTACTTT
>JAHZTW010000001.1:375632073-375676255 GCA_020283515.1 Alliaria petiolata
TCTCTCTCTCTCTAAATATATTTAATTATATATGTATATTCTTTTTTGGCTAAATTTTGACACCAATATCTCAATATGTTCTCCAGTAAACATATTTAGTTATAAGTAAATAGCTGTGTCTTTCCTGATTGTCACTGTTGCCACCTCAAGTTTGCCGATTTAAAGTGAAGTTGGCTATTGATTTACAAAATGTTGTATATTCCCTATATCCGCTAGATCTACATGACGTGCTTTCAAAGGTACTCGAAAGATGCAGCAATTCGTTCTGTTTTTTTTTTTTAAGTTCTAATACTTCTAAATATATTTGCTTTGTTTAAATTCTTAGTCTTATCTTCTAATATTAATTTTATTCACAAACATCAGAGGAGCTTTTAATGTGTCACAAAAGTCATGTGTTAGTTAGTTCCGGATCAGGAACAAGTAAGGATCTGAAATATAATTCAGATCAGGCATCACCTCTTAATTAAAGACTTACTTTATAGTACAAGAAGGTATTTATTTCTCTGTAGTGTTCTTTACTTTTGTGTGTTTTGTTTGTTTATTTTTATTTTTGTATTTAGTAGACATTCGCGATCTGTAAACAATGGAGTTACAATCGTAATGGATTTGGGATGTGAGATCAAAGAAGTGGATTTAACGATTTGTGTTTTCCGTGTGTGGTTGGAGCATAATGTGGAGAGATGTTTCGAAATCGTCCGCCCGTTTCGGTTTTATGTCTTTGTTTCCTATCTCTTTGCTTTTGCCAAATGAGTGAACTATATAGCCTTTAGGTACATTCAATGCATATTTCCTCTATTACTATGTATCCTCTCTAGCTTGTGTTTCTTATCTTCATCAGAAATGAATGTCATGAAATTTTTCTTTGCTGCTTTTTACAATCTCGGACTTGTGTTCCTTCGCGGGTACACTACATATACATAACATATACATTATACTATTTTCATGATTTGTAGCTTTTATCATTCTGGTGATATTTCTGTATACGAGACATAATCTACACTAAATACCGACGAACTTGAGTCTGTTGACGATGAGAAGCAAGAAGAAGACAAGGAGAACCGGGAAAGAAAGATGCAATCTCGAGTTTGTGTGTTGATGTAACAGTAGCCATTTTTAAAGATTAAAACCTTTAATATATATCCAATTAAAAGAAAAGTATATTTATCTTTTACACTTAATTAGTTAATTTACGTTTGATATTATATATGATATATCATTGCAAGTTAATATTATATACGTTTGATATTCTATATGATATACTAAGAAAAAACACTCATCAATGTGAAATATATAAATCCATATAAAACACGCTAATTGACCCAATTCAATAAAAACAAGCCAATCTTTTAGACCGGATCCATTATAATTTATGAATTTATTTTTAATGCGAATATCTATTCAAATATTTTATTTTATCATATTAAGAAATAAAAATTGTCAATAAAAATAAATGAGAAACTTAGATATATTTCAATTATAAAGTTATAAATAGGTTTACATCTCTCTCAAATCAAAATTAGAAGAAAAAAAATATTAAACCATGTTCAATAAATAGTTCATATAATTATTTTCTTTAAACTTTATATACAGTACATAACTTAATTTTAATTAAATATTTTACCCAATGTTTTTATTCCGATCCAAAAAAAAACAAGATTACATGTTCAACCACATGTCAATATATTAGTGAATTTTGATATATATATTTGATTACCGATATATAAAAATATAATTTAACTTTTTCATAAATTTAAAACAATAACAAAATGAAAGACCAATAAAGATGTAGACGTCTAACATAATGATAATCATAAAGTTAACATTCTAATTTCAAAATAAACATTAAAATTATAGCATATGGTCACATCAACTAATCTTAACTATCTCTATTGCCATTCTTTTCATTTTCTCCGAGTGGCATAGTAAAATCTTTATCAAAATCTACGTTTTATTTGGTAGAATTGGAGAGACGAACTGTCAAAAAATAAAAAAAGTTAAAACTTTAATATATGAGTTTGATTATCAATATATAAAAAAAAATGAACTAAATTTTTTTCATAAATTTAAAAAAATAACAAAATAAAAGACCAATAAGGATGTGAATGTCTAAAGTTAACATTCTAAATTCAAAATAAACAAAAATAAACATTAAAATTATAGCATATCTCACATCAACCAATCTTTAATATCTCTATTACCATTCTTTTCACTTTTTCAGACAGCATGGTAAAATGTTTGTCAAAATTTATATTTTATCTGATTGAATTGGTGAGATAAACTATAAGAACTAAAAACTTAAAACTTAAAATCTTATATTTTACTATCACAAAGCCACAAACAAACCTTTGTTTCATATAAAAGACTTTTGAAATCATTTTTTTGAATTGTTGTCACCCACGGTTGAATACGTTAATGAATTGTTGTCATCCACGGTTGAATATGTAGCCGGGTCACGGGTTTATAGTGGTTGAATCAAATTATCTTACGGGTCAGCGGTTTTACTGGTCCGTCCGTGGGTGTGGGTCGGATCTAAAAACATTAATTTTGCCTACACATCAGCAAATCTCTATCAAACACTAACTTTATATTTTACAAACAAAAAAATCTATTATCAAATCTCATATTTTTTTATATTTGGTCCAAACGGATATATAACTTGCTCGAAAAACTAATATAAACTTCCTTATTTTCAGGTTGAAAAATTAAAAAATTCCCGCCCTCATGGATTAATGACATACAATATGTTATTGTTACAATATGTTATCCCAAACTTTTACCCAAAAAAATATTTCCGCCCTCAAGGGCGGATCCGAATCTAGAACCAAACAACAAATAAGTCGAAAACACTTTTCTTTTCTACAACAGAACGTTATATTTTACAAATAATCAATTAATCAAAGGAGCCACAATTTGTCTATATATCATTTCTACAATATGTTTTCGCAACCTTAGTTAGTCCAGAAAACATTCCCGCCCTCACGGGTGGGTCAGAATCTAGTGTTTGATTATATGGAAATGATATCTTCTTGACACATGATACTGGCACATTATTACCATGTTCCCGATTTCTTGATTTGGCTTATGAAATGTGTTCCATATTATGAAGTAACGCCGGTAATGTTTTTTTTTATCAGACTCTATAGGTGTCGTCGGAATGCGAAAGTGTGGCGAGTTCTTTTTAAATTCTAAAATCCAGGCTGTACATGATTTTCGTGCTAGGTAATATGAAGTTGTTGGATTCGAACTATTTTACACATAGTTCAGCGTTTGGATTAGTTCTTGGTTTATTTAAAATGCGGGTTTTATTGGTTTTAGGTTTCGATGTGACGAAGAGAACTCGACTGGACAATGGCCTGCCGTGATTCCATAGGCGATTGGTTCTCAGAAGTTGCAAGTAGTACTCTTGGAGTTTGTTAATATGTCTACTTCTGTGATCTTTTTGCACCTTTTGTTTAGATTAATGGCTTTTATATATTTCGTTTTTTTTTTTGGCCTAAAATAATCATGAACTGATTGTAATTCCGGTTCCATGCCCGCGCTTGACTCGGACGGTCACCTAGTACTTAAATATTTTGTTAATATTCTATCACTATAATTATGGAACAAACTTCCCAATAATAGATTGAATATAAATTTAATTTGTTAGTTAACCTAATATTTTAAATTACACTCCATTACATGATATACTCATAAATTAGCATGTTTTAGCATCCCTTTTTGATATCTTTGCATTCATTTATGCATTCATTTAGTTACTTTTAGTCCAAATTGCATCCATATTAGAGTTTAGCAAGTTTTAGCTTAGGTTGTTGCATATTGTGCATATTGAGTCTTAATTAGGTACTTTGGAGGCTTTGAGGACCTCTTTGGAGTGTTGGGTGACAAGGAGGAAGAAGAGAAGGGAGCCAAACATGAAGCAGACAAATTTTAGAAGTGTGTTGACCTTGGTGTCGACCTACCAAGGTCGATATAGCTCGGCAGGGAAGACGGAGTGCGCGTATCGGACGTTTGTATCGAGCTACTAAGCTCGATACAAGGGTCATCCGAAGTTCGAACATGGCGTATCGGGCATTCGTATCGGACTGCTAAGGCCGACACACATCTCATCCGAAGTTTGAAGAACAGCGTATCAGGCATCTGTGTCGAGCTACTAAGCTCGACACACTCCTTGAGGAAACTTTTAGCAGCGTATCGAGCTGTGTATCGACCTAGCAAGCTCGATACGCTGCCCGATTTTCAGACTTAAACCGGGTCAATACCCGGTTTCTTCCGGGTTGACCCGAGTCGTCCACTGTTCACTATAAATAAGAAAAGACCTAATTTTTCCTAAGGATCTTTAATCTCTTGTTCTTTCTTAGAAAACTTTCCCTTTTAGTTTCTAAGTGATTTTGTAAGACATTTCTTAAAGTTTATGCAAATTAGTACTTATCTCTTTTAATCTTTCATCTTCTATCTCTCTAGTCATGTTTATCTCTATTTTTTTTCATAGGATTTAAGGGATTAACCATGATTAGTGAGTAGTTTCATTAGGATCTAAGGATGGGTTAGATCTAGGGTGTTTTAAGGGTTAATCTTGATGCCTAGGATTATATCTTCTTATTTCCCTCCTTGTTTAGTGTTCTAAATGTTAGTTTAGCCTTGATCATGCTAAAACTAGGCCTTAGGTTATTTCACACCCACAAGGTGTTTGATGAAATTCCCCAACCAACTAAACAAGGGATTTATATTCCTAGCTCATGGAAGTGATTGTCTAGGGTGTTTATTAGCAATTTAGAACTGTTTCATTATGCTCTTTAGCTTCCTTTTTACAAATAAAAGTTTGATCTTGATTAGGATGATTAATGAAGGGATTAGTGCCATGAAAGTGGATTAGTCTAGCTATTGAGTTCTAAACTTAGGGATTAGCATGTTATGTTATTGATTGGCATCAAAGATTGATTCTTGGAACACCTTAGATTGATAACCCCATCCTTGGATTCGTTTTAGTCTTTTGATAATTTTGATTAGTAGTTATTTAGCTTTATTTGGTTTGTTTGATCACTTAGGTTTTTAGTTAAATTCCAAAACTCATTTGCTAGCTTAGATTAAGAAGTTGTATGCATTCCTAGTTTCTTAACCATTTCCATATGGATTGATCCTCAAGTATTACAATGACATGAGTAGTAGCTTGAGTAATTTTTAAGTCACACCAAGAAACCGTTTATCAATTTGGCGCTGTTGCCGTTTGCATATTTGGTTTAAGCATTAGGATTTTACTTCTTTTTTAGACTAAGTTTTCTATTTCACTTATTGCTTACTAATCTCTTTTGATTTGTTTTCTCTTTGTCTCTAGGTGTATGAACTTGAGGTCTAGTGGACACAACAATTTAGTTGAGCTTGTAGACAACATCCACCGGGTAACAAGAGGAGCTTTTGTGAGAAGAGAAAGAGAGCGCCTATCACATCTAAGGCGTTTGGGAATGGATATTCCACAAGAACAAGGTGGTCATGGACCACAACAAGGAGCTCAAGGAAATGAGGCTCAAGCTCATAGAGTGCCTCAACATCCTCCACGCCAACCAAGGCACATTGGGGCTGGAGATGCTCCCAATACACATGCCAATCGCCAAGGTATCCTACCTCCTCCTGTTGAGAACAACAACTTTGAGATCAAAAGCGGGTTGATCAACATGGTGCAACACAACAATTTTCATGGGTTAGCTTTGGAGGATCCCCTTGACAATTTGGATGAGTTTGATAGGATATGTGATATGACCAAGATCAATGGCATGTCCGAGGATGGTTTCAAGCTGAGGTTATTTCCCTTCTCTCTTGGGGACAAGGCACATTTGTGGGAGAAGTCACTTCCAAGAGGTTGCATCACATCATGGGATCAATGCAAGAAGGCTTTTCTTGCAAAGTTCTTCTCCAACACTAGGACCGCAAGGCTGAGGAATGAGCTGTCCTGCTTCACCCAAAAGAACAATGAAAGCTTTTGTGAGTCATGGTAAAGATTCAAGGGATACACTACACAATGCCCTCATCATGGCTTCTCCGAAGAGACTCTCTTGAGTACCCTCTACCGTGGTGTTCTCCCCAAATTTAGAATGCTTCTAGACACATCAAGTAATGGCAACTTCTTGGGTAAAGATGTAGAAGAAGATCTACAACTTGTGGAGAACTTGGCACAAAGTGACGGCAACTACGGCGAGGATTATGATCGATTTTCAAGAGATGGTGGCACTTATGAAGATCAAAGAAGGAAGGAGATGAAATCTCTTAATGAGAAGATGGATAAGTTGCTCCAAGCTCAACAAAAGCATGTTTACTTTGTGGGGGATTTTGATGAGAGTCAATTAGTACAATAAGATTTGAATGAGGATTGCCAAGAAGAGGTCAACTATGTAGGTGGTCAAGGTTATCAACAAGGCTACATCAACAACTATAGGAACAACAATCTCTCCTATAGGAGTACCAATGTGGAGAACTCTCAAGATCAAGTCTACCCTCAACAAGGACAAGGAGGACAACTAAATCCCTTTGTTCCTTACAAGCAATAACAAGGTTATGTTCCCAAGAACAACTACCAAGGGAACAACCAAGGTAACCAAGGGAATTTTTAGTCTAAGTAAGGTCATCCACCGGGTTTTGCACAAGATTTGGATGTGAGGAATGTTCTACAACAAATCCTCCAAGGTCAAGCAAGTAGTGCCATGGATGTGAGTAAGAAGATTGCCGAAATCCACAACAAGGTGAATTGTTCTTACAATGACCTCAACTCCAAGTTTGACACTTTGAGCTCCAAGGTTAAGCAACTAGAGAACAACAAGGGCATTGCTTCCTCATCTACACGAGCTCAAGCTTCTTTGCCCGGTAAACCCGAAACCAATCCCAAGGAATATTGCAACGCCATCTACTCTATTGATAAGGAAGAGTATGAGCGTGTAGTGGCTGAGTTTGAGCAACTCTTTGAGTGTCCTAATGATGAGGCAGTTTTCAATGAGGACATTGAAGTCCAAGTTGGGGAGGCTGTCATTGAAAATGACCATTTAGTTGGTGACAAACCAATGAGCAAAAATGAGTTTAAGGAGGATGTGACCCCTACACAAGCAAGTGTTGTTGAAAAGGAAAAAGAGGTGGCTAAGAAGACTGAAGTTGAGGCTTATGATCTCCTTGTCTACAAGCCACCACTCCCCTTTCCCGAGTTGGTATTGACTAAGGCACAAAAGATGGTACTCTCAAGCTTTAGAGGGCGTATGGAAAAAATTGGTGCACCATTGCCCAAGGTGGAGAGTTTGTCCCAAGTCAAGGGTCAAATAAAGTTCATCAAGGAGATGCTTGCCAATATAGAGAAGGTTGAGGAGCTGATAGAGGGTCTAGATTCATCAAGCATGGTGAGGAATGAGTCCAAGGTTATCCCAAAACTGGGTAATCCGGGAAATTTTTTGATTTCTTGTTCTCTTGGGGACTTGAAAGTTGAAGAAGCCTTGTGTGATTTCGGCTCAAGTGTCAATGTGATGTCCCTTGAAATGATCAAGAACCTTGGGATCACTACTATGAAGAA
Organism: Alliaria petiolata; assembly: GCA_020283515.1. Lineage (NCBI taxonomy): Eukaryota > Viridiplantae > Streptophyta > Magnoliopsida > Brassicales > Brassicaceae > Alliaria > Alliaria petiolata. The sequence goes on from JAHZTW010000001.1 coordinate 375,639,617, forward strand.
GTATTCATCACACATCACCTTTGTTGATGCTTCCTCAAGGCAACCTCTAGGCCTTGTAGAAGATTATCCATTGAAAGTTGGGGAGTGTCTAGTCCCGACTGATTTCATTGTGATGGATATGGTCCAAGCAGCGAGGCTACCTCTTCTTCTACGAACACCCTTTCTCAACACAGCTGATGCAAGCCTTGACTTCATCAACAAGAGAGTGATCCTCAAGAATGTGAATGCAAGGGTCTTCTATCCTATGAAACCTTCTGTTTTGAGCCTTTGTGGGACAGTCACATGTGACACTAAGGAAGTTGAAGAAAAACCACCTAAGGAGCAGCTGATGGGTCTCACTAGTGTCATGAAGAGTGAGGATGAAACCCTTGATCACAATGAGTATGATGGGCCAAGCTTTGATGGTGAAAGTCTTCTAGCAATGTTTGATGGCATCAAGGTTGTTGAACATGAAGTTGAGCCACCAAAGAGGTCTAAGAAGAAAAAGAGGGTGCTGCAAGCTGGAGCAGGCACCATGTACATCAAGAAAGGAGGAGGAAAACCAATTCCACTCCTTGTTCACCCCCACGCCTAAGGGTTTGAAAAGTCAAGCTTAGTGACTTTAAACAAGCGCACTTGGGAGGCACTCCCATGTCTATCTTTGTATATATTTGCACTTTTTAATTTAGTAATATGTTTTCTAGTGTTTGTGGATGACAGGTTTGGATTGAGGAGGTTGAGCCAAGGACAAAAGCTTTCCAAGGAATTTTTAGCACTGTATCGAGCTATGTATCGACCTACTAAGGTCGATACAGCTCTTACAGGGATTTTGGCGGAGCTATATCGGGCTTTTGTATCGACCTACTAAGGTCGATACAGGCGAGCCAGGGAAAGCTTGACCCCTGCATCTGGCATCTGTATCGAGCTACCTAGCTCGATACAGTTTTAAAAGCCTCGTCTGCAAGCGTATCGAGCTATGTATCGAACTACTAAGCTCGATACGCTCCTTTTCCAGGTAAGTCAACGGGGTTTGACAGGTTTAATTCACTCGAATTAAATCGGTTTTTTCCCCTTCTTCTTCCCCAAATACGAAAATAGCCCCATTCACACACACACTTACGATTTTTGGCTCTCCCTCTCTCGATTTTCAAGCTATCCTAGTGATTTTAAGTGCCTCTTGCTATATTTCTTGTGCTCTCATTGATTCTAAGTCAATTTCTTTCATCCTTCGAGCCACTCACAAGGTAATCAATCCAACAACCAAGCTTTTCATCTTTTGCTCTAATGGTGGAAAGTTTGGGGATTTTTGCTTTAGGATGTTCGAATTGATTGTTTGTGGCTTGGGTATTGCTTGAATATGGTTAGGGAGTAGATTTCGAGTGTTACATTAGGATTTCCATGTTAAATTTTTAGAAATTTGACATATAGGGTTCATGGTGCGAAATTTAAATTAAACTCTTTTACCTTGTTAGATTTCGGGGTTTTCACTTGCATTAGTTTGCATTGATCATGTTTATGGATCCCCAATAGGTGGCACTCGAATTTGGGTGATTTGAAAATTTTGAGAATTTCCAATTTGCCAAAATTTTGCTAAGTGTGAAATTAGGGAGAATTTTCGAATTTTTGGCTTTAATCTTGTTTGTTGCTTGCTAGTTGCTGCTATTTTCTGTTCAAATTGGGTTGCTTACTCTCTCTACAAGCTTTGTCTCTCTTGTAGGAACAATGGGAAGAGCAAGAGGAGATGCAACAAAACAAGGGGCAAGCTCTCAAGCAAAGTCATCAAAGAGCCAAGGGAAGAGGCAAGTAGTTGATGACCGAGAGGTCAGTAGTGAGGAGGAGCAGTTGACGCTTGGGGTAAGAAAGAAGCCAGTCACGAGAGCCTCAAAGGGGAAGGCAAAGGCCACACAAGAGGGCCCTAAAAAGAAGCTCTCACCCGAGGAACTCCTCAAGGCATACATGAGCATGCGGTTCAAGGCAACGAAGTACCCGCATGAGCAGACATTGTGTGCCTTGGGAATCTATGAGGACTTCCAAGCTCTCTTCAAGAACATGGGTTTGGCCAAGTTCATCACCATGGCTCGTCCCGCTCGCGAGTTCTTGTCTTCCCTCACCGCGCAGTTCTACTATGACGGTGAAGATTCGCCACCGCTACATGGTCATGACTACATCAACTTCAAGATCCATAGGACCATGTACTCCATGACCTTCCTCCAACTCAACGAGGTCTTTGGATTCCAGGAAGGAGAGAGGAGAACAAAGATGCTCACCATTGATGAGTGTGAGTTGAAGGGTTTGTGGGAGACAATCGCGGTTGGGAAATTCAAGGCGGTAGGAAGCACGGGGACTTTGATAACGCATCCGGCCTTAAGGTATGCACACAAAGCTCTTGCTCACACCTTCTATGCAAGGAAGGAAGCCGGTAAGTTAGCCAAGGAGGAACTCGAATTGCTAGATGTGGGTCTTGCAAGGTTCACCGGGTTTCACACAAGAGGAGGCACAAGAGTCTGAGGGGATAGGACGAGAACTGTCATGGTTAGCCTATTGGTTAGGCAGCTGCTCTCTTACCAAGATTGGGTTTTCACTATGAAAGACAAGGACTCCGAGCTCAGCATTGGTGGGATCATCACCCCGATTCATGAAGCTTGTGGGCATCGGCTAGGGACGGATGGTCTAGAGCCCGAATGGATAGACATCTTCAACCTTGGGAGGATCATGTTTCTCTCGGGAAGATTGGGCAACCGGTTCACCTACAAGTTTGCGGAGGACACAAAAACCGAAGCAAAGATTTTTCTCCCGAACTTGCAAGCCACCTTCTTCCAAGACATCGCCCACATCGACTTTGCTCCCCCATACGAGGACCACTACAATCCGGCTATTAGTCCTCCTCTCCACTCCATTGCCAAGAGAGGGACATTTGACTTTGACCCAAGCCAAGTTCTTGAAGAGGAAGAAGATATGGAGGTCGAGGATCAAGCTCCGAGCCCTGTTTACGGTAGCGAGAGGTATTACTTCTCCTCTTGCATAGACCCAATGCCAAGCCCGACATTGAGAGAGGCCCATGCACACATTGGTCTTCTCAAGAGGTGGAGCAAGTATCAAGACCGGGCTATCAAGAAGCTCGGTGAGACGGTGAAGGACTTGAAGAAGACGGTTAAAGGGCTAAATACCATCATTAAGGGAAAGTCCTCCACAAGGGGTAGACAAGAGGGCACAAGCGACGCGGTGAGGAAGCGGATGAAGGAGAGAGTGAAACGGACCTTGATAGGCGCCATTCATTCGAGATGCGCCCAAGGAAACCGGTTCAAGAAGACCCACCTCGCTCTTCCTCCTACGAAGCACGACCAAGGAAGAGAAAGCCGAGCCGATCTCCCTCCTCAAGTAACCAATCGCTCTCCTTAGGATCATCCTCCTCTTCACAGTTTTGAGGTACCTCCACCTCACTTGTAAATATTTCTTTTAGCTTTTCATTTTGTGTTTTATGTCATGTTGATTGAGGTCTCCTCTAGAGTTTTATTACACAAGGGACTGTGTAATTTAAGTTTGGGGGAGAGGTTGAGAGATTTGACATTGTGTTCTGTGAGTCTTATTTTCTTTTTATGCATTTTGAGTCTCATGCATTCATTTAAGGCATAGAAAAACCAAAAAAATTGAAAATTTTGAAAATTTTCCAAAAATAAAGTCATTAGATGTTGCATTTGCATTTTAGGATTTAGTCTAGTTGCATTGCATGTAGGAATTGCATTCATATGCATTGGGAGTTATGATGAGCTAATCCTTGTAGAATTCCAACTCATGTAATCAATTCAATGCCCTAGTTAGTAGTTCTTTGTTGTATTTGGGCAAATCTTGAAAGTAAGTAAGAACCATGCTTGGACCACTTCACTAGCCACTAGATTTTGGTCGAAATAGAGCCTTGAAATTGATAGCCAACTATACTCACTTGAACCTAAATTTTACAATTAAATATCATGCCTTGCATTGAAAGTGAATTCATGGATAATATACATACTTGAGCTTTCTTACTCACTCTACCACTCTCTTGCTAGTTCAAGTAGTACCCCCACCTTACCTTACCTCCTTAAAAGCCAAATGTTCTAGTGATAATGATTGTGAGGCCTTATTTTGATTAAACTTAACATAAAGTGTTAGGTTTGAGAGTTTAGGCTCTCATGTAGATTCTAGCTCTCACATATCGAGGCTAGTTTTAGGCTTAGTAATTGGGGTAAGGGTCGCGGTATTGCTTGGTGTTGTGGCTTGGATTATATTCTTGCATGTTAGCATGATGGGTTGTGAAAGGGAGTAGAAAGAAAGGGAATGAAAGAGGCTTGGAAGGCGAATAAGGGAAGCATAGATTGAAATGGTGGATCTTGTGTTTGAAAAGAAAAATTGTAGCTCTAAGTGCAAAAGGAATTGGGTAGTCTTAGTAAGAGAAAAAGATAAATCGAAAGAGGCTAAGAAGTCAAAGAAAGAGAAAAGGGCTACCTAAGTATGAAAAGAAGAGCTAGGTTGTAAAAAGATCACACCATTCGCTATGAGTTAAAGGTTGAAGAAGTTTCCCTTTAAGTGCTATAAGAAGAAGAAGTAGTTTATGAGATTCATGTGTTTAGCAAGGCACGAAAGACCTTGGAAAAAGGGTAGCTTTAGAGGGTTGATTGAGCTTTAAAGAAGATGAATGAGAGGGGTATAGGACCATTGATAGCATTATGGGTAGATGAGAGTCTAGTCTTGTATGCATCACTTATCTTTTACCTTTAGCATTATGCATAAAGTTTAATCCTTTTTGAGTGAAACCCTTACGCGAACTGGAAGCCACATGAATTGAGATCCTTTTTATCTCAAAGCCTAGTCCTTTAGCCAAATGAATTCGCTTGCATTGCATTGTCATGATCCACGGTTTGCGCTTAATTAATGTTAAAGAGTTGGCTTGATAGGGAGGCTTATCTAGATCGAAGTCTTAGTGCATTTGATTGTTGAGATGGGCATGGCTAACTCTTTTGGAGTAGGATGAATTCAAATGCACCTTAGAATTAAGAACTAGGACATTGAGTTGATTGTATTTGTTGGCATTTTTGGATGATGAGCTCCCACCTTCAAACCTCTCTCTTGGATTTGTCATGTTTGTTTGCTTGAGGGCAAGTAAAAGGCAAGTTTGGGGGAGTTGATATACTCATAAATTAGCATGTTTTAGCATCCCTTTTTGATATCTTTGCATTAATTTATGCATTCATTTAGTTAGTTTTAGTCCAAATTGCATCCATATTAGAGTTTAGCAAGTTTTAGCTTAGGTTGTTGCATATTGTGCATATTGAGTCTTAATTAGGTACTTTGGAGGCTTGGAGGACCTCTTTGGAGGGTTGGGTGACAAGGAGGAAGAAGAGAAGGGAGCCAAACATGAAGCAGACAAATTTTAGAAGTGTGTCGACCTTGGTGTCGACCTACCAAGGTCGATATAGCTCGGCAGGGAAGACGGAGTGCGCGTATCGGACGTTTGTATCGAGCTACTAAGCTCGATACAAGGGTCATCCGAAGTTCGAACATGGCGTATCGGGCATTCGTATCGGACTGCTAAGGTCGACACACATCTCATCCGAAGTTTGAAGAACGGCGTATCAGGCATCTGTGTCGAGCTACTAAGCTCGACACACTCCTTGAGGAAACTTTTAGCAGCGTATCGACCTAGTAAGCTCGATACGCTGCCCGATTTTCAGACTTAAACCGGGTCAATACCCGGTTTGTTCCGAGTTGACCCAGGTCGTCCACTGTTCACTATAAATAGGAAAAGACCTAATTTTTCCTAAGGATCTTTAATCTCTTGTTCTTGCTTAGAAAACTTTCCCTTTTGGTTTCTAAGTGATTTTGTAAGACATTTCTTAAAGTTTATGCAAATTAGTACTTATCTCTTTTAATCTTTCATCTTCTATCTCTCTAATCATGTTTATCTCTATTTCTTTCATAGGATTTAAGGGATTAACCATGATTAGTGAGTAGTTTCATTAGGATCTAAGGATGGGTTAGATCTAGGGTGTTTTAAGGGTTAATCTTGATGCCTAGGATTAGATCTTCTCATTTCCCTCCTTGTTTAGTGTTCTAAATGCTAGTTTAGCCTTGATCATGCTAAAACTAGGCCTTAGGGAATTTCACACCCACAAGGTGTTTGATGAAATTTCCCAACCAACTAAACAAGGGATTTACATTCCTAGCTCATGGAAGTGATTGTCTAAAGTGTTTATTAGCAATTTGGAACTGTTTCATTATGCTCTTTAGCTTCCTTTTCACAAATGAAAGTTTGATCTTGATTAGGATTATTAATAAAAGGATTAGTGCCATGAAAGTAGATTAGCCTAGCTATTAAGTTCTAGACTTAGGGATTAGAAAGTTATGTTATTGATTGGCATCAAAGATTGATTCTTGGAACATCTTAGATTGATAACCCCATCCTTGAATTCGTTTTAGTCTTTTGATAATCTTGATTAGTAGTTATTTAGCTTGATTTGGTTTGTTTGATCACTTAGGTTGTTAGTTAAATTCCAAAACTCATTTGCTAGCTTAGATTAAGAAGTTGTATGCATTCCTAGTGTCTTAACCATTTCCATATGGATTGATCCTCAAGTATTACAATGACATGAGTAGTAGCTTGAATAATTGTTAAGTCACACCAAGAAACCGCTTATCATTACACACAAAAGACAAATTATACCATTAGCAAATTATTAGCATTTATTACAATTATTAGCAGTTATTATATATTTTAAAATAAAAAGGAACAAACTTACGAAAAGAAAATATAAAAGCATAATAGATTAACTCGAATTTTTATTTTTAAAAATACAAATTCCTAATTAAACTAATATTTGGAACGAGATTTTCGTGAATATACCCAACTAATGTAAAGAAAAAAAAACATTTTAGCCAAACTTGATAATCCCCTTTAATTATGTTCTTGAACGGACGAGTTAGAATATTTATAACGGACGGGTTAAAATATTTATATTTTAAGAGTAAGTTAGAAACTAATAATGGTTTTCAGGTTACAAAAAAAAAAAATATAATGGAAGGATTACAATCTATGCTTAAAATTATTAACACTTCTCAAACCTTACACAAATATATATTTTTCCATACAAAAAATTATTAGAGACGCGTTAGAAACTATTCTTAAAATTATAGAATAGATAAAATCAAATTTTTATTTAAAAAAAAATACAAATTCAGAATTGAACTAATATTTGGCACAAGATTTTTGGGAATATACCCAACTCATTAGAAGAAAAAAAAATCAATCAAATATCGGCCAAACTTGATAATCCCCTACAAATATGTTTTTGGACGGGTGGGTTAGAATATTTATAACCGGTTAGAATATTTATAACCGGCGGGTTAAAATATTTCAAGAGCGAGTTAGAAACTAATAATGGTTGGCGGGTTACAAAAAAATTATAACGGATGGATTAGGATCTATACTTAAAATTATTAACACTTCTCAAACCTTACAAAAATATATTTGTTCATACAAAAAAATTATTACAGGGAGGTTAGAATCTACACTTAAAATTATGGCGGATTAAAAATTTAGTAAAATATATAATACATTTATACCAAAAATAAAACTGCAATACATCTCAAACTTTCACATCCACAAATATATTTGGTCTAAAAAAATGTAATAAACATTTGATCTAAAAAAAAAATTATCTCCACCCTCGTAGATGAAATGATATGAGGAAAAAAAATTGCCGGCCTTCCTCAGAGCGGATTAAAATCTTGACTTCAAATTTTAGACGAAAACAAAACAAATTATAACTGGCGGGTTATAATCTTTACTTAAAATTATTAACATATCTCAAACCTTACACAAATATATTTTTTCATATAAAAACTATTAGGTTAGAATTTATAATTGAAATTATCAACACATCTCAAACATTACACAAAATCTTTTTTCATACAAAATATAAAACATAAAAATGAAAAAATTGCTTCCCGTGCTCATGGCAGGTTAAAAATTTAGTAAACTATATAATACTTCTATACCAAAAATAAAACTGTCAACATTTCTCAAACTTACACTTCCACAAATATACTTTTTCTATAAAAAAAAAAACTAAACATTTGATTTTTTTTTTAAAAAAATATTATCTTCGTTCTCATAGATGAAATGAGATGAACTTAGATTAAAAGAAAATTACCAGCTATCCTCAAAACTGATAAAATGTTGATTTAAAATTATATACGAAATCAAAAAATATAACCCGCACATGACGCGGATTTATAAAATACTAGCTTGTCAAAAGATATTAACGAATCAGATTAACACATAATTGTGGTGGAGTGGTCCAATAAGTTTTTGAGATATAAAACCCGCGCGCACTTGCGTGGTCCAAAACCTAGTTATTATTATTATGACTATAACATTCAACCACACATGAAGACAATTGGCTTTCTAACATAAAGAAAGTGATTAAATCACACTTATGCCGTTCAGGCGTTCGGCATATGTACAAACTCTAGCTTCTTTGTAGATTTTTCCTGATCGACACATATATGCTTTGGTCGGCGCACATTGAGCATCCTCTGAACATATACACAAACCCTCACAGCCATCTTTTACTATTGTCGTGTGTCCTTTGATCCCTAGGACCTGTTCTGATCGGTCCGTTCGCTCAAAAATAAACCGGTATGATCGGTCCATTCGCTTGAAAATAAACCGGTCAGATCTCTTCAGCATCCAAAAATGATTAACCCATCTTGAGGACTGTCTAGCTAGACACGATCCGGACGACATCAAACGATTTTGGCTTCTAATAACCGGTAAATTTAACGCCTAAAGCCGGTGAATATTTGAAACATATAATAGAAAGCCCAGTTAATATTCCATGTGAAATCGATGACAATTTACAAGTTAAAAATGATCAAAAATATATTAAATTACCGTCGTTGGTCAAACCGTATGAGGTAGCAAGTGTAGATGACATTAGTCTGGCTCTCACACACTTGCCATCCGCATTTCTCAACAAATCAATGGCTAGCTTGCCCTTAAGTGTTGAACATAAATCTCAAATACCCCCGTTATGTTAGGAATAATGTTTTAGATTTTCTTTTAAATCGAACAAAAGTGAATGACTCTCTTATCCCCAAAAAATTATAAGTTTTACCAGCCCAACCAAGCTTCAAACGAATCATCCATTTAACCCAACTATCATTTGGATTACCCACCCAATTCCCCAAATCCCCTCTCTTTTACCCGATTCATTTTTTTCTTTTTTTTCCTTGCTCTTCGTCGATTCTCCTACTTTACGAAAAATTAAACTCGAAATCAGAAAAAAAAATAGTATGGCTCAAGATGTTAGAGGCTAAATCCGATGTTGAGCAAAAACCCATCTTGTCAGGCTACTATTACTTGATTTCGATTTGACGCACATCCTCTCCGTAAAGCTCCGTAAAGCTCAGCACTTTAACCTTACCAACCAACACACTTTTCGAATGGTTCATCAGCGTTTTAGAAGAGAGCCCAGAGATCATCGGATCGGCAAAGCAAGATCTATTAACAGCACCAGAAAGAGTCCACGCGAACTACATTATTGGAGCTGGATTTAGCACCTAAATCCGGCCCACTGTGAAGCCCATCAAGGAATCACCTCAAGCCCATCTATGACGATCCATCAGAAATATGGCCCATCTTTGCATCTTCAGCAGACCCTCGAGCTACCGCACACGGATAAGGATCGAGACTAAGTCAGTAGTTAGGCGAGTATCCCGCAAGATCCGGAGCTCGGTGCAACAAGCAACACCCCGAGATATCCGGAACACGTGCAACAGTCCCCGATATTCGCGCAGCAGCTGGAGATCGAGAGAGGCTATATAAGGAGCACGAGTCGTCATAAATAGGCAACTTTTACCTAATTCTCAACTTATATTTACTGCGAGCTCTCGTATTCTCATACTCTTGTACTCAAATACTCGTTTTGATCAATACAATCCACTTATTCATTCTAAGCCTTATATTCTTCGGTTCATAAAGAGATTCTTATCCATCCTTTCTCCAATCTATTCAATCACTCTACAAATATCTGAGTGTGGGTTTTAGTGCCCACATACATCCATTGTTTCCTTAGCTTCAAAGGTTTCCTCGTTTGTCAAGCTCATCGAATCGCTCACAGGACGCAAAACAGAGTATCAGAAGCTTTTGCCGTCAATTTTCATCCTGGAGCAAAGATTGGAAAAAAGATTTTGTTAGGTCACGCACCACAGCCGTGGTGATCGGAGAAACGGCGGTGATTGGATACAACGTCTGGATTCTCCACGGCGTGACTCTTGGAGGAACAGGAAAACAGTGTGGTGATCGACACCCGAAGATTGATGATGGAGTTTTGATTGGAGTCGGGGCTTGTATATTGGGGAATATCACAATCGGTCAAGGAGCTAAGATTGGATCAGGTTCGGTGATGCTTAAGGATGTGCAGCCGCGTACGATGGCCGTTGGAAATCCGGCGAGATTGATTGGTGGGAAATAGAATCCAAAAATGCTTGATAAGATTCCCGGTTTGATCATGGACCACACATTGTATTTAACCGAGTGGTCTGATTATGTGAACTAAAAACGTGTAATTATTTTGCCTTTGCTGCGTTATCTTATCTACTATTACTATCTTATCTTGTACCTAAATCAAGTCAAGATTTAACCCCATAAACAAAAAAATCAAGTCAAGATTAATCTGATTTGAAAAGCTCTTAACTATTAAACCAACAAATTTGTACTGGGTAAGGGTACCAAACCAAGAAATTGAGCCGGTCTCCCAACAACGTCTACTATAATTTTCCGTATGTAACTATGTACTACTGGATTTATTAGGTAATAGTAATACTATGGGTTTATTATGTATAACTGGGTATATTACGGTATTAATGATACTAATGAAATTATTTGATACCAATGAGTTTTAAATTGGATTAAAACAGTGGCTGAAAAATAAAATAAAAACACGTATTTACCTGACACAAATAAAACGAGATTTAAAATATCGAAAAAGAATTAAAAAAAAAATAGGTGTTTTAAAAAAGAATATGCTGACACAAATAAAAATGGTGCCGCCAAAAACTACTTTAAAAAAAACTCAACTAAAATTTTTCCAAATAGTTATACTCAATTGTTTAGTAATACTCCGATGCACATAGTTATATTTTGACACTTTTTACATTTAATTAGTTAGGCTATGTTTTAAATTAAATTTTTGTAGTTGTACTTACCATACTATATAACTAAAATACATTTACTATACTTTTATATAATATGCTGACACAAATAAAAACTGCGCCGCCAAAAACTACTTTTAAAAAAAATCAACTCAAAATTTTCCAAAGATTTGTACTCAAGTGTTTAGTAATACTCAGATGCACATAGTTATATTTTGACACTTTTAACGTTTAATTAGTTAAACTATGTTTTAAATTAATTTTTTTGCAGTTGTACTTACCATTCTAGATAACTAAAATATACTTACTATACATTCATATAATAACATGTGTTAAATTATTTTGTTTGTTTGTTTCACATAATAATGGGGTTGGTGTTTACACATTGACCATAAAAGTATAAGGTAGTTTTAATAAAAATAAGATATTATGTATCTAGTGAAATTTTTTATTTTTTTTGCTAAGTTAGATGTCTCATAAAATAATATGCATTTATTCTTTAGAAATAGATATTTGGGGTAATAACCTTGTTTTTTGTTCAGTTGTCTTATATCTTACTAATACCAGGTGTCCTATATATGTAGATTGAGTGAATACTAATACCAGGTGTCCTATATATGTAGATTGAGTGAATTCGAATCAGCGAACAATTCTTACAATTCACTAAAATTAATTACGATTAAATCATTATAATACATTATCACTACAAAGACCTAACAAAATTAGAAAGAACAAATTTGTAAATTTAAAAAGAAATTTCTAAATTGAGAAGAAATATTACAATTTACGAAACTGAAATTGGTTTGAAATTGGTTTTATACAGCAATCAAATAACAAAATCGCTGGTCGGTTAGGTTTTTTTCAACGATTGGGTTTTGTTTTCCAGTAATTTATTTTTAAGTTGATTTATTTTTAGAATTTTATTAATTCACAATTTAGGGAAGAGCGTGTTGACATTTGGTTGCTGTCATGTTTTAATCTGCTACGCGAAGGTCTACTTGTCACCTTCTGACTCGCCACATATTTACTTTTGATTCGCTTGGACATTTCCTTAGGGTGTCAAATGAAACGGCATCGTTTGATGGTTTATGACCTTTGATGTGGCGGTCAAAGATGCATTTACCAAGCAACTCTTCAAAATTTAAGGAAGGCTATTTTCGGAATATCATATTTTATTAAAAGTGTGTGGGACCCATAAGAGTATGTAGATCATTTGAGGGTATAATAGATTTATCTAAAACGATTAAGGGCTTTTCAGCGAGTTTTAATCTGAAATACCCTTATGGAAAACAATATAATCTCCTATATCTCTCAATAATCTACATACCCTCCATATAAGTGATCTGACCATTTTACCCTTACTGATTTTAATCAAAAAAAAAATTTAATAAAAATTTGTTTAAAAAAAAAGAAAAACGCGTCTCGACCCGAACTCGGACTCCTCCTCGCCGCGACGCTGCTCCTCTCTCACTCACTCGTCCGGAGACGAGACCTCCATTGACGCCGTCGCCGTCCAGGAGGTTTCGCCGATCTCGTTAAGTAGTAATCAAGGTAAATTTAGATTTCAAAAGAATTGAAATCTCAAAATCAAATCTTCTCAATCTCAATGTTCAACATTGTGTGTTTTACCATGATTTATGGGTTAATTAGGACTATAAATTGGTAATAAATAGATTATATTGGTTGAATTGAGTTGAATCGTATTCGATTAGAATGAATTTGAACAATTCACACGGAATCCAATTTGGGTTCCTGGAAAAAACTATTGGGTATAACTGGGTATTACTGATAAATGTATGACTATGGATAACTAGTCACTACTATCTTTGGTTTAGAAAGTATAACCTGGTACAACTATGCTTATTCTTTCATGATCTTCCTGCAACATATAGGCTTCGATTGGTAACATGTATTTTTAAAGTTGAGTTACAGTTGATGTTGTAATTCGATGTAACTTGCAGTAAAATTATGTGGTATAAACAGTAGAATTATGTGGTAAGTCTGCTGTATAAATTTGAGTTAATATTTTGTCAAAATAGATGATTGGTAACTTTTCTGATGTATAAGTTGCAGTATATATTATTTAAAATAAAAATAATAATAATTTTAATAATAAAAATATATTACGTGAGTAGAATGAAAAAATAAAAAATAGACTTTAAACTGCATTATTATTTATCACAAATTTTAATAATAAAATAGATTAAATTTTTTAATATTAACTTAAATATATTAAAATAAGAAAAAAAATTTGATAGTAGTAATTAAAACAGACTTTAATTTTTAAAGGTATGTGTTATCAATGATTAACTAAAAACATCTATCTATAAAAATAAACTAAAAATCATAGACCAAATAAAAATTTATTCAAAGTTTTTTAAAAAATTGTTGACTAAATACAAAACAAAAATGTTGAATTTTCAAGTAAATTAAGTAAATTTTACTTGACCAAGTAATTTTATTAAAAAAAAAAACATAATTATTTAAAATAATTTGACAAAAAAAATTAAAAAAAAAAACAAACGTAGCAATTAAATAGTGATAACTCAACTTTCAAATTATCACTTTTAATAGAGTATTAATTTGATATAATACTTCAAAGAAATATATAATTATTTAAAATATAATTAACAAAAAAACATTTTTTGAAAAAAAAAATGTAACTCAAACTCTAAATCATCACAATTTCCATGATTTAAGAATTTGATTTGAGTTAGCAATTTAACAAAGGGATAACTCAAAATTGTAAATCAACCATAACTCATCATAACTCAAACTAAAAATCAAAAAATGTAATTTAGCACTTGATTGGTAACATTTTTGATTTATGGTCTTAAGTCAAATTAAATCAATGGTAACTCATGTTACCAATCAAAGCCATATTTGAATATCTCAAGAATATCAATCCTGGCATGTCTTTGACACGTCAGCTTATGCGCTTCTGTCAAGTCCTCTCCCTCTTGATACCATGCTTGATGCATCTTCTGATTGTTCGGCGGTTGGTTCACAAAATCCGCATCGTCATGGAGCTTACTCGGTATCAGCGTAACAAAATAATTCTATATAAACATCTATCTATTTCAAAAAATTAAAAAGACCACCGAGCATATCAGCATATAAATATTAATTTTTCAAAAAAGAGACATTGGAGTGTATTCGGCATAATTCATTATTGGTCTTTTAAACATTCTCACAATTGTTTTCCAATGCATATTCGTTTACTCACAGAGACACCTAATTACATTCACGACTTCCAAAATCAAGAAGATACTAACGAAAATCCTGGAACAGTGTGAAATGTTTTTCTTTTGTCATCTAGAATTTCATCATTGAAACTGTTTGAACAACATTACATATATCGGAAGAAGCTGGAAATGTCCTCAGAGTCAAAAGGAAACAAACAAAAATCCAAAGGGTCAAATAGAAAAGAGAATACAAGAAAATGATATACTACATACAAAAATGGGAAAAAAACACAAATAAAATACAACCTGAAATCCGTCAAAGAATGGTGAAAGCTACCCTTTGGGGAAATCATGGTAATAAGAATACCAAGAATGTGAAGTGTTAAAATGATATTCTTTTTTCATCAGTTCTTACATTTTTCAATTAGTTCATTAATTAGATTTTAACTAATCAATTTTGGCATATGTTAATCTTTAAATTAAAGTTTAGTAACGTATATATTACTCAAGATATTTTTTCAATTTATTATTTATGTTGGAGGAATACCTCCGAGTTTCGTCGATACAAAACCGGTTCCATCTTCTGGTTCCGTAGAGACCGCTATACAAGAATACAAATTGGTTAGAGAATTGCTCGGTTTTGATACCGAGAAGAATCCTTCTCTCAAAGAGAAAGAAAACGATGAAATTGTTCTCTTCCCGAAAAGAAAAGAGGATGGAAAAGATCTCTTTCAAAGGGAGGAAGTTGCAAGATTTGCCTTTGCAAATCCAGGAAAAAACTTTTCTTCTCACTGTAAAGAAGCCGGTGGACTCAAAAGCAGATATAGCTTTGAAGTGCAAAGATATGGTCCACACTAAATTAAGAGTAGGCTGAAAGCACTAATAGCAAAATGGGCCAAGCCCATCAATAAAGCTTGTCAATCTTGTTTGAAGGCTTAAGGAGGATGGAGAACGTCGCAGAGAACATTGACGGCGAGGAATCTCACAGCAAAAAAAACCACTCCCAGATTTGGGTGAGAGAAAACAATAACTGAGAAACTTAGCCGGAGGGATATGGCGAAAGGTGCGAAAGAGGAGTGTTGCATCTTAAGATGTTCTTTTGGAAACTCGATGAAGGAGAGAGATTTGTAAACGCTGGTGGAGATGGTGGAAGCAGCAGAAGATATGAAACTGAGAGCAACACGGTTAGAGAAGGTGGATCTGGTGGGTTCTGGGGATCCGGTGGCTCTGGCAGATGACGAGGGCTCGGCGGAGAGCTTACTGTGCAACGATGAGGAAGCAGGTGTTGCAGATCTGGTGGAGACATCTCTGGCAGAGCGATTGACGGAAGGTGAGGATAGGGCAAGCAAAAGTCTCGCCGGCATCCATGGAGAGCAGCTGTGGAGGCCGAAAAGCAAAGTAGAAAAACGAGGCAGGGAATGCGTGGAAGAGATCTCGCCGTCGACAACGGTAGCCGGCGGAAGGTGAGAACGGTTCTTCAGATCAGTCGTGGTTGTACCCGAGGATGGAGGAAGCAACGATGCTTCCGAATAATTTTTGATTATTACGTCGTATTGTAGTATCACGTATGCATGTTTATTTCTTTTAAAATAATCAGATAAAAACATGTACCAATTGGATAAAAAGTATCAAAAAGTATACTTCAAATTATGTGTAATTTGTTTATATAAGAGCATCTACATTGGTTGAGTTTTCACTGAGTATATAAGATTATAATAAATCTAAAATTAGAAAAGGAGGAGAGAGATAGAGAAGCGGTCCTCAAACATAAACGGTTCTCAAGTTTAGATAAAAAAATTAATGAGTAATTGCGCTAGAAAAAAAATCAGTTTTTCTAATGATTTTTTTTATTAATTAAGCTATTATGTAATTTTAGAGTTATTTTATTAATTAGGTTAGTTTAAAATTTGAATCAATTTTTAGAAGTTATTTTCAAAAATAATTCCAAAAAATTATAAAGCCCAATGTAGCTGTAACAAATACTCCCTATGTTATATTCCCTCTGTTTCTTAAAAAAGTTAATTTTGAGTTTTTCACACATATTAAGAAAATTTTACAAAAGATTTTTCTAACCTTATTTTTATTAATTATTACTTAAGTTATTCTTTAAATATTAAATGTTATAAGGGCAAATTAAGTAAAAATAGATAATAACTATATTTAAAAAATTGAAAAGTTTTTTCTTTTTGAAACAAATATTTTTTCTAAAACTATTTTCTTTAAGGAATAGAAAGAGTATTATAAGTCATGTTTTAGTCCAAATTTTTTTTTTTTTCTCAAATTAAGTGATGTTTTATACTTTCAATACAAAATTAATATAGTTTATATTTTTTACCAATTATATTCTACAGTTTTTGTAGTAATTGGTTAAATTATTTTTAATTGAATAATAAATATTTTTTTATATAGAAAAAAACAAATTATATAATTTTTTAATTTGTGTGCAAATTTTTTAAATATCAATTAAAATGAAATAAAGAGAGTAGCAGTTAGTAGAATCTTCCTTGGGAATGCTAATATATTATCCACACAATTAATTCCTTTTTCCACGTTTTAATTTATTTGATCAAAGAAAAACGACATCCATCTAAGTCGAGTCCAAAAAGAAAAAAAGTAGTCACATCTGTTCCAACGCATACTTGTTCTCAGTTAGAGCATTTGCATTGGAGACATTAAAAGATATAATAAAATTATTTTAATATTAAATTTTAAGACTAAAGATCCAAAACTAATAAAAAGTGTCTAATATAGTATCTATTTTTGGGCTTTAGACATGTATGCATAACTAAAGTGTCTTAAAATATTAAAATTATTTAAATTTAATCAAAAAAATAATTTTTAGACACCAACTCTTAAAGTCTCCAATGCACATGCTCTTAAAGCCCTCCAAGGTTCCAACTCCTTTTCCACAAAAAAAACTACTATTTATATAAGGAAATATTGAAAATGCATATTCCCTTCGAATAATCTATAAATCATTGATGCATCAAATATTGAATCTTATATATTTTTGTCCAAAATAAATCTTTTTCTAACCCCAAAAGAAAAAAGATTTCTATTATGATATTATGGTAATTATTTGTGATTCTCAGGGGTACAAATGGCAATATATAATGGTTGGAGAGAGCGGGTGGTGCGACATGACTTGCTAAGTAAGGGATTTTTATTTTAATTAGGCGTAACGAATTGGCTTAGAACTGAAAGCAACCTGGTCTATCTCCATAATTAATTACTATATCTTCTAATCTTACTAACTATTTAATAAGAAATACGTGACTTTATGATAAGCTAAAAATTGAAAAGTGTTGAGTTTCAAAACAGAAACGGCAAAAATGTTAAATGCATGAAAACCTTTTTTTTTTAACATTTTCTATTTTATATTTAGAAAACAGTCAATAATGGGCCAGAAGATCATGAACCCATACAGATGTTCCGAATGGAGCAATGTATAAGAACAAACTAATAATTATGGCAAATAAAACAAGCAACATACATATGAAATTGCAGAACCGTCTGAAGAAGAATTAGCTAAATGCAGTCAACATATGTACCAAAAGACAATAAATATATAAAAGCATATGGATTCTTTTAGTCATGTTCAAATATAGATATATATCATCTTGCATATCGCTAATTCGATACTATTACTATTTACAGTATAACATTATTTTCATTGCATTAGGTTCCTTTTTTTATCAAACCCAATCATATATCTAGTCAGTATATTTTTTTATCATACAATGTTAATTAAGATTTTGACTCGTGTACTATCTCTAAGAATTATGAAGTATTGGACTTGTGGATCGGTAAATGACAGCCAACTTGTTAAATTCAAGTGTGCTTTTCATGACTTGTATATTTATTGCTTATATACATATGAGTATTTTGCTCACAAAAAGAATACACATGAATATTAGTGATATAGAGAATGAGAGTGATCAAAAACATTTTCATTGTTGGTCTATCATTTTCTCACTAATTATTAAAATAAATTCATAGCAAAATAAAATTGATTTGAGAAATAAAGATTATGAGAGAATAATAATATATTTTATAAATTTAATATCAATCATAAAAGTTGGATCATGGATGCAACTGTAAGAATAATTTTTATAAGGGGAAGCATTGTAAGCAAGGGAGTGAAGCGGTGAGTGAATCTTGTGACTGTTTCTGCTGTCACTGTTTAACTTTACCCTTTCTATTATTATTCAATTGTATTTTTTTTTTTGCTTTTTTCTGTTCCGTTGTAATAATTGTAAATCCGTTAAAATTGATTAAAATAATTCATATAATAAAAGTGTAAATGTGGTGACCAGCAAAAACAACTCAGAACCAAAGAAGAACCTAATCCATGTCTATTAGTTGTGGTGGTGATTCTCCTGCCTAACCCTAAGCCGGCCACCACGTCCATCTCGTGTCCACTGCCTTTCTATTTTATCAATTCACATTTATATATAACGTTTCTCTAGTAATTTAAATCATTTAAGAATATGGATTCGAAGGTGGTTTAATCTATAAGCGTATTTACAAAATGTTGGTTATGAAATGGGAATGATGGAAAAATAGTGTTGGTCCTTATAGTATAATGTCATAAATGAGACATTATGATTTATTACCTATACCAAATTATATAGTATGGTAATATGGTTATTGTGACCTAGTAAATCATAACTCTAATCTCAAATTAAAATCTCTTAAAAAATAAGGTTTTTTTGTTAGTTCATTAAAAATTTAAAGTGTCTAATATAAAACTAAGAATTCGAACGCGGTTTAATCTATATGCGTATTTACAAAATGTTAGCTATGAAATGTGAATGATGGGAAAATATCATTGGTCCATATATCATAAATTAGGTAAGAGAGACATTATTATCTTTACAAAACAAACAAATTGTTTAGATATTTTTTATAATCGGATAAATTCGAAGTCAATTCTCAAATAAAAAAAGTTAGGATCCATAAAAAAAATTAGATTTTTTTTGTCACTAAAAAAGTTCAAAGTGACTAGTAGATATTTGAAAACGTTTTCTATTTCTATTTCTGTAGATTGTTTATGTTCTTTATATTTTTATGCTATGGCATATTATGTTTGAAGTAGTAGAATACCACAATATAGCATTTGGCTGCGTAATCGTGGAGAAGGATGCGTCTACAAGCAATACAATGGTGTTGGTTCACATGTTTATAAAAGAAAAGAAAGAAAAAAACTCATAATTTGTATTTTTGTTAAACAAAGAGAAAAATAAACAATAAAAATATACCTTAAAAAGAGGGAAAGAAAAGATGCCTTGGAAGTCACTTGCTTTTCGTGAATGAAAGGCAACCATGAACACTAACCACTTGCTTACTCAAACTATTCTTACTTCAACAAGTAGATCATCTAACTATCACACAACCCTTTACTTAACTCCCACTATATTCCCCCCTATTTCATTATAACTTGTACATTTCATTTTCCTCTCTTTAAAAAAAATTCAATTAATATTGGATTCAATTTTTAGAAATGATCAATTCATCAACAATAGAGTAAGAGAAGAAGAATTCACAAATTTCATATTATGTAATTAAACATTCGACTTTAAGCAACTAGTAATGGCAATCTATTAACGCTGGTGTGGCTGAAAACACTATCCCTTGAAACTTTGACTCTCTTAGATCATCTTCTGGTGCCGGTAAATTAAGATCCAACGGTAGATATTTCCTCTGTTCCATCGAACGGCCTAAATTATCAATCTCCTCCTCTGTAGTGTTCCTGCTAACTTCCGCCGTAGCGGCCGGGCTAGCCGCGGTGGTGGTTGTCGTCCTGTGCCGTCTCATGTGGCCACCGAGGGCTTGCCCGGAATTGAACTCAGAACCGCAGATCGAACACTCGTGTACTTTGTTTGCCTTGTTCATGATGTTGTTACTTGCCTGTGAAGCTAGGGCTGAGCCGGAAACTTTGAAAAGACCGTTTTGCGCTTCCTCTGAGGCACTAGACTTGGGCTGCATCAGGGTTAGTTTAGTCTTTTCGTCTACCGATGTCCTCGGCTTCTTGTGGCTCGCCCTGTGTCCACCTAGCGCTTGGAACGACGGGAACGTCCGGTTACATGTTTTACACTCGTAGACATAGAAACTCGAATTCTCCGATGAAATCTTCTGATGAAGAATTTTGTCAGTTTTTCTCGAGTTCTTGAGATCCGGCGATGGAACCGCTCCACGCGCAAGCATGATGAGGCAAATCGCCATGTCTTCCTCTTCTTCCGTTCAACCAGTTGTAGTTACCGGAGACGAAACCGCCGAGTTGTATTCGTCGGAAACTGATCTTCCTCCGCCGTCTCCACCGGCCGATGAACTTGTGGAAGTGACTGTGGTCGCCGCCGCCATCAAAAACGTCGAGGAAGATGATCTCTGTCGCTTCGTACGCTTCCCTTTTATGATTTGCGTCTGATCACTCCCAACCTCCTGATCTTGACTCATCATCATGATTATTAACACTAAAAATAGTAAAAAACAAGAACAACCCCAATTCAAGAGAATCAATCAAGAAACAAACCCAATTCACGAAACTTCGAAAGTATGATGAGAAGAATGAGATTTTTGGTGTTTATTATGTGGAGTGAACTAACAAAAGAGAGAGAGAGAGAGAAGAGAAGAGCGAAGAGGTAGTGAGGAAGACGAAGGTGGGGCTGCTTATTTATATATATATATATACAAAGGGAGAGGTTATAAGGTTGGTGGTTGTTAATCTTTTTAGTTTACTCCACAAAAGATTTTACACATATCGATCCACTTTTACATTATTATTATTATAATATTTTCTATTAACCAATAACATTTTGACGGTTCACTCTATACCCATTACCTGACACTTCTGCATTTCTCTGCCAAATTCCATCAAAAAATGAAATCTACAAAAAAAAAATTAGTAATGATGAAGGAAAAAAAAAAAAAAAATCTACCTCTTCTTCCTTTCTAGTTTCTGTTCTGTTGTATCTACTTTTAATCCATAATTCCATATCTTCGAAATCTGATCTTTACCTAGATCTATGTACCAGAAGTCAACCCTTCATGACGTTTATTTTTGTTAGTATTAAATTAGACAGCTTCTTCTGGTACATACTTTCTAATAACAAACATATTTATATAATTGGTCTGATTAATCAAATTCTTAGATCTTGAATCATTCATATTTGCATAATTAAACAGAGAATTATTATTATGTCAAGTGCATTAATTCCGAGTGAATGATATAATTTTATGCAAGAGAAAGAAAAAAAAGTAGGAAATAAAAGCGAAAGTGAAACCCGTGAAGGGTTAACCACTGAATTAGGCAAAGGTTCATTAGTAGTGTTGGGTGGCACTTAGGCCACCAATTCACGTTTTTTTTATTTGTTTTTTATAATTTCTATTTTCATTTGAAGTGTGAAGTGTGAACATTCAGTTCTATCAAGAAGCAAAGGTTTTACTTTCACGCACTTTAAGCCCACGTCATCAAAACGACGCTTTCAATGAAAACCGAAATGGATAGAACTAAACACAAAAATGTTCACGACAGCAAATAATAAGAATAATACACATATTGTTAATTGTTGTGACGACTACACAAAAACTTTTGATTAGTTGTTTAATATATAAGATTATCAAGAAAATAATGATTCGTAGAGGCATACATGGTTCATAATTAGGAGGCGACATGCACTGGCCGGTGTTTATAGGATTAGGTGCATTCATCGGTGGCATGTTAGGCTAAAAAAAATTGTAAGCATATTAGTCTTTGTTATTGTGAAGAGACAACACCACGACTTTGTTTTTTTCTTACTTTAATAATAACTTTAATTAATATTTATATATTGAGAGTTGAAGCTAGTATGATCAACTGGGTATCTTAAGACTTGAAACAATTGCCATTAAACCCCTGTTGCAAAAAAAAAAAAAAAAACAATTGCCGTTAAAGTGGGATTATTTTTGAAAACAATTAAAGTGGGATTATTGAGATGAACAACTTAGAACACATTGAAATAAAATAAAGTAAAAAACTTATAACACTTTTGGTGTTTTGGAGAAAACTCGATTATTATTGGGTGTTTGCAACAAAATAATTGAATTTAAGTAAAGTAATAGCAATGTTGGTCTAGTAGTTGAGTTAGAGTGATGAAATATTTGCACGTGGGTTTAAGTTAGAGTTCAAATTTTACAAACTAGATTTTCATTATTGACGATCTATTTGGTAATTGTAGATGGTTTTAGTGACAAAAATACCCACTTTTTACATTCTTTAAGGATTAGTTTGAGTTTCTATCCAAAATTTACCAAGTTATTAAAATAATTTTAAAATGATAACCGAATGTATGGAGATCCGAAGTTGTACGTAAAATGTTTACATGATCACGAGAATGTAAACCCAAACCAAAGAGAGGATCGGTACTGTATCAAGTGTTGTTTTGTGCACGATACTTGCTATCCTAAAAAAAATAGTAATGTGCTAAATAATTAGATGTTAACTTTATTTGATTACCTCGACATTAAAACCAAAAAAATATTTACCAAGACACACTTTTCTTGTGTTTCGCAAGTTCTTTTAAGAAATATTTTTTTTTAATATATAATTGGCTTTATTGTTAAATATAAAAAATATTACATTTTTGTATGGGCAAGTGACAACAACCATGTAGAACTAAACTCATGGTAAATGATCTATATAATATGTTGATAAGTTAACAAAACATCCAACAGTAATACTCTAAAGATTTTAGAATGACCATAACATGCAATTTGAAGTTTGTGTACGTATTATTGCTGTTTTTCAACTGATAATTCACAAAAATTCATGTTATTACACAATAAAAGTCTCAGTCACTGGAACGTAGTCGCCCAGCTTCCACATGATTGACTTAGGACGAGAGTGCTCTGTTTTGTTTTTGACAAATTTCCAATGTTCTGTTTTAGAACCTACAGATTTTATATGTTTTTCCCAGCCTTTTGTACAAATTACTTTTTTATTTGTTTAATTAAAATCACATTTCAACCAAATTTTTTTTTATGTTATTGATAAAAAAAAGAAAATTATAGAATAATCAATGTCGCAGCAATACTATTTTTTTGGTTTTGCAAAAAAATATTATTTATATTTTTAGTTAAAAACTAGATTATTAATTTGCACAATTGCACCCAATAGGAGAAAAAATAAAGTATTTTAAAAACAGCAATAACATTTCTAATCCATGTGACAAAATTGAATATTAGCAATTTTAGACGATTTTTTGTTTTCATTTAACTATTAGTACTGGACATGTAATTTACTCCGATAACATGTGATTTTTATATGTAGACATCCAAATTATCAAACTGAGTATTTAATTTATGTGGAATGACACATATAATAATTTTTTTTTTTTTTTTGCTTTGAGAAAAACATATGATATAAGTTTATCATCTGTTTTGTAATAGTTAAATAAAAAGAAGTTCGTGTCGTCAAAAAAAAAAAAAAAAAAGAAGTTCGTTTTATAAATTTCGCTGAACAATAAAATGAGCTTGTTATATTATCAGATATAATATTCATTATCACAGACGGCAAATACTCGAAAAATGATAAACTTTTGTTGTCTACATGTACGTTTTAAGTCTCACAATGAAAATTGAAGTTTGAACACATATATATGCCTAATGTACAAGGCGTACTGGCTGAACCACACCATTCCAAAAAATCCCTAGCAAAAATAAAGAAAAAAATATTAATACTTTAATATTTTCGAAATATAATCTAGTTCAAAAAAAAAAATTATCTTCGAAATATAAGCATTATTTGATTGATATTTGTAATTTAATAGTTTGTATACTATCATCAAAGTGTTACCATTTGAATTTAAATGAAGAAGTGTATTTATATTATAAATGAAAAAATATACGTATTAGTTAAATATGAATTGCTGTAAAAAAACAAAATGAATGATAGTATTTTCTCCAATAAAAATGGAAGATTTTTATATATTTAGTTCTACAAACTTCTTATGAGATAAAGATAAAAAGGATAAATCTCAAGTGGATATACATGTAACATAATTTTGAGGCTAAGACTATGTGTATGTGGGATGCAAGTCTGTTACATAAAACCCATCACTTCTTTCCTTCACCGGAATATTTTGCTAATTTCATGCAACATTTTTGACTTTCATAGGGATTGCTGCTTCTATATTTTATTTTTAAAATATATATATTAATGCCACTATGACACTATACAATATACATACTCATGTTTGTTTTTGTATCGAAAATGTGTATGTAACTAATGTGTCACACCACTTGCCACAGGAATATACCACTCAAATGATTACGGTTTGCATTATATTTTGTTTTTTCTACTCTCTTTAATTTCTATAGCCGCAAATATTAAATTTTTTAATCTTGTTAGGAAAAGCTATCAGTAAGTACCAACTAAATGCTACCATAAATAAAGACCTAGTTATTTTTATTATTAAAGATTTGATTAGGCACAATAATTCAATAACAGGATTAAATGATTGGAAGAAGTTACTCTTAATCACGTTGGGCTATTCCAAATCTTATTGTCTTGTACTTAAAGTGGCCCTCACATCCTTTATAGAACAATTTAATAGATACACTCACACATGGATATTCATATACAAATCATTATTTATTTAGTGGTCCTAACAAAACTAATTATATCGGTTTCAATTTTACAGTCACGACGATACACACACATGTATATAAATAAATGTTTAGATACATAATGAGGAAATAATTGAAATCGTTTAAATAAGAAAAAAGGGCTGTATATAAAAATTAGGAAACAGTAGAAGAAGAGATGCATGATGTTGCGTAAAGCAACGACACCAGCAGATGTGTGGCTAAAAGCTAATATTTTTTTACTCACCCCGTCATATTACTTTCCTAATCATAATTTATTATCATANATATATATATATATATATATATATATGTCATATGTCTATATATATAACCGCACCGTTTCGATTTTTTATTTCTTTTTAATCAGGAGGTTCGGACCGAGCCAGCCGTTGCTAATATTTTTTTATGGCGTAATATATATAGGGCATCCAAGATTTTAAAATTTAGTATTTATTATGATTTATTCTACTTTTTTTTTACCTTATTCAAATATATTATGCTACTGTTCGGGTTCAAATATCTAAACAACAAATATTTAATTATTTTAATCTGTGTGCATGAGCCATATAAGTATAACAATATAACAACTAAATCATAGTCACTTATACTAAAATCTAAGGCACAATGTCAAACTTAAACAGTTTTTTAAAGTTTATTATGCCCGCACATAATGTGAGGCATCACTAGTTAGTTATATTTTCTCAATTATGATTTGTTAGTTATCACTTATCATTTTACGTAGATGTTTGAATTCACCATTATCTAGTACTACTAGATGTCTTTTCTAATGCCAAAAAAATAAGAAAGAAATAATGAAAGAACAAAGACACTGCTAAATATGACGTAATTAAGCAGGTTCAGTGTAGAAGATAGTAACCAAAAAATGTAAGTTAGCAAAGACAACGAGAGAGAGGGAGAGATACTTAGCGTAAGAAGACAAAGGAGAAGGAAGTGTGAGGCACGTAAGGGTTAAGATGCACCGCCGCATCTTTAGTTGCATCATCCACCAATTACACAACTCATTCCAACCATTATTCTAAAATATAGGTTTACACGTATATATAGTATTTAAATAGCAATTTAACGCTTAATTAGAACTATATTTCTGCCACAAGGAATAGTTATTTACTTATTTAGACGACTTAAGGCAACTGATTAAGCCGACTAATCGTTACATAAATTTATACGGTACAAAAAGTCTATAGAATCAATTAAAGAAATTATGGTTCGATTAGACGATGTAGACAGCCAATTATACGTTTTAAATACATACATCGGTTTATTTGAACATTTTTTCTAAATATTAGCCAACTCCTTTGTTGTTTTTATACAAATATTTTATCTAGCTAATTATAATTGGTGGGTACGTATTAGTCTGGCATTACATGTGAGTATGTGACATAGCTTCCAAGTTAATTAGGATTAACCAAAAGATCTTGTTTCTACAAAACCGAATCCAACCCACTCTTTCGCTTGCTTTACTTCACTTGCAGGCCGTTGTTTTCCTCTCACAATTAGAAATATGTGCATATATATAATTTTCAATTTTATATGTTGCTCTTATAAACAATTGATTATTTTTCTCAATATTAAATCATTTATTAATTGTAACGTAATGATAAATTAACACTTAAAGAGATAAAGCCATCTAAGATACTAACGCTTGATTTGTTAGAAGCATATAAAGCTATCAAACTAAATTTTCAATAAGATGTGTTAGGTTTAATCAAAGAATAATTAAGATCCGGTGTAACTCATTTAATTGCATGTCTTACTGGTGAACTTTAGAGAGACTATCATATTTGAACTATCTTAAATCAAGTGTTCATTTTGAAAGCATCACACAATTAAGATCCGGTGTAACTCATTTAATTGCATGTCTTACTGGTGAACTTTAGAGAGACTATCATATTTGAACTATCTTAAATCAAGTGTTCATTTTGAAAGCATCACACAATTTACCATGATTACACTTTTCGTTAGTGCGTTTTTTTCTTACTTACAACAACTAAAATTTCAAAAATTAGTATTGACTTCTACTTAAAAAATGTGAAAACAAAATTTCTACACACAAACAAACATATACATGCATGTATGTCAAGGAAAGAGAAGGAAAGTTCTTTAAATATAGAAATTATAATATGGTGAGAAAATGGGTGGCATACCAAATAGTAGAGAAGGTTTATATAAGAGGCAGAGGAGAGAGTGGTGGTGGGGCTTTAAGACATTATTATTATTTATAAAAAAAAAAAAAGAAGTTTTTGTCTAAAAGGAGTGGATAGATACAACACAACACCTCACCACACTTCAACACTACAACTACAACTACACCTCACTCTTACTTCTTACTCACTCCACTTTACCACACACTAGCTTTCTCTTCCTAACTAGCTGTTTCATTTATGTATTTTCAACTTTATTTATGCCATAACCCATTATTCGTTTTTAATGAAAAANTGGTTTAATGTGTTAAAAAAATTAGTTTGAAGGTTTAAACTGCTAGTTAAAATCTCCCAAAGTTTAAAGTGTCAGTGGGTGCCAATTTGAAGGTTTTTTTATGCGATTTTCACTTTTTTTTTTAATAAATGTATTAAAAGATGTAAAAGTAACTCCATAACTCATAAAAAATGTTCGTCAAAAAAAAAAAAAAAAACTCACTCATAAAAAAATGATTTAACAATTTGAACCCCGCTTAGGGGCGGACAGAAACCTAGTAAAAAATAAAGTATTTAATTGATCAAACCCAAAAACTTATCTCCTTCTAGAGACATGATCTCAAATGCCCTTATTAGTAAACTGACCATTATACCCTTAATGAATTTTTGATGAAAAACATAAATAATTTGAATAAAAATTTGTTAAAAAAAAAAACAAACCCCAACTCGTCTTCCTCCCCGACCCCGACCGAGACCGGAGACGAGACCTCCATTGACGACGCCGTCGAAGCTTTCGCCGATCTCGTTCTTCCGCCGTCACCGTTCTGGAGCTTTTGCCGATCTCGTTCTTCAACCGTCGGAAGTAGTGAGTTTGTAAATCAAGGTAAATTCTCTTTTTAAAGAATTTAAATCTCAAAATCAAATCTCAATGTTTATGGACATTGTGTGTTTTACCATGATTTTATGGGTTGATTAATACTATAAATTGGTAATAAATAGAACAAATTTGAGTTGAATCGTATTCAATTGTAGATTATAATGAATTGAACACGAAATCCAATTTGAGTTTCTGGAAAAAAACAACTGGGGAGAACTGGGTATTACTGATAAATGTATAACTATGGATAACTAGTCACTACTATTAGTGATTCAAAAAGTATAAATTTGTACAACTGGGTGTTACTGATTGTATAACTATGGATAACTAGTCACTACTATCTTGATTAATAGATTATAACTTGGTACAATTGGGTATTAATGATTGTATAACTGTGTATAATTTGTGTTACTATCACTCATTAATAAAGTTTTTGTATTGTTTTGCCAGGATACAATGAGTAACAACTTCGGCATACATTTTAAATACCAAGGTCTCATGTATAGTTTAATGTTGAGGACGGACACAACTTTGTCAATGATAGAAGCTAAGATATACAAGAAGCTAAGATATATAAGAAGCTTGGTTTAGATGAAAGCAATGTTAAATTGCAATTGCGTTACACTCCACTGCTCGTGGATTCTGAGGGAGCTCGATGTGAGGATGAGTTTATTATTTTGATACTGAGCACCTGTCTGTTTATATGATGTCCATTGATAAAGAGAACCGTAAATGTATTTTGTATGTGAAGATATGTAATATTATATACTCCCTCTGTTCCTAAAAGAAGATAGTTTTAGAAAAAAAATTTGTTTCAAAAAGAAAGAAGTTTTCAATTTTCTAGGTGTAGTTATTGTCTATTTAGACTTAATTTGCCCTTATAACATTAAATATTTAAAGAATAACTTAAGTAATAATTAATAAAAACAAGGTTAGAAAAGTCTTTTGTAAAATTTTCTTAATATGTGTGAAAAACTCAGAAATACCTTCTTTTAGGAACAGAGGAAGTATTATTTTGCTGCAGCTTTATTTTTCTTCATTTAAAATTATTCATAAAAACAAAAGAATAATTTGCTCAAAACGAATAATAATAGAGATATTTAGATAGTCTCTAGTGATTACCTTGGTTTTATTTTGACGATCTAGTGAACTCATAATTGACTGTGTATCTTTTGGTACTGATTTGTGAGAAAAGTG
Source organism: Alliaria petiolata (assembly GCA_020283515.1). Classification (NCBI taxonomy): domain Eukaryota; kingdom Viridiplantae; phylum Streptophyta; class Magnoliopsida; order Brassicales; family Brassicaceae; genus Alliaria; species Alliaria petiolata. Next base: position 375,668,827 of record JAHZTW010000001.1, read on the forward strand.
CGAGATTTTAATCGTTCAATTTAGAAATTCGAAACCATAAATGAAGTAGACGAAACTCTTGAAACCCATCATAAATAAGAGTCACATTTGTGTCAGAAATATCAACTTCGCTTTATCATTCTTTATTTAGAAAAACATAGACATTTGTGTCAGAAATATCAACTTCTCTTTATCATTCTTTATTTAGAAAAACATAGGATGATAGCTATATTAGTCTGGTCTGGCACTTGGCTAAGCACATTAACTTAAAAATACAATTTGCATATTCTAGTAATTGTGTTATTTAATGAAATGACCTACATAAAAATGTCAAAATAAAAAAATATATCGATCCCCAAACACCAAATAATTTCAATTCTATTTCACTTGATACACAGTTTGGGCCTTTATCTACAAGTTTCATCTCTATAACTATATAATTTAAACTTCAAATACCCAGAACCACACCAAACACAAAATTTCGTATTTTCTGTCCAAAATTGCGATTGAACTCTCTAAACCGGCTGCTAAACCAAATCCCACCTAGAAATCATACCGATTCAAAATTTTAAACAAATACTGTAGATTGTAAAATCTAAGATTCGAACTATCACAATACCTACAAAACTGAGCTAGCTAATCGATTATGCTAATTAATATTTTTAGTAAGGTAATAAAAAAATTAGTTGTATAAGTAAAATTCCTTGAGTGTTAATCAAAAATGAAAATTAAAAACTTGTAACGCAACAGTGAGCTTTCATGTCTTCTCTCGACCCGTGGACTTCATCCTTGTTCGATAGCCGGTACGTTAATCGGAAGGTTCGAAAGACATGATGTTATTGACCATGCAACCACATGATATTTCTCCATGTTTTGTCTTCACTCACACGGTATCGAAAATCATTTTCCGATAAATCATCCATCATAGTACTACTCCAGCTCAAACACGCTTAACTTTGAAGTTCTTTCAAGATAACTAACCGGAAATATAAGTGCATTTTGGTGATAAAAATAGCCAAATCAATTATTTTAAGCTTTTCCACATATATATCATATTCCAAAAATCAGAATGTTACAATAAATAATAATTATAAACTTTTTTCTATGGTTAGAAACTTCCTCATGGATTACAAGAACTGCATCGACATCCTTATGCTTCAGAACTTATAGCATCAACACGACCTGCACGATTTCAAACATCGAGAAAATTGTTGTGGAGATGCAGCTCATTGCTTACGATAAAGAGCAGTCTTGAAGGATCCGTCTAGATCTTCGATCTCGCGACAAGAAATATTGCTACGAAAGCCCGCAACTTGATACACCTCTTCTAAGACTCATGAAATTGTACTTATATAACAAAAATATCAATTAGCATAATCGGTTATACAGCACGTTTTTGTTGGTAATTTTGATGGTTTGAATCTTATATTTTATAATTTATTTTTTTAAAATTTTGAGTCGATTTATTTTTTGGATTCGGTTTAAATACTTAAGTCGCAATTTTGGACAGAAAACACGGAATTTTTTGTTTGATTCGATTCTAGATATTTAAAGTTTAAACTGTATAGTTCTGGTTGTAAAAACTTTGAACTTCTGTAGTATTGGACATAAACCCAAAATATGTATGTATTAAAATAGAATCAGAACTATTCGTATGGTTAAGTATCAATCATCATATTGTATATTCACAAATTGACGAAGAAATTTTCAGAAAGCAAACTTATTAATATAATAGGAACATTATATAAATTTGTTAATAAGGTAGTTGAAGTAACAGACAGACGGTTCGGAAGACGCATACAACAAATTGGACCAACCGAGTGGGTAAGCTGATCCTGCTTCTTTTACTACATCTTTATAATTAATTATCATTATCATTTTAACTACGTTTATATTCATTCATCTATATTTACTGAAAACATTAATGTCATTAAATTACTATAAGAAAAGTCGGAGCAATTGACTGTGCGCCTTTTCCGTTGCGGAAAAATGTTCAATGTTGAGTAAGCAAATGGCTTAATGATCTGTCTTTGATATTAAACAAAATGTCAAAATCCAATTAACTGAAAGTTATATTTTTTTTTTGTCAGTAATCTTTGGGATCGGAGAAAATAAAATATTTATTTGCTCACATGAAATAGTTACACAAATACTAATAAGTGTTGAGTAAGCAAATGGGTTAATGATTCTTATTTTTGGTTCAAAATGATTCAAGTTGGCTTCTTATTTTAGTGTAACGTATATATCATTATTTGTTACAGGATCACATGTTTTAAAACCAAATTTCAGAATTACAATGAATTATGTCGGAATAACATATGCATCGAATAAGAGATTCACCATCTAATCAGATATCAAATTTTGGAATTGCAATTGCAAATATCTAATAAAAATGTAGACTTCTAATTTTTTAATCCGAATGAATAAGCTACTAGAGATATCCAGTGACAGAACCAGAAACACTTTTTAAGAAATACAAATATATTTAATTATATATTTTTACTAATTTAAAAAATATTTAGTATAATATTGTTACTTAAAGAGATTTTAAGATTTTTAAAACTTTTTAAATAAAATGTCATGAAAAAACTAATTTCTCCTAATATGTAATATATATAATAGTTTTAAAAATGTTTAACTCTCCACATAAAACATATATAAAAGTTGTTCTTACAAGCTATTTCTGTTTCTGGCTCTCTTCCTACATATTATAGTTTTTTTTTCTCTTTTGCCACATATTTTTGTTTAAAAATCATTTTTTATTTTATTTTTGTTTAAAATTGTTTCTAAAATATATCAAAATCAAGATAAACACAACAACTAATTATATCCACACACTACATTATACATTTATAAAAATAAAATTTTTATTTTGTTAAATCACACAAATAATTAAACAAAACCATTAGCCAAGAACATAAAAAGTTTTGAAAACACAGAAATTCACATAATCTTTAGAACCATTGCATTACCATCAATCCGTGAACCACTTAGAACAAAAAAATTAGGATGTACTTCATGTTAGGAGTAGTTATGTTCGAGTTGAAATGCGAGACTTAAGACCACCAAGATTAGTCTTCAAATTTTGAGATTTGTTGGTTCTTCTCGGTATTATAGTATTCGGATATAAAACTATTTTCGTTTCTGATTTTCTATAATATATTAAGTCTCGACAATTTTTTATTTTGCTAGTAAGTTTTTATTCAATATAAAAATTAATGTTTTTAATCCTAATGATTTTGAATGTTTCAAACCGGTCTAGTGATAATTCAAGTTTAGGGATTGAATAATGAATTTGAATGCATGAACATGTATTAATAGGTTGCTAGCATTTGATGTATTGATTGGATTAGATTGTTTGAAATATTAATATTGTATATACAATGTGGGTACGAATGATCATCTTCACTTAGTAATCCAACTACATATACTTCATTTGAAGCACGAGGTTTAAGACCATCGAGACTGGAGTTTCAAACTTTGAGAATTTTTGGGATATTTTAGTATTGTAGCATTCGAGTATAAAACTATTTTGGTCTCTGAAATTTTATACTAAAGTCTCGATAGCTTTTATTCAATGGAAAAATAATGTTTTCAATTCTAGTGATTTCAAAGATTTCAAACCGGTCTACTGATAATTCAAGGTCAGGGTGTTTCATTTTTAGCCGGCTGAACCTTCTTCAGAGAGACTTATCTGACTTTAAAATGATTAGATTTTAAAGTCACTTCAGTTCATTTCCAATTTAAAATGATTAGATTTTTATCGTTAGGAAAATTTCTTGCCTTTCTCAAACGCCTTCTATTCTTAACAAACTAAACATTATCCCTTAGATCACTTTTTGACCGGGCTGATAGGATATAAGTTTTATCCAAATAAATCAATACTGCAAGTGCACAGCAATGCAGTTGAAGTATAAGGGGTTATCGAATCGCAAAAGAAGTAGATGCTACACTATAGTCTCTAGTTTCGAATTATGCTAGATTAAATCGAATAAAAGTAAAACGAAGTAACTAAATTAATAAGTATCACGAAATAGGTTCTTAAAATTCAGGAGACTAAGACGCTAGGCAAGGGTAATTCTCAGGTTGAATTCCGAGAATGCATAAATTATACTGCTATGGAGCTATTTAAAACCGTCTATAACTCGAAACACCAATTTAAAACCAATTAACTCTCGTTGCAGAAGTTATCTATGCCTACATTCTAGAATTCCAAATCTCTTTGTAAATTCAAACAATTAAGGCAAGCATTAAAAACAGGTTCAATTGTTCACAAAATTCATAAACCAAATCTCTTTGCGAATATGTATTTTGCTCATCTATGATTAGTTCAAGTTATTAATAATGCTCTCGCATCTATTAAATAACCTAGGGTTTGATTTCTAAGTGATCAATTAAGAAACCAATATAAGCACAAATCAAGATGAAGATCCAATTGATTTCCCTAACAACAATAATAAATCTACAAACTCATCCTCAACCCTAAATCACCCTAACCTAACTAGAAAACTACTCAGACAAGGTGAATGAAGAAAACATCATGAATAAAGTAATTTGCATAAAGAGATCAATAAAAACAAAGGGGTTCGAAATCTTCTCAGAAGAGTACATAATTGTCTCCCCAAAAAGCTCTGGATTAATCTCTCTCTAAGTCTCAAAAACAGAAAATAAGGTAAGGGCTAAACAATGCCTTCAAAGCCTATTTATAGAGGTAAATTCGCGTCAGGGGCATTCTTGTAAATAATACAACTTCAGCTGATTTCCTTTTTCTTGTTGAAGTCCGTAAAATTTGGTCGGTCTCGATTGGTGTCGATCGACACCAATGTAGTGTCGATCGACACTCATTGTGTATTCCGGCTCCCGACTTCATCACTTCGGCTGCTTCTTCAGAATGCTCCAAAAAGTTCCAGAATCTCCAATTATGCTCCAAACGCACTCCAACCTACAAAGACTCTAATAGGACTCTAAAAATACAAAAAGACTCTATAAAATGGACTTATATCATGGCCAAAAATCGGTAAAAACCATGATATATCAACTCCCCCAGACATAGCTTTTGCTTGCCCTCAAGCAAAACAAAAACTGAGAATTGAGTCGAGGTTTGAAAACAGAGACCTTCAGCTAACACTCTTGAATCCACATGCCATAGAGCCAACCTTAGGTAGTAGTTCAGTATACTTACTACAAGCTTAGCAATCTCCCAAATTAAATCCAGATCCCTTTCTTCTCAGAATTTTGAACTCAAACAAACAGTATTGACCAAAGGACTTAGAGATTCTTTTCCTTCCTTAGCGCCTGAACAAGACATTATTTGTACAACTCTCCTATTTTCTCTTCCCTTAGTCAACTGCTGCCCATTTTCAGGGTGTTCTACAGATCTTTTCATTGACTTTTTCTTATTCTTTTGAAGTCTTGGAATAGTGCTGCTCTTTACCTGTGTTCCTTGTGAGGAGACAGGTTCATGAGCTCTCACTAATATTGTTCCTTGTGAGGAGACAGACTCATGAGGATCTTTGCACTATTCCTTGACTTAAACTCTCTTTTTTTTCGATTTTTTCTCAAGGAAGATCAAGGAGAGACTGTAGTTTTCTTATCTTGTCAGTGCTAAAAGAGGAATCAAGTCCAATGCATACCAAGCTCTAAACAAGAATCTGAACTCTCTCTGTTAGACTGATCTATGACAATGGTCCTTCAAGTATCAATGTTCTATGGTTAGTTCCAAAAAAAACTGAAAGTTTCAACTGATTTTGACTCAATAAAACAAGTTTTTGACTGACTCAATTGACTCTCAAAACAAAATACAAAGTCAGTAACTACCTCCCCCAGACTTAAACAACACTGTCCCCAGTGTTATTAAGCTTGAGTTTGGTGAAAGAAATATGTGAAACAGCTTGAACCAACGAGAGAAAATGGGTAACCTGAACATGCATGTGGTGTCGATCGACACCATGGTGGTGTCGATCGACACTCTGTCCGTAAACAGAGTTCAACCCACCAAACGTGAATGGTGTTATGTCAGATTGTTGTCAAAGTCATCCAAATTGTTAGAGAACTCAAACAAACGGTTAAAAGCACAACATAATCCATAATCTCAAAGGTTCAAACAAATTTTGAAGCAAAGTACATAAGTAAATCAAAAACAAAAACTGACTCAAAGGAAAAGAAAAACTGACTCAAGGGAAAAGAAAAGCTGAACCAGGAACGTCGAGAGATACTAATCCTCCTCGTCTGAGCGCAGTGGTGTAGAAGGATGGGCGCAGCCACAGTTAGACACAACTGTGATGGCATTCCAGATGGCCTGAAAACTCTGAACTACGTATCTCTGAAAAGCAGCTTGCTCCATGGGGATCTCTGGGGCCTCGCGAAGGTGATGGTGTCCAATAGGCTCTAGACGCGATGGTGCTCTGCTGTGTCGGGATGATGAAGGTCGTGGATGATCATCAACTGGTGCATCCTCTGCGGATGAAGCTGTAGCATGGGAGGATGCACCTCTACTGCGTCGGTATACTGGAGCAGTTCGCAGTAAGTTCGGATCAGGCTGATAGCTAAGACGGAGAGGATCAGTAGTGATGTGAGTTAGTCCCTTGTCAGTTAACTGGACCATACATTTCTCGCCTCGCGAGTTGGTGAAAACCCAGAGCTTGTCTGGCCTGACCCATGTAGCTCTCCGCAAACACTCCATATCAACCAAAGCACGTGTGGTCACAATGGAACAACTAGTAGTGTCAATCCCGTAATGCTGGAAAATAGGAGTGAGAAGACTGCCAACACATTCTGGTTTGTTGCTGGATCCAGTGAAGGGCTTCGTCTTCAACGAAACCAAGTGATGAGCAAACAAATCACCAAGGTTGACGTTCTCTGGCAGCCCAAACTCCTCATAAATCACAAACCAAATGGCATGATACAGTAATACCAGCTAAGAGACATGTATCTTCCCTGACTCGTGCTTACACAAGAGTGTAGTAGCAAAGAGGCGAACAAGGTATCGAAGAGTAGGGTGGCGGATATCTGTTTGTGCAGAGGCCTTGGAATCGTACCACCCATTCCCGAAATGTGACCAGAAGTTCTGGTTGTCTGGAAGCTGCTGTGGAAGGGAAACATTGGTGGCATGCTCGTTCTGAAAACCATAGATGCCACAAAGGTCAGGAATAGGAATCTTGTAGCTAATCCCACGGACGATGAAGGTCAAAGTCCCTTCGAATGCGTTCTTCATCACCTCGTTCCTATAGTAGACACGAACTGTGGAGAGAAACTGGCATACTAGGTCGGGAAAAAGTTCGTACTGCTTAGTAGCAATAGTCCCCGTTCCCGCCTTCCTCAACAAGTGCAGGACATCGTCTTCGATACCCAATTCCTTCATCGTGCCATGATCCGCAACTCGAGTTGGTGCGATATTCGCCTTCAAACACGCATTGTAGAACAACGTGTCATAATCATCCCAGTCCTCGCT
>JAHZTW010000001.1:375690788-375705584 GCA_020283515.1 Alliaria petiolata
TTTTTTTTATTAATTAAGCTATTATGTAATTTTAGAGTTATTTTATTAATTAGGTTAGTTTAAAATTTGAATCAATTTTTAGAAGTTATTTTCAAAAATAATTCCAAAAAATTATAAAGCCCAATGTAGCTGTAACAAATACTCCCTATGTTATATTCCCTCTGTTTCTTAAAGAAATTAATTTTGAGTTTTTCACACATATTAAGAAAATTTTACAAAAGACTTTTCTAACCTTATTTTTATTAATTATTACTTAAGTTATTTTTTAAATATTAAATATTATAAGGGCAAATTAAGTAAAAATAGATAATAACTATATTTAAAAAATTGAAAAGTTTTTTCTTTTTGAAACAAATTTTTTTCTAAAACTATTTTCTTTAAGGAATAGAGGGAGTATTATAAATCATGTTTTAGTCCAAATTTTTTTTTTTTTCAAATTAAGTGATGTTTTATACTTTCAATACAAAATTAATATATTTTATATTTTTTACCAATTATATTCTACAGTTTTTGTAGTAATTAGTTGAATTATTTTTAATTGAATAATAAATATTTTTTTATATAGAAAAAAACAAATTATGTAATTTTTTAATTTGTGTGCAAATTTTTTAAATATCAATTAAAATGAAATAAAGAGAGTAGCAGTTAGTAGAATCTTCCTTGGGAATGCTAATATATTATCCACACAATTAATTCCTTTTTCCACGTTTTAATTTATTTGATCAAAGAAAAACGACATCCATCTAAGTCGAGTCCAAAAAGAAAAAAAGTAGTCACATCTGTTCCAACGCATACTTGTTCTCAGTTAGAGCATTTGCATTGGAGACATTAAAAGATATAATAAAATTATTTTAATATTAAATTTTAAGACTAAAGATCCAAAACTAATAAAAAGTGTCTAATATAGTATCTATTTTTGGGCTTTAGACATGTATGCATAACTAAAGTGTCTTAAAATATTAAAATTATTTAAATTTAATCAAAAAAATAATTTTTAGACACCAACTCTTAAAGTCTCCAATGCACATGCTCTTAAAGCCCTCCAAGGTTCCAACTCCTTTTCCACAAAAAAAACTACTATTTATATAAGGAAATATTGAAAATGCATATTCCCTTCGAATAATCTATAAATCATTGATGCATCAAATATTGAATCTTATATATTTTTGTCCAAAATAAATCTTTTTCTAACCCCAAAAGAAAAAAGATTTCTATTATGATATTATGGTAATTATTTGTGATTCTCAGGGGTACAAATGGCAATATATAATGGTTGGAGAGAGCGGGTGGTGCGACATGACTTGCTAAGTAAGGGATTTTTATTTTAATTAGGCGTAACGAATTGGCTTAGAACTGAAAGCAACCTGGTCTATCTCCATAATTAATTACTATATCTTCTAATCTTACTAACTATTTAATAAGAAATACGTGACTTTATGATAAGCTAAAAATTGAAAAGTGTTGAGTTTCAAAACAGAAACGGCAAAAATGTTAAATGCATGAAAACCTTTTTTTTTTAACATTTTCTATTTTATATTTAGAAAACAGTCAATAATGGGCCAGAAGATCATGAACCCATACAGATGTTCCGAATGGAGCAATGTATAAGAACAAACTAATAATTATGGCAAATAAAACAAGCAACATACATATGAAATTGCAGAACCGTCTGAAGAAGAATTAGCTAAATGCAGTCAACATATGTACCAAAAGACAATAAATATATAAAAGCATATGGATTCTTTTAGTCATGTTCAAATATAGATATATATCATCTTGCATATCGCTAATTCGATACTATTACTATTTACAGTATAACATTATTTTCATTGCATTAGGTTCCTTTTTTTATCAAACCCAATCATATATCTAGTCAGTATATTTTTTTATCATACAATGTTAATTAAGATTTTGACTCGTGTACTATCTCTAAGAATTATGAAGTATTGGACTTGTGGATCGGTAAATGACAGCCAACTTGTTAAATTCAAGTGTGCTTTTCATGACTTGTATATTTATTGCTTATATACATATGAGTATTTTGCTCACAAAAAGAATACACATGAATATTAGTGATATAGAGAATGAGAGTGATCAAAAACATTTTCATTGTTGGTCTATCATTTTCTCACTAATTATTAAAATAAATTCATAGCAAAATAAAATTGATTTGAGAAATAAAGATTATGAGAGAATAATAATATATTTTATAAATTTAATATCAATCATAAAAGTTGGATCATGGATGCAACTGTAAGAATAATTTTTATAAGGGGAAGCATTGTAAGCAAGGGAGTGAAGCGGTGAGTGAATCTTGTGACTGTTTCTGCTGTCACTGTTTAACTTTACCCTTTCTATTATTATTCAATTGTATTTTTTTTTTTGCTTTTTTCTGTTCCGTTGTAATAATTGTAAATCCGTTAAAATTGATTAAAATAATTCATATAATAAAAGTGTAAATGTGGTGACCAGCAAAAACAACTCAGAACCAAAGAAGAACCTAATCCATGTCTATTAGTTGTGGTGGTGATTCTCCTGCCTAACCCTAAGCCGGCCACCACGTCCATCTCGTGTCCACTGCCTTTCTATTTTATCAATTCACATTTATATATAACGTTTCTCTAGTAATTTAAATCATTTAAGAATATGGATTCGAAGGTGGTTTAATCTATAAGCGTATTTACAAAATGTTGGTTATGAAATGGGAATGATGGAAAAATAGTGTTGGTCCTTATAGTATAATGTCATAAATGAGACATTATGATTTATTACCTATACCAAATTATATAGTATGGTAATATGGTTATTGTGACCTAGTAAATCATAACTCTAATCTCAAATTAAAATCTCTTAAAAAATAAGGTTTTTTTGTTAGTTCATTAAAAATTTAAAGTGTCTAATATAAAACTAAGAATTCGAACGCGGTTTAATCTATATGCGTATTTACAAAATGTTAGCTATGAAATGTGAATGATGGGAAAATATCATTGGTCCATATATCATAAATTAGGTAAGAGAGACATTATTATCTTTACAAAACAAACAAATTGTTTAGATATTTTTTATAATCGGATAAATTCGAAGTCAATTCTCAAATAAAAAAAGTTAGGATCCATAAAAAAAATTAGATTTTTTTTGTCACTAAAAAAGTTCAAAGTGACTAGTAGATATTTGAAAACGTTTTCTATTTCTATTTCTGTAGATTGTTTATGTTCTTTATATTTTTATGCTATGGCATATTATGTTTGAAGTAGTAGAATACCACAATATAGCATTTGGCTGCGTAATCGTGGAGAAGGATGCGTCTACAAGCAATACAATGGTGTTGGTTCACATGTTTATAAAAGAAAAGAAAGAAAAAAACTCATAATTTGTATTTTTGTTAAACAAAGAGAAAAATAAACAATAAAAATATACCTTAAAAAGAGGGAAAGAAAAGATGCCTTGGAAGTCACTTGCTTTTCGTGAATGAAAGGCAACCATGAACACTAACCACTTGCTTACTCAAACTATTCTTACTTCAACAAGTAGATCATCTAACTATCACACAACCCTTTACTTAACTCCCACTATATTCCCCCCTATTTCATTATAACTTGTACATTTCATTTTCCTCTCTTTAAAAAAAATTCAATTAATATTGGATTCAATTTTTAGAAATGATCAATTCATCAACAATAGAGTAAGAGAAGAAGAATTCACAAATTTCATATTATGTAATTAAACATTCGACTTTAAGCAACTAGTAATGGCAATCTATTAACGCTGGTGTGGCTGAAAACACTATCCCTTGAAACTTTGACTCTCTTAGATCATCTTCTGGTGCCGGTAAATTAAGATCCAACGGTAGATATTTCCTCTGTTCCATCGAACGGCCTAAATTATCAATCTCCTCCTCTGTAGTGTTCCTGCTAACTTCCGCCGTAGCGGCCGGGCTAGCCGCGGTGGTGGTTGTCGTCCTGTGCCGTCTCATGTGGCCACCGAGGGCTTGCCCGGAATTGAACTCAGAACCGCAGATCGAACACTCGTGTACTTTGTTTGCCTTGTTCATGATGTTGTTACTTGCCTGTGAAGCTAGGGCTGAGCCGGAAACTTTGAAAAGACCGTTTTGCGCTTCCTCTGAGGCACTAGACTTGGGCTGCATCAGGGTTAGTTTAGTCTTTTCGTCTACCGATGTCCTCGGCTTCTTGTGGCTCGCCCTGTGTCCACCTAGCGCTTGGAACGACGGGAACGTCCGGTTACATGTTTTACACTCGTAGACATAGAAACTCGAATTCTCCGATGAAATCTTCTGATGAAGAATTTTGTCAGTTTTTCTCGAGTTCTTGAGATCCGGCGATGGAACCGCTCCACGCGCAAGCATGATGAGGCAAATCGCCATGTCTTCCTCTTCTTCCGTTCAACCAGTTGTAGTTACCGGAGACGAAACCGCCGAGTTGTATTCGTCGGAAACTGATCTTCCTCCGCCGTCTCCACCGGCCGATGAACTTGTGGAAGTGACTGTGGTCGCCGCCGCCATCAAAAACGTCGAGGAAGATGATCTCTGTCGCTTCGTACGCTTCCCTTTTATGATTTGCGTCTGATCACTCCCAACCTCCTGATCTTGACTCATCATCATGATTATTAACACTAAAAATAGTAAAAAACAAGAACAACCCCAATTCAAGAGAATCAATCAAGAAACAAACCCAATTCACGAAACTTCGAAAGTATGATGAGAAGAATGAGATTTTTGGTGTTTATTATGTGGAGTGAACTAACAAAAGAGAGAGAGAGAGAGAAGAGAAGAGCGAAGAGGTAGTGAGGAAGACGAAGGTGGGGCTGCTTATTTATATATATATATATACAAAGGGAGAGGTTATAAGGTTGGTGGTTGTTAATCTTTTTAGTTTACTCCACAAAAGATTTTACACATATCGATCCACTTTTACATTATTATTATTATAATATTTTCTATTAACCAATAACATTTTGACGGTTCACTCTATACCCATTACCTGACACTTCTGCATTTCTCTGCCAAATTCCATCAAAAAATGAAATCTACAAAAAAAAAATTAGTAATGATGAAGGAAAAAAAAAAAAAAAATCTACCTCTTCTTCCTTTCTAGTTTCTGTTCTGTTGTATCTACTTTTAATCCATAATTCCATATCTTCGAAATCTGATCTTTACCTAGATCTATGTACCAGAAGTCAACCCTTCATGACGTTTATTTTTGTTAGTATTAAATTAGACAGCTTCTTCTGGTACATACTTTCTAATAACAAACATATTTATATAATTGGTCTGATTAATCAAATTCTTAGATCTTGAATCATTCATATTTGCATAATTAAACAGAGAATTATTATTATGTCAAGTGCATTAATTCCGAGTGAATGATATAATTTTATGCAAGAGAAAGAAAAAAAAGTAGGAAATAAAAGCGAAAGTGAAACCCGTGAAGGGTTAACCACTGAATTAGGCAAAGGTTCATTAGTAGTGTTGGGTGGCACTTAGGCCACCAATTCACGTTTTTTTTATTTGTTTTTTATAATTTCTATTTTCATTTGAAGTGTGAAGTGTGAACATTCAGTTCTATCAAGAAGCAAAGGTTTTACTTTCACGCACTTTAAGCCCACGTCATCAAAACGACGCTTTCAATGAAAACCGAAATGGATAGAACTAAACACAAAAATGTTCACGACAGCAAATAATAAGAATAATACACATATTGTTAATTGTTGTGACGACTACACAAAAACCTTTGATTAGTTGTTTAATATATAAGATTATCAAGAAAATAATGATTCGTAGAGGCATACATGGTTCATAATTAGGAGGCGACATGCACTGGCCGGTGTTTATAGGATTAGGTGCATTCATCGGTGGCATGTTAGGCTAAAAAAAATTGTAAGCATATTAGTCTTTGTTATTGTGAAGAGACAACACCACGACTTTATTTTGTTCTTACTTTAATAATAACTTTAATTAATATTTTTATATAGAGAGTTGAAGCTAGTGATCAACTGGGTATCTTAAGACGTGAAACAATTGCCATTAAACCCTTGTTGCAAAACAAAAAAAAAACAATTGCCGTTAAAGTGGGATTATTGAGATGAATTACAACTTAGAACACGTTGAAATAAAATAAAATAAAAAACTTATAACACTTTTGGTATTTTGGAGAAAACTCGATTATTATTGGGTGTTTGCAACAAAATAATTGAATTTAAGTAAAGTAAGAGCAATGTTGGTCTAGTAGTTGAGTTAGAGTGATGAAATATTTGCACGTGGGTTTAGGTTAGAGTTGAAATTTTACAAACAAATGATTTTCATTGTTGACGATCTATTTGGTAATTGTAGATGGTTTTAGTGACACAAAAATACCCACTTTTTTAGTTGCAAAAAAAAAACCCCACTTTTTACATTCTTTAAGGATTAGTTTGAGTTTCTATCCAAAATTTACCAAGTTATTAAAATAATTTTAAAATGATAACCGAATTTATGGAGATCCGAAGTTGTACGTAAAATGTTTACATGATCACGAGAATGTAAACCCAAACCAAAGAGAGGATCGGTACTGTATCAAGTGTTGTTTTGTGCACGATACTTGCTATCCTAAAAAACTAGTAATGTGCTGGAAATTAAATTAGAAATAATTAGATATTAACCTTACTTAGTTACCACGACATTAAAACCAAAAAATATTTACCAAGACACACTTTTCATGTGTTTCGCAAGTTCTTTAAAGAAATATTTTTTTTAATATATAATTGGCTATATTGTTAAATATAAAAAATATTGTTTTTTGTATGGGCAAGTGACAACAACCATGTAAAAAATATTGTTTTTTTGTATGGGTAAATGATCTATATAATATGTTGATAAGTTAACAAAACATCAAAACATAATACTCTAAAGATTTTAGAATGACCATAACATGCAATTTGAAGTTTGTGTACGTATTATTGCTGTTTTTCAACTGATAATTCGCAAAAATTCATGTTATTTTTTGAAATTTAATTTAGAATTCATGTTATTACACAATAAAAGTCTCAGTCACTGGAACGTAGTCGCCCAGCTTCCACAAGATTGACTTAGGACGAGAGTGCTCTGTTTTGTTTTTGACAAATTTCTAATGTTCTGTTTTAGAACCTACAGATTTTATGTTTTTCCCAGCCTTTTGTACAAATTACTTTTTTATTTGTTTAATTAATATCACATTTCAGCCAAAAAAAATTTTATGCTATTGATAAAAAAAATTATAGTTAAAAACTAGATTATTAATTTGCACAATTGCACCCAATAGGAAAAAAAATAAAGTATTTAAAAAACAGCAATAACATTTCTAATCCATGTGAAAAATTGAATTTTAGCAATTTTAGACGATTTTTTTTTTCATTTAATTATTACTGGACTTGTAAAATACTCCGATAACATGTGATTTTTATATGTAGACATCCAAATTATCAAAGTGAGTATATAATTTATATGGAATGAAACATATAATAAAAGTTTTTTTTTTTGCTTTGAGAAAAACATATGATATAAGTTTATCATCTGTTTTGTAATAGTTAAATAAAAGTAGTTCGTGTCGTCAAAAAAAAAAAAAGTTCGTTTTATAAATTTCGCTGAGCAATAAAATGAGCTTGTTATATTATCAGATATAATATTCATTATCACAGACGGCAAATACTCGAAAAATGATAAACTTGTGTTGTCTACATACGTTTTAAGTCTCACAATGAAAATTGAAGTTTGAACCCATATATATGCCTAATGTACAAGGCGTAGTGGCTGAACCACACCATTCCACAAAATCCCTAGCAAAAATAAAGAAAAAAATATTAATACTTTAATATTTTCGAAATATAATCTAGTTCAAAAAGAAAGCATCTTCGAAATATAAGCATTATTTGATTGATATTTGTAATTTAATAGTTTGTATACTATCATCAAAGTGTTAGCATCTGAATTTAAATGAAGAAGTGTATTTAAATTATAAATGAAAAAATATACCTATTAGTTAAATATGAATTGCTGTAAAAAAACAAAATGAATGATAGTATTTTCTCCAATAAAAATGGAAGATTTTTTTATATTTAGTTCTACAAACGTCCTATGAGATAAAGATAAAAAGGATAAATCTCAAGTGGATATACATGTAACATAATATTGAGGCTAAGACTACGTATATGTGGGATGCAAGTCTGTTACATACACAAAACCCATCACTTCTTTCCTTCACCGGAATATTTTGCTAATTTCATGCAACATTTTTGACTTTTATAGGGATTGCTGCTTCTATATTTTATTTTTAAAATAGGGTGAGTTAAGTGTATATCATCCGTTGACCAGAAAATTAAGAAAATGGGAAAAGTTATTTCATAATTAGGTAACTATGAGAGAGAAAACAATTTTAACCCTAAAACGTCTTTTTATTTTGCTTATTTACGGAAAATGTCATTGATCTGAAAACTATGTTGTCGAAGAAAACCCGGCAACACTGTTTACCATTCTCTGGCAATACTGTTCATCATTTGCCGGTAACACTGTTCATCGTTTGTCTGAAAAATACTGTTCACACATTACAACACTATTGTTACACAATTAACGAGTTACACCAGTTATCATGTCACATAAATAACATAGTAAACAAGTTATCATATGAAATTGATATATTAACATATTTATTGTACCATAAAATTATCATGTTTAACGAGTTATCATATGAAATTGATTTGTTAACTCATTTATCGTATCATAAGATTATCATGTTTACCGAGTTATCATATTAACTAGTTATCCAGTTAACAAAATTATACCAAATACAATGTAACTAACTTTGTTATTGCTTAACTTTCACCATTGCTACTGTCACCATCATGTTTAACGAGTTATCATATGAAATTGATATATCTTTGTGTTTCCGTCACCACCGTTCCCACGTTACGATTATCACCGTTATCGTTATCACCGTCGTCACCGTCGTCGTCACCGCCGTTATTTACGCCATCATCATCACCCCCAACACCATCATCGATCTCCACCTTTACCTTTAATATCCTCCACCTTTTTTTTCCTTCTTCTTCCTCCTCCTCCTTTTCTTCTTCTTCTTTTCTTCTTCTTCATCTTCTTCTTTCTTTCAATTTTTTCATTGTAGATATGAAGAGAGAGAAAGAAACATAAAACAAGTAATAAAATGAAAAGGAAAAGGATAAAAAAGATTTTTTGCTGTGAATAGGAACGTGTAAATAGTGGAGAGGAAAGAAAACTAATATTGTTTTTATCTGTTGCCATCTATTGTAGTTTCTCTTTAAAATATATATATTAATGCCACTATGGCACTATACAATATACATACCCATGTTTGTTTTTGTATCGATGAATGTGTATGTAACTGATGCCCTGAATAGAACTAAATCGAACAAAAAAAAACCCTCGTTTTCTCTCTAGGATTCTGCCGCCGCTTACCTCCTTTCCTTCTTCAACCTAATTTTTCCGGTGATCGGCATCGAGCTGCTCCTTTAAGAGCCGACGTCGATCTCTTCCTCTTGTCTTTGCTTTTATCTTTGTTTCTTTCCCTGGTTTTTTCTGTGGATTTTGTGTTATTGGTTCGATTGGGGATGAGGGGTTGGGATTTGGTTCAGTTAAAAGGTTCAATCTTGAGCGGATCTAGGTGGGGATGAGGTAGGAAGCAACTGTTTGGTGTTTCTCCGGTGTCGGAGTGGCCGGATTTGTTTTTTTTTCTTTCTCAGATCTCATTTTAGATCTAGGTGGGTCTCACCGGATTTTGTGCTACCGATGTTGTTGGCTGGGTTCGTGGGCCTTCCTTCGGTCTGGCGTCTCTCGTCGACTCTCTGTCTCCGATCGGGTCAACTCTCATTTGCTCCTTTTGTTGGCTCGTTTCTATGCTTAGCAGAGGTTTAATCGGTTCTGGAGTTGGTTTTATGGCTTTGTTCTTGCAAGTTTTGTCTTTCTTTATTGGTGATTGGTGGCTCGCTACTCCGTCATTATGTGCTTCTCCGTGTTTGATTGCCGTGGTCTGTTACTACGGGATGGTTTAGACTTCGCTCTTGGTCCTTTGTCGACCTTTGCTGTGGAAGCTCTGGTCTCTCTTTCAGACTTCTATCGAGGCGTTTTTTTGTCCTTCTGACATCGCCGTTTCCGGGAGGTTTCAAGATGTTGCTCTTGCTTGCTGGTTCATGAAGTTTTGGTTCTGGTTCTGACATAAGAGGAAGTTTTGTTTCATTGATTGGCTGTGGACGTCTTCGATACTTTCGGGCTTGGAATCTCCGGAAGTTTTATTAGATTTGCAAGGTTGAGGTCGTAATTGTTCTTCAGTTTAACTTGTTCTGCTTCTGGTTTAAGTTTGGATCCTTTGAGTTTTGGTTCTGTGGTTTTACAAGGTATTCCTCAAATACATCCTTGGTTCTGTGGTTTTACAAGGTATTCCTCAAATACATCCTTCCTATGTATCCGTATGTATCCGTTTCTGTTATAATAAAACTTTCAGATGACAAAAAAAAAAAAAGAATGTGTATGTAACTAATGTGTCACACCACTTGCCACAGGAATACACCACTCAAATGATTACGGTTTGCATTATATTTTGTTTTTTCCACTCTCTTTAATTTCTATAGCCGCAAATATTAAATTTTTAATCTTGTTAGGAAAAGCTATCAGTAAGTACCAACTAAATGCTACCATAAATAAAGACCTAGTTATTTTTATTATTAAAGATTTGATTAGGCACAATTATTCAATAACATGATTAAATGATTGGAAGAAGTTACTCTTAATCACGTTGTGCTATTCCAAATCTTATTGTCTTGTACTTAAAGTGGCCCTCACATCCTTTATAGAACAATTTAATAGATACACTCACACATGGATATTCATATACAAATCATTATTTATTTAGTGGTCCTAACAAAACTAATTATATCGGTTTCAATTTTACAGTCACGACGATACACACACATGTATATAAATAAATGTTTAGATACATAATGAGGAAATAATTGAAATCGTTTAAATAAGAAAAAAGGGCTGTATATAAAAATTAGGAAACAGTAGAAGAAGAGATGCATGATGTTGCGTAAAGCAACGACACCAGCAGATGTGTGGCTAAAAGCTAATATTTTTTTACTCACCCCGTCATATTACTTTCCTAATCATAATTTATTATCATATATTTGAACAATTTCACGATGTGTTCCCTATAGAAAAATGATGTGATTCTTTTTTTTTTCTTTTTTTTTTTTCTTCCATGTTTAGCGTAAATAGATTTAGAAAAACAAAACACTGTTTTTGTAAGAAGCCACGTCATTTGCGAGCCACGATCTATAGGAAATCAAAAAAGACAATTTGATTCGTAATGCCTGGTTGCTGTATGATGAAACTTTGTATACTTGTACCAAAGGTACGATTAAAAATATTTTGATTGGAGATTTAAGGTATATTACATGTGAATTAATTCATGTATATTAACATTACATTGTGTTTGATCTTTTCTTTTTTTTTGAAAAAGGTTTGTGTTTGATCTTTGATGACAAGTAAAGTTATATATGTCATATGTCTATATATATAAACATATATATTTATATATATTTATATTGTCGAAACGGTGCTGACATCCAAGATTTAAAATTTTAATATTTATGTTTCTACTTTTATAAATATTAAATTTAATAATTTTTTTTCTTTAAAACATTTATGCTTATCCAAATTTTTTCAAATTAGATCAACGAAATAATAGATAAAACGGATATTGCATATATTTTGTCAAGCTCTAGTATATATACATATATAATCATAGTTTTACCTTATTCAAATTTATTATGCTACTATATATTCGGGTTCAAATATCTAAACAACAAATATTTAATTATTTTTATTTTAAATCTGTGTGCATGAGCTATATAAGTATAACAATATAACAACTAAATCATAGTCACTTATACTAAAATCTAAGGCACAATGTCAAACTTAAACAATTTTTAAAAGTTTATTATGCCCGCACATAATGTGAGACATCACTAGTTAGTTATATTTTCTCAATTATAATTTGTTAGTTATCACTTATCATTTTACGTAGATGTTTGAAGATGTCTTTTCTAATGCCAAAAAAAAAAATAAGAAAGAAATAATGAAAGAACAAAGACACTGCTAAATATGACGTAATTAAGCAGGTTCAGTGTAGAAGATAGTAACCAAAAAATGTAAGTTAGCAAAGACAACGAGAGAGAGAGAGACTTAGCGTAAGAAGACAAAGGAGAAGGAAGTGTGAGGCACGTAAGGGTTAAGATGCACCGCCGCATCTTTAGTTGCATCATCCACCAATTACACAACTCATTCCAACCATTATTTATATAGGTTTACACGTATATATAGTATTTAAATAGCAATTTTACGCTTAATTAGAACTATATTTCTGCCACAAGGAATAGTTATTTACTTATTTAGACGACTTAAGGCGACTGATTAAGTCGACTAATCGTTACAGAAATTTATACGGTACAAAAAGTCTATAGAATCAATTAAAGAAATTATGGTTCGATTAGACGATGTAGACAGCCAATTATACGTTTTAAATACATACATCGGTTTATTTGAACATTTTTTTTAAATATTAGCCAACTCCTTTGTTGTTATTATACAAATATTTTATCTAGCTAATTATAATTGGTGGGTACGTATTAGTCTGGCATTACATGTGAGTATGTGACATAGCTTCCAAGTTAATTAGGATTAACCAAAAGATCTTGTTTCTACAAAACCGAATCCAACCCACTCTTTCGCTTGCTTTACTTCACTTGCAGGCCGTTGTTTTCCTCTCACAATTAGAAATATGTGCATATATATAATTTTCAATTTTATATGTTGCTCTTATAAACAATTGATTATTTTTCTCAATATTAAATCATTTATTAATTGTAACGTAATGATAAATTAACACTTAAAGAGATAAAGCCATCTAAGATACTAACGCTTGATTTGTTAGAAGCATATAAAGCTATCAAACTAAATTTTCAATAAGATGTGTTAGGTTTAATCAAAGAATAATTAAGATCCGGTGTAACTCATTTAATTGCATGTCTTACTGGTGAACTTTAGAGAGACTATCATATTTGAACTATCTTAAATCAAGTGTTCATTTTGAAAGCATCACACAATTTACCATGATTACACTTTTCGTTAGTGCGTTTTTTTCTTACTTACAACAACTAAAATTTCAAAAATTAGTATTGACTTCTACTTAAAAAATGTGAAAACAAAATTTCTACACACAAACAAACATATACATGCATGTATGTCAAGGAAAGAGAAGGAAAGTTCTTTAAATATAGAAATTATAATATGGTGAGAAAATGGGTGGCATACCAAATAGTAGAGAAGGTTTATATAAGAGGCAGAGGAGAGAGTGGTGGTGGGGCTTTAAGACATTATTATTATTTATAAAAAAAAAAAAAGAAGTTTTTGTCTAAAAGGAGTGGATAGATACAACACAACACCTCACCACACTTCAACACTACAACTACAACTACACCTCACTCTTACTTCTTACTCACTCCACTTTACCACACACTAGCTTTCTCTTCCTAACTAGCTGTTTCATTTATGTATTTTCAACTTTATTTATGCCATAACCCATTATTCGTTTTTAATGAAAATTTTATATATTCTTCAAACCATAATTTGTATTTCTAAAAGTTAAAAAAGAAAAAAAAATTGTCCAAAAAAAAAATTTTAAGTCCTCAGATTTATAAAATTCATGTCATAGTTGAAACAATATGGTTCCTTTTATCTATTATTATACTTACTAAATTCAAATTAAAACGAAAGTTCTAATGAAGACGAGGCCAATTTGTTATATTTGATCTAGAGTAGGAATATTGTTCATACCAGTCTAAGAAGGTTTAAGAGAATTGAAATGCTTTCATCTGTGAATAGTTATTTATTTACCACTACTCCAAGGATAAGCATCTATATCATGTCATCTTAGTCTTTTCCAAAAACTTTTAAAATTATTCTTTTGAATAATATAATATTAGAATATTGAGATAGTTACTTTGCCATCATCAATCAATTTGTATACTCCTTGAAAGATAAGAAACACATCATAATCAGAACCTAATATTTATATATGTATTTATATACTTGATACCTAATATAAATAATAGAAAGAGATATATAACTTAAAAGATTTTAAAAGATAAATAAAGATGATAATCCAATGCAACTAAAATCCAAGCAAAAATTATGGCTCTATGTTGAGTCTTGAGTGTTGGTATAAAATACATATATGTGTGTGTGTGTGTGTGAGTAATACATATGCAATGTCCAATGTGCACTATTTGTATATCTCATGTAGTTGTCAAAATTAGCTAGAACTATATCTACCCTACTTAATTTTTATTGGTTGTCACTTGTCAGTAAACTAACCATTGTGTAACTACTTTGTATTGAGGCTTGTGAGGTTTGGTTATGAATTTACGATCCACAATTTACTAAAATTGGACGTTGCCAGCTAAACCAAGATCTAGAATCTGCTTCAGTATTACTTATCAATCTATTCCCTCTGTTCCTAAAAGAATATAGTTTTAGAAAAAAAATTTGTTTCAAAAAGAAAGAAGTTTTCAATTTTCTAGGTGTAGTTATTGTCTATTTAGACTTAATTTGTCCTTATAACATTAAATATTTAAAAAATAACTTAAGTAATAATTAATAAAAACAAGGTTAGAAAAGTCTTTTGTAAAATTTTCTTAATATGTGTGAAAAACTCAGAAATACCTTCTTTTAGGAACAGA